>OX456525.1:58527713-59203963 GCA_949748255.1 Eustalomyia histrio | reverse complement strand
AAATGTTCATATACTTTGTGGTATTTAAACTTTGATGAAAATTTAATTCATAAGAATGCAGAAAAATAAGTGTAAAGAAGCGAAATTTATGCATTGATATACAAATACTCTATATCAAAACAAATAAATAATTCTGCATTAGTGAAACATTTTTTAAAAATTTTAATGAATGTTTAGACAAATTTTAAAATATTTTTGGATAATATAAAAACTGGTTGTACAATTTTAAAACATTTTTAGACAATTTTCAAATATTTTTGAACAATTTTAAATAATTTTTGCACAATTTTAAAACATTTTTGGGCAATTTGAAATAATTTTTTCACAATTTTAAAATTATTTTGGTAAATTCTGAATTAAAGCTGAAAATGGTGTAGTGTTAAATAATAAACATAATGCAAAAATGCACAGATTGCGTCGTCATAAATATTTAAGGCTGAAAAATTGCAAATGACAGACAAGCTAGTTTCAATTAAAGGTCAAAAAATCTGTTTTTCTTGATTTTTCAAAACTTTTATAAAAATTGCAAAACTGCATAAATTCTAACCCTCATAAAATTTTATTTTATTTATTATTATACAAAAACTAAAATATAAAAAATGATTAAAAGAGTTCATCAGAACTATTTTCTTAATTTGAATAAATGCTTTAGATTCAAAAAAAAATATACGATATACTATAACTTATGCTTCAGAAGTAATGAAGAGTGATATTTTAAGATATGCATCGGGTTTATATCCAGATCACTGCATTTGAAATATGAACACATGAATTCTTTTGGAAGTGCCTTAGAATAACACCAAAAAATCATAAAAGAATGTCAACTGAAGTTTAGGAAGCAATGAAAGAAGTTATAGTCACAGAATGACTACCATTTATTTTTGCTGGGTTATAATACATTCATACTGAATTACGTATTTCCGTTTCCCAGCAAAACTTTGGTAATGGGTGCGATATTCTCATGCGTTACCTTGTAATGATAGCTCGTTACCTTTTTCATTATTTGCAGGCATAAAGCAATAATTTACTTCTTATTGATTACGTAATATATGATTTATAAATGTAAAGTAATAATTGAAATATTTTTGAAAATCTATTTTTAGATACATTACTTTGTGTTTTTTTGTAAGCAAAAGAGTAACGTATGTTTGTTTTGATAACACTAGCGAAAAAACGAAGCGCAATAATTCATTTAAGTTTTTAAGCAATCAAATACTATATGCGTCGATAGCTCAGTGGGTAGAGTTCTTGGCTGGCAACCAAAATCCACTGGTTCGATTCCCATCTTGTAATAATTTTTCCCATATTTGTAATAATTTTTTTTAATAAAAATTCCTTTTTTAAAAATCTATTTTTAGACACATTACTTTTTCCATTCTCGTAACCATATAAGTAACCCCTTACATTATCACCCCTAAAGTAATGGGTGTATACATTACTTTGAGGCTCATCGCTTGTAAAATTCATCAATGAAGTAAGGTGTAAAGTAGTCCATCGGCTCGCATGGCTATACATTACTTTACCCATTATTTGGTAATGTGTGGTTTTGCTGGGCTTTTTAAGTTTTCAACTATCAAACAAATCTGGAAAAAACCGAAAATTTCAAGTAATTCTCCTCAAGTTTTTTCCCTGGATGCTGAACAGGGGTTAAAAAAGAAAAGAAATTTATTGATTCGGATTAAGGAGACCAAAATAGCATAGCAAAGTTTCAGTCTATGCAAAAACCTTGTAGAGTAGTGTTATGGTAACTGTAATGTTAAATTGCCTAAAATATTAAATGAAATAAATTCCCCAACACAGGTAAAACAATAAAAATTTATAATAAACACAAGTTGTTATGATCATTAGTTTATGTTTTCATTTGCCGTTTTAATGCCAACAAATTATATGGAAATAAAAAACTACATGTTTTGTCTTTGTTAATTTTAGCACTTTATATTTGTTTCTTAAACTATTATATACCTTTAGCATCTCTCAAACTGCATATAAATCACAAAAAAGAGTTAAAATTTATCAAGACATGCTAAGAAAATAATAAAACTTTTATATCAGCCATAAGAAGAGATATAATTTATGTTAGGATTAAAATTAATAAAAGAATTTCAAAATATGACGAAATTTAATAAAATAACTAATCATTTAGCCTGTTTGTAGTATTATATTTACTATGTTTTTTTCTTTAAAATTCGCCAATGTTTTTATTTAATGTTTCTTTTTTTTTTTTTTTTTTTGAAAAGATATTGATTTAGGCATTTCTATTTTCACTAGCTTTTACTAGAAACAACCAGACAGATTATTATGATCTTCTTTTTTTACGTTGATTTGTATTAAAACTTTACAATAATATACAAATTACAAGTGATTAAACTAAAAAGTAAAAAACTAACCAAATAAAGGATTTAATTAATTGTACCAGTCAATTATTGCGTTCATTTTAAACTAAATTTTAATTAACCAAAATTTATTTTTTATAATAAAAATAACAAGATAAAATAAAACTGAAATATAAAATATATTACACACGAATCAATATTAAAATATTTAATAATTAAAAAAAAAAAAAACAAAGAACATTATTAAAACCCAAAAAACTTAGTGCAAAGAAAAGCATAATTCCCGCAAACAATATGAAGAATAATATAAGATCAGTTCAAAATATTAGGAAGAAAGGAAACAAAAGTAAGGATACTGGCTCCAAATTACTTAAAATCAAACGAGGGCGTATAACGACATGTATAGGGGCCCATCGGTACAATTATTACTTGTAATTCTAAATTATTACGATTTGGTCCCACCAAATGTGGCGACAAGTTAATGGATGATAATGCTAATTCCTCGAAAGGTATTAAATTATCAATATTAACCACACGTCGTTCATTACAAAAATATTCAGTACGCTCGTGTAAAGTTAATATATGATTAATTTTATTTTGCACACCAGTTATAAGACAAGCAACCTGTCAAATATAAAAAAAGTGATATGGTACTTAATTTTTTTTTTTTTTTTTTAAATTTTATCTTGTTTGTTTACCTTAAAACGTTTTTCATCGACTTGTAAGTGTTTGCATGTAACTCTTAAACGGACCGTATTAAGGGAGACTTCAGGGACATCCTCGCCCCATACCATTTTGGCTTTGTTATATTTTATACCACGTGGAAAAAATTCCACTTCCCATGTTATTGGTTGTTCTTGAAGAAGAAATTAAACAAATATTAGAGAATCGATTATGATGAATTATGAGCACTAAACTATTTTGAATATTCCCTTAGGATTTCTATAGCAAAGAAATGTAGAACTTATAAAAAAATAAAAAAAAATTTCAAAATATTGATGTTTTCCAATCTAAATCACATTTTTGTATTTCTAAAGAATTTGATGAAATTTTAACATATATTCTAAAACAATACAACTTTATTCTGAAAAAAATGTTTTGAAAAATGCAAATATTTGGTGGAACAAAATCCACTTCATGTGGAGTACTCCAGCATTGTGAATCAAGCTTAAAGGCCCGTTCATTATGACAAATTTCCAGTGTAGAAAATTATTACCAGATATGTGGTTATAAATTACTTTTCTTATGATATTTCTCATTACTTTAATACAGATATGTCGCTTGTCAGTATTAATAAAAATAATAATGTGTCTTAAAATTGATTTTATTTTTTGTTTTATTCAACATTTTCTAATTTGAAATCCTAGAGCCCAATTAATAAATTACAATATTTCACTCACTTAAGGTTGCCTTAAAATTTAGAAATTAAAACCGTGATAACTCTATAAATAAAATATATATATTTATCCCAAATTGAAACGAGAAAAAGAATTATTGTATTTATCAACCCTATTGTTGTAATAAAAAATTATCAAAAAAATAAGAAAATTGTTGTTATTATTGAAAGTTATTTAACAGTTTTCTTTTATAAACATGATCACTATATTTGAAAGATGCTGGCGGCGCATTAAATAATAAAACCGCACGCCTATGAAAAGGCCGACTTAGCCAAGTAGTATTCATTCTGCGGAAAACATTGCTGTTGTTCGCAATAGTGTGGCAAAATAGCTGTCAACCTCGACTCGCCTTCGGTGTTCGCTATCGCGAGTTCATAACGGAATTCTTGAAGACAGAAATTGAGGATGTGGATGTGCACGATATGTGGTTTCAAACGGACGGTGACACTTGCCACACAGCTAACGAAAAAATGGCTCTTTTGCGCGACAAATTCAATGGCCATGTTATCTCACGTGGTGGCGATGTCAATTGGCCGCCAAGATCATCTGATTTGACACCGTTGGACTTTTTTCTTTGGGGTTATTTGAACAAAAAGGTGTACTTCGGTAAGCCAGCAACAATTCAAGAGCTAAAGGATGAGATGATTCGGCACATTAACAGCATAGAACCTCAATTATGCCTGAGCGTCATCGAAAATTTTAACCATCGGATGGAGGTGTGCCGCCGAGTTCGCGGCGGCCATTTGGCCGATATTTTGTTCCATACATAATTGAACCATATCATATTATCATAATAAAAAGAAATGACAATAATTTCCTAAATTATTTGTGTTTTATTCATATTCAACATCGGACCTTAAAATTTAACCAACCTTTATATCTTATTACTCTGTTAAGTAGCAACTAAATGTCCCTAAAGTTATAACCCCAAGTATCAGAATATGCATCCAAGCAATATAGAAAAAAGGGCTTTAAAGTACTAAACACACAAAATTTAAAAAAAAAAATTTTTCAATATAATTTGCTTGTGCTGGGAATAGAACCTGAGACTTCAGACTGCCAGTCAACATGTTATTATTGATAGATAAAAACATAAATTAGTTGTGTACATGCTTACGCGCTATCATAAAAAATATAAAAAATATGTGGTTATATAGATCCTTTTTGGAGTAAAACCAAAATTGAATTTTTAACCCTCTGTGACTGACGTGGTAGTCTAACAGACACCAATAAAAATAACTGTTTAACATGAATCGTCCTTTTGAATTAAAAAAAAAATATAGTTATACAGCCTACACCCTTAAACAATAAAAAATAATAATTACAATAGGTTAACAAAACAAATCTTGAAAAATATAAGCCGTTGAAAGGCTTTCTGGAGTTCTACCACGCCAGTGGAATTTTGAAAATATCTCACGTCAGTCGCAGAGGGTTAAACAAATTTACAAACAAAAAAAATCTTGAACATTGTTTTACAATAATAAAAAATTTGTCATTATTTGTAACCCATTATTTTTTGTTTTGAAATACAGGAAAAAGTAACTAGTTTGTATAAAGACATTGAATTAATAATAAGCGTTTCAGGCAAGAGGTCGCCACTAATATTCCAGTTCCAATATCTTGCCGCTAAAACCTATTGTGAAGGTGTGTCTTTGGCATCTAGTCATTTGGTTGAAACGTAAAAAAAATACTAAATAATGCCTCAAACATGTCGAATATCGTTTTTTTGCTGGTAGAACTTCTGCATTATTTTAATATAAAGAAACTACGGCCTATCTGAACAATCGTGCCGTTTGTCGATGGTTTGGTCGCTATAAAAGAGGTGAGTTCGAAGCCAGGGAACGGTTTATATATTAAACACTCCCCAGCAAAAATAAATGGAAATGATTCTTAAGGAATACATTTTTCATTGATTCTAAAGTATCGTTTTGTTCTGATTTTTCTCTTCTAAGGCAGTTCTTTTTTACAACATAGATTTTTAATGAAATTTAACACTTTTTAAATCTATGACGCCACAAAAAGTAAAAAATTTATTGTAGTAAAAATTGCAAGAATTTCGAATATAGATAAATAAGGACCGATTGCTGAGTTTCCCGTTAAAATTTAATGAACAGTAAACCTCAAACTTTATATAGGAAACAACAACAAATGTGTCAGTTAAATTCCAAGTTAGAAGCTAACGGGAGATTGTGAAAATAATATGTCCTGTAGAAATCTAAATTGCAAATTCAAAATTTTTTGGGAAGAACAAAAGATCTTATTTTTCACTAAACAATAAGAAGGGATTTAGATGCAATGAAAAAGGATCATAAAAGAAAACTTCCACCCTATGACACCCCTATGTAAAAATCATTGGTTCCGATCCAAATTTTCACAACACCGGAATCAAAATCACTGCTTCTTTTTCTCTTCTTTTTCTCTTCTTTTGCTACTTTTTTTTGCTGGGCCAAAAAAAATTATTACCCGTACAAATAAGCTTTTTTCATCTATTTATAGAATAACCCTTGGCAACCATCTTTGATTCTTAAAAAACACAAATTGACAGTGTTGCCATTCCAACTGTTAATTTCTGGGTATGAATTGGGATTCTGGCATTTATACTTAAAATTTTTTAACACAACATTGAGTGTTGTCTCTTCCATTAGATTATTAAATTATTTCGATCTCTTTTTTAATTAAATATTTTAGGATTTATTAGATTCGTGGTCATAATTAAATGTTACTAAGGAATAGTAAGAAATAGTTTACCCGAATATGATGGAAATCGATGGAAACGAAAATGAAATAGTAAACTAACAAAAAAAACGACAATATGATTCAAATTTTTTTAACCGCTTTAGTTAACTCATGTTAACCTTTTGTAAATTAAAAAATATCAAAAGTGATCGATTCGAAATATATTTTAATACCAATTGCACACAGATTTTAGATCATCATCACTAATAATTCAATTTCTAAAAAGGAATTAATAATTTTTTTTATTCACAAAAATTATGTGTTGATTTTTTGAATTTACGTGAATTATCTTTTTATTTTTAATTTAATAATTTTAATTTTTTAATTTATTTAAAATTCCTTGTTTATAATTTAAGAATTTATATTTGTGTTTAATATTTTTGTAAAAATTTAAGCTTGGAAATTAAATTTACTTCTAATTAATCAATATTTTAAATTGAAATCGAGATTTTCGACGAATTAAAAGATTAAGAATTCGTGAATCGAAACAAAAAATGTTGATTCCCAAATACAAAAATAAAAAAATAACTTAACTGTTTTATTATCTAATAATGAAATCAGATTTTTAACAAAATCCAAATTTTTGTTATTTATTTGTTCAAAAATCCATATCGTAGTAAATGAAATATAACCTTCGATTATAATTTTTAGATCAAACATTGTGGAATTATATATATATATATATATATATATTCGTCCTAAATATGTTTGTTATATGTAGGGAGTTTTGAATCATAAATATCAAACTTACCATCTTCAGTCTCAGCAATGTTTCCCGGTGTAAAGAAACAGGTCACATAATTACTATACTTTTCAATCATATCAAAATTATTAACAACCTTACTAATACTCCAAGTATCATTCGAATACAAACGTGGAGTAAATTGTAAGCAACCATCTGAAGAATTACGCACCTCTTGAACACGTTCCTCCTGGCCCGACTGATAAGACATACCAATGGCCATACGTTGAACAACAAATTCTTTGTGATATTCCAATAGAGGGAAAATAAGTAAATGAGCTAATTCGCGCGGAGTCATCATGGCAAAACGTATGTGTATAATTGTTTGTTCAACCAATGCAATAAAATGTTCATGTTTTTCCACATCCGTTAATGAGTCATCGCCGTCCAAAAGATCTTTACGCTGCAGCAACCAATTTTGTAAGATACCAAATAATTTATATTCACTACAAACAACTAAATCATTTTGTTGTAACAATATGGCCATAACAGTGACATCCAGCTCTACGAAATCTTTAGATTCCGATACTATTTCCAAATTCCATTTAAGAAAACGTTTTAGAGCCTCCGTAAGATCTTGATGTTGTGGACTGAAAGCAATAGTATATTGTAACCATGACACTAGAAATCCTTGAGTAGCTGCTTTGGCTATATGTTTCATCATGTAGTGAACACAAAGTTCCACTAAATCTTGCACATTATATTTATGTGCCAATGCCAACATGGGCATTACCGTATTTAAAGATATATTTATCTTTCCAACATATAAGTACTTGAGAAATTGTGGAAATACGGCCTCACAGCATGGTTCTTCTACCAGCTCAATAACATGCTTACGGCATTCATTCCATTCGGGATTCATTAACATTACTTGAAAAACGTCACTACTGGCACATAAAATAACACGATGGGCCGGATACTGTTGATCACCCACAACCAAAATAATATCTGACATTAATTGTTCGGCATAAAGATTGGCAATTTTCTTTAAAACACTGTTTGAGTTGTTCATAACATGCTGCGTGTAAAAAAATAAAAACAATTCCATTTAGAAAAAATCTACAACACAAATTATTGTTAAGCTTACCAAACTTATGGGTCTATCTTGTGACGTTTCATCCATTTCTATTTTGGGCGTTTGTAACTCATCGTCACCACCGCTGCTACTATTACCACTTGATGATCCCATATTGGAGGACATTTTTTCCATTTTATGGCAACAAAACTAACTTAAAAGTTTAACAAGTTTATTTTGCAATTTTTTTTATTTCAACTTATTATAGAATGTGTTTTCTTAATGCTTTTCAGTATTGTTTAGTATTTACATTGCAGTTATGTATTTTTAAAAAACTTTTAGTAATTTCAAAAACTTTTTTCGTTAGAATATAAATACTTTTCTATAATTTTCGATACACAATATAGTTGGGAAAAATAATAATAAATGCTTCTTCTTATTTTTTACACAGCTGTTTTTGAGTTGCATTTCTCAGTAGTAGTTAAAAGATAAGAAAGAGTTGCCAGATTAAAAATATTGTCAGTCTTAGACCAGGCGGTAACCAACTTGCGAACTGTGAATTAATCTACTGAATAACAATGGTAAGTGGCGGTGGTGAATGTTATGATGGAGCACTGATGGCATAGAGACTTTAGTTTCCATCGAGCCTATTCGTTTATTGCTAAATTAATATACATCCTAGCTGTGTTTATGCGGTGAATTAAGTACGAAAATCTCATATAAACATTAACGTTATCTCAACATTACATGACGTTAAGAGTTAACGCTTAGAATTACTGACCTCTTTACATCTGTGGGATCCGTTATTTTGAATGTTCACGTTAACACCTTGCCGTACAAAAAGTTCATTCGTTTACTTTTCTTAGTCAAGTAAAGTAAGAATTACACAGTAACACAAATTTACTCGCAAAATGAAAATTACTATGTAATGCGTTTTTTTTGGCCTGGATGGCTTTTGTATTACAATATGGATTAAATAAATAAATAAATAAAAAAAGAATTACTATTTTCAATGTATTTCTATGTAAGCTAACGATTGGGATGCCACTTTTACTTGGTAGCACTCGCCACATTAACGATTTTAGTGTATCTTGGAGATTAATCTCTCTAAATTTAATACGGGCTTTGGTAAACAACGGTTTATTAAGGATGTAGTATTTTACACTATCCTTTATAAATTGTTGTTGAAAAAATTTAATTTAAAAATTGCTTTATAGTTTAATAATCATGGTATAACAAACTTTTCAAGCGCTAGAGAAAACTTCAGATTTCTTACTTATTGTTTTTAATTCCACTTCCAGGGTTTTTGAACTTCCACAAATAACATTTTATGCTACGTATTTAAAAACTTCCATTAATAATCTATAGAATCATAAAACTATTAAAAATTTGTTTCAATTAATTTAAAATTTATTGTAATTTACTTGGCTTGTAATATAATTTTTACTTAATGACATGTTTGGAGTAGATACAAAAGGATCATAGCTAAAAATATTTATAAACACAAAAAATACTACAAATTACAAATAAAAAAACAATTTAAAAAATAATAAAACATAAATGTCTTTTTTAAATTAAATGCATATAAAAACAATAATTTGTGTACATACAAATATAAGTTAAAACTAATGTACATAGTTTATAGATGACTTTAATTTTAAATATGGGGAGAAACGGTGGTTATTGAATAATGTTTGGTAGGAATGGAAGGTATACTCAATCATTTTTACATAACCATAAAATATTTACAATTCATCATGACCTATGAACTTATTAATATAGCTAACTAATTCGGGCAATGATCGACTATCGTCATATTCGCTTTGACGTTCACCATTTTTGTAAGCAAATAACGTGGGATATCCTTCGACTTGTTGGTCAACACATAGTTTCTTATTTTCGGCAGAGGTACAATCAACTTTAGCAATTTTTATAGCCTTATCACCACTGTGAACTTTTTCTGCCAACTGATCCCAAACGGGACTTAATTTTTGACAATGACCACACCAGGGAGCATAGAATTTAACAAAAGTAATACCATCAGCTACAGATTTTTCGAAATTATCACCGGTTAATTGTAGAACTTGTAATTTATCTTGTTCGCCAACGGCAGGTTTTTCTGTAGCTGGTTCCTCTGGGGTGGCATCACTGCCTAACATTTTCTTAACATAAGCTTGTAATTCTTCGTGACCACGAGAACCAGAATATTTTTCAATTTTTTTACCATCTTCAATCCACAAGAGTGTTGGATAACCCTTAACATCGAAATCTTGACAGATGGGACGGTAGACGGTACAGTCAATTTTAGCAATGCTTACAGTTTCTTCATTTTGTAAAGTTTTTGCCAATTGTTCCCAAGTGGGTGCCAAACGTTGACAATGACTGCACCAGGGAGCGTAGAATTTAACAAAATGATTACCGCTGGATACATGTTTGGCAAAATTTTCTTCTGTCAATTCAACAAGTTTTCCCTTAACGGCAACTGGGGCGGCAGTTTCTTCACCCTCACCTTGGGGTATTTCATTTTCAGCATTTAGTTGTTCATTAATAAATTCAGTAATGGCAGGCATATCACGGGTACCCCTGAATTTTACCGATTCTTTTTCACTCAATTTGAAGAAACGGAGTGTAGGATAACCGGTAATTTCATGTTTAGCACATAAATCTTGTTGTTGAGTACAATCAACTTTGGCAATTATAACTTGAGGTTCGTCTTTAACATTCATCATTTCAGCTAATTGTTCCCAAAGTGGATGCAAACGCTTACAGTGACCACACCTGAGAAAAAATTAAAAGAAAATTTCAAATTTTGTGTTGCAAGTTTGATTTGTAGATTAAGTTACTTTGTTCGGTTTAAGATTAAAAATTATAACTTTTATAACAATTAGAGAGAATGTTATTTTAGGATACTGTATTTTCCTTTCTATATTTTATAAATTGAACTTTCTGTTTGTTAAAAATATAAAAAATTTTTATACATAAAAAAAAAAATAAATAAAATAAAATGAAATGAAATATAAAACAGGGACATAAGAGTTATAACCAATATTTGAAAAAATCCTGAAATAATAATTAATCAAGAATTTTTAAAACCTGCTCTCTGAATAATAGTTACAAATAACCAATGTTTTTTTGGTCTTTGATAACCATTATATTTCTTTTTTTTTTGTTTTGGGCTTCCATAACCATAACAAAAGATTTTTATTTTTTTTGGTCTTCCGTAACCATTACAAAAGATTTTTATTTTTTTTGGTCTTCTATAACCATTACAAAAGATTTTTATTTTTTTTGGTCTTCTATAACCATTACAAAAGATTTTCTTTTTTTTTGGTCTTCCATGTCCATTATGAAAGATTTTTCTACATAAAATTTAGTAAAAATTAGAAGAAACTATTAATTAAACTATTGGTAAAATAAGGATATCAAAAGTAGTTTAGTTAAAATACGGATTTCTGTAAAAATAGCAATAAAATTAGTCCAATTGAATTAGAACACGTTTTACAGACTTTTGTACTAACCTTTTTTTTCGAGTGTGCGTAAAACGGTATATTTTTCTGTTTTGCTTTTAATCATGTTCCTTTTGTTTCTTCATTGTTACTATTGACAGCTTTGTTAATATTCATTCGGTTATTGTTTATTACATTGATAACATTTGTTTATCGTTATTAATAAAATCTTTTAAATAATTGCAACTACTTTGTTATTTAATTAACAGTACATATTAAAGCAATACATAGTGAAAGGGTGAAAAAGTGAAAGAGTGAATAGAATAGAAGTGAAAAATGGGAAGAAAGCGAAATATTTTTATTCGAGAGTTTTTTATTTTTGAGGCAATGAAAAACGAATCCACGTGTAAAACTTATAAATGCAAAATTGTTGGAAGTCATGTGACTAACCTTAAAAGACATATGTTAGCTTACCATATCGAGCTTTATAATCAGGAACGGGAGGATTTTGATAATCATTTGGTTGAAAATGAAGGCGGCAAAAAGTTTTGTGTTTGCTACTCAGAAAAGGAGATCAGAAATGCGTGCTTGAAAATAGTAACGGAAAACTCTCAACCGTTGTCATTCTTCGACTCTGAAGCATTTAAAATTCTTACAGATCAAATTTTTAAAGGTCTTAATATGAGTCCAATAAGATCTCATAACATAATAACCATTATCAGTGACGAATATGAGCGAATTAAAGACATGATTTCAAGAAAAATTTTGGGAAAGGTATTTTCCATAAAGATGGATAGTGCTACAAGGAATGAACGATCCGTTCTGGGAATTAATATTCAGCTAATTGTTGACGGCAAGATTGAAATTTATACGCTTTCTATAAGTGAAATGCGGACCTCGCAAACTGCTCAAAATTTAAAGGAACATTTGCAAGAAGTTTTAAATGAATTTGGCATAAGCAAGACGCAAATCTTTTCAGTTACGACAGATAATGGTCGGAACATGTTGAAATCGGTTGACTTACTTGGCGTTTATAGTGATGATGATAATGCTGATGATGACAGTGACGACGGCGATGAGGATGAAGATAATGGCGATAATAATATTACTCAATATTCTGCAAATTCTGTTGCAGAAAATCAAGATTCCTTTTGGGAAAATCTTTTTGAAGAACATCATCAAATCCACTCAGTGAGATGTGCTGCTCATACACTCCAATTGGCGATACATGATTTTCTACGCAACGATGAGAGGATGACAATTATTCACAGTGTACGGCAGATAGTAAAAACTTTGAGAACGCAGCAGTGGAAGTAAGTTAAAAATATTTATGCATGTTCCTAATACTACATGCACACAAAAAAAAACTACCTAGTTCGCAATTAAATTAAATACTGGAATTATTAGGGATGTTTTCGGTTCCAAAACTCAAAATAGCCAAACCTACCTAGTTTTTGCTCGGTGTGAATATACCTAGTATAATATGCACATTTTGCTTATTTTATTTTAGGAGATCGTTGAAGGTACTAAAATTGCGCAAGCCGACCCTTGATGTACCCACGCGTTGGAATTCCACCTTTGTTATGCTGACGAGGTTTCAAGATTTTAAAGAATTGTGTTTGAAGCATTTCAAGAACACAATTTCGGAGGCCGAATGGGAAAAAATTGACATTCTTGTTTCAAGCTTAAAGCCATTGTATGAAACAACACTTAAACTTCAACACCAACAACTTCTCATGGGAGATTTTTATAGACTATGGTTTACCTTAAAAGTGGAACTGCAAAACAGGAATACGGACGAATCTCTGGCTATTTATGATTGCATTTGTAAAAGGGAACCTTTACTTATAAATACAGATTTAATGAATTCAGCACTGTTTCTCGATCCACGCTTTCGGCGAATTCTAAATTTGGAGCAAAAGGAGGCTGCTAAAACTCATCTGAAAAAACTAGCCGCAAGGATTATTTCTGTAAAACAGGTTGGTAAATGTTGAAATATTGACGATTTAACCTAAAATTGAGCTTGTTGTTTTAAGGGAGAGGCAGAAGAATTAGGACCAACGCCTAACCTGTCCAGTACGCAATTCGTAAATGAAACATCAAATATGAGCACCTGTTCCGTGAGAGAAAATTTAAGAGCACTAGAAGTCGACTCAGATTCCGAAGAAGAGCCTTCAAACCATCACACGCAATTTCTGAAAGCTGCATTCGGTGAAATCGATATTTATAAGGAAGCCAGAGTTGACATTGATACAAACTTGATAGAGTATTGGCAAGCAAAAAAATATTCATACCCCTTTTTAAGGAAGCTAGCATTAATAGTTCATGCCGTTCCAGCAACACAAGTCAGCGTTGAAAGGGCATTTTCTGCTCTGAAAATTATACTAACTGACTTACGCTGCAATTTATCTGAGCAAACATTGCGTTCATTAATGTTTGTAAAATTAAATTCTTAGAAAATACATATGTATATATATCTCAAAATGTTACACTTTTTTAATTTCAAAGCTATAGTTTCATACAGTTTGTTAGGATTCAATTGGTTAATTTGGTTACTTATAATGACTATGTAAGAAGAAAAAAAATATGAGAAAGATTTGCGGATCCTAACCAAAATCAATAAAAAAAAGTTCGTCCTTGTGCAAATATAGATAAGTTAGTGTGCAAAATTTTATAAAAATATCTAAAGATTTGCGAACTGAAACGTGGTTATAGAAGACAGAAAAAATAATAATCTTTCATATTGGTTATCAAAGACCAAAAAAAAAAAATCTTTTATAATGGTTACAGAAGACCAATAAGAATAAAAATCTTTCATAATGGTTACCAAAGACCAAAAAAAATAAATATCTTTTGTAATGGTTACGGAAGACCAAAAAAACCAATAATCTTTCATAATCGTTATCAAAGACCAAAAAAAATAAAAATCTTTCATAATGATTATGGCAGCACTACAATTTTCTGGGTAATTTATAATTATTATTACAGGCCCAATTTTTTTTCAGCTATTTTTTCCATAACCTTTTGCATATTTAAAAAATAATAAGAGTTAAATCGGGTCCCTGATATAAAACACTAATTTTAAATAAATGTAAGAGAAGATGCAGAAAATGTTTTGAGGATGAGCGCTAGAAGTGGCACGCTTTCGAATTGAGAGACCAGGTCACCGTCAGCATCATTCTGAATCATTACCCAGGTGAAATTCTCTAAGAATACGTATAAAATCTAGGTCTGTGCGAGATAATTTTAGGTAAAGTTTGGAAAAATGAGAGTCAGCAAAAAATTCTCTCACAAAACCATAAAAATAAATGCCCAAAATAAGCGAACGCACAAAACCACATTTCATACCCAAAAATTTAAATATATTTATTCATATTAAAAAACAGATTTATTAATAAATATATTTAAAATGGCAAATATATATTTACATTTTCAAATGCATTTTTCATTATTAAGAAGGAAAAGTTCTCAAAAATGCAAAACAGTTAAGCTGAAAGTCCATACCACGCATGCTGCGCTTCTTCGCGTCATACGCGGTTGTCAAAAAAGTAGAATCAGTGTAATTGTATGCTGCAAGTTACATGGTACCAAAGCGTAGAATGTCTTGACGCGTATGACGCGTAAAGTAGGTCTACTTTCTACTTTTGTAAGCATCATAAGCAGCTTATGAACAGATCAGCTGATTTTGATAGGCTATTTTTATTTTAAAAACTACATAATGGAGAAAAAACTAATTGAAGCTATAAAAAAACACGAAGTTCTTTATTTTAAATTTATTTTAATCAACAAATTTACGCTAACGCTGATCAAAACAGAAGCGTAAAAAGCGTCGTATGTTACTTGAATTTCAGTAAAGCGTTTAAAGCGTTGCGCGAAAACGCGTGGTATGGACTTTCAGCTTTAATTTATTAGCAGCAGCTAATGATTTGACAATTTTACCATTTTACCAAACAAAAAGTACGGGAAGTTCTGGTAAAATGAGAAACACAATTACTCTCGAACAAACGCTCTCATTTACCGATTTTTGGTTACAAAAAACGCTATCTGGTAAGATTAGGTTCCGGCGGGCACCCGCGGTAACGTACGTCGAACACACCTATTATATAATCCTATTTTTTACAACTATAATATATACCTATGAATTCCTTGGTATTCATCACATCACATTAGTTTTTCAAATCAACTATTTGCATGTTTAAGAGCATTTTACTGCAATTTTTCATCCGTATTTATTTTTTTTTAGACAGATTGAATAAAAACTTAAATTAAAAAAAAATGTTTGCTCTAAAACAAAATTTGGTTTTTGACATAAAAATGTAAAGATTAGTCCAACATTTGAAAAATAAATTATGACAAAAAACTGCTATTAATAGCCTAATGCGTTAGAAGTAACAATATGTATTGTGTTTTACATTTATGGTTAATAAAAGTAATTGAAAGACAAATACAAGAATTGACTGACCTAGGAGTTGATTTATTATAATACCTTTTTCTTTTGTTTGCATTTTGTGGGTTAAAGACGTGTGTTATTGCTGAGTTATGGCATTTAACCGTGCTTAGAGGTTTTCTATTGGGTGATAGGCAGTTTATTGGCTACGCTGAGTAAAGCTTTTCTATGTAACCGACCTTCGACCGGTTAAAAATCCGTGGCATAATTTTATTCAATATTTTATTATGCAATCTCCTTAAATAGTCTCCGAAGCATAAATTAACATCCTCGCGAAATTATTTAAAATTTTTTTTTTTAATTGTTAATTTTTTAGAATAATGTGGGCATAGTTTAAATTTGTTAGGTGTTAAGTCAAAATTGTATTCTTAAAAATTGGATTTTATACTATTTAAAAGATG
Organism: Eustalomyia histrio; assembly: GCA_949748255.1. Taxonomy (NCBI): domain Eukaryota; kingdom Metazoa; phylum Arthropoda; class Insecta; order Diptera; family Anthomyiidae; genus Eustalomyia; species Eustalomyia histrio. Next base: position 59,187,446 of record OX456525.1, on the reverse strand, counting down.
TTTTCCTATGTAATGGTCAATAAATTGCATTGAATGAACAATATATTTTCGAACTTCGGGATTAATTCCAACTTAATGCTACAGTTTTATTAAGAATCTTATTATTTTTTTACAATATAAGCTTTTTCATAGTTAGAAACACAAATTTTGAATTTTCTTTTCATAAAGATATCTAGCTAAAGATATATATACATTTTGTGTCATCACTTTCATTATCTCTCACCTTTTGTCATCTTTGTCATTTTGTTGAAATATTTTTCTTTTTTGTGTGCTACTTTTTTATTTTTTTCGATAAAATATTATAGATGATCAATTTTTCAAGCTGCTGTATTAAAATTAGAAAAACAAGCTTTCGAAATTAAAATATCAAATGAAACTTTAATTAAATAAAAAATTGATTTGGAAACGGTGTGTTCATGTGTTTAAAAGGTGATAATATTAATTCATTTTATTTATTTTTATGTATTCAATAATAATACAAAAAGCCAATAAGGCCAAAAACTGTATTACATGAAAAAAAAAATAATCCTGAGTAAGAATATAATATAATATTATATATATAAAGTACACTTATATCCTTATTGGTAAAAACAAATAAAAGCAAATTACCTAGTTGAAGAATTAAAAAAAAAATAAACATATTTTTAATGAAGACCAATTTAAATTTGGAGGGACAATACTATTTAATTTTACCAAAGATGGGTGGAGATAATTTTTCAATTTGAAAAGAATCAATATCCTTTACAGAATGTGTAAATGTTGCTGAAATTGTTTTTAGTCTGATTGGAACTAATGCAGATCAGGAGATATTGAATAAATTGTATTCAAATAATTTTTTTACTATTTTTCTTCATCCTTTTTCTTGTAATATTTCTCATCAAGCTAAAGATCTTTTATTTATAAAAAATTAATTATAAATATTTATTTATCCCAATATTTCGCCAATTTCCCCTGAAAGTCATCCAATGTGGTGACGAAATATTGGGATAAATAAATATTTATAATAAATTTTTTATAAATAAAAGATCTTTAGCTCGATGAGAAATATTACACAAACCAAGAAGATCGAAGAAAACTAAAAGAATTGTCATCTTTTTTCTTTTCCAATAAATACAAAATATTACAAAATAGATAAGAAAATAATAGAATTATAGTTTCTTTAAAATCAGCAAATATTTCCTTATCACCAACATTCATATTTGGATAGAAAAAAATGTGTAAAAATCAACGTAGCTGACATAAGATCAAGTGGAATTACAAACACAAGTGAAATGGCAAAAAACAAATGAGGAAGAGATAACAGAGAAATTAAGACCACAACTAAAAGTCAAACATATCAATAGAAGATTAACATTATGTGTGCGCTTCTAAATGGCCTTTTATAGTTATTGTTACTGGGAAACGTAGGCGGCAAACGATTTTAGATTTTAATTTTTTAATCAAATAAAAAAAGCATTAGCAAGAAACAAAGGCTTATATCAAACGCACTACGTGTTAAAATGAAATTCATTGTACTATTCAAGTGGAAGAATACAAAGAAATTTTAATAGCAAATTTTTAAATGAATCATTGTTTTAACAATTATAAAAATTTTAAAGGTGTTTGATCTTACCATGGTGCATAAAATTTAACAAAATGATTATTTTTTGCAATGGCTTCATCAAAATTGTCTGCTGTCAACACCACAGCAAAATTTTCTTCAGCAGCTCCCTCCTGTGCAACGATGTAAGATGGCAAAATCAACACAAATATGGCCAAGTACAATATTTTTTGCCACGCCATTTTCTTTTTTTATTGCAAATTAATAATTTATATCTATGACTTGTATTAAAACAATTTGTTTAATTAATGGTTTATTGTCATAAATTTCCCAATGTTGAATTTATAATAAATGAACTTTTATTTATATATACATACAGACTGAAGAAAAATTTTACGTGTGTGCCGTCGAAGACCGGCAAAAAAGCTATATGTGTAGAGATAAACTGTTGCCAACTTGTCGCTTTTACCGCTAATTTAGCAGCTTTTTATTGCTTATAGCGAGAATTGTAAATACATTTCAAACGACTAAATACCCCTTTAACATGAGTAAGATTTTAAGTTGTCTGGATGATTTTTAAGTGATTTTTAACTCTTGTAATATTACGTAAATTTGCATACAAATTTTCTGTTTATAATTGTTCCATTTGACGAGATAATATCATTTGTCTAATCTATTTTCTAATCCTGGGTTTCACACTGAGTTAACCCAAAAATTATTTTTTTGTAAAAGAAATTTTTTGATATTTGCTTTTGTTTAGTATTTCGCATGAGACCCATACGCACACATGCACATTTTACAACACTGCACTTTTACCACTAATTCTAAAATAAATAAAATAAAACTATTGTTAATTTTTTTATCCCCAAAAATCCCCTTAAATTTTGTTGTTATCCCCAACAAATCACCAGATCCTTAAACGAACATTTTTATCCCCATTCAAGAAATAAAATACCCAATTTGAGGATAAGTCCATTTAACAGACAGCACTGCCTATTTGATTAGCAGTTATCCAAAAGCCAATCTAGACGGTGACTTTGTCGCATGCAATTATTGTGTGCAATTTTTGTTTGTTGGCGAACGGAGTAGAGAAGCAAGCGGGGTAACAAAAAAGGCACGGTTTTCATTTTTCGTGCATGTTTTTTAATATCTCTCTTTTACACTCATATATATTCTTCTTTTGTTGCTTCATTCAGTTTTCGTGCAATTAAAGTCACCGTATAAATAGACATAACTTTGGAAGCATCTTTGAAAAGGGAATTAAGAAAGTTGAACGCAATCAACTGCATCGTATAAATTGGCTCCAACTTTTAAGCTGACTATTATTTTTAACTCTGTCTTCATACTACTAATTATGTACAATTTTGTAGTTTATTAGAACTATGGCTGGCAGCACTATTACGTTAACAATTTTTAATTGAAGCACAGTAAAAGTTGCTCAGGGGACCAATTCTGAATAAAATTACTTTGCAAATTGGTAAATAATTTATTATTTTCACTTTACATATATATTTCATTCTAAGCGATTTCCATTCTCGTTATGAAAAAGCATGTTATGAATACTATATGTCAATATTATTTCATTTCACTCATCCCGTGAGTTTAAACGGCAGAATAAAAAGTTATCAAAGTTTTTATTAAAAAACTTCAATTAATATATGTTTTTTTAACTAAAAAATAAGAAAATAGGATTTTCCCATAGAAACCTCGATCCTCTCTACATTATGACATTCATTTTGACCGCGAATATTTTAAAAAACATTATATTTATTTACTCTATTTTTAATCACAAAATTTTATATTACTAGACTCGTGTTAACGAAATGTTAAAAAATAAAAAATAATCAAAATTATTAATTTATTCCAGATACCCAAGTATTTAGTAAAAATTAATGTAATACCCATCTATTCCATATTGCGTTACCAACTATTATATCAAAAATATATTGGTTTAGTTTTACTTTGGCCTATTCACAGACACCCTAATTTCATTTTTATTAATTTTGTTTATATTTTACCGATTTTTAAATCAAAGTGCCAAAAATGACAGTTTTTGGAAAAATGCCGATTTTTCATCAAAAGTATCTGGCAGCCCTGAGAATGTATCATTTGAAAAAATGTGGAAAAAATAATTAGAACACTAAATGATGTTTTGTGTGAATAAATTTAAATTAATTATAAAATTTAATAATCAAGAATATAAAGAAGTAAAGCAATAGTCAAATAATACAGCAACACTTAAAAAGTTGCACCAAAAAGTGCTCAAAATTAAGACGAGAAAATCAACGTAACGTTGTTATAGGAACTTTTGTTTCGCCATACAAAATAGTCAACGAAAAAAATGTCTAAACAAATACTTATTCAGAGTGGAACAATAGGCATGGCAGATGAAAAGGTGATAAGTGCGGGTACTCAACTAGGTAAATCAAATACATTAAATGATGATCCGAGGTTTCGTATACGACCCTTACAACAGGTGGCCTCAGCATGTACGGGCGGCATGTTAACAGCTACTTTTAGTAAGTATTTTAAAAAGTCACGAAAATTTTAAACAATTTGTGAAAAATGTTTCTCTTATAGTGACACCATTGGATGTTGTTAAGACCCGTTTGCAGGCTCAACAAACACAAATATCAAATAAATGTTTCCTCTATTGTAATGGACTTATGGATCATTTATGTCCATGTGATGCTAAAGGTACATTTCCAAATACAAAACCAGTGCAGACTCTCAATGGTACCATAGTATGTATATAAGACTATGTGAAAACTATAATGCCAAATCATTTATATATTTTTAGGATGCCTTTATTAAAATCAGCCGTTCAGAGGGTATTGGTTCTCTATGGTCTGGTTTAAGTCCCACCTTAGTATCAGCTTTACCTTCCACTGTCATTTACTTTGTGGCTTATGAACAGTTTAAAGCACAATTCATAAAGTTTCATTATTCGTATCTGGCCGAAGTAAAGTGTTCCCCAAGAGAGCGTGATATTCCACTTCTCATTCCTTTAGTAGCAGGAGTAACAGCTCGTGTATGCGCTGTTACAGTTGTTAGTCCCGTTGAGCTTATACGCACCAAAATGCAGTCAGAGAAAATGACATATGCTCAAATGTCTTCTGCCATAAGGACGGTGGTACAATCACAAGGCATATTGGGTTTGTGGCGTGGTCTACCTCCCACTATACTACGTGATGTACCATTTTCCGGCATTTATTGGACATGTTATGAAAGTATCAAATCACGTTTTGGTGTCGTGGAGCCAACATTTGGTTTTAGTTTTGTTGCTGGGGCCATTTCGGGTTCGGTAAGTATTTTAAAATGTTTATTAAAAAAGTGCTTAATCATAGTTTGCTAGTGTGAATATAATTAATTACTTAATAAGTAGTACATCCCTGCGTGAAAAGTGCCTATCCCAAGATAAGTCACGTGATCGGTTCATGGTGATAGGGACCGGTCACTTTAACATGAGCTTCTGCTAGGAGGGGGTCAATTGCCCTTTGTGACATGTTACAGGACTAGTCTAAAAGAAAAAGTCATGACTTTTAAATCGGTCAGGTGGTAGGTACTTTAGGAACCGGTCCTCTTTTTACCTATGTATGAATTGATCCAGCTTTCATCTATAACGGGACAGGTCCCAATCCCCAACTGACCGCTTTTTTCCGCAGGGATATTATGTATTTAAAATCAATATTATAGGCAAAGACATCAAAGAGAATAAATGGCATCTAATGGGTTAAAAGAACAGTGATTCGCGAATCACGTTCACAGAGAAGATAACGTTAGAATTTTCTAAACTAACATGTAATCAAGTATTTCTTATCATTTGCACTTTATAATTTCTTTTTTGTCTCTTTAGATAGCGGCCACAGTTACTACCCCCTTCGATGTTATAAAAACACACGAACAAATTGAATTTGGTGAAAAAGTTATATTTACAGGTTAGTATATGAATACCATTGGTATTTAAAAAATTACCAATAGCCATATTTTAATTATTGAATGTATTACAAATTAAACCCTCCAATTTTAAGGGGTTTACCCACTTTAGATTTTTTGTAATATTTTATTATTTTTATATATCGAAAGCTTTAAATTTTTCTTTATGCTACAAAAATTTTGGCAAAGTAAATAGTAATTCCTATGTATCAGATTTTCATGTAATTCAAATTCAGAAGAGGATTTTCGTCCAAATTAGATATTACAGTGTAGAATTTGTGGAGCCGTCCAGCATGCTTGGTCGTCTATAAGTAGAGTTTGCATTTCCGTTTTAACAGTAATTGTAACCATAAACGCGATGAACCATATCATTTAACCATAACTGCATAAAATAATCGTGTGGTTGCGTTTAAATTTAAATTCTTTAAACCCCATGCAACTTTTTGGTATTTTCTTTAACTCAAGTTACAACTTTTTAGTATAAAGTTTAGAATTACATATTTGTGTTATAAATTCTGAAATTTTTATAAATTTTCAATCGTAATGCTTTATTTTTTCCCAATGATAATAAGGTTTTTTAAGTTTGGGATATTAGGGGCAAATAAATTTTGCACCAATTGCCTAAAATCCACTAATTCGATCAGACTGGTATTTGTTTTGAATTTAAGCAGTTTTAATTCCCAATAATATCATATAAGTACCAGAGAACTGCAAAATCAACTTTTTTCTTGATTTAATCATACACAAAAATTCTTGTTCACATTTAATAATTCAACAAAATTCACTGTAGAATAGAATCAGCATCATGTTACTGAACGCGTAATTGGGATCAGTGTGGACCATATGTCGATTATGTTTACTGCAAATGTAATCACGCAACAAAAAGTCAGCGTTGAATAAATCAGAAAAAACAACAAACAACGCATATGAGTTTATTCATAATTACAACAAAATAGAAACACACTTCATAAATGTACATTAGGGTGGGACTTACGCCCGCTTTTTTAGAATTTTTATTAGTAATACAATACTAAAAATATTCTTCTTTGTGAAATAAAAATATTTTTTTTTGAAAAAAAATTTAGGTCGATATCTCAGACTTGCCTAATCCGGAAAAATTCAAATATTGTCTAAATTTTTTTTCATCTATTTTGATTGGAAAATTAGACAATATTTAACTTTAACCGGATTGGGAGAGCCTGAGATATTGACCTAAATTAAAAAAAAAAAAAAATTTCACAAAGAACAATATTTTTGGTATTACTAATAAAAATTCTAAAAAAACGGATTTGAGACCCACCCTAATATACATATAACATATATGAAATGTGTTTCTACAAAATCATCCCCTTTTTATAGATAAAAAACTATTTTGTTTTAATTATGAATACACACACACGTTGTTTTGTTTTTTTTATTTATTCTATAATACACTCACCAAAAAAAGTCTGTAATGGCAACTGAAAATTTTGCTGTTATTACGGGATATTCTGCTAATTTGAGCCCAGCGGTATTTTTTGCTAATCTTAGCTTAAAAATCTTAAAATTTGTTAAAATATAAACGAATTTATCATTTTGTTTTAATTTGGTAATTTCTGTTTTGAAAAATATTTTAGTCAATTTTTTTTTTTACTTTTAAGGTTAAATTTTATTATTTTTAGGGCTGATTCTAAAAACCCCTTTTTAGTGCTATTTTAAGTGGATGTCCACTTTTTAGACATGAGTCGGTATCTTCACTTCCGATCCCTTTTTTAATCCTATGTAACATTTTAGGGCAATTTGAGTTTGTATGTATAAGTTTACATTATTAGAAATAACATTTTCTTCAATATCGACTTTTTTAAAATTAGTAATTTTTTTTGCTAATTTTAGCAAATCGGTTTTCGAAAATTTGTAAAAGATTTCTGAAATTAGCAACAAAAATTTGTAGATATTCTGTAAAAACTCTGTAATTTGTAAAATGTAAATAGCAAAAAGATTTGCTAAATAATAATTTTTTTACTAAAAATCAGTACAAAAATAGTAAAGTGGGATTGAAAACCGTTTACAAATTTTTCTACTAACTTTTTTTTCTGAGTGTAATTATTGTTGACCCGAACGAACAAGAATACAATGAATGGTATGAAAACACTCGTTGAAACCGTGCGTTGGCGTTGAACAATATGACATTGTTTTATATACATATATGAATTTCGTGTATAAATCAAAGCATTAGTTACATTTAACTTGTTTAAAGTGAATATACACTGGGGTGGGCCGAAATATCCGCTTTTTTAATTTGGTTAGTAATACCAAGAACATTGTTCATTGTGAAAAAAAAAAATTTACCAAAATTGCTAAAATCTTGGTAACTATCAATTTTAGGAGATTTTACCATTTAACTTTTTTTTGTAGAGAATTAAATTTACAATCAAAATACGTGAACAAATATTTTTAGACAATATATAACTTTAACCGGATTGGGCGAGCCTGAGATGTCGACCTAAATAAAAAAAAATTCACAAAGAACAATATTTTTGGTATTCCTAATAAAAATTCTAAAAAACGTATTTTAGACCCACCCTAATATACATATAACATATATGAAATGTGTTTCATATTATGAAACACTGATTGCACTCATACACGTTGTTTGTTGTTTTTTCTGATTTATTCTACATCAAAATAATTATTGTTGGCTCGAATGAACAGAATAAAATCAATGGTATAAAAACGATTATTGATTATAAATCAGCGACAACAATTTGCACGTCGTTTGATTAATTTAAAATCATCAACGAATATGTGTGTTGGAGTATATTAAACGTTTGAACGCAAACACATATTTTTTCTTGTGTTGATTGCGTATGAACGTTTTGCAATCAGATTTTGCAGTTCTCTGATAAGTACCCAGCAAAACTTGGATTAGTTCTGCAACTAGTTCTACAACTAGATCTTTTGAGCCAACAGTAGTTCTGGTTGGGCGTTGTCACCCATGCCTTCTGTTTGAAATTGTCACCCTTGGCACTACATATTTCTAAAAAAATAGTTTAAGAAACAGATAGTACTAGAAACTATTCTTGTTTCCCTGGTTTTTGATTATTTCTTGGAAAAATGGCCCAAAAAGTCGAAGCGGTAACCCTCAACAAAGCAATCTTCATTACGAAAATAGGAGTACATAATAGTTTTCTGTTTTTATAGAAAAAATTTTTATAATTTTTTTTTTGGTTAATTAAAGGTGGAGAAAATATTTAAAATTTTTCCAAATTTTTTTAAAAAGCTTTATGGAGCTGTTTTGAAACTTAGTCAGTTGTACCTAAAACACACCAAATATGTAGTTATAGTTGCATGGGTTCTAGAACTAGTTTGAGGGATATTTAGTTATTCCCTGAGGAGTTTCAGGAGTATACTTTACCCTCTCAACTTTATTAGTTTTGTAAGAAAAAAACAATTAGGTTAAAAAGATAGTTTATACTGGGTGCTATTACTATCGGCGATTAAAAGCATCTATTTTAACCGCAACTGCGATTAAGGAAAATTGAGGTTAAATGCAAACTCTATCTATTAGCAACTTTGGAATAACATTAATTTATACACAATAGAGTTTATATCAGACTCTTTTATGCCCAATATATATTAACCATTAAAACTGAATTTAATTCGATTTAATATCAATAATTTTTTTAAATACTTACCTTTAAGAACACTATTAAGAAATTATCTTATATAATTGAAGTTAAAATTCTATCGCTTTAAAAATGCTACTTACCAAATTGTTGAACAATAAGATTGAAATTTACTGTCTTTTACCAAATTTGTAAGTTTAAAATTTTTTTATGTAATATTATGGATATTAAACTTCGAAATTAAACCACAAACCATAATCGTCTTATAGAATCTGGGCACAGTATTTGTCACATGAATCTCGGTAATTTGATTTACATTGCTGTCAAGATCAATCCAATACAAAATAAAGCTAGTGTCGGGCTTACACAGAACGGCCTTTAAACTCATATAATATGACTAATTTTATTTTGGTAACATTTTAAATATTTTTATTGGATAGATCTGCAAAATACCTTTCATTTAATACCCAATATGTATGTATAGTTTCTTTGCAATAAGCACACTAATTTTGTATGATTATACCCTTCACCATAGGTGGAAGGGTATATATAAGTTTGTCATTCCGTTTGTAATTTCTACAATATTGATCTTAGACCCTATAAAGTATATATATTCTGGGTCCATATGAAGAGCGAAGTTGATTTAACGATGTCCGTCTGTCCGTCTGTGTGTTGAAATGGGTTTTCCGAAGAACCCAGACATGATGAGGACTTGATTCTTTTTTATTTCTGTTACATGTGATCCATTTCTGTTTGCTATTAAAAATCAGACAGATCGGTTAATAAATGGCTGAGATATTAGCAAAAAACCAGGACTACCTCTTATTTTTCCAGTAAAATCCCTTTGTTTAATAAGAGTGTGAAGATAAATACGTAGGTTAAATACGTTTCACAACTATTGTGAATGATATAAATAAAAAATAAATAGTAGTGTCGCCAACTTTTTTTTGCCTAGAAAATGCCAAATTTGACAAGAAAAGCGCTGAAACATATGGAAAAATATAAATTTGAGATTTTACATGACATATTATTTTGGATTAAAATTTTTGGACATTTAAGAAAAAATAAATGGGGATACCGCTTGTTTGTGGAGAGCTATGAGGTAGTAGATTCCAACGATGTATTCATCTCCTTCAGAATACCATGGTGAAGGGTATATAAGATTCGGCATAGCCGAATTTAGCCGCTCTTACTTGTTTTTTCTTAATTTTTATTTATTCGATTTGCATACTTCATAGTTTCTTGTATTTTTTATCTTTATAAATTATTTTCTAGATAAACCCGCAAAAGATTTACCGTCACGCGGTATGATGAAACGACTGTATTCCATTTATGCTATAAATGGTCTTCGTGGTGTATTCGCCGGATTAGGACCACGTTTATTTAAAGTAGCGCCAGCATGTGCCATCATGATTTCAACATTTGAATATGGTAAATCGTTCTTTTACCAACATAATATCCACGAGTACAATGAAATGTTAATAATGAATGGCAAGCAAAAATAAGAATTAATATTTATAGAAAAAAAAAATGTATATTCCTATAATGTTATATTAGTAATGATTGTTGTGTACAGTTGTTAATTTTTAATATTTTTTTTTTATAAAAAACACTTGATATTTTTTTAAAGAAAATATGCTTAGAATAAAAAATTTGCAAATATTTTGCAAAACTGGTGTAAATAAAAAAATAATACATATAGAAATAGACAGAGATCAATTACCAAGGACTGTTATGAAAGACGTTACTCAGAACAATAACATTTCACGGCCATGGTCGACTTTAATTCGCAGTACAAAACTTCATTTACTTAGAATCACTATAAGCCCTTAACATTTTATAAAAACTTAGATATAACCCTTTAAATTACAATTAAAATTGTCGTATTAAAGCAAAATTCGTACACATTTTTCAAACAAAATTAATTAAGAGTAAAGAAGCCTCTTTTGACGAATTTATTTTATTTTTTGTATATTCTCGGGCAGCCAAAAATAATAATAATAATAGATGTGTTATGTTGTTGTATCTGATAGGCAGTTCGACAAACAATTCGCAAACAGGTTTTGCTTAAAAATTCAGCGATAAATCGCTAAATAATAATTGTACTTATAATAACCACAATATTGTTAAAGAAATAAATGTATAAAAACGTCAAGACTAAACTTGCAAAAAATAGCAAAATTTCAGTCATATAGCATGCTTTAATTATTTACAGATCTTTAACGAAATGACACAAAAAAAAATTATTTTCAAAGAGGACTGTTAAATCTGAACATCAAAAAATTAGATAATTAACGCGAATTATTTTAGTTTCGCTTTGATTTCTTTTAGAAACATTGATTTATTTACAGTAACTTCAATTTTGAAACTGGAAATTTTATTTTTTTAGTGATTTCAATAAAAGTTTATTTCTTCAATCAAAACCAAATTTCATTGATACTTTTTTAGACTAAGCAATTAAACATTTGTCGTGTAAAAAACTGAGTTGACTCCGTACCCGTACTTTTTAAAAAAAACCGACATGTCGCATATATACTTTATTTTTTATTTTAATTTATTCAAAGATGCAGAAACCAAGAACTCTGAGTAAAATATGGTTTGTATATTAAATAACATTTTATAAATAAATATAATAAAAGTTTATAAAATAAATTTGTAAAAATGTCTTAAATTTAAGTTCGAAAATGTAGCAATAAAAATGTTAGAAAGAATTGTAGACAAGAAATAAACTGGTAAATAAAACTCAATTTAATTTATCAGATTTAGAGAGGGTTTTTCGTATTGAAATATTGCCCAAATTTTCGCTTTAAAGTAGCATTTGAAAAAAAAAACTAATTCTTTCTAGTTATTCTGACATTAAAGGCTCTTTCATAAATGGATAAAGTTATACAGTACTATTTGAAGGTTTCTATTGGATCTTGTAAATTTAAAGTTCTCAACAATGCATTTAGAATAATTCGCCATTTTCACCTTGTGAAACAATAGCAAAATTCTTAATTTTATAAAATTTTTAAAAGAAAAACGAACAAAATCCAATAATTTTGTGTAGCATTTTTGTTTTTCATGATTTATTGATGATTCAATTTTCACTATATTTATATATGTATGGTGTTGTTTAAGTCTATATCCAGTGCATCGATGGGCGATAGTGGTCCAATAAAATACAATATCTACATAAAAAAACAAGTTTTTAGTTTTAATTAACATTCACTTAGCTTTAAGTAATTGTTTTTGGCAACAAAAATTTAAGAAGGAAAGACGACAGGTTAAGATACCGAGTTCTAACGAAGAAGTCCCTACTTAACGTCACGGAAACGAAGTCAAAAAATATTTTCAAAATTTGAATATACGGTCCGTTAAGCCGGACTCATGAATCCGTAGTGTTGGACAGACCGTAACATTTTTCTAGGGTGATGATGTATGAAACATACATAGAAATGAAAAATACCAAAGACATTAATTTATTAAAGAAAGAACATTAGTTGAACCTCTTTCTCAATAGATGGCGCATCAGAAAATAAATTCTCCCTATTAGGCATATTTTGCTACAATATGGAACAGGGTATTATTGATTTTCTATTTCGTTCGTAACATAAAAGAATATTTGCCAAAAACTATACAAAAATATATGTTTTATACTTTAATTTTCTAAATCAATAGTCATTTAGATGTTTAAGAACACAGTATTACAATTTTTCGTATGTGTATTTATTTTTTTTTTTTTTAAGAAAGAATTAACATAAATATGCAGTTTGGCTCAATACTTGAAAACTATACGAATTTACCGAAAAATACCATTTTGATCTATGAAAATTTGTTTTTAACATAAAAATGTGAAACAAATGCTTTTATCACGTCGAACATTTCAAAAATTTACTTTAGTATTATTAAATAAGTCTGCTAGTGACAGTTTAATGTACTAGAATTTGAAATATATATTAAATGTCATATTTGTGGATCCTAAGATAATTAAAAGCCAAATCCAAGGCCATGCCGACCTAAGCATAACGCAGGGTATTGTTTTTAATTTACTTGAGCGCCAGCTACTTTTAAGTATAGACACTAAAGCAATTTTGCATTTTGCTCTATCTTTATATATACATTTCTTTGGAAAATACATAGCAAATTGTAGAATAAACTTTACAGGACCATTACAATATTTTTTGTCACAAATGTGATAAAAATACGATGTATTAAACTTGTTTTCGATATCTACTTTATTTTAGTATATAATATCATTCAAAATCCAGTTTATAAAAAATTTTCTCCCCGCTTTTAAAAATCGCTACATTTGACGAAAAAATGGCTGAATTGGCACAATGACACATTTGTAGTACAACGATGTGTGTAGAGAACTGTCAAACTAAATAGCATAACAAAAACAAACACACGTGTAAGACTTTATTTAGAAATAGTTAATTTTTTTAATTTATCATTAATAAAATGGTCAAGGAAAACTCGGAACAATGCACCATCAGTGGTGCTGAAGCACAAACAACAGCAAATGGTAGTAAATCTGATAAACAGAAAAAACCAAAAGCTGTAAAGAAACCAGAAAATCAAATTCCCCGAGGTAAACCCAAATCTAACCGACCCTGGAAAACACCTAAAACTAAGTAAGACTTAAAAAAATATTTATAATTTTATTTTTTTATAACAAAATTCTACAAATTTAGATTTTCTTCTGTAAAAAAAACTCAACCACGTTTGACATTTGAAAAGAAAATGGAACTACGTAATGGAATGCTTGCCATTAAGGAAAGATCTCGTGAACTCAAAGAGGCAAAAAAAGAGGCTGCTGTAGCTAAACATCAACGCCGTGTCGAAAATGCTGAAAGGCGTTTGGCCAATGAAAGACGTGCCGAAGTTGTTCAGGTCATTAAGAATCCTTCAAAATTGAGACGCATGAAGAAGAAACAAATGCGATTAATAGAAAAACGTGATCTTAGTCAAGTTAAAGTGGTTTAAGGTAAAACTAATTTATTTCTGCTATATATAGTTATAAATTGTATTTAGTTTTTTAAATTAATAAATATACAAAAAAAAACAAGCCATAGTGAGTACTAAAAAACTTGTAAGCTTTTGAAGTAAAATTTATCACAATTGCACATTGGAGTTAAGTGAAAAAGTACAACTTTATTAAATATTTATTAAATCTTCATTTGAAATAACCATTATTATTCATTATTTATGAAATTTGTACCATAATTGGATTGGAAAAGTAATTGTATTCCTCATCGGTTAACCCGTTTATAAAAATTACCAAAAATACTGTTATTTATATATCTGCCCAGCAAAAATGAAGCTGCCACAGAAGCAATAAAAGCATCACTACTATGGCAAAGGCATCACTTCTTTTCTAATGGTTTCATCGATGAATTTAACATTAGCGTGTCATAGGATGGAAGTATTCAAATGTAGCTACTAGCATTACTTATACTTTACTCTAAGGAAGAAATGATAATACAATGATTAGGTATTCTGGTGCATGAGTGGAAAATGTTCGTATACTTTGTTGTATTTAAACTTTGATGAAAATTTAATTCATAAGAATGCAGAAAAATAAGTTTAAAGAAGCGAAATTTTGCATTGATATAGAAATACTTTTTATAAGAATAAATAAATAATTCTGCATTAGTAAAAAAGCATTTTTAAAACATTTTTCAAAAATTTTAAAGAATTTTAACACTTTTTAAATTTTTTTTTTTTGGATAATTTAAAAACTAGTTGTACAGTTTGGAAAATTTTTTAGACAATTTTAAAATATTTTTGAACAATTTTAAATAATTTTATCACAATTTAAAAACATTTTTGGGCAATTTGAAATAATTTTTACACAATTTTAAAATTATTTTGATAAATTCTAAATTAAAACTGGAAATGGTGTAGTGTTAAATAATAAACATAATGCAAAAATACACAGATTGCGTCGTCATAAATATTTAAGGCTGGAAAATGCAAATGACAGGCCAGCTAGTTTCAATTAAAGGTTAAAAAAATATGTTTTTCTTGATATTTCAAAACTTTTATAAAAATTGCAAAACTGCATAAATTCTAATAACCATGAAATTTTAAACTAAAATATAAAAAATAATTAAAAAAATTCATCAGAACTATTTTTTCAATTTGAATAAATTTTTTAGATTCAAAAAATATACGATATACTATAACTTATGCTTTAGAAGTAATGAAGAGTGATTTTTTAAGATATGCATCGGGTTTATATCCAGATCACTGCATTTGAAATATGAACACATGAATTCTTTTGGAAGTGCCTTAGAATAACACCAAAAAATCATAAAAGAATGTCAACAGAAGTTTAGGAAGCAATGAAAAAAGTTATAGTCACAGAATTACTACCATTTTTTTTTTTTGCTGGGTGGCTAATTGCACCCGGTTATTGAGTATCATAAATAAGGTTCATAAATTTCTTTTGTTTTTTATTAAGGTTTGTTTTTTGTAAAAATAAATAGGATATTCGCAGAAATAACTGACTATCATTACCCTTATCGTTATTAGAAAGTAACGAGGAAGATATAATTATTTTTTATTTAATTCAATGAATAAATTCTTAGACCAAACTTAGGATAAAGAGCACTAGCTGCAAATGCTATCGGCTTCAGACAAGGATGATAAAACGTTTTATTGTACTTGATTTCAAAAATGGAAATCCCAAAATATTTTCATATGTCGTATGAAAGTTATTGCTCGGTCGTCCTTAAAATTTCTTAAATTAATATAGACAATGCTGTGTTTATGCGGCAAGCTATCGACGTTGGCTTGTGTCATTCCCTTACAAATTTGACATAAGTAACGGTATGCATTAACACTAAACGTAGGCTTAAGTCAAATTTATATGGGTATCAAATAAGATTAAAAAAATATATATTTTTTAAATAAATTTCTAGAATTTAATAATACTATTCATTGTGTTTGTTTACCATATACTTAACTGTTATTCCTTAATTTAGTGAACGAATTGATTTCCCAACATGTTGCGATAGAGCTTCTTTAGCATAACAGTTTTATGCTACTAGTGATGAAAGAGTGACATCAGCTGTCATTTGTTTTTATTATTTTATATTAAAGAATAACCAAAAAAAAAGCTCAAAAAATAGTTCCGTTAGTTTAATCAATAATTTGTTAAAATTTTATCGATTAATGTGGTCTTATTTATCTAGTAGTAAGCAATATGGTGGTTTGAGTTCACATCTACTGTATGTTATATAAGGAGTACCATAAGGGTGTGTTGTTGGTCCCATCTTATTCATTTTGTTTTTCTTTCTGTTTAGAATTTTACAAATTATCTAGTAAACGAATGGAACTTTAGAAATCGTTAAATTTTTATTGCTTAACTGCAATTTTTTTTAAAGGCAACATAAACTTTTTAATTTAATTTCTCCAAAATTTGATTCACAGAAATGCATAACACTGAACAAAAAACCATCTACAAAAACAAATAAAATTCGTTATAAAAAATCCTCAACTTTACCCTTATTGCCAACATTTTGCATTTTCTACTACTACTACCACTTGGAGGCGACATTACTTACCAGAATTGTCCAAATGGGACCCCCAACGAAGTCTTCATTAAGACGGCATGTACTCTCGTCATTAAGTTGCAAAAACTGGATTACTTATCAATATTCAAATTGTAGCTTCATGTTATACTCACACAGGTGTTAAACCACATCAGTGTACAACGTATTAACTTGGCACAATACACGATAGCTTAATGTGTTTCTTAAAGAAGTGAAGGAATAAATTTAATAAGATCTTAAAAAAAATTTTCCGTGAATCAATTTTTTATCTTATTGTTGCCTCTTGTGCTTCAAAAAATATTATATCTAATTTTTCAAATTTGATTAAGTTTTCTCCCCTATATCTATAAAAATCGACTTAACCTTAAGCCATCGGTATTAAGTGTAATAATTTCGAGCAGCCATGTGTACAACAACATCCCTGTTATTTATGTTATAAACGTTTAAATCAAACCTCTGGGCTGAGTCGTAATTTGGCGGCATACTGTGGTGAGGCATTATGATTAAATGTTTGGAGATCGTCCATCACTAAGGCGAAATATTGCAAATGTGCGAAGTAAAATTAATACATTCTTACGGTTAGTTTAAAATGAAAAAAAGTAATAGTTTAAATAAATATCATTAGGGCAAACCTTTTTAAATTGATAATCGGTACCAGTATCGAAGCTTTCAATTTCACAAAATTCCGGTATTCCTTTAATAAAAAACATATATATTTTTTTTTAATATAAAATATCATAAATCGTCAATTTACTTTTATCGATTTTTGTTAAGAAGGTCACAAGCTGTACTATGCTTTTGTTAAGAAGGTCACAAGCTGTACTATGCTTTGAATTGTTGAATCGTCGTATTTAAAAAAAAGAGTTATCATTTTTATTTTTATATAAATTTCTTAGTTGGTTTTAAACGATTTAATTTTAAAATACTTAATTCGCTTTTCAATCGATATTTACTCAACCGATTTATAAATTTGGCAATTCAATTGATTTATTGCTCATTCGATTGAGTAATTTTAAAAAATAAAAAACAAAATAGTTGCTAAGATCGAAAAAAAACTAAAATTTAAAAAAAATCGACAAAATTATCTTCATATAAAAAAATGGGGTCAAATTTAAGCGAAAACAAAACAAATTTGTTGCGCCAGAAGTCTCAAGTTTCGCTTTTTTAATTTTGACGGTTTTTCTCCAATTTTGAGGATTTTTAAATTTTTGGATTTTTGAATATTTTTTTTTTTTAATTTGAGGAGTTTTCTGAATTTTAAAGACTCCTATTTTGCGATTTTATTTTAACGAATTTGTAAATTTTATTTTAATTTTGACGGGTTTTATCCAATTTTAACGATTTTTTAAATTTTTGAATATTTTTTTTTTTAATTTGAGGAGTTTTCTGAACGATTTTTGCAATTTAACGAATTTGTATTTTTTTTAATTTTGGCGATTTTTTTCCAATATGATTTTTCGCTTTTGGTTTTTTTCCTTTTGACAATTTTCCTCTTTAATTTTAACTGTAAATTCATTAAATGCTTTGTGTTGTTTTCTTTCTGAGTTTGTAAGAAATCGTCAAACTTACTGTTATAAAATAACATACATAATTGTTGATTTTCCAACTTTTTTAAATCGAATAAAGAAAATAAATCTTATAAAAAATAATCGAATGTTAACCGAAGCCATAGGGCCACATATGGTTAGTAAGCTAACACAAATATAAATATCTTCAAAAAAAACTAAGAGATAAAATTAATTACCAAATGATTTGAATTAATTTTTGAATTACCAAATGATTTGAATGCCTTTATGATTGATAAAATCCGGGAGGAGGGAACTGAAGAAGTAAAAGAAATGAAAATTAAAAAACTTATTTGCCAAAGAAAGAATCAAAAAGAAATTAGAATTTCTTTTATTTTCCTGTGGCGAGAATATTTATTGGGTAAATTATTGGATTTTCTTTTTTCATCGTATTTAAATAACATTATTTATATTAAACGAATTTTTATTTGCTTTCGGTTTCCCATCTCTGCAGCCCCTTTCTTTTCTCCCACCCACCCTCTCTCACTCGATGGACCACAGGTTTTTCCCACTCAATTGCTGGTCGTGTATTTACAAAGTATTAATGTTATAAAATCTGTTAAACAAAATATTGACTAAAAAAAAAACAATATAATGGTAACTCTGAATTCATTTATATTGTGTCTTATCAGCGTTGCCAGGGGGAAGATTTAAAATTACACACAATTATAGAAAAAATTACCAAAAGATTATAAAATTACCCATGAATTCAATTATTTTTTTAACATTACTTTAGCTTCTAAATAATTTAATCCTTTATTCGATTTTCATTTCTGATTGACTATGGAATGATTAAATTTTTGAACTACAATTTTACGAATGGAATAAATTGTTAGTTGGTCTTAAAGACCAATTCGTTTAAAAAATTATTAAAATTTGAATAAAGTGAAATGAATAAAACAAAATATTAATTATTTGGTTTGAGTATCAAATTTTATTATTTATTTTTTTTCAGATAATATTTTTTTGCAAAAAATTGTTAATTTTTTACGTAAATAATTTAATACAAATTTAAGTTTTTAAAGGATTTTCTTAAAAAAAAAAACACATTTATAAAATATTAATAAAATCTTAAAATTGCCAAATAAATAGAAAAATTGTTGTTAAATAAAAAACAATAAAATTAAAAAAAGCAAAATTATTTAAAATTAAAGAACAGTTTAGCTTTTTTTCACAAAACATCATCAAAAGCTAAATAAGTTAAAGTTGCCTTCAAAGTTTGTGTGTGTGTTTTTTTTTTTTTGTTGGCGGTGGTGACGATGTTGATGAGTAAATTGTAGTTGGTTTGGGAGTAGTAGCACACGTCTTCTCTGTTTGTTGATTTTTGTAGTTAATTTACTTGTGAGTAATGGGAATCATGGTTTCACCAGCAGTAAGAGCCGGCAAAGGAGCGTCTACAGTAAGAACACCATCCTTGCTGAGTGAAGAGCGAATAGATTCAGGATTAACACCCTTAGGCAACAAGAATTCACGATTGTATTCCCTGTAGACGCTCTTTGTGTCGGATTTCTCTTCATGTTTGGCATGAACCTGAAATAAAACAAAAAGATACAAAACAATAAGTAAATGAATGTTGAATGATTTATAAAATATTATTGCAAAATATACCAAAGTGTTAATTGGTATTTGATTAGCATGGGGAGTTAGTGAATGTGATAATTTCAAGTGTATTTATATAATTTGTTTCTTTAAAGTCTTGTTTTAAAAAGTGATACACTCAGAGAATTATGTCATTAATATGAAAAATATTTTATATAACAATAAAAAAATGTTTTAAAAGTGTTTTATGCCGATCTTGAGATTTAATTTCAGAATTTTATAATTTGAGAAATAAAGTCATCAGAATATGATCGTTTCGATAGAAAAGCGCTCTGTCGATAAAAAAAAAACACTGAATAAAATTTATATGTTTAATTAGGTTCGAAATCTAGTTTTAACCAGATTTCGAAATCTAGTTCGTGTATAATAGTATACAGTACCATATGATCGAAATCCAGTTTAAACTAGACTTCGAGCCTAATGTAAATGCAGTTTTATCAATTTGTAAAATCAACTATTTTTTAGGAATCTGTAAGTTGTTATAAAAATTCTTTAGAAAAAGTTGATATAATAATAATAATAATATAATATAGATAATAATGCCTGGATTTTAAGAATTTGATAGGAATATCTCCTTCGCGTCGCAGGGTAATTCTCTAGAAATAACTTTTTAGAATCAAATGGGTTGAGTTTGAATTTTTCATTCCTAGATTATCTAAAAATTTTTTTGAGCGACTTAAGCTAACCAAAAATATGTAAATCAAAACGCATGATTTGCAGAATCATGCGTTTTGATCTGAAGCAATTGGTCGCGTTAGTTATACACGATGTCTGATAAAAAAATATTTCTTCTTTGATTTTTTTTATATATAAATAAAAATTGTAAATGTTAATTTTCTTCGCTCTTCTAGATTTACAGTTTTCTTTAATTTTTTTTTTAATTACAATTTTTTTCTTCAGGGGAAAAAATTTTTATAATTGAATTATAAAAAAAATCCCTATAGAAGACACCGAACGTGGAGACGAAATATTAGGATAAATATTTGGTCTCCACATAAGATACTTCTTCAAGGGAAAATTTTTTTGTAATTTTAAAATTTAATTATAAAAAAAAAATTTATCTCTGTGGAGATAAAATATTTATTTTTTTTAATTTAATTTTATTTATTTAAACAAAAACATTAACACAAATTTTTATAAAATAAGGTTGTTTTTTTATTCAGATAAGAATCTATTCAAAACTGAGTTTTCTAAATGAAAATTTAATTATATATCAACAAAGTATTTATCTTTTTGGGGTATTTTTAAAAAGAAATACAGTTTAAAAATAACTTTTCTGTTTTTTTTCAAAGTATAAATAAAAAAATTGTTAATCTAGTGCTTTGTTTGGAAGTTATAGAGATTTTCCCTTTTTGTTAAATTTAGCGAAATTGATGCAAAAACATCAATAAATTTGGAAAAATTAGTTTTGCTTACTACTTTGTCTGCTTTCTAAGAATAGCTGTGATTAACTTAAAAAAATACAGTTGGCTAGTCTTTCAAACATATTCGGTATCCTGTGAGTCCTGATGCAAAAATAATAACCAATTTTACAAGTAGAGCTAGAGCCTCCAGATTTGTTATGTCAATAATGTTTGCCCGAGCATAAATATATTTTTGGCGATTTTTCAAAAATATTTAAAAAAAAAAGTTACTTTTTAATGATTTTATCTACATCCCTCCCGCTTGAAATTGCTTCACGTTGTGAAAAAAGGATAAAGGCAAAAAAAAAATAATAATAATGTTTGTATTGATATTTAATAAAAATTTTTTTATTCAAAAAAAAAATTGTAATCTATACAAAATCTACCTAAAATTTGAAGACAGCTTTTTGGTGGCCTGGGCTATTGGAGATTTAAGCGAAATCTTCGATGTTTATCTTTGTCAAAAGCCTAATTTAATTTAAAAATTTCTAAAGAAAATTCTTAGATTTAAAGAACTTCAAAAAATCATTTAGATTCAGAAAACTGACTATAAATTATAGATTTGAAAAGCTTTTCATATAAAAAAGTACTTTCTGCTATAAGAAAAAAAAATCTTAGATTCTGGAAAACCAAAAATCAAAAAATAGCCAACATATTACATCTTTATTTAAGAATTTCAACCAAAATTTTTTTTAATATTCATCATAAAAATAAACTGGACCATTTTTTTTAAAACGTCACAATCTCTTATTCGTTCAAACATTTACTATATGACTTTGTTATTAATATTAAAGTGAATCAAAAATTAAATTCAATATCATTTTTTGTGTAGGCTGAAAGATTTGTAAATAAAATGGAAAGTACATGTTAAAATAACAATGTTTATGAAGAAAAAAATATTTAAAAAGATTAATAAATATATAGTTAGCAAATTAAATTGCCTTGACATCATAATTCGTTCATTTTTTTTTTGTTTTGCACAAACAAATGTGTATTAACAATTTCTCGAAAAATCAAGAATTTAAATATTTGTTAAGATGTACAAAAACATGAAAAATAATTCAATTTAAGAAAATAAACAAACAAATCTCTAATAGAAAAAAAAATACTAAAAATGAGTCATTTGCTTAAAATGAATAAAAATAATTAAAAAAAAAAACAGAATACACACAAAAATCACTTAACAAAAAATTTAAAAATTTCTTATTTAAATTAACCCTCCAAGGGGAAACAGAATTATTTTTTTCTAAAAAATAAGATTGAACAAATCGAAGGTTTACTGCAGCAACCTCAGTATCTCAAAAATTAGTACTTTCCAGGAAAGACAAAAAAAAAAACGTTTTACAATAAACTTGTGATATTTTTTAGAAATTTAAAAGATAAAGCCTATTTGACACTTGCTAGATTCAGTATTAATAATCCAAATTAAAAGTGAGGTGAAAACAACTTATGTGAAAAATAAGTTTGAATTATGAACAGTTCAACCATATAGAATAAATAGCAATATGTCAAATTCAGGTCGGTAAGGCAGTATACTAAATATGATTTGCATTGGTGGCCCAAGAAATTAGCAAGTTTCATATAGGCTTTAAGGTGAGTTTGAAATTACAAAAAAAAAATATAAAAAAATGTCACAAGTTTATTAAAAAATGTATCTTTATTTCTCCTGAAAAGTACTAGTTTTTGAGATACGGGGAAATAAATTGTTTCTTAACTATTTTTTTTTTTTTTTAAAGATGAGATGTTATTAAATTCTGATGAAAAAAAAAATTATTTCATTGCAATAATATTAAAATTAATATTTTAAAAGATACAATTAAAAAACGGAAAATAAATAAAACAAATTTATATAAATAATAAAATGTATGTTATAACTGTGAAATCTTGAAATCTTTTATTTTTTAATGTATCATTTGAGGGTTAATAGTTTCTATGAGTTCGACCAATATGAATTCGTTCAAATAATAAAAAAAAAAAACATTTTTTTTTCACTCACCAATAATTTTTGATCAACAGTCTTGACAACAATTTCTTCGGGGGCATATTGACTAACATCAAAACGTAATTTCAATACTTTGTTATCACCTTCATCCTACAGAGAGCGAAAATATAAAGAAAAAATTAAGTTATTTATTAAAATATTTACGTATATTACATAATCATCATATTAATTGTACATTCATGATTTTTAGAATTTTCTATATTTTAATTAATTGCAAATTAAGTCAAATAAAATTTCCGGGAAAACGTGACAATATGAAATAAATTTGTGTGGGAGGGAGAGTTTTTTTTTTGTATTCATCATCATCATTATGCTGTGGAGTGTTCATTGAAAAACTATAAATTATAATTAAAGCGTAATTGATTTTATGATCCGGTTTAATAAAATCTCAATAACATATCGATGGCTTAATATAAAAAGGTCCTAACTCGATTTTTTGTTACTTGATAGGAGAAGGAAAAAACTTAAAAAAATCCGTAAAATTTTAGATAAAAAAAGTTTTAATGCAATTTCCAAAAATGTGTTGCCTCTTTTTTTTTAAATTGCATTAAAACTTTTTTTGTATCTAAAATTTTATGCATTTTATTAAGTTTTTTCCTTCTCCTGTCAAGTAACAAAAAATCGAGTTAGGGCCTTTTTATATTACATATGTATGTACATATGTATAATTTTAAAGATAAACAAATATGGTTAGATTAATTAAAATTTCAATAAAACAAATTTTTAGTTATTATACATTTCTAGATAAAATTAATAAGGGAAGCCTCCCAACCCGTATGCAGAGAATTTAAATTTAGATTTTTTTTGCTATTTTTTGATAAGGATCATATTATTAAATTTTTAGCTCTAATTTATATTTTTTTGTTGCATAATTGAAAAATACCGAATCGCAGTTGAACGAACGGCCTTACAACAAGTTTCATTTCTTTTCTCAAATTTTAAAGAAACATTAATATTTATTTTTTTTGAAAATTGATTAGATTAGAACAAAATATACTCAAACATTTTTATCGGTGAAATTAACTGCAATTGCAGTTAACAAAGTGTTCACTGCAATTTCATTTCAAATTAACTAACATTGCAGACATTTTTAACTGTTCGTGTAATTAAAACTAATTCAAAGTAAATGATGAAAATTTAAAAAAAAAAAAAATATTTTCTCTAAGCTTAACATTACTGAACTTTTGAGTCCCATTTTGTTCAAAAAATTAAAAAAAAATAAACTAAAAAGGACTTAAAAAAATGTAACTAGTTTTCTATTAGGCATTAATATCGTTTTCTATTCTGACAAAAAACTTTGCATTTTTTCTGCCCCTTTTTTACAAAATATCTTTTTGTGCATATTAATAATAAAATGTTACAACTTGGATAGTTTGACTTTTTATTAAATAAGTTGTGCATGCTTGGACATGTTTTAAACACACAACCCTTTAACCATTGAAGTCGAAATACTTGGTATTTTGTTATAGAATTTTCGGTTCTAGTATCATTTTGGACTAAAAAGCAGGAATGTGAAGTCCGTTTGTCAAAAAAATTTAACCTGAAAGCGTCAGGTGGAAAAAATGAAAGACCATCTGAAGACAAATAGCTCGATTCAAACAAAAAAATATGTTTCACAAATCAAACACGCAACAAATTATCAAAATACAACTTGAAGATACTTACCAAAAAAAAAATTCCGAGTCAATTTAGCTGTTGGAAAGTATGTTTTTTTTTAATTTTAATTTTGCACCAAAATCATAAATAATTTTCGTGTTTGTTTTGACAAAAATCTTAACAGAAGTGAGTGTATCTATCAAACTATTCAACTGAGCGCCTTCAAGCCGGCACTGTTCGATAGGTAAATTTAAACCGACAAACAAATATCTTTGGCGATAAGTGCACTAAAAATATTGGCTTGGATATAATTGGACTTTAGTGATGACCTTCTGTAGACGGTCTAAGGGGTTAAAATACCTTTAATTTGATGCCTAATTTATCCACTTTTACTTTTTATTAATATGCACAAAAACACATTTTGTAAGAAAGGGGCAGAAAAAGGCAATATTTTTAGTCAGAAACGAAAATGGCATAAGACTTATCTTTTGAGTGCTATAACGTTAGATTTTACAATTTCGGGACACCATAATTAAATTAAAAATTTACAGTTATCTTACCTGGATCAAAGGTGAACTGATTTCGGAAACATAGTTTTGTTTAGGCCTGGCGGAAAGGGCAGAATTTGTAGTTGAGCTAGAAAAACGAAAAAAATTAAATAAAATTAATTAAAAACAAAATTATTATAAAAATAAATAAGTTAAATAATAAATATACAAATAAACATAAAATATTTTACAATATAAAACTAATAAAACTAAATAAATTGTCTTACCTATAAGTGCGTGTATGAGTTTTTGTATGATTTGTAAATGAGCGGTTAAAGGAATTCATGATGTAACAGCTAACACCAAAAAAAAAAAATCCGAAATTTGTGACAAAAAATACTTCAAAATTTACTTTACACAAATTGAAGTTTAAACAACAAAGATTTCTTTAATACTAATTAAAAACCTGGAAAAATGCTCCAGTTTTTATACAAATTTTAAAGAGTTTTCAAATAATTAAAACCACCCTTAAGTTAGGTTAAACAATAAAAATGCATGTTTTTGTATTTTACTACAACTATAAATAATCAGAGATTTAACAGTTGATTTGAAAAAAAAAAGAAATCATTTAAGTCTTGTTGTGAAATAAAGGAAGTGAATGAAGCTAAAATTAGATTTGAATTAATGATATTTTCAAATAACCACAGCTGTTGTCATGTGTTGCTTTTTTGAATAATTTAAGGTGTTAGAATTTTTAAGAATGGTGTGTCGATTTTTAAACAAGAATAGTTTTTTTTTTGTTTTTAATTCTAAATATAATACTTGAAAGTGCTTTCAAACTAGAAGATCATCATGACATTAATGGGCTACGTACACAAATGCGTCAACGTATTGAGTTTTTCTAGACATTGAAATTCTTGTAGAAAAATATATAAAGAATCAAGAAATTGGAAAAATCTTGAGGAAAAAAAATGAAATAAATTTAGCATTACATTAAAAAATATTTAACAACATTTTTAGGAATTGCGCTTAACATATCAAATATTTTAGCGAAAAAAATGGTAGATATTTTTTTTTTTAATTTTGGATTAATTAATTGTAAAACGAAACGCTCAAACGTTTAAAAAATTTTGTATGGACAGAATTAATTTTAAAATTGAACGGGACTGTTGTTTTCGATTTTTTTTTTTTTTGGCATTTTTCGAGATATAGATTTTTAAAAATAATATAAAATTATGACTGATAAAATATTATTATTTACAAAAACAAGAGAATGGCAAATAATGCATCACACCTAAGTCTAAATGAAAATTAAAAATCGTGAAACATAAATCAAATTTCTTACGTAATCGTTCATTTCCTTGTCCTTCGCATAGTTTTCGTTTCTTTTTAGATAAAACGACCATAAATTTTAAATATAAATTATACTGAATTTACACTATGCTCAAAATATCATTTAAACCGGGTTTTTGGCGAAAATCTACTTCATAACTGGATTTAAAAACAGTGGCCAGATTCTGTTAGGTGGGCGACGATTATCGTCAGCTTTCAAAGTTAAAATTCTGTCGTTTTAAAGATTACCAAAGTGGTGAACTAAAAGATTGAAAATTACTGTCTTTTACCAAATTTGTAACAACAGTTAAATGTAACAACAAAACTATATGTTAAATTTTATTTACTTTATGCGTGTAGTACACGGTAATACAACTAATGTGATTATTCCGTAACTATATAAAAAGTTATCACATCGAAATATGCAACTCTACCATATTTAGGATAAGGAGAGTCACATAATGTTTAATTTTCCTAAAGGTATAAATTTACCTAAGAATAATTTTGGTATGAGGGACTCTATCTGTGCTAAATATATCAGAGTTACATATTTGAACGTGACAAATTTTTACGTAGTTACACTCAACGAAAAAAAGACTGTACTGGCAAATGAAAATTTTGCTGTTATTACGGGAAATTTTGCTAATTTGAGCCCAGCGTTATTTTTTGCTAATCTTAGCAACACATGTCTGTTGACTAAGTTTTAGTACACTTTTTGTAAAGTCAAATTTAAAATCGGTTTGCTAAAATCAACAAAAAAATTTGCTAAATATTAGTACAACCAAATTAGTATAAAGAATTAGCAAACGCTACTAAATTTTAGTAAATTGCTATAAACTCAATGAATTGTATAATATAGCAAAAGATAAATTTATAAAAAAATATTATTAAAATGCCCAAATTAACTTAATTATTTTTAGATACACTTGTTACACTACAAAACTGCTAATTTTTTTTTGAAATTGCCTTACGAATTCGAGTATAAAAATTTATTTTTTTTCTCGAGCAACATTTTTTTATTTTATTTATTTTTTTCAGAAAATATTTTAGACAAAATTTAAAAAAAAATCGAAGACTTACAAAATAGTAAAAACATAAAATCATTTTTTTATTTGTTAATTTTTGTTTTGAAAAATATTTTTAGTTTTTTTTTATTTTAAGGCCGAATTTTAATAGTTTTGAGTGCTGATTTTTAGAACTAAAAAGGTTTTAAGTGCTATTTTAAGTGGATGTCCTATTTTTGGACATGAGTCGGTTGTAAAATGTATTTTCAGTTCCGATCCCTTTCTTCCAACCTATGTAACACTTTAAGGCAATTTCTGTTTGTAAGTATAAGTTTTAATTATTAGAAATAAAACTTTCTTCAATATCCACTTTTTTAAAATTAGTAAATTTTGTTTGCTAATTTTAGCAAATCGGTTTTCAAAAATTTGTAATATGATTTCTAAAGTTAGCAACAAAAATTTGTTAATATTCTGTAAAAATTCTGTAATTTGTAAAATGTAAATAGCAAAAAAGTTTACTAATTAAAATTTTTTTACTAAAAATCAGTACAAAAATAGTAAAGTGTGATTGAAAACTGTTTAAAAATTTTTCTACTAACTTTTTTTCTGAGTGTACTGAATAACCCCATAAATAATTATTTCCTATGAAAAATAACTTCTTATTAAAAAAAAAATACAGCCACATGACACTAGCTAGTTTCTATTATTTTTGCTAGATTTTTTTGTAGAAGATAAAAGCAAATGTAAGACAGGAACAGAACCATCATTTAAAATGACAATCAACCAATGATACCAACTTTGAGAGGGTAAAAAGCGCAATAACTTTAAAAAATCGTTGAAATGCATAATTTTTATTATAAATAGTACCAAAAGCCGTTTATGCCAAAATAAAAATGGAAATTTTTGGATTGAAACTGAAATTTCCCATTTTTTTTCGATAACTAAATTTTTATTTCAATTATGTTCGCATTCAAATTTCTTATTGGAATATACTCGCGCTCTTCTAAAAAGAAAAATAAAAAATGTAGTGCCCACAGACTACCCAGACAGGAAATAGCTGATTGAATCAAAATGGCGACCAGAAAATGAGTAAAAGGAAATGCCAAAATTGCAGTAATCACAGAAAGGAATAGATAGATATACAAAAAAATATGTACCATACTATTTATATGGAGATTATTTTTTCTATCTCATTTTGCAAATCACTGCAAAGTCAAAATAACTATATGCTTCGAGAATTATTGTTTGACATTGGTAACCTGTCTGTGTAGTCTCTGTGGTAGTGTCATTCGGGATTATGGAAAAAAAATCCTCCTTTCTGGCTAAAGGTTGTAAACATTTTACTTAAATTCTCAAATTTATTACTTATACACACTTATTGTTTTGAATTGCAAAAAAAAAAAATATAAATAACATATTACGAATTTTCTAAATTTTGATTTAAAACAAAAAGATTTTGGAATTTCTTTTTTTTTTTGTTCAAAATAGCAAAAAAAAAAACAATGTCACAAATGATGGATATTTGATGATTTTTTATGTAGTTTATTTATTCAGTCGCGTAAAGTATGTCATAAAGTATTTTTATACAATTGAAAAATTTTCCTATTAATATGACAGGTGAAAACAAAAAATGAATATTCAAAATAATATATATATATTTTTTTTTTTTGAAAAATAAATATGTATGTTAGAAACAAATGTTTGAGTCATGTTATAAAAATATGTGTGTTGAAACAAAAAAAAGTATTTCAAAGACTTTTGAAGAGAACTTTTAAGAAAATATGATTTTGTAATTAGCATTAATATGAAGAATACATACATAAACTATTACAAAAATAAATAAAAACAAAAAAATACATACTACATACAACAAAAAAAATATTTTTTGAATAATAGATACAAAGAATTAAAAGATTTTTTTAGTCTTAAAAAATTAGTCACTTTGATAAAAATAAAAATATTGAATTTCAATGAAAAATATGTATAAAATTATTATTTTTCTGGATGCATTTACATATTTTTGTTTAAAAAATCTAAATATTTAATACCTTTTTGTAGTTGTCTTTTTTGTTGTACTATAATTATTTTTTTTTTTATTTAATTTTTTTATTGTTATAATGTATGCAAAATATTTGTATGTTTTTTGTAAATCAGCCAAAAATTATTTGTCCATTTTTATTAGAATGAATATTATCAATTATTTTTGTTTTATAATTAAAGCAGCATTTAGTTTATTTTACAAAAAAGCAAAGAGGAGTAAAGTAGAAGAAATTTAAGATAAATTTAATATATTAATAATTATTAAATAATTTAACATTAAATACAATTGAACTACTTACTAACAAATAACGGCTACTATAATTAAAAAAACTTAATCAATATTTTAATAATTTAAAATATTTATTTAATTTGTATTTTTAATCTTTTTATATTGTGATGTGACTATTAAAAGTTCATCATCCAATGGTTGGATTTTTATCAGTTACAATATCTTTATTAATATTGAAAGGCGTATATTTTTCAATATTCAACTTATTTTGTTTAGCGCAATTTGTTTGCGTATAAATTATAAAATTGATAAGAGGGTAATTTTGTAAATTGATGACATCATAGTGTCATCATCATAATAATTTGAATATTTAAATATTTTTTGAATTAATCATCAGAATTAGAGATTCTTTAATAGTAAATTTTTCATATTATTCAAGTCACTTATGATTTCATTACATTTTGGTTTTGCCTTTTAAATACAAAGAAAATTGTAATGTTTTTAAAACACCTAAATTTTTTTATATAAAAAAGCTCTTAATCAAATTTGGATCTTAATATTTGTGATGCCCAAAATATAAGCAATATTATATTCCTTCTAATAAAATAAGAATAAATTTTTCATTATAATTTTACATTAGAGCCATTCCATGTGAAACCGCACAGAAAACTGTCTTTTTCGGATTTGTCATCTCCGATTTAAATGAAATTCGCCACAAATATTGTAAATGGGTAGTGTTTATTATCAAATCATTAACCTTTTGACCTCAAACCCTTTCGGTTTTCGAATTATGACGTCATGAACATTGGCAAAAACGTCAAAATATTGAAAAAGTGTCCATACAAAGTCGCCCATAACTTCTAAACTATATAACCTAAAATTTTTCTGTTGGTACCATTTTCAAGGTGAAAACATTACCCTCAAAATGGCGTCTTAAAAGTTTTTTTGTATAAAGGTATTTTTTTTTATCTTCAAAGACCCATATCTCAAAATCCAATTTTTTTAAACTTTTGAAAAAAATAATAGGTTGTATAGTTTAGAAGTTTTGTATGGACACTTTTTTAAAATTTTGACGTTTTTGCCAATTTTCATGACGTCATATTTTGAAAACCGAAAGAGTTTGTTGTGGAAAGGTTAATGATTTGATAATAAACACTACCCATTTACAATATTTGTGGCGAATTTCAATAAAATCGAAGATGACAAATCCGAACGCTGTGCGGTTTGAGCTGGAATTGCCCATTAATTTCAATTTATAACCCGTTTAATAAAAAAAAAATACTGGTTTTTTTAAACCCAGTATTTTCTAGTTTAAACATGTTGTTATCTACAAATCTCATTTTTTTTGTTTATTCTCTTAAACAAATTACAATATTATTATTTTATACGATTTTTAACGCCTTTTACGGTTACTATTTTCATTATTGTTTATTCATTAAAAAATATCAATTTGTTTTTCTATTCAGACAAAAGCCTAAACAAATTGAAAACAAAAAAACATTACTTAACTAAATATATATATGCACATATATGTACTTAGCAACTTAATTTGCATACATACATATTGTCATTCCAAATCGTCTATATGTTTAGATGTTTTCTAAATTTAAACTATAACAAATTGAATTTAAAAGCTTAAACCCCGCGTTACTATACACAAAAAGGCACCACAATTTACATCACGCATTGATATTGAAATTTTAAATTGAAAATTTTTATTGTATGCTATGTGATACGAATATTTTTCATGTGGGTTACACATTTGTTTATGACAACTAACAGTTAATATTTTTAATTAGAGGTAATAAATATGAGAATGTGTTCCAGTGTCTAACAGTTGCTCTATTAATTATAATTTATTTGTGAGGGTGTTCTAATAATAAATTTTCTAATAATACATTTTGATAAATATAAGATATTTCTAGATGATTAATTAAAGGAGATTGTAATAATAATTTTATGGGAATTTAAATGTATTTAAAAATTGTTGTATATTGTCACAAAAATTCGTCGGTAAAAGCAACTAAAAATTACAGTTAAAATAACTACAATTTGCAGTGAAATTTTATTTAAAATTGACTAATACATGCTAAAAAAAATACCCTGCTAGAAATATAATTATTTTTCGAAACTCTAAAATATATGTTTCTAAAAAAATATTTTGCCTGAAAATGCCGCCAAAAAGCGGGTTTCGGTCATTTACTATTTTTTTAACAAAATATCAATATTTTATTAAGAACAATATATTGCATCGAAAAAAAAACATAATGAACTACTTTCTTTGTCTTAAAAAGTTTTTTCTGCAGTAAAAGATTTTAAAGCAGGAAGTTATTAAGTGAAATTTTCGTAAAGTTGAAAACGTCAAAAATATTTTAAAAATCACCAAAAATATATTTACGTATTTTTTTTATACCCTCCACCATATATGGTGAGCGTATATATTAGTTTGTCATTCCGTTTGTAACATGTCGAAATATATTACAATTTTAAGTCGATTTAGCGATGTCCGTCTGTCTGTTGAAATGGTGATCACGATGCGAAGACGCAAGCGGTGGTGCCTATTTTAACCCAGATTATTGGACATCCTCCCGAGCAGTTTGGTATTGAAAATGAGCAAAATCGGTTCAGCGCTTAAAAAGTTATGAGTGAAAATGTGAATATACCTCTAAATTTTCCATACAAATTAGCGTTTTTTAGGACAATTTCATAGTAGCGACTGGTACATTATATATTTTCTCATATTTTTCACCAGTCGTTTAAAAATGAATAATATTTTGTATTCACCTAAAAATATTTTTCTCCACGAAAAATTTTTTTCACCACTAAAATTTTTTTTCACCACAAAAAATTGTTTGCACCACAAAATTTTTTTTCACCTCCATAATTTTCAAAAGTTTTTTACATTATTTATGCCTTTTTACTTGTTTTTTTTGTTGTGTTTTATATTGAAGACTAAATTATCTAAAAAACTGCATACTTTATTTGTACAGTTCAGAATAAAATACAGCACTTTCTGCTTTATTTTTCAAAAATTTTCCTCACACGAAATTAATGATTCTCGCATATCGCCTAAATAAAGCGATAATCAAAAAATTTTTTTAAATGTTTACCATAGTGTTCAATGCCAAATATAAAGTATAAATATTATTAATATTTTAAGAAAGATTTTTATAGGGTTAACTTTGTATTAAGGCCTTGTGCGAGGCGGTTAAATAAATTCTAAACAAAATACAAATTGACAAACATTTTTAAAATTGTTTTAAAAAATATTTAAAAATATGTTTAAGTTTCAAGGAAATTTGGAAACCTGAATTTAGTTTAGATTTTATTAAGCCAGTTCGCAGCCACCCTAAATAAATACAAACATGGGACCCTTTAAATTTAATTTCATTACTCACTTGAAAACTACTTTTTCAATTGATTTACTTTATAGTACAATACTATAGATGAGATCATGCAAATTATATTTCAATTTAATAAATGCAATAATATACAAATCAAGTTTAATCTAAACAAAATATAATTCATATAAACATGAATTTTAAACTTTTGGAATTTGACGGGGGAAAAAATAAGCACATGTTACAAAATTTAAACAGTAAATAAATAAAATTTTAATTTTTTTTTATTTCAAAAAAACAATTGCTTTCTTTCTTTTATGATGAATAAAAAAAGAGATACAATTTCAATAGTATTAATTCAAAACAAATTAATCGTAATATATTTTATAATTTCTCAGACATTATCAATAAGTTTTTTTTTTATATTAAAATGCTGCTACGTTTTTAAAAACGAGACGAGAAAAAAATGTATACTCTCTAACAGATACACCTTATATATTGTTTTTTGTTTTCTTCTGATACTAAAATAAATTTTGTATTTGTATACAAAAAAAATAATATACAACAACAAATATACCAATTCAAAGTTTATTTAAAATATTTATTTTTAAACCAAACCGAGCATGACATCATTAGTGAGAGGAATTCTGGCTGGCTTTTTTTAGTATTTTAATATGCCAGAAAAAAGTGGGATGACTTCTTGGCTGGCTGGCTGGTTGGTTGACTGTTTAATGGTAAAAATGATTATTTCTGTGTAGTTTTTACTTATAATTAACAGTAAGTTTTTGAAAAAAACAATACCGTTTAACAAGTCAGTAAGATACACTTAAAAATATTTGCTAAATAAGTTTAAAATTGATTTGTTGTTTTCATAAAAATGTTTACGATTTTTAACATTATCGAAACGTATAATCAATATTCGTTATACGCACTTATTAGTTTAATTGAAACTTTGGTATTAAAATGCTAAAATGATATAAATTGTTTATTTGGCATACGCCCCCTATCATTTAAAAAAATGTATGGCCTTTTAAAATATCAATCTGTTTCGTCGACGATCCCAACGATCAAATACAAGAAAGTTTGTTAATTTTTATCCATATTGCTTTTTATTCTCTTAAGCAGCTTTAGTGATAATTATTGTCAATATCGGCTCAGCGTTTGAAAGGTTGTGTGTGAAAATGTAAAAGCATACCATAATTTTTTATGGAAATTTTATTAATGTCCTCACTTTTTCAACCGCTGGACTGATTTCTATAATTTGTCAAAAAAAAAGCTGCTTGGGGGAATAACAATCAGTGTAAAAATTCGCGTATGGATTTCCGTTACAACAGACGTAAAGCGTTACCAAATTTATATGGGAATGGCACAAGACACATCGTTGATAGCTTGCCGCATAAACACAGCTATTATGTGTTTGGAAATTTGTTCTAAGAAAATGGTGTGATTAAATGACATAAATCAAATTATTTTTTTTTCTAAGTGTACTTGAAATAGTATCGCAAACGAAAAGAAGAACCATAGCAACGATTTGAATGTTTAATTTTCTTACTTTAAAAAATAATGGTGTCGTTGTTCTTCGTTGTCAAGTTTTTGTAAACTCTTTCGTCAACAACAAACAAGAGTATACGAAAACTTGACAACGACAATCGGAAAACAATGACATCAGGGATGATAAAGTTGGCACTATAATAGTTATTGTGGTATAATTAGTACTACATATGCTACTCCTTTGACTCATTTGGTACTATTCACAAATACTCCCCTTTTATAGTTGTTAATTTTTTTTTATAATCATTACTAACACAACTAGCGTTAGATTTTTACATAAAATAATGAAAATTTTACTCCGCAAAAGAATAAAGTGCTTTTAAGAAATATTTTTTTAATTTCAAGTTATTTCTTATGTCTGTTTGTAAAAAACTGCGGTAGTCAAATCGAAATCTCGCCAAGTGCAAATGTAAACGAGATTTCCATTGAAATCCCGAGATTTAAATACATAAAGATTTTGTGAATTTTTTAATGAAAAAATTAGGAAAATGTACAACAAATCTATTATAGGTACTTTTGAGGGTGAAAAAGTACTATTTTTAATGATGTTGGTACCTCATTGAAATTCTCATTTATCATCACCTGAACGACATCTTATATCTTTAATGATATAACACGTCATAAAATGTTATTTGGCTCCTACGCACATATGTTTGCACTGCTCTTATGCTGGATAAGGCCATTTGAAATCTAAATTACGGTAGTACCCTACAAGCAATTTTTAAATTTAAGTTATGTGGAGAATTTGTTTCTTATTTTTATAAACTATCAACAAATAAAGGAATGTAACTGAGTATTATTATATCGATTGAGTTGTAATAGAACTCGGAATCTACATATGTCATCGTATTTAATTATATTCACTACTAGTTAAAGTGCAATGGGCAAAACTATTTGAAATAAAATTTCTGAATTTATGGCCAATTATATAAACCCATATGTATAAATTTATTAATCCCTAAACTTATAGTATTATTGAGTTCAGCTGACTGAGAGTTATGTAAATTAAGTTAAATTTCATGTCATTTTTCAACTTAACTGATATACCGTATCACATTATCGATCTGGGCCTACTATAAATTTCTTACATTGTTTTCAAATGTTATAAATAATGTCGTTGACAGCTTTGCTTTTGTTATCAATTTAAAATTACTTTATAGAAAAATAAATAAAGCAAGAAAGAACGTGCTATTAAAAATGTGGTCATAAAAAATATGATTTCGAAGTAGTAAACACAAAGCAAAACTTCTGAAATTACAAACTTTTTATGATGATAGATCGCTGACTAAAATCAAAATTTTTATGGGATATAAGAAATTTTTACAAAATGCAAATTTTTGGTGTAATTAAAACAAAAAATTTCATAACATGAATATTTATAATGAAGTTTTTTTTTTGCTGCTTTTATGAATAATTTTCAGCATATTTACACGCTGGAATTATATTTTTAAACCCTCCACCATATATGGTTTGTCATTCCGTTTGTAACATGTCGTAATATGCTCATTTTTGCCTAGATTAATGGACACCCTCCCGAGCAGTTTGGTATTGAAAATGAGCAAAAACGGTCCAGCGGCTAAAAAGTTACGAGTGAATGACAAATTGGTGTATTTTAGTATAACTTAATAGTAGCGACTGGTACATAATATATTTTTGTATATTTGTTTACCACGCGCTTAGAAGTAATAATATTTTGTATTCAACTCAAAAATTTTTCACCACAAAAAATTTTTTTCACCTCAAAAATTTGTATCACCTCAAATTTTTTTGTTTTCACCACAAAATTTGTTTTCACATCCAAAAAAGTTTTTCAACTCAAAACATTTTTTCCACTCCATAATTGTACTTCAAAAGTTTTTTACATTATTTGTATCAAACCCAGTAAAGAACATTTTTTTAGGATATTGGCGGAGGGTATTCAAAGATTCGGCACAGTCGAATTTAAGGCTTTTTTTACTTGTTTTCAAAGTTTTCGATTTTAAAATATGTGGTTTTACGATCTTAAACCAGACAAATATAACACTCAAGGTGTTTAAGAGTACCCTCTTATATATTTTGATAGTAAATTTCTCTTAATGCCGGTGATATTGCAAATATCTATAAAAAAAATCACTTTTAAATTAAATGGGATTGATTGATAGAGTGGGCGAAAGTAAAAAATTATTCACTAATATTGTCGAAAAAAATCTTTGGTAAAAAAAATTACTGTACAAGTTTTTTACTAATTGATTTTTTAATTTTTAAAAAATATTAAATCGAAATTTTTTAGTTATCCAAACCGTAAAGGTTTACAAGGCACATATCTCAAAATTACGAGAACGATTCTTCTAAATGCGAAAAGTAGTAGGAAACTTATCTTTAAACTTGAAATGGCTTTTTCTCGAAACAACATATTGAAAATCACCACTGTGCACCTAAAATGGGTACACCGATTTTCGTTCTTCTTTTTGTGAAGTCAAATTTTTGCTTATTTTTTTAATATATATTTTATATATTTTACTTTAAAAAAAAAACTTTTTAATGAAATGATAGTCTGAATTTTTTAATTATATATATATTTTTTTAATAATGTAATAAAATGTATTTTCATTCCAAAGCAAAAAAAAAATTATAATACGGCTATTTATTTTATTTTAGTTGTTTAAATATTGTTGTTTTTATTCATTTCTAAAATAAATGTTTTTTTTTTGTATTAAATTTCAAATATTATTATCACATTTTTCATTATATCCATTACATGACATTCGCCTTTAACTATTGATTAGATTAAAAACTCTATAAATATATTTTTTATTTTCAGTTTAAAATTTATTTTGATTAAGAAAAACAAATTACATTAAAACACGCAACAGCAATTTTCAATTTCCCTTTTTAAGTTAAATTGTTTACATAAGCAAATTTTTGTTTTCCTTATACATATTCTTTTATAGAATTCTTTCCTAAGAAACTGACATCTTCCCTATTAGATTAAACAAATTGCTGATTCATTTTTATGAAATTATTATATTAACTTTATTTAAGCTGTT
Organism: Eustalomyia histrio; assembly: GCA_949748255.1. Classification (NCBI taxonomy): domain Eukaryota; kingdom Metazoa; phylum Arthropoda; class Insecta; order Diptera; family Anthomyiidae; genus Eustalomyia; species Eustalomyia histrio. The sequence continues at coordinate 59,149,648 of OX456525.1, read as the reverse complement.
TTTTACTAACACCCTCTGCAAATTTGGGGAATCGATTATAATCTTCTCATATGTGTTTATTTTATTTATGGTTTATAGCATTTTTGTTTAGACCAGAACTTTCAGTTCATTTGTATAGCTAACAATAATTGTATATAAATGGCTTAATGTAGAAAGGCCCTACATTGATTTTTTATTTGTTTCGAGTTGAAAGAATACACTTAATAAAATCTTAAAACTTTGTATACAAAATTTCTTTGAATGCAATTCTTATTTTATTATTGACAGTATTGAATTAAAATTACATATTTGAAGTTTTATATTCAAACTTTTTTAGATGTTATAGAGTTTTTTTTCCCTCTACCAGTTAAGGTCTTTCTTAGTGTTATCGCCCTGTCAGTTTTTTAAATGCATTAAATGCAATCAAAAATTGCCAGTGGTACAAACAACAAATTTGTTATTTTTTAAAGTTGTAACTTAAAGGGCTTATATACAGTTAAGATTTTAAAAAAATTGATTTTTTTCAAGCGCGCTTGTCAATTCGGCGAATATTCTCGAAGTTATGTACACTCACATTTGTAATGACGTGACAGAGTAAAATGCGTTTGAAAATTTAAACGCATTTTTTCCAGAACTGTGTTTTTAAAGACGGCGAGCAAGATTTCTCGGAATCTGCTGAACCACTCAGTCACAAATTTTAACACAAGCTTTTTAAATATATGTATTTATTTTTTAGTAATTAATCGATGGTTTTTTTCTCTGAAAAATATTTTTCATTTTATAAATAATTTAAGTCCTAAATATTTGTCAAAAATTTTGAAAAGAAACCATTTTGCCAAAATTATTATTTTGCTTATTCCTGCGATCAATTGCAAGATAATACATTAAATTAACAAAATATTTTTTGATTTTTCTTTTATTTTTAGATGACCTAGTCTAGAGATATTGTGTACTGATGTCCGGAAGATCCGCTATAGCGTCTTTTAAATTAAAAAATTATTATATAAATTTTGTATGTATTATTCGATCTCTCTCTATTTTATTTATATATTTTTTATAGTAAACACTTTTTTAAATGGAAAAAAATTGTGAGGATCAGCGCTGAGGGAGTGGACACTTTCGACCTGAGCGACCATAATTTAAAAAATTCTCCTCAACAAAAATTTCCGGAAATATTAATTTTTTGGCCCCTTAAGAATACCGTTATTTCAATACATTTGCTAATAATGCCCGTAATTTCAAGCAAAACATACCTACTAGTGCTTAGATATCTACCATGTAGGCAACAAAAACCATTAGATATCTAACCCCTGGTAAGTATCTATTGCTTGAAATTACGGGCATAAATACTTAACGAAGTGATTGCGAAAAACTATATGAATTGTTATATGATGAATTTCATTTAAAAATCGAGATAAAACTGAAATTTTGAACCCGACCACCTCAGATATCGATGAAATTTTGATCAATACAAACAAACTCTCATTTTTAGAAATGACTGTTTTGCGATTTTTCGGGCGTGGCACAGTGGGAAGTTTTCGAAAAAACGCGAAAATAGTCGAAAAGAGCTCCATTTAAACTACAATAACTCAGTATCCGATTACTAGAAGTGACACTACTTAATAAATTATATAAAAAAAACTAAAAAGGAACCCATTTTTATTTTTTGATATGGTATAGATGAAGGATAAACCCTTCTAAAAAAATAATACACTGTAAAAAAACCCTTGATCTTTTTGGATTTTTCGTTAGTTAAAATTTTCTTTTTGTTATAAATTTTTTACAGTGTAATTTTTAAATTTTTTTAAAGGTGTCATAAAGCCTGTTAAAATGTCTTTTTAATGATACCAAGATCATGTAAATCGGTTCAGCCGATTCTGAGTTATTGTAGTTTAAATGGAGCTCTTTTCGACCATTTTCGCGTTTTTTCGAAAAGTTTCCCACTGTGCCACGCCCAAAAAATCGCAAAAAAGTCATTTCTAAAAATGAGAGTTTGTTTGTATTGATCAAATTTAGCTATGAACAAAATTTCATCGATATCTGAGGGGGTCAGGTTCAATGCATCTCGATTTTTACATGAAATTCATCATATGTGAACCTCTGCATATTTTTGTGTAGCGCAGTGAAATATGTATTTGATAAAAAAAGTTGTAAATGTAAACACTTTAAAACAAATATTTTGCTTTGCATGAATGAAATATATTTTTTGGTGTTGCTAAATATTAAGTATACGAAGTACTTAATTACAGACATTTTGAAAAAAACTTCTTTAGAATAAAATTTATAAAGGATAAAAAAAAATTATTAAAAATTTTCATTTTTGCTTTGTTGTGTATATAACAAAATATTTTTCCTTTTAAATATTTGTTGAAAGAATTTTTCCACCTTTTAAATTGTACACCCTCTATTTGTGTCTATATTAATCGGTTAATAGTATTTGTTTTGGTTTATTGACTATTCCTATTGACTGTATATTATATACACACACAATATATGTAATGAGGTCACTATTTCTTCTCCATTCAAAACGTGCTTTATGTACATATGTATGTATTTCTTTTTTATTAAATAGTATTTTTTAGAAACAAATTTGGCTTTTTATATGACTCATAAAGTTCATTTCTTTAATATGAAGTCATTTGGTACAAGTGGATTAACTTCCAACCCCTGTACATTTAAAATAAAGATTAAAATGTCAATTAATGATTGAGAAAAAAAAAAGATTTGGTAACTTTTTGATATTTATTTAAAGCTAAAAAATGTACAATATAAAATGGTACAGTCTAATGCCCTAATTTTTTAAACAGTTCAATAAAACGTTTTTAAACTAATTTGGCAAAAATCGTATGTAAAAATTGTTGATAAAAGAAAAAATTATTAATCTGTTAAAGTAGGGTTAAGCTAAATTAGCAATTAATAAAGTTTGGAAAATGAAAATCACTAATAACTTTTTTTAATGACTTTTTGCTTGAGCCAATACACACAATAACACAGCTTTTTCTAGCCAACAAATAAACAAAAAAAAATCTAACACAATTGTATCATTTAACCCTTTTTTTCAAAAAATTTTTCAAATTGCTGCACAAATAAAATAAAAAATAGATTATACAAAATAGTGATGTTGATTTAATCAAAACACATTCGTTATTCGAATATTTTTACTATTCGCAGTAATAAGATGTCTTTAAAATATTACTTTTCCAATATAACTTTTTAGTTATTGTTCAACTATTACTTTTTAGTTATTGTTATTTATTGTTATTGTTATTTACCATGTTTTAGTTTAGCATAAACTTATTTCATTCATAAAATCTGCAAAACAATGTTATTCTTCTAAATACGATTAGCGAGTTAATCGTTTACTATTTGAGAGTGAAGAGAAATTAAATAAGAGTGTTGCCAGAGTTAAATGAAAAATTAATAAACTTTTATTTTAATAAAGGTTTAATAGGGAAAATGTGGACTATATAAAATGTATACTTTCACAAAATTAAGAAATTTTTATGCATTCCACCCTTGCATAGACATTTTGTTGATTTTTATAACAGACTTATAAATCAAACTAACATGTAAAACAACAACAAATTTCGTTTATAAGACAAATTTCGTTTAAACTACAAATTTCGTTTATAACTACTTTATAAATTTACAGGAGGTTTTTTAAAGAAAGTTTTCATACAAAATATGTTCCATAAACCACCTATAACTTTATAAAATGCTTGTGAATTAAGTATTAACAAGAATTTTTCTAAAACAAAATCTTTTAAAACCATTAATATGTTTAAGAACATTTAAAAATTAAGATTTGCAAATCACTTTTTTAATTCACCTCCCAGATTATAATTCACCGCTCAGATTACAAAACGCTGTCAGATTAGATCGCTAAAATCGCAAATATTGCAAATATTAAGTGAATGATTTTAGTACGATTTAAGATCATATTCTTTCTAAATTGTTCAAATAGAAATATTTTAAACAATCTCTTTGGATCTTATAAATCAGGTTTAATGTTAATTATTTCCATAGCATAAAATAATTTAGAAAAAGTACCCAGCCGATGGCAAAAAATATAGTACTGTCAGAACACTTATGTAGAACGCACTGCCAACGTTAGTAAAAGATGCTTTGCCAGTACTTGATTTACAAAATTTACTTGATTTACAGTGTACAACCGCAAAAATATTAGAAGCACTGGCAAAGGACGCTAGCAAAAAGTGCTTTGTTTATGAAATAAAAAAATATATAAAGCAGTGGCAAAGTACTTGTTTGCAACACTTTCTCAAAGCAAACAAAAAGTGCTTTTCTAGTACCCGATTAACAAAATTTACCACCTTTTATAAAATGAAATGATAACGAGGATTTGAAAGGACTTGATTTTTACATATATTCCTATATAAATTTGACTTTCAGAACTGCCTAACCAGAAATTGACAAATATGAAAGTATTTTGAAAACACTTTGTATGGGGGTATCAACAAATTGGAATAATTTAAAATAAAGTGATTTTAAGAAGAATAATTTCCTGTTACTCTAAAAACAAAAAATAATTTCCCAGTACTGAAAAATAAAAACATATATCACATATTTTTATATAATACACTCAACAAAAAAAGTCTGTAATGGAAACTGAAAAATTTGCTTTTATTACGGTATATTTTGCTAATTTGAGCCCAGGGGTATGTTTTGCTACTATTAGAAACACATGTCAGCTGACGTTTAATACAATGAAATTTGTAGTAAAAATAAGCTGCCGCTTCTAAATTTTAGTAAGCTTTTTGTAAAACCAGCAAAAAAATATACTAAATATTAATATTAGTACAAAATTTTTAATTAATTTTTTTTATCGATCATCAAAATATTTTTATTTATTTTTTTTTTATTTTTCAAAAAATAAAAAAATTTTAAAAACAAACGAATTTATCATTTTGTTTTAATTTGGTAATTTCTGTTTTGAAAAAAAAATTTAGTCTATTTTTTTTAAGGTTAAATTTTTATTGCTGATTTATGAACTAAAAAAACTTTTTAGTGCTATTTAGATATGAGTCGGTATATTCACTTCCGACCCCTTTTTTAATCTACGTATGTAACATTTTAAGGCAATTTAAGTTTGTAGGTGTAAGTTTTAATTAGAAATAACATTTCCTTCAATATCCACTTTTTAAAATTAGTAAATCTTTTTGCTAGTTTTAGCAAATCGGTTTTCAAAAATTTGTAGACATACTGTAAAAATTATGTAATTAATTCTGTAAATAGCAAAAAAAAAATTACTAAAATCCTGTTTGTATTATTTTAAATAGGCATCAACAATGGAATTTATTTTTCTATTTTTTTTTTTTGTTAAGAAAAGAAAAATTAAAAATTATATTAATAATTAAAATAAAAAAAGTTCTATATAAGTTTTCAATTTATAATTTTATTATTTATACAAAAAAAATTCTCCTGAAGAAGTCACCCAATGTGGTGACGAAATGTTGGGATTAAAAAATATTTATTATTAATTTTTTTATATATAAAAAAAGATCTTAAGCTCAATTGCTAATAAAAAAATGTTTTTAAGCGCCCCGGTAGGCTAGTTGGTAGCGTGCTAGGTTATCAGTGCGGGGGTCGTGGGTTCGATTCCCACCAGAGGCTCTGGTCTGTTTTCGCTACAACGAGCCGATAGCCTTTGTTGGTAGTGCTCGGTTAGGGTATTAGGATATAATTTGTAATTATATCATTAATATTAATAAAATAAATATAAAAAAAAAAAAAAAATTTATTGGTTCCAAACTTGTATGCGAAATTTCAAAATTAGAGCATTATTGATCGTTTCGCCAGTACTTTGCCAACGTTTTAAAAAATAAACGTCCAAGCTTCGTCCGGTATTATTATTTTGGGGTTGGCAAAGCACTATAATTTTCAAAATTATATTATGATGTTCATATTTTTCTGGCTGGGCATGTTTATCGAATGTTAAACTTACATATCCTAAAGCCTTGCTCTATGATGAAATACGATACTTTACATTTACATAATTTTAACCAATTAACCATTAATTCAGATTTATATTTCAAAACGACAAATGGATTATCAAGGAAAATCTAATCATATTTTTTATTTGTTTTAATAGAGTTATTTGCATAACTTGGTTTTTAGTAAATATTAAAATAATAATAATTCATACATGTTAAATTTTTAAATAAATATTTATTTAGAATGAATGAAGTATATTATTAAATTATTTTTAATATTAAACAAACTAAAAAGTTAAAATGTTTATTTCAAATGCATTTAAATAATGAATACCAATAATAAATATATTATTTCATATACACTGCACAATTTTGAAAAGACCTTGTTTAATAAATTTACAAAGAGAAATAATATTTATTAAATAACATTAAATTATTTAGCAGCTTCAAAATGTTTATAGGAATATAGAAAGCAAAAAATAAAATAATTAAATTAAATTCCTTAAAACAACAAGTGTTTCTGAAAAACAACAAATTGCAAATATGCATTATATGTAGGCGTGCGTGAATTTACAATACAATAATTTTATATCAGATATTTTAAATTTCATTGTATTTAGTTGCTATAATTAGTAAATTCATGTAAATGTATTTGTGTTTATGAAAATGCTTTTTTTTTCAATTGTATCTATAACATTTTGGAATATGTACATATATAAAATTAAATTTAATTTTGTTTTATTTATACAGATAATCTTTATCCAAAATTTATTTTTTTCAGAAATACACATACAATACATTGTTTAATGTATCAAATCTTAAAATATAATTTTGCTATTGCATGTTTTATTTTTTTAAGAATCTCAAAAAATACCATAAACGTGTGTGTATATGATAAATTTTTGGTTGGTTTTTCTTAAATTTCTTATTGTACCGAGAAAATATGTTGATTTTGGCATATTTTTAGAAGTTTTTATTGTTATGGTATTGTTTTTTTTTGTGTTAAGAATCAGATTCAAATACAAAAAAATAAAATATTTAATGCCTCTTGAAGAAATGCCGCCCAAGTAGGTAGAGGTGGTCGTTGTTATAGAAAGGCATTGAAACGTGTTAAAAGAATAACAAAACAAAAAAAAATAAATATTGTAGCACAGGCTATCAATAAGGTTTATTTTGTTAACCTTATTCTTATAATAGGATTTTTTTTAATTTAGTATTTTTTCCATTATCTTTTACTAACATTCTTCTAACATAAATTTGCTCCGCTTCCCAAACCTTGTCAGTCTGTTAAATTTTTTTGGGGCACAACAAACTGATGATAATTCGCAAGCGCTGAATAGAGTTCAAAGACGTTTACTTAAACAAAATGCCCTACAAAATTAGTTTAACAAACCTTTTTTTACTTTTTATTAAGCATTGGTGAATAATAACATCAAATTATAAACAATTTATAATTATCGTTCAAAAAAAATATTTTCTGACAACGACAGTTAAGGATATTTACCTTCAAATTACCTAAAAATTTAGTAAGTTTTAACTGTTAAAAAAACACAGACAAATTTTTAAAAATATATGTCAAATATTTGCTACACAAATTTTGATACACCTGACAAAAAATGTTTAAAGCTTCTACAGGCTAAAATATAACAATAATAATAAAAATAAACTTGACTAGAATTTGCAAAAACAAAAAAAGCACGGTTTTCGTGCATGTTTCTGTTATCTCTCTTTCACACTCATATGTATTCTTCTTTTGTTGCTTCATTCACATTCAGTTTTCGTGCAATTAAAGTCACCGTATAAATTTATATTTTATTTTATTTGAAGGCAATTTTGAAAAGCGAATTAAAGAAATTGCATGCAATTAATTGCATTGTATAAATTGGCTCTGAAATAACTGTAAAAATTAACTGCTTTCTGCAAAAAAGCTAGAGGTTTTCACTATTGGTGGTATATTTAAAACCCTTTTTTATTTACAACGATTTTATATTATAAAGCGTGAATGTATTTGTCGTGTATTAATGAATTGGCTGATTTTTTTTTCATCAATTTAAAAATTTGAAGTTAACAAAAATGTCCATAATGACGAAAAAGATAAAATTATAAATAATGTAGTGCAAATTCAATTGGCCAAATAGGTTTTGCAGAGATTCTGGGTTTGAAGGTACAGTATTACTTGCGGTTATTAAAACCAATTGATGCTGAATTTTACTATTGGTCCATCTTTTTAAATTTATTTTTTTACGCTTTCATTTTATGTTGGGTTTTTCATTATTTTAATTCATCATTCAACTTTATTTTAATAGTGACCACAAAATGAAAAATCAAACAATAGTTTTGCCGGCTAAACGATCAGTTTTTGCCTTGTATTATAACCACAGCGTAGTTAATTTTATATATTTTGTTGTTGTGATATTGTACATAATAGTACTTTTACTATATCTACAACCTTTACAAGGGTTACAATGGTACACTCAGAAAAAAAGTTAGTAGAAAAATTTGTAAACGGTTTTCAATCCCACTTTACTATTTTTGTACTGATTTTTAGTAAAAAAATTATTTTTTAGCAAATCTTTTTGCTACTTACATTTTACAAATTACAGAGTTTTTACAGAATATCTACAAATTTTCGTTGCTAATTTCAGAAATCATTTTACAAATTTTTGAAAACCGATTTGTTAAAATTAGCAAAAAAAAATTACTAATTTTAAAAAAGTCGATATTGAAGGAAATGTTATTTCTAATAATTTAAACTTAAACATGTTACATAGGATTAAAAAAGGGATCGGAAGTGAAGATACCGACTCATGTCTAAAAATAAGACATCCACTTAAAATAGCACTAAAAAGTTTTTTTATTTCTAAAAATCAGCCCTAACAACAATTTAAATTTCACCTTAAAAGCAAAAAAAAAAAAAAATTTACTAAAATATTTTTCAAAACAGAAATTACCAAATTAAAACAAAATGATAAATTCGTTTATGTTTTAACAATTTTTAAGATTTTTAAGCCTTTGATATTTTTTTCATTTTGTATAAAACATCTTTTAAAAAATATAATTAAAATTTTTGATGCTGGATAAAAAAAAATATATCTAAAACTTTGTACTAATATTAATAGTATTTAGTAATTTTTTTTGCTGATTTAAGCAAACAGATTTTAAATTCCACTTTACAAAAAGTTTACTAAAATTTAGTAGCGGCTACTAATTTTTCTACTAATTTCATTGTACTACACGTCAGCAGACATGTGTTGCTAAGATTAGCAAAAAATACCGCTGGGCTCAAATTAGCAGAATTTCCCGTAATAACAGCAAAATTTTCAGTTGCCATTACAGACTTTTTTTGGTGAGTGTACTTTACTACCTTTACTACCAAGAGTGAAAACCCTTACTGTTTTGATAGTTGTTTATAAAATGTCAGTTTTGTCCGTATACGTGTTAAGAAACAACATGTTTTTTAAACTTGTAAATTCTTTTAAGAAAATGTTCTTATTGGGACGAAATTTGTCTCCCTGTACTGAAATGTACTCCCTATTACTTTGTTGCCGAGTAATTCTTACTGGACTTCACAGAGAAAAGTACTCGAACGAACCATGAGTAAACTGGTTCTCTGCAAATTTTTGGCTTCGATAAAGGAATTATTTTCTGTTTTTGCTGAAAACATAATTTACATTTTCCAAGCCAAAAACGATTAGTTTACTTGGTATGATATGAAAAATTAATGCTTTTATAAACAAATAATGATAATTTAAAAATTGCATTAAATCTCGAAGATATTTTGCCAAATATTGTACACTTTTCAAGGTACACTTTTAAAATTTTTGAAAAATCAATATATTTTTGGAAAACAAAAATTAAACAGCACATTTTTCCTATGTATCTACCTAAATAAAAAATTTATTTTTCATTATATAGGTGTTTTTAAAAAATTCATTTTTGAGCGAATCATAGTTTGACTGAAATCTCATTTCTTAAATTAAAAAATAAACTTGAAAAAAAGAATAAATTTAATGTTGATAAAAAAAAAAAACTTAATTATTTCAACCCACAGTACTTTTTTTTTAATGTATATATCTACATTAACTTAACTGTATGATATACCGATTTTGTACCTTTGAAAATGAATAATTCACCCGTTGTTGGTTAATCTAACAAACATCTAAAGAATCAACCTCCGCAAAACAAATCATTTGGCAACGTAGACAAGAAATTGTTTATTTATTCTTTCATTTCGTGTGTGGGAAACGGTAAAAAATTATATATAACAACAAAACATGAGGAAAAGTACTAGAAAAAAAAAGTTATAAAACTCTGTCAGCAAACAGAAAAAAGTTAAAAAAAACTAATCATAAAAACATCCGGTTCCTTCACATATTTAACAATCCAAAATTAGAATTAATTGCAAAAAAGTAGCCGTTATTTGTTAAAAAGTTTCTAAAATTGCTTTCTTGTTATAAAAATCTCACCTGGTACTTTCAAAGAAATTAGCTTCACGATTCATTAACTCATGACGGAATTTTGCCATTTCTTCTTCCATTTTACGCATTTCAGAATCGAAACGCTCTCTAATACTGCTGAATTCTGTATCGATAACGCTGAAGTCACCCAATTTGATAGGAATATTACGCTTGTTAGATTCGGCCATTGTGTTGCTTTATTTTTTTGTTAATAAATCACTTGAAAGTATACAAATTTCACAAAAAAAAATTTAATGCCTTTTGCTATAACACTTTATCTTCTTCTTTTTGTTTCTTTTAATAATTTTTTTTTATTGTAGCACTTGTTTGCGATCTTTCTAGCTTTTGACTGTTAACACTTTGATTTTTTCTTTGAGACTGTTTTTTATTTCACAGAGTATACTGCTTTTATTTGACATGTGTAGTGAAAATCTAATAAGAATTTCTAGTGTTGTATTAAATAGTAGCAGAGTTGTATGTGTGGGAGGTTTTTTCAACAGTTGTAGAAATTAGTATTAAGGCACTTTATTAACGGTATATTTGAATTTATATGACGTATTTAATGGTGTTTACAGGGTTGTGAATGAATTATGTGTGGAAATTTTTTTTGTTTGATACTTTTGCTTTGATTATATTTTTTAATTCATTTATTTTTTTCTCTTTAAAAAAGTGGAAAATACCAATAGAAAAAACAATATAAGCAAATAAAAAGGTAAAATTAAAAAATTTTTACAACAATAATAATAAAAAACATTGAAAATTATAAAAACAGCTGATACGTTTTCTTCTTATAATTACAGTTTCTGCTTCGCCCCGTTACGTCAAGGTATGTTTAATGAACCCCTAAATATGAGTTATTTCTTATTACCTATTGTATTATTGTTTTGAATTTTGTCAAATTGGACTAGGGCAATCGAAAAAACTTCGGACAAATTTACAATGTGTCCAGCCGAAACCAAAAAACATTTTAAACGAAAATTTATTCAAAACAGATTTTTGTTGTGTATTTAGATTTTTCATATGTTCAATGTATAAGAATGACACAAAAAATACAACACAACCTCTTCTATTTAACTCATTAAATCTGCTATACAGAGTTTACTAGATATAATCCAGCCTTCAGCCGTTAGATAATGTATGAGTTCAATCCCTCCGTAGAATCTACTGTAAATGACAGTAATAGCTCGTTTAGATTACGAAATTAATTCACTTTGTCAAATTTATGTTGCGTTCAGACTTAAGCTACTTACTTTGCTGTATTATTCGTTAACATATGCTTTTTTGAACGATTAATTTTGTCAGTTTAAAATAACATGTCGACGTTGGCAAAACTATTTACGGCAACTCCAAAATATTTCTGCCTGTGTGTTTATGTCGTTATAACAAAACACAAAGTTGTACACAAATAGTAGTGTGAATACAGAGTCGTTTAGAAATAGTAATCAGATAAAAAGTTGGATTTCACAGTTATTCAAACAGATTAAAGGTTGGTTCACATGCTAGCCCTCCCTGACACGTATTACCAAATTTTAATTTGAAAATGACATGACAATGATTTTAGGGATTTTCTGTTTCAAACATGAGAATCATATAAGGAACTTACAATTAATTTAAAGCATAGTAAAATTATATCAGTTAAAGTCATTAGGGAGAATTTGTGTTTTTTATTTTACATTCTAGGGTTTTTTGTTTGATTTTTGTATAAATTTTAGACATTTCTCGAGAGAACATATTTTCTAATGTGTCTACCAGGAATTGTTATGCCATTATTTAAGTAGGTGCAATTCTAAGATCATCTTTTTGAATTCTCACGTTATTAAAAACAAATATATCATATAATGGAAACAAACTCATGCTTGAACTTGAAATTATTGTAATATAAGTTAATCAAAAATAAATATATTTAAATACATACAGTCAGAGGCAAAAGTGTAACATCTGACTTAATGTAGAAAAATTATATTCATCAAAAAAAATAGTTTAAAATCTGTTCTTGATTTGTAATTAGGAGACGTTAATACAAAAATTAAGCTAGAAACAATTATTTGATTTGCTTTCATAGTAAAATGTTTTAAGCAATGTATCTGAACAACAACCCTGTTGTTTCTGTTATGATCCTCACTGTGTGTATAAGCGAAACACATCTACTAATTCTAAAATGTAATCTTAATAATAAGTGAGTAAACCCCTTACCAAAAAAAAACTTGAGGAGGCGTCACATAAAAAATACAAAATAATATTCTACAGTGTAAATACGCATCAAAACATCGTCATTATTTCGAAGTCTGTGGAAAGTTGTCATTTCCAAAATATTTGTTTGATGAGACAAATAGTCGTTGAACAAAAAAATTTTTTTTTGTTTGTAAACAAACAAACACCACCTACGCAATTATTTTTATTTTAGTAGGTAATTTATTAAAATAGAATAGCATTTCATTGGATTAAAAGGTAGCAAAAAATTAATATATTTTTAAACTACTTATTAAATAAATTGATTACTAATACATTTTTAAATTTCCTTTTATAAAAAAAATCTTTAATTGTAAAATATTTAACACTTTGTAATTTCAACAAAATGATACTATGATTATTATAATGGGAATAAATATTAACAGCCGTATGCATAGACATTTTGTTGATGTTTATAACACATTTATAAATCAAATTAACATGTAAAACAACAACAAATGCAGACGGTTGTAAAACTTTAGTGTCCACTCCTAGGAAAAAGCCTGTGACTATAGTTGTGACTGTATACCCCTTGTATTTGTTGTTACAAAAGTAACAACAATCTAGTTTATTTGAAATTTAAAAACTCAAAAGTTAAGACCTTATGGAAACGTAATCACAACACTGACAAATAAAATTTGAGCTTTTGAATTTTATTGTTATTTTTTATAGATCATTGTGACTCTCAATCATAAAAAATAGCCTTATGACAGTCACAACTCATTACACGTTAGAATAGGCACGTAAATCACTTTTTATTTATTTCTTAAAATTAAAATAATGCATGAATGTTTATTTTAACAGCAAAGAACACATTTTAAATTAAAAAATGTTTTTAGTATCTTAAAACTATATTTTCAAAGAAAAATTAAAAAAAAAATAATTTATTTTATTTTTATATTTTCCATTTTCATTTTTATATTTTCGAATTAAAACCAATAATAATTATTGGTAATGCATTGTTTTTTGATTTGAAATAATGGAAAAGTAACTAGGTGTTAGTAACTCATTATTATATATTTTAAAATAATGCATAAAGTCATTACTAGTAGTCCAAATTATAAATACACGACATTACCGTTTCTAAGCTGTTATTGTTGTTTGGTGGTTAAATTGATTTAAAATAAATACATATACACAATGAAAGGTTAAAATTTTCTTTTCAAAAAATAGTAAAAGAAGGGAAAGAGCAGCACTGATTTTGATTCCGGTGTTGTGAAAATTTGGATCGGAACCAGTGATTGTTTACATAGAGGGTGTCATAGGGTGTAAGTTTTCTTCTATGCTCCTTTTTCATTGCCTCTAAACCACTTCTTATCGTTTAGTGAAAAATTGAATTTTTTGATCTTCCCGAATAAATTTTGACATCCCGTTAGCTTCTACCTGAGAATTTAACTAACACATTTGTTGTTTTAAGAAATTCTTTTAATTTTTAATAATTTTTTTTACTTTTGGTATTGATAACTACGATCTTAAGAATTTAAAATCTGTTTAATTGTAAATTAAAAATTTATACAAATCACTCAAACCTGATAATAAAGCAACAAAAGAAAATAACTAATGTTAAGTATTTAACCACAGTTATAAATGACAAATTTATATTGAAATATATGTTTAACATTGGTTGTTGTTAAAAAAGGTTACCCGTCAAAGATTTAAAAAAAGTTAATTTTATTTAAAATCGCACTTTGTGGAAAAACAACTGCTTCAGAAGAGGAAAATCAGAACTAAATCTTACTTTGAAATCAATGAAATATTGATAACTTAAGAATCACTTCCAATCACTTTGAATAAATTTAGTAAGAATATTTAAAATTAGATTAGCTTCAGTTTGAAGCTGATTGCTTATAGCCTTTAACAGTATACAATTGTTGAACTCCAATTGTATACTGTTTTCGGAAATCATAGCTATGTGAGGGTGTTTTTATTTGCCTATGAAGCCTCTTTTATATGACTCAAATAAATTAGCATTTAAAATTTTTTTAGCCATTTATGACTTATGATTAATATGTGTTGAACAATTTTCAAATATGCTCATAAATTTCAATATTTGATCACTTTGAAAATGATCATATATTAGTCTCATAATTTCTGAAATGTGTTGGCTGGCATATTTAAAAATGATTTGCTCTATATCCCAATTTATAATATATCTACTTGGTATTGTTGTTATGATTTTTAATATGATTTAAAAGAAAATAATATTTTCTGTTGATTTTATTGATGTAATTTTCTGAGTGCATATTCAAAAAATATGCATTTACCTCATACACATACTCCTACTCATAACTCGTCTATTGAGGTGTCCAAAAGTAGAACATTTCAAACAACTAGTATGTCGAAACAAGGAAACAATTTAATGAGGATAGTCCTCATATCTTGATTGTATATGTGTTTGTGCAGCAAGGTGTTAAAAGGAACATTCACCATAAACTAATAGTTGCCATGTAAAATAAGTTTAGAGCTAAAGTCTCAACTACAAGCTTTGTTTTAGTATGAAACGAAATTATAGAATACAATTTTTAATTTAAACAAATTTTGAATTTTCATCTCATACCGTAATATCAAGCTTAAGTTACTTAAGCCAATTGTAGTTGGGTCTTTTACTCTTAACGTGAACTAATGACAAATTTATATGGGATTTTCGAACAGCTATTCTTTGCACTCAAAAAAAAAAGTTTGTAGAAAAATTTGTAAACAGTTCTCAATCCTACTTTACTGTTTTTGTACTGATTTTTAGTATAAAAATTATTATTTAGCAAATCTTTTTGCTATTTTTATTTTACAAATTACAGAATTTTTACAGAATATTTACAAATTTTTGTTGCTAATTTCAGAAATCATTTTACAAATTTTTAAAAACCGATTTGCTAAAATATTTTCTTATTTTAAAAAAGTGGAAATTGAAGGAAATGTTATTTCTGATTAAAACTAACACCTACCAACTTAAATTGTGAATATACCGACTCATGTCTAAAAATAAAAATAGCACTAAAAAGTTTTTTGGTTCTAAAAAACAATTAAAATTTGACCTTAAAAGTAAAAAATTGACTTAAATATTTTTCAAAAAAGAAATTAAAACAAAATGATAAATTCGTTTATTTTTACATTTTTTAGACCTTTCATTTTTTTTTTTTTTAATTTTGTCAAAAATAATTTTTCAAAAAAAATAAATTAATTAAAAAAATTTTGATATTCGATAAAAAAAATAAATTTGAAATTTTGTACTAATAATAATAATATTTAGTATATATTTTTTGCTGATTTTAGCAAACAGATTTTAAATTCCACTTTACAAAAAGCTTACTAAAATTTAGTAGCGGCAGCTATTTTTTCTACAAATTACATTGTACTACACGTCAGCAGACATGTGTTGCTAAGATTAGCAAAAAATACCGCTAAGCTCAAATTAGCAAAATTTGCCGTAATAACAACAAAATTTTCAGTTGCCATTGCAGACTTTTTTTGGTGACTGTAGTGAAAAACTTGTATTTACACACAAGCCCTGGTAAACTTATGCAGCTTTTTTTATGTGTAAACTTTTTCATATTTCTATACACATTTATATTTGTCAAACATGAAACTTATTTAAATTTATTTGCATATTTTATAATAAAAAAAAACAATTTTAATAAATTTGTGGGAAAATTTTATACAAGTCAAATTACTGCGTTCATCTTCTTTTAAAATTACCATTTGCGCAAAGATAGTACGGTTAATGAACACCTCTAATGTTCTTATTATTCAATGACCTTGAGTGTATTAACGACTAATATACAGAATTAAATTGTTTTGTATTGTTTCCATAAAAACTTATTTTTGTCATTTTTAAAATGCAAACAATTTTCGAAGACTCACATACTTAGATTATAGTAAACAAGAAAATATTTGCCATTCTTTGCCAATCAATCTTTATGTTAAGAAAATAATTTTTAACATTTTTCTTTTACCCGATATGCCATTCCAAAAATGATGTACACGATGTTAGTCGCTTTTTGAATGTTTGTGCTTCATTGAAAATTAGTGCATGGACATTCCTTTGATGTAGTTTTTCTAAATTCGGTGAAGTTCACGTTGTATCAAGGCTCAAATTTTAATATTTTTAGAAAAAGCGAGAGAACAACAAACAAAAAAAAATATTTTAAAATTAAGTAGCAACAACATTAAATTAAATAGAAACTTGCTTTGAAATCAAACTAAGTTTGTTTGTTTTAATTTAAATATGTTTCTAATTATTTTTAAAATGCTTAAACAAAATATACTATCTTGAAATATTAATTTAAATAAGAAAAAGATTTTTTTTTAACTAAAATCATATTTGTACAAAAATAAGATGATTATTGAAATATGATATCATAATTGATTTCTCTGTGCAGGGTTAAAGTCAATCACTTCGGCTATAATACTTTCGAAGCTTCTTACTTTGCAAATTTTACTAATTTCAACAATATTAAGGATAGAATAAGAAGAAAACAAATAAAAATAATTGTATACCTCTTTTTGAGCTCAGGATGTCAAATCGTTAAATTTTTGTTTTTGGCTATAGTCTACAGATTGCCAAATTTAAAACCTTGTAACTCACCTCCCTGTGCTAAAACAGGGTGCACAAAATATATTGTTCTGAATTTCCGGTTTAAAATAATTAATTCATTAACTTTTTTAAACAATAATTAAATTTAACTCGAAACATTCTTATGGAAATGAATTTAACTCGAATATCATTCCGTAAAAACATTCTTATGGAAATGAATTCACAAACCCGATTCTCGAAAAAATATTTTGTTAATAAGCAGAGTGACTTTTGTGTAGAGATATGTATGCATGCTAAATATTAAAAAAATACGACGTTTCAAAGACACATTTAAATATCTTAATACTCTAACCGAGCACTAGCAACAAAGGCTTTTTGGCTCGTTGTAGCGAAAACAGATTAGAGCCTCTGGTGGGAATCGAACCCACGACCCCCGCACTGATAAGCTAGCACGCTACCAACTAGCCTGCCTACCGTTTTTTACTATAAATTATATAAATTTATTTATTTTTTTTTTAAATAAACAATCAAAATAATTACTAATATTTAAATATGTTTCAAACAAAGAAATAAAAAAAATAAACAAATTGCAAAATTTTGACACTAGTGAATTGTGTTTTAAGTACATAAAATATGTATTTAAAATTCAAAATATGCATTTAAAATTTATTAAATGCAATTTGAAGAAATGCATTTTTTTATAAAAAAAATCCGATATTTTAAAAACTTAGCAACATATTAATGTGTGCTCTTTCTGTTCAAAAACTCAACATATAATTAAAAGATTTCTTTTAATTTTTCATTATACGATTTTTGATTCGTATACCCTCCACCATATATGGTGAGGGTACACTCACCAAAAAAAAGTCTCTATTGGCAACTGAAAATATTGCTGTTATTACGGGAAATTTTGTTAATTTGAGCATAGCGGTATTTTTTTTTTGCTAATCTTAGCAACACATATCTGCTGACGGGTAGTACAATGAAATTAGTAGCCCCTACTAAATTTTTGTAAAGTGGAATTTAAAATCTGTTTGCTAAAATCAGCAAAAAAAATAACTAAATATTAATAATATTAGTACAAAATTTTTAATTTATTTTTTTATCGAGCATCAAAATTTTTTTATTTTATTTTTTTCAAAAATATTTTAGACAAAATTAAAAAAAAAAATCAAAACTAATTTATTATTTTTATAATTTCTGTTTTGAAAAATATTTTAGTCAATTTTTTTTTTTTACTTTTAAGGTAAAATTTTAATTGATTGATTTTTAGAACTAAAAAACTTTTTAGTGCTATTTTAAGTGGATATCCTATTATTAGACATGAGTCGGTACATTCACTTCCGATCTCTTTTTTTAATCTATGTAACATTTTAAGGCAATTTAAGTTTGTAGGTGTAAGTTTTAATTAGAAATAATATTTCCTTCAAAATCCACTTTTTTAAAATTAGTAATTTTATTTGCAAATTTTAGCAATTCAATTCAGAAATCATTTTACAGATTAGCAAAATTTGTAAAATGATTTCTGAAATTAGCAACAAAAATCTGTAAATATTCTGTAAAAATTCTGTAATTTGTAAAATGTAAATAGAAAAAATATTTGCTAAATAACATTTTGTTACTAAAAATCAAAAATAGTAATGTGGGATTGAAAATCGTTTACAAATTTTTCTACTATTTTGTTCTGAGTGTATATATCAGTTTGTCATTTCATTTGTAACATATCGAAATATAGATCTAAGACTCCATAAAGTATCTATATTCGTGATCCTTATACGATTTCAGCGATGTCCGTCTGTCTGGCTGTTGAAATGACGATCACGGTGCGAAGACGCAAGCGGGGGTCTTAAATTTTATCCAGATTATTTGACTTATTTTGTATTCACCTCGAAATATTTTTTTCACCAATAAATTTTTTTTGCATCAAAAAATTTGTTTTCACATTAAAAAAAATTTTAACCCCAAAAAATTTGTTTCACCTCCATAATTGTACTTTAAAAATGTTTACATTAATTGTATTCAGTATCCCAGTAGAGAACATTTTTTTTAGATATTAGTGGATGGTATTATTCAAAGATTCGGCACAGCCGAATTTAAGACTTTTTTTACTTGTTTTAATATAAATTTTAATCAATTTTTTTAATTGTCATATGGCAAGTGTGGTTAAATGATTATTACAAAAATAGCCGCTTTTATATATAAATTCTTTATTGTACATTTTCCTGATTTAATGCAAATTTAAATCGCCGTGAAATTGAACTATTACACAGGTATTCGAAAGTTTTATTTGATTTGATTTCAACCTTTTTTTCATTATAAGATCAATTCACAATCATAATTCACTTAAATTTTGAATGAAAGTAGAAAAATTTGAAATTTTCACTTTCACCTACGTTTTATTCTTGTTTTTCTGCATGAAATCAAACGTCATATGCTTAAAAGTGAAATAAAAAACAAGCCAATTTTTGATAAAATGGCAAAAAAAAATTAACAAATTGATTTTTATAGGGATATTTGGTGATCGCGGACAAATAATTTTTAAAATTTTTCAACTTAAATTATAGTTTTAATATACAAATTACCACACAGTTATCATTTACCATTTTCCGCAATTATATCTCATTGATGCAATGCTGCCCGTAAAAGGGTTAATGTATTACAGTTACCGTATACAATTTCTACGAACAGCATTTTCGTCTTCCGCTGAAACAAAAAAATAAAGGAAAAACATAAACATACATGATGGTGTCTTTGAGATTAAGACAAAACCATGATCCCTACTTATATGCCAAACTTAACAACTTCAGATTCAATAAAAAACAACTCACATTTTTGTAACAAATATTTTTCTTTTACTTTAAATAGTTTTACTAAATTAATGTTAAGGTAACCTAAATTAATGTTGACGTAACCTATTATTTTTATACTAATAATAAAAAATATTTTTTTTTCTTTTTTAAGATTAGATAGTAATATTTTATAATTCAAATATTCTTGATTATTTTTAATAATTATTTATTAAAAAAAAAACAGTATTTTTAAAAATTAAAAGCAAAAAGGAAATAGGACGTAAATATGGAAGGGAAAATATCTTTGTAACATTATATGTATATGAATAAAATACTCAACAAAATATCAATAAAAGGAAAGCGTATCTAAGATTATTGGAAGTAAAGGCAATAGAAATAATACAGCCGTATTCAAAATGAAACAAAAAATATATATAAACTGAAACCTGTTTTAATACAAATTTGTGAGGTTATAAAAAAATCTGTGATAATTCATTATGAATGCGGCAGTAGTTTTTTTTTTTGACATAGGGGTATTCAGTTTTTAAAAGTACGTATATTTACAACAAACTTGACTTTTTTGACTTGAGAAATATAAAACAAAAAATAAAAATAAACACTTTATTAACCAAACAAAAAATTGTTTATAAGTGAAAATAATAATAAAAAAAAACAGTCATGACATTAAAAACAATCATGACACGTCAACTACACCTATCTACTACAATTACCCAGTATTGGGGATATGAATTGTAAAATCTTTCCTAATTGTCTTTTGAAATTGACATTTCGTATGTGGCAGATAGATGGTCAACTTGAGTATAGTCTTTAACAATACCAGGTTGTAATAGGTGGATCATATTTCTAATATATATTAACTGGTACTGTTATGCCATGGAAAAAATAAAGGGTACGTTCGTAAATGCAGTAGTTGCGCACCACTGCAGCATAATAAAGTAAAACGTTCAAAAAAGCATCACTTGGCAGCACTGATTTACGTCAAACGTTTTTTATGCAAACAATTGACAGTGCTGGCGCAAATTTTTGCAACTATGGCATCATTAAAGTGTCTGATGCATTAGTGCAAAATTAGTCTTCTTTTTCGTTTTAATTGTTTTTTAATAATCAAAAGTCTTTTCATCTTTGTATTAATTCTATTTTTATTATAAGTTAACAAAAAGTTGTGCGGTGAACATAATTATATCTTTTGCAAAACGTTCTAAAAAGCAAACTGTGCAGTTGTTGAGCAGTAGAAAAGCATCTGCAACAGATGATCACGCATCAGCAACAAAAATTGGCATAACTGCCGCAGTGATGCACAAATTTTCTGCATTTACGAACGTACCCAAACTTAAGCCAATTATTTTAAAAATTTTTCTTAAGTCCATATGACACCAGTTTGACACCCAACTTTTTTGACTTTTTTTTAATTTGTTCGAAAATAACCAAAAATCTAGCAAAACCCCTAAAAAATCAAGAAAACATTAAAGGCTCCATTAAGCTAGAATTACTTATATGTAATGTAACGCAGATTTATCTTAATGAATGAGATAAAAAGAGACAATCATATGGAGACTCGTAAGGTTACGTATATTTGAATAAAGTCTGGATCAGCCAGACGTAAACGTATCTCTGAATAGCAGTTTTAATGAGTTAAATAAGAATGAACGATGTTGTGTTTTTTCTTACATATTTATGCTTTAAACTTATAAAAAAAAAACTTATAGGCACAACGGAAATCTGTGTTAAATATATTTTCTACGTATTTTTATTTAACTTATTAAATTTGCTATACAGCGATACGTTTACGTCTGGCTGCTCCACGTTTGATACTTTATACATACGTAACGTATGTTACATGTTTGTCTCTATAACTCATTAAAGGAGTTCACAAGATGTACTTAGTGTTGTTTTGTTGTATTCATCGTATTAAAAAAAAGAGTTGTTAAAATTTTCATCTCTGTTGGTTATTCTATTTGTTAGCACAATAAATATTGCTACAAATGTACTAACATCTATTGTTGTATTATTTTTTATATTAAATATTAGCAACTCTGTTTTCAATAGAACAATAAAATACATACAACAAATAGCACACCCTTTATGAATCAGCCAAATGAAACGAATCTTTGTAGAGCAAATTTAATTTTAATTTTTACGTTAATTCATTTAGATTGAATTAGCTAATTCGTCACGTTACGCATAAGTAATTCTAGCTTTAGGAAAAAACTAGTAGTATCATAAGGCTTTAAGTATTCTTTAAAAATATTGTACAGAACAAATTAAAGATTTTAAAGTTAAATTTAAAATGTATATGGAAAAAAAACGTCAAAAGTGTCAGTTAAAGTTAAGTTTGCACTTCGGTTTGAACCGTTACCGAAACTGCGGTTAACCGCACTATATAACCGTAACCGCATAAGAACAGTACGGTTTCGGATAAATTATTATACATTTAAAAGAAGATTTTTTAAAGTTTAATACTAAAATTTTAAGTTGTCCAGTTAGCAAACAATAGTTAACTATATTTCAGCATTCAAAATTAAAATTAAAAAACAAGAGCGCGATTTTTAAAAATTTGTTTTGCAAAAAAAATTGGTAAACCCAATCTAGAGATATATATATTCGGGGACAACTGCTAACGCAGGTTCTTAATTCCTAAAGATCACCTGGTAAAAGAGTAAATATTTATGCCCAAAGGAGATTTCCAGAGGAGAATTGGGACAACCACATTAAAGTGAGCGGTAAACTTCTATTTAATACTACTTGCCCATTACGAGACCTCAAAGTGGGTCAAAAAGTATTCTTAATTCAAGAGGAACAAAAAAAACATACATGACATACGAAATGAGGGGGCAAGAAGTTGGCTATGAATCCAATTTTTTGTGGCATAACTATTATTAAGTTACATCGCTTCGCCTTACAATTATAAATTATTTTCTCCATGTATGCATAAAATATAATCTGGAAACATTTAAAATTGCTTGAAAAAATGTATTTTAAAAAAACGATCAATATATCAACATTTAGCGAGAATGTTACACGTACTGAAAAATTTTGAATGACCGATTTGAAATCAGTATTTAAGAATATCTAAGGCTAGAACATTATATTTATAAGTAGGGTTTTTGTGTTATGCAACATAATTTACAATTGGAAAAAAATGCTTTGCGCATTTAATAGAAGTCGATAAATTCTATGGAACCCCATCACTAAATAATTTTTGACTTTAACCCCATTCATAATAAACCCTTCAATTAGAAAATCAAATATTTGAAAATTTTCTGCACTGGTCAGTTGTTTTAACATTTGTCAGATGTTTTTCTTTTTTTTTCTACGATTAACGTAGTTATTCACAAAGACTTCAATTATTCAATCGAATCAAAATTGAAGGAATATAAATGAAGACTAAATTAAATTATCTAACTTAATTCAGTGTCATAATCATTGCAGCTTATTGTTACTATTGGTAATTTACCAACATAATTCTCTTAAAATGGTATTTTAATTTAATTCCAGCATTGTTTTTCAGTTTTAAGCAAGAATCTAAAAGTTATAACTTTTATATAAAATAAATTACTTTTTTTTGTCGAATATTTCTTGTTTGAATACTTTTGAATTTCTGTTTATTGGACCCGTGCGATTTTTATTTTAAATTCAAACAAAAACAATTAAAAACAAGACTTTTATTTAAAAAAAAAATAAGTTATTTTGTATTTTTTTTTTCTCTATCAAGAAATAACAATTAAAAATATAAATCAAATTTCGCTATTATATTATTCTGATGGCAGGCCAATTTTAGATTTTTATTTTATTATCAAATAAAAAATTATAACTTAAAAAAAAAACAGTCAGCTATATTTTAAAAAGTTTTTAAATAAAAATAAAAAAAATATAAGAAAAATTTAAAAAGTGAAATATAAAAATTAATTTTTATATATTATAACTTAATATATTAGTGCATTATTAAAATGTTATATTTGATCAAACTTGTAATAACTGTTTTTTTGGGTCTCTGGTTTTAAGGTTTAAATTCTATTATAATTATATTTTATTTCAATAGCAAATTCCAGCAAAAGGTATACAAAATTTTTGTTGAATAAACAAATATTTATTAGAATTTGAAATTTACGAAACTAATTTTTAAGCACTTGAATTTTTAAAACCTTAAGCTGGTATGACAGTGAAAACTTAATTAAAATCTAACACTTAAGTAATACAACTTTTACGAGATTTTAATTGAGAGAGATACCAATCCTAAGAGAGAGATACCAATCCTAGGTAAACTCAGCTTAAAAAATTTTTTAAATTGAACACTTAGTGACGGCCCAGAACAACAACGTGCCATATTTTTCCATACAAATTGACAACCAACTTACTATGTTCGTTTCTAAATTTCAATTATAATAATTACTTGATTTTATAAAATAAAAATGTACAAACAAAAAAAAATTGTATCGTAAGGGAAGGAGACACTGGAGAGGAAAGATTCTCTACGGTACTCTTTACATTAAAATAAATATGACACTTTTTGCAGTCACCGTCGTACGTCATTATTTTAAGCCTCAGCAATAATCGTTGTACGTAGCAATACTGTAATTGTCAGATGATCTAAAACGCCTTATTATTTTTCAATATAATCGGGCATATATTCTTAAAACAAGTTATTAATTTGTTTTATTAAAATTTTTTCTAAAGGAAAATATGAAAAAAAATATTGCCCTATGACTGTGGAAGTGGCAATAACCTCCCATCATTTCTTTTTTTTCGACATAAACGAACCGCTGAGGCCTAGCCAAACCGAAGTTCATTAAATAAATCGGATTTCGATCAATGTATACTTTTATACAAGAAGTAATGTATACTATTATACATGAAGAGAGCAAAAAGCACTCTCTTATAACACCAGCATAAAGTCCATTCAGTCAAGTCCAGTAAGAATTACTCAGTAACAAACTTAAAGAGACACATTTACTCTCAAAATGAATATTTTCTACAAAAGTACGCGAACGGAAGTTTGCAATAATTTACAAGTTTATTAAACAGCTGATTTTGTAAAAACAAATGCAAAAATAAGTCATTGCTCGTCGATATGAAAAAAGAGGATTCTTGTTGTCAAATCTTAAGCAGAAACATTTTAGAAGGTTTTCTTATCTTTTCTATAATTCATTTAACAATAATTGTTGCTTTGCATGTGCATAAAACAAAGCAGCTGTTAAACATTTTCATTTTATTTGCAAAAATTTATCACATATTTTTCAATCATATGTTTTTTCTGCTTGTAAAATCTTGCTGGCAATAATTTGTCCAGTCAAAATTTTCAGAAAGAAGAACTGTTAACCTCAAACTGTTATTTTACTCTCTTCTTTCTTTATGTTTACTGAGTATTTATGTAAATGAACGACATCCAGAAAAAATTTGTACAAATTATTGAGTAAACGAACGGAACTATAGTGTGACTGCAACAAAGGTGAGTTTTTACTGGCAACTTTTAGTACAGTCTAGCAGTGCTGCCATGTAGCCAATTTTAACTGTTTTGTCCCTGTTTTTTAGGATGTTTAAGAGTTTTCAGGTTTTTTCACTAATAAAACTTTTTTAATTCATGCATTTTTTCAGATTTTTCATGTTAAAGCAGAATATTTGTTCAATATACTATTTATTTTTACTGAAATTGGACATTTCAATATAAGTGAAAAATACAACAAAAATTTTGTATTGTGTTAAAAAAAAAATAGGTACGAATTCAAACATAAAATTGTGACATGAAAAGTATTGACCATCTCTGCCTATCCATATCCATTATTTTCCCTTTTCATAGAACAAATATGCTGTTTTAATATAAAGAAGTATATAAAAATGCATGAATCTGAAAAAACAGTTTTTTTTTCTCATGAAAAAACTGGAAAACTGTTAAGAATACCAAAAACTGTGATAAACAATAGTCGAAATAAGTTTTTCTAAATTATGAACACTTTTTAGGCAAACACATTGATTGTTTAGGGAGGTAGAAAAATTGAAAATTTGCATTTTTGTCGACAAAACAAACACATTTATAATGTAAAATTTTAAGCGTATTATGAATGTTTTAAAAATAATCAGAAAAAGAGTAATTTTGTGTACATGTTTTGTAAGAGTCATAATAAATATGTCAATTTATTTTGCATATTAACAAAACTTATTGTGATCGACATAATAAATATAACTTTTAAGGAACCTTTTTTATTGGAGTGTGATAGTTTCAGATTCTCAAAAGGTCATATCCAAAGTCAAAATTTAAAATTCTTGTTTTTGTAATTACTCTTAGATTGGAGGCGTAGTTGAAGAAAAAACACAAAATGAAAATTTCCAAAAAATCTTAGCCATTCAAAAGCGATAATAACATTTTTGCAGAAGTTCAAGTTAGAAGCAATCCTGGCCAATATAAAAATAAAGAACAAATAAAATAACACCGGTCCAGAAATTCGCACTACCCATATTATACATTCTTGACATTTGAAAACTCTACAGTTATAAATTTTGAACTTATTGAAAAAAAAGATAGAATTTTAAATGAAGTGGACCTAAAAATTTTAAGTCATATTTATTTTCCCGAATCGCTTAGAGAATTATATCGGTAGAATAAACTGCAAATTATAGTAACGTAATAAAGTAACGGCAGTTCATATTAAAAAGTTATAAACTGCAATTTTGTTTAAATTAAGGAAAAATTCAGTTATTTTTAACTATTAAAAATCAACTGACAAATGTAGAAAAAGTAATAAATAATTTCTGTTGAAAAATAATTGTCTCATCTAATCTAATCGTAATCAATATTAAATCATCATTTCTGCTCAAATGAGTTTAAAAATTGCAATTTTTATATATACTTTTTACCAAACGCGTTAATTCATAAATTAAAAGATCTTTGGAAATGATAGATCAGTTTTATAATTGATTCTTGATTTGTATTACTGTAACTTTTGAAAAGTCTTTATATGTTTTTTTAAGTCTTATTCCGCGGACCAGGGATCTTATTTCTCTCATTACTAATTAATTCTATACCTTCCGAAACAAAATATATAATCAAGCATTGGGCCTCCAAAAACAAAATATTAGTCCACAATTATTTAAAAAAAAAATTGGTCACAGATTGTGTTTTTTTTTTGTGATTCTAAAGATCTTTTAAAAATCTTTTCCGGTTTTTACATTTCGTCGCATATACTTTCAAATTACAGTAATTGTTAGCTGGTAGCTTGTAACTGTTGTTGTTTCTTATCCCACCAATCTTGAATGCTATTCACCATTTGGCTACGTCGAAATCTTAACGATTCGGTAATACACATTTGTATAAAATGTGATTTCATATCTAAATCACCTTTAATCAAATTTAAATGTTCCAACAGTTGAGAATAGTTACGACCCGGTTTGCGTATATCACGAAAAACTTGAGCTCTCA
The DNA here is from genome assembly GCA_949748255.1 of Eustalomyia histrio. Classification (NCBI taxonomy): domain Eukaryota; kingdom Metazoa; phylum Arthropoda; class Insecta; order Diptera; family Anthomyiidae; genus Eustalomyia; species Eustalomyia histrio. The sequence continues at coordinate 59,122,280 of OX456525.1, read as the reverse complement.
AGTCAAGATTATGTCGACGGGCCAATTCTTTTTGTTCGTCGGTAAGTTGTTGTGGTAGTATAGACGTTAATGATGACGAATTATGTCTAACATGATTAGAGAATGCTGTAATAAATGGTGATGTTGCGGCTGCAGATGAGGGCAGGGAATCTCTTTTAAGCGAATCGAAATTGTTGATGCTGCTGCTGTTCACGGTATGTATTATAATGGCAGATGGTGGTGGCATTAAAACATGTTCTGAGTCTAATTTATCTAATTCTGAACTGGATGTCGATGATGGTCCATTATGACATTGTTGTAATATTCGGGATATTTCTTGGGCATCATTGATATCATTATGATGTATATGGGGAGATGGTTGTTGGGCAGGTGCTGGAGGAGTAGTAGTTGTAGTATGAGTCGAATTATGATGTTGTGTAGTTAATAAAGGTTGCTGCGGCTGCTGTTGCTGATATGTCCCTCCTCCCGTTGTTGTGGTTAATGTTGGGGTAACCATTACTGCATTATTTATTAGATTAGATATACCATTGGTATTTTGTATTGTTGGTGTATTATAGATAATTTGACCATTTATAGGTTGATGTTGTTGTTGTTGTTGCTGCTGCTGTGTATTTATTATAGCTCCCATATGAGGTTGTCCCAAAAGGGCCGGTGGTAGCGAGGGTGGTTCATGTGGTATATTATATTGATTTGCTGATAAATACGGGTGTGGTGATGAGGCAGGAGAATGTTGTTGTTGTTGCATTATATGTGGATGTGGACTCATAGGTGGTGTCATTTGTCCATTGACCATGGGACTGACAACATGCAACCCGGTTGCATTAAGTGTGCTACTTGAAGGTGCTAACATATCATTGTTGCTATTATCACAGCTGTTTTCTACGCCTACGCCATTTATAAAGTCCCTAACATAACCATTAAAGGCAAACTCATTATCTGGTGGTTCTTCATCGGCAAAATCTGGAAATGCTACTACCAAACGGTCAGGGTCACCATCTTCAGACATACCCGAGGAAATCGAAGATGTTTCAGAGGCGGAATCGTCATTATCCAAATCGCATATGGATGATACCGAAGAGCTATTTGAAGACATACTGGAGTTTGATAAAGTCGGTGTTCTAGGTCGAGAATCAGTAGAGGTACGCCGAAATACATAATCCATTCGTATGGGGCCAGCTTTACGTTTGCGCGGTCGTGAAATATCCAGTTTCTTGGCCACCCCGGGAGGACCTACCGATGTTCCAGGCCCACCTGGACTGCCAGCACCATTGCCACCCTTCATTGGCGCCACTTCTCCCAAATCGGCTTCATCGACCATCACCATATGTTTATCCTTCTTATAGGGATTACCAAACATATGCTGTCGAACATTAGTAGGTTCTATTTCTCTTAAAGGATTGTCTTTATTCTTAAGATATTCCTGATAGTTACCCATCTCTGCTATAGGCAAACAATGGCCCGAGTCTTTAGCTATTAAGCAAGTAGGTTGTGGTCTCATAAATGCTTCACGCATACGTCCTATCTCTTCTACTATATCTCTACGTGGTATGTCGAAAGGATTGCGATAAGACTTGGCCGAGGATTGCCTTGAAAGTTGGGGCACCACTATGGTGTAATTTTCCAACGGTTCTATTTCCGAGTGTAATTTGGCAAAGGTATCCCTTAGCAAAGGATGACGCACTAGATCTCTTCGTAACGGCACACCAGTATTTAATTTCGCTGTTTCCACCTGCTTATACGGAGGCTTTGGTTGCTTTAATTGTTTATACACCTTCATGCAAAGATTTTCCTGATCCTGTTTGGCGGTATTCTTAATATGTTTCAATTGATTAGCTATATTAGGTGATAGATAATTATCCACATTATCCGGCAATAGAAATTGCAATAAAGGATATGGTACTGAGATATTAAGCAAGGCCTTACGTAAAAATGGACAATAATAGGGTGGTATAGATCTTACATAAGCATTAAATTTGTACATTAAATCACTTGGTGGACTCATGTTGTATTTGTGTATTAAATCATGTAACAAAGGCAGTAATGCTGGATAATTATAGGCCAGAACATACAAGTGTACCTGTGATGTGGTGGAAGAAGGTTTGAGATAACCAAAAGGCAACTCAAAGCCATGCATACCATTCGAAATGATCACCTGCCAACATTTTTTCATTTCACGTTTTTGTAAGATTTGCAAAGTCAAAGGGCTAGCTTCAATTTCATATTTATCCACCGGGAAATTATGAACCATTTGTGGTTCTTCAACAGCCGGAGTAACTATTTTTAATTTGGGATGAGCATCGCGTGGTGGTAATGTAACAGCCTTAGGATCCGGCCAATAAGGTTCAGGCAAAGGCCAGTAACCAATGGGAAATGTCTTTTGGCTTATATGTTTTTGTACATAAATCATTTTCTTCAGAGGTTGAAATATTAAATCCTGCAAAGCTTCATTTGGAATATTATTAAGATCTTTTGGTATTAGCGGTTCGAATTGCAACACCACACCGGGTTGTACTTTCTGTACTAAACTTTCTATGCACTGATTTAACACATAATGCGATCGTACACGATATGAACGACCACCAGTTACCTCACACATGCGTTCGATGGGCGAATCATCATGCGGCACCTTACCCTCAACTCGTTCATCGATTTTATTGCCCGACATACGTAAGACCAAAGAGAACAATCGTTGATCCCAACGAAAGGGTTCTTTGGTAAATTTTGTACCCGGTATTTGGGTATTCAATGGTAAAATAATATCCTGATGTACACCATTACGATAGGAATAACGTCCACCGTCGGTTATAACTATAATCACCGATGGTTCCAAATAGAATGGACATCTACCTTGGCCATATGTATCAATGCCAGATTGCATACGATTTAAGTTGAGTAAATCAAAAGCATTTTTTAACGATTCTCCCATAGATGTTAAACCAGTTGATTGTAGATTTTTCAATTCATTCATAAAGGTGGCATGATTTTCCTTCCAGCCGGCCTTAACATTGGCCGGGGGCTCTTCAAACGTAAGTAGCATATAACGATCACCCAGACAATCTTGTGTTCGTTGTCTATATTTTAGGAATGTTTCGACAGCACCTTTAGCTATATCCAAATAGGATTTTTGTACACCATTCACATAAGCTTTTTGGCACATGGACGACGAAGTGTCGACCAAAAAAAGTATTATAGTCATTTTTGTAAAAGTACACTCTTGAACTCTCTCTTATATGCTGTTAAAATGGAGAGTGTTGTTTATAAATAATACTCTTTTTTTTTAAAACTTTAATTCTCTTTTTAAAAGTTGTTGCACTTTTTGTGTTGACTGTGTTTTAAAATTTTAAAATTGTTTTAAAATTATTCTTATTTAAAATGTGCGTTTAAAACGCGCATTTTATTTGTGGTCATCTTGTTTAAAAAACATTCCTTTCTCATTTAAAAATTAATAATATATATATCTGTAAATATTGAAGAGAAGAAAAAAAAGAGAAAAATTACATAATGTTTTGCCATTTAAGTAAATTAATGAGAGTGAGTTATAATTAAATGTAAAGAGTAGTTATTAAAGAATTTTATAATAAAGTTATCAAAATTTGTTTTGTGTTTATCTTTTTAAAAGTATAAATTTAATTGAATGAATTTTCCGTGAAAAAAAAAATTAACCTTAATTTTAGCTCAGTTGTATTCACATAAAAAGTGAAATCGAAAAAACCCGATACACATTTTCGCCAATAACTTTATTAAATGTGCATAAAACATTCAATACATAACGTTACATTTCAAACACATGTCTGTTATTAATTTATTTTAACAGGATAACAAAACAGCATAAAGTACACCGTGATGCTGTTTCCGAGGCTGTTAAATAATACAAAGAGAACTTGGCCATTGATAGAAGACATGGATCGGATAGAAAAAAAGTTCTCAAGATATTAATAATAGCAGAAAAGTTGAGAACCTCCTTAGAAGAGCACCGAATTACATAAAGTTTTGCATTTGGACAAAAAGCCAACCGATCAGACCAAGCCAATGAAGGTATGATGAAAACGTTTAAAATTCAAAATGTTCCAGATAGGAATGCAACAAAGAACTCTGTGGAATGTAAATCAATTTTGATAAATGCTTAAATAAAATATAAATTTGCATTTATCTTCTACAGATTCAAATTGGAAAATACAATCTTTTATTTGGTCTGAACGCTATGGACTTGTCTATGAGCTTGTCCCAACACATTTCAACTGACTCGATTTACAAAAAAAAAATTGAAAAAACGGAATTGTAAGAATATATTTTTATATATGAAAAGTTATTTTTACTTAATTTCCATTGAGTCTCAGTAATTGGTACTGAGACTCAATTAAAAATTTAGACGATAACAACTTAGATTTTTTTTCCATATATGTACAGTATTGGCCATACCTTAAGCACTCCCTCAGTGGATTTTTTATATTATATTTTTTTTATAAAAGCGAGGTTTTTATGATGTAAGGTCTATTATTTTGATTTTTATGTACAGGTTGGTTGAAAAGTTCCTGCGCTCACCAAGAGATGGTACTGCTAGCTCCAAACTTTTTTGTTCTCAATTTGGTATAACTGTCCTGAGAACACATGCAAAGTTGCAAGTCATTCTGTCAATTCTTTCTTTGTTTACAAGCCATTTGAAGTTGACGTGTCATTGATTTTTTTTAATATGGAAAAAATTGAATATCGTGCAGCAAAGGAAATTTATGAACAATTGTTAGAAGTGTTTAAGGAGTCCTCACCTTCAAAACGCATCGTTGAATTTTGGGCTGGTGAATTTAAACGTGGTCGTACCAGCCTTGAAGACGATCCACGCGAAGGACGACCAAAAACTGCAACCACAGCAGAAATCATTGAGCAGGTGCATAGTATGGTTAGTGAAGATCCAAGTTTGACTAAGCGTTAAATTGCTAATGCCATAGGCATCTCAGACGAACGAGTACTTCATATTTTACATGAAGAATTACGTATGAAAAAACTGTTTGGAAAGTTAGTGCCGCAAAAAGTTCAACGAAAACTGGATCGAAAACGAATTTCTCAGCGTAATTTGGAGCATTTTAAGCCGAATAAAACCGACTTCTTGCGTCGTTTTATAACTATGGATGAGACTTGGATCTACCACCATGATCCTAAATTGAAACAAGAACGTTAACAGTGGACTGAAGCTGGTTGTTCAGCTCCAAAGCAGGTGAAGTCACAACGATCAGCAAAGAAGGTTATGGCATCAGTTTTTTGGGATGCGAAAGGAATTTTGTTTATTGATTATCTTCAGAAAGGTAAAACAATCAACTCTGAATATTATTGCAGCCTTTTGGATCAGCTGGATGAAAAAATTCGTGAGAAAAGACCTGGTTTAAAGAAGAAAAAAAATAATTTTTCATCAAGACAATGCACCTGCTCACAAAAGTGTTTTGACGATGGCTAAATTCAAAGAATTAAAGTACAAATTGCTTGAACATCCACCGTATTCACCAGATTTGGCTCCCAGTAACTACTATCTCTTCAGAAATCTCAAACAATTCCTTCGTGGAAAGCATATTTTGCCGAATGAAGAGGCCATAGCAGCCGAAGACGGTTATTTTGCAGAGCTTCCAGAAAACCATTATAAGGATGGGATAAAATTATTGGATAATCATTGGAACAAGTGTATTGAGCTTCTAGGAGATTATATTGAATAAAAAAATATATTTTGTAACAAAAACAGTATTCTTTCATTTCGAGCGTAGGAACTTTTCAACCAACCTGTATTTTTTTTATTGATAAACAAAACCTATGGAATTTCATTAATTTTTCTTTAAGCTTGTAAGACACAAAATTTCCATGTAATTAAATTTCCATTTTATTACAGTTTTCCCGACGTTTCGTCGATTGTATGTCGACTTTTTGGAAGTTTATCGTTCTATAAAGTTAAAGTAAAAAAAATATTTCACACCAGAAAATAAAATGCTCAAAACTAAAGAAGCCGTTCATCGGAATAAAACAAAAACAAACTTAAAATAAATATTTTGTTGCAAATCCTTTGTTGTAGATGAGCAGGCATTTATTAGTCACTTAAGTTATATATTGTGCCTGGGGATATTCCTTTCAAGCCAATTGAAACACTTCCTTTTTCGGCATTTTTATTTTAATAATAACGTTCTACCACAAGTTCTAAAGAGGTTTGAGATCGAGGGATTGAGCAGGCCAATCAAGAATACAAAGTAGGATATCGGTGAGATATCACTACATAAATTTATTTTTAATCGAGCGTTTCTATTACGCTCACAATTTATTTTAAACCCAATTTGAACTGAAATACGATTTGAACTAATTGTAACCCTACAAGAATACGACTGGTTATATGACCGGTCATTTGACTGGTAGTGTTGACGGAAATGCCCGTCAATGCGTAGAACAAAGTTTCCATCAAGTTCTTAAAGACAATATGAAAAACTTGACCGAAACTTTATTTTTTTTAACAACAAAAAATGCAATTTATATTAGTTGTTTCACTCTTGCATATATGCAAGAGTGAAATGACAGATATTTTGTTTATGTGTTAGTTTCAGTCATCAATTTCTTGTAGGGAATAGTTCGAGAGAGACCAAAGCTACAACATATACTATGATTGTATTTAATTTGATCTAATTATATAGAACCATGTAATTTAATCTGATTGAAAAATTATTTTAAATCGGTAAAAAAAATTTTGAACTATTTTGTTCTAAAACTAAATTGTTGTAATAAACACATTTACAGTGAGGAAAACAACCAGATAGATATCACAGCTTGTCTAGATGTAATAAAGAGTATTTGTCTTATTGTAATTAACAAATATTAAAAAAAAATATTAATTATTTATCCCGTGGTAATTTTAAACAATTTTTGTAATAAAACTGCTAAATCGATTAATAATACTGATATTTATTAATCGCCCATTATTTTATAAAATAATTTGAATTTTACTTTAAAATTGAATTTGGCTTAAAAAAATGAGTTCCCTGTAGATCTGATCTTTTGTACACGGGCCGTTAAACTTTTAAAACGAGAGGATAAATTTAAAAATATACCGTTAAGTTCATAAATTTATGACTGAAATTCGTAATTTGTATTTAAGTTCTTTCCACGTTCCTTGGAACTTCGACAGACAAACATAAAATTTGTAACTTTAAATTTTAGGAAAAAGTGCTTAAAAGTTCGGTTAGTTGGAAAAAATCTAAAAAAAACTCTATTATAAAGAGAAAAAGCAAAGAAATCTAATATTTCAAAACTAAATCTAATAAGCAAAACTAAGTAAATATCAAAAAAGCAGATAGATATATGTAGCTTAAAACGTTTATATTTTCAAGATCATATTCTTGCAAGTGAGTGAAATATTGTAATTTATTTATTGGCCCTTAGGCTTTCAAATTACAAAATATTGAATAAAAAAAAAAATAATTTATATTTTTTCAAATAAAAGGACAAAAATTAGCTTCCTTTTGGTTGCCCTATTCATCACTAATCAATTTCCCAGATATGCGTCTTATCATGTTTATCCACAATATAACTTGTTTTATTGTAAATTTGGTAATCGCGGGCATTTGTTGTTTGGGAAAAAGGTTGTGATAACTGATAATTGCAATAATCTACTGTTGCATTAAACGAATTGTCACTGTATCTACTTCACTCAAAAATGTCAATAATAAGCACATATGCATGTAATTTTGTTTACATTTTATTTGTAATTATTTTTATACATTTTTATATTTTCAGAATTTTTTTTTCGAAAGACTTAAAAAATATAATTTCCAAATTTAAATTTTATTTTTTTTTTGTTTTTCAGCTCGCTGATTTTCAGCGCAACGAAATTTTTTGCTGACTACTAACTTGTTTTGGGTGTATCTATGATATGGGAATAAGCATGTATTTGAAGTGTCGAAAGAAGCATTCAAGTGTCTTGGTTTCCTCAAACGGTGTAAGAAATACTTCACTCCATCCGATCTCCTTACTATTTATACCACCTATATCCGACCGAAAATGGAATACAACTCCCATATATGGGCAGGAGCTTCAAAGTCTATTTTGGAGCTTTTGCACCGTGTGCAAAGGAGGGCGTCGGCGCTCATCAATGACATTAGGATATCGAACTCTATTGATACATTGGAGCATCGTCGGAATGTGGGTTGTGCATCACTGTTTTATCGATATTACCATGGGAAGGGCTCTGTCGACATAAGGGAACTGATTCCCAGGGCTCGGGTTTATGTTCGAGATACTCGCTCATCTACCAGAGCACATCCGTTTGTAGTCGATTTTCCCGTTGACCGCACATCGCATTACAGAGAAAATTCGTTTATCAGTCGTACAAGCCGTATGTGGAATAAACTCCCCGCAGAGGTCTTCCCTGTCACTTACAATATAGAGAAGTTCAAGGCAAATATCCACAAACACTACTCCTTCTTTCCTCCCTCTCATAACATATTTTCCTAGTTCTAACACAATGCACTGCATTAGTAGGGGACATCCCCTGAGTGTTAGTCTAACGTAAAAAAAAAAAAAAAAAAACTCACGATGCAAAAATGCACAGTTTGCGTCGTCAATACTGCTCCAGGCAGAGAAAATGTAATTAAAAAGCTGAACTTTTCTGCCCTCAATGTTAAATATTACAATGTATCAATTTAATGAGCATACTTATGTATGCTATAAAACTTATAAAAAATTATAAACGTTGGCTGTTTTTAAATATTTCATTAGAAATAAAAAATTTTGACATTTTGTTCCCTTCTACATGGGAATATATTAAATATTACTCATACGCTTCGAACATGCTGGAATTATACTATATAGATTTTAAAATTGATTTTGATCTACAGCTTTTTTGACAAGTAATATTTATGTTATTCATTTCATTTTTATGGAATTTTTTTAAAATAATGCGTATACAATGATCATTTATTCCACTCATTTACAAAAATTACAATATAAAAACAAAAACGTTTAACATAACATGTGTTTAGCATACACTTGTTAGATCTTTACATAAAAATAAGAAGAATATGAAAAAAACAAACAGACCAAGGCATTAAACAACAGCTGAGTGACTTTAATCTGTTTACCAAATGCTTACACAGTAGAAACCAAAAACATATAAATGAACTACGTAATTAATAAAAAAAAAAAAAATTACACCTTTTTGATGTATGTATTGTATGTATTATGTTAGTGTAACTAGTTGTCATAAACAAAAACTACTTACGATTATATTTAAAATCATAATTATTATAAGGAGCTAATTAATATGACCTAAATGGATGGTTACAAATTTTGCAAAATCACTGCTAAATTGTACAAACTTAGTTTGGACATTTAGCAAATATCCAGATATAATCAAACAATAGACAAACATAAATGCATTTTCTTTTAACTTTTTATACTTATCAATCCCCTTTCTCCCTTGCCAGCACACTCCTCCTAAGTTGATGCGAATTTTCACTATCAATTGGCAAATGGTACAAATGTGTTTATCCAACTCTTTTATTTATATTTTCTTCTTGGTTTTTATTAATTTGCCAAATAAAATATATTGTGGGAAAAAAGATTGAGAGAGATTTATTTGTGCTCTTAAAGGAAAGGTAAAAAACCAAAAAATTAACGGCAATTACTCAGAGTATTTATGATATATATAAAATAAACGAGTAGCAATAAGTATGTGAGTTGCCAATGCGTTAAAAAAAACAAGCATTTATTCCTAAATTAAATTCTTTAAATTCAAATGACACATTCGAAATAAAATAATTTATAAATGTTATAAAAGCTCTTTAAATCAACAAAACACCTTTAAATTAACATTTAAAAAAACTTAAGGATTAGCAGTGCTTAAGCACGTATGACACTAGATTTATTTTGTATTGGATTGATTTTGACAGCAGTGTAAATCAAATGGGAGCGCTGCCTTACCGACATTCATTTGACATTATTTTTCCATAAAAATATCAATAAGTTCTGGTCAATACACAATCTAGCAAGTGTCATACGGGCTTTATCGAAATATTGAATAAAAAATATAAAACAGTGTTTTAAGTATAATTTATTTTACAATAAATATGACCTTCATACAAACTAACACCACTGGCCCGTAATCATAGTCTCGCACTAAAGTCGGCTTAAAAAACGACTTTAAATTAAAAACCTGTTATTATATATCTTGCTAGTATAGTCAGAATTAAAGCCAGTTTTAAGTTGAACCGGCTTTAAATGGGTATCACATCAAATGTATCAAATGACCGTACTAAAAAATAAACAAGTGGCAACATTGATCAGCTGATTTTATATTAGCTGAAAAAAGTAAGTGTAAATAAAGAATTTGCTATGGCAAAAATAAAAAGATAAAACTTTAGAAAAAAGGGAAAGAAGGGTATTTTTATTTAAAAAAAATTATTAAATAAATACAAATAATGCAAAATTCCTTATTTATTGATATAATTTTCCTTTCAATATTTTGCAATTCAAAAATTTTTTTCACAAATACTTTCTTGGCGAAAAACAGTTGTTGTAAGTGTTGTTTAGGTTGATAAAAACCCAACTTCAACTAGTTTTAATTTTAAAGCAGAATTTAACAGTTAAAGTATACTTTTACATGGGTATAGTAGGCCTAAAGTATACTTTTAAAAAAATTATACTTTAGAACTCCTTAAGTATACTATTGGATTAATGTCCAATAATGTGAAATTATTGTAAGATGTGGTCACAACAGCTTAAATAGCCTCTTCGGTGGGTGGATTATGGCGACCATTAAATGGACGTAATTTACGAAACACATTTCCAACAGCACGAATTTTGAAAAAAAAATTTAATGATTTGCTAGCGTTGTTCTTTTGTTGTCTATTTATGGTGAAATGGCAAACCTTACTAAACATTTTTTGCATTGCCACATGCCACGAGTCTTTTTTTTACACTGAAAAAGTTTACACTGAAAACCCATATAGCAAAAAAAATCACCCTCTACATATATTTTTGAAATGAATTTACCTATTTTCTGTTTTCTCAAGTTAAAAGTTATCTGCAAAAAAAGATCAAAAACATAGGTCATGTTTATCAACAATTTTGTATTTTTAAAAATATACTATATTTTAAAATATATTAATCCCTATCCGACAAAAAGGCATAAGTACTACAATATGGAAAATTTTTCAAGATTTCTGTAGTCAATAAAACTTTTAAATAAGTGTTCTTTTTATGATGTGGATTATCTTTAAACTCAGTTAATCGCAATTTGTAACTGGTTTATTTTGTTTCATTTCAATGAAGACTAAAATTCTATGCAAAAAGAAACGTTACGACAAATTTATGTTAATAAACTTGGAAATGGCTGGCAAACTAAATAACTTATGTATATTTTATAGTTTTTACTATAATTTTGTTCAGCAAACTTGGGATTCATTTGTTTTTTTTTTTTTTTAATTATTAAAATAATAAAAATGTTGAAATGAAATAAATTGAATTTTGTGGGAAATTTATCACTCTAAGTAAAAATACTTGTTTATTAAAGAACGCTTTAATAAGGCCGTTAAATCAATCGGCCCGAATAATCCCGCAAATATTAAATATGTATGCAACAACGGTAACCCATACAAGGTTAAACAAAATTCATGTAATACTGGTATGAGTGAGAAATGCAAACAATTCAGGGATGAACAATTTAATTTTAGAAATGGAACTAAATCTTAACTAAAAACAGTACCTTTTCATAAGGTGTACCAAGTTTTGTATTGTCGTATTAAAAAAACCGCGTTGTTAAAATTTTTATTTCACAAAAACAAAAATTTTCTGCTGGGTTTTCTAAAAATAACATTGCACACAAAACAAAGGTACAAATGTTGTACCGTCCTATCATCGATTGTTATATTTTATTTAAAATTAAAATTTATGGCACAATACAACACATTATACACTTAGCACACCCCTTCCGAGAACAACAATTGATAACTTGAAATATTCATATATATAATCAATTATAATTTTAAAAAATTTCCTGAAGTTGGTGACCAAAGGGCTAAATGCAAGTATTACAAAACAAATGTTTTAAAAAAAGCTTTAAAAACAATAAATTATATTTTTGAATTAAATGTTGGAGCCCACTAATTTTTTTTTATTAAAATAACTATTGAACTAGAAGGGCTATTAAACTAGAAGAGCGATTGAACTAGAAAAACTGAAGAACCTGAACTAAAAATACGTTCTGTAAAAATAACTAAAATGCCCATGTCTAGTATAAAAAATACTCCCACCTGTCGAAAAGTTATACATATAAATTAGGTTTAGTACTTTTGTTCGTCAAAAGTACTATACTTTTCATCCCTGATACAATTCAAAATAAAAAAAGAGTACAATTAAACTTAAAAAATTAAGATAAAAACAAATTCCTTAAGTATTTTAAGCACTTGAAAAAAAATTCTTAATTAGAAAGTGAAAAAACACACACACACACAGAAAGAAGATTTATGAGTAATTAAATGACAATAAATCAAATAATTTCATACACTCAAAAACGATATGGACATTCTCAATATTGTAAACAAAAATTACCGTTAATTTTAAAAATTGTATTAAAAAAAATTAAACACGTAAACAAAAGGGAAAATAATTTTTGAAAAGGAATAAAAAAATATAACACAAATTTGCTATGTTTAGCAGGTGGGTGGCTGTAGATTGGTCAGATGTTTTGTTTGTTGAATAAATTGGGTTGAATGAATATTTATCAGATGATTAGTTAATAAGTGGAAGTGGATAACAAGAATGACGGTCATAACAATATAAGAAAATGCGCTATTTAATTTAAAACAAGTATTTTGTGTATTTAAGGATAATAATTTGTTTGCAGGAATATCAATTTGAAAATTTTTGAAAAACACTTAAAGCTTAACGTTAATTGAAAAATATTTATACAACTGTATAAAATCAAAGAGTAGTAAAACAAACATAGGTTACGAACTTAGAAGCTAAAAAAGCACATGTAAGCAACTTGTCCGGTTTTTGTTGAGCAATTGTATATACAATATTCTTTATCATTTTCCATATTTGCATCCCAAAGTACGCAATTATTTACCGTATGCGTGCGAAACCAAAAAGTGCAGTAGAGAAAAAATTAAAAAAACGCACACGGCACCGTAAGAGTAGAAACACAATTAAAGTTAGAACTAAAGCGAAAATAAGTTCCATGCATTTTGTATTAAACGCTAGATTTTGACGAGCTAAATAAATTTGCATAAAACTTGACTTATTTTATAAATCTGTTGGTAATTCATAATTATTTTATATAAACGATGTGATAATGAATCAAGTTACATATGATTTAGTTTAATTTATATTAATTCAATTTTGATTGGATAGAATTTGTTTTAGGACTTAATTCGAAAAATTTGTTTAAAAAATTTAAACAAATTTTAAGATTCAATTAATTGAATAATTCTACCATTAAATTATTTCGCTAATCGAATGGTTAAAAATTAAATCAGATTTAAATATTAAATCAAGAAATTATTTTTAAAGGGGTGCTACTGGCTGAATACAATATGTATGAACCATTTTTTCGTCATTGGTTTTAGCCTCTATTGTGTTTCTTCTACTCTGACAGAAAAAAACTTATCTTCTTATGAGTTCATTTAGTAGTATTTGCAGTGTTGCCACTTTATGTGCAGTTACCCAAATTACGTTTAATTTTAACATATTGTGTAGTCCATGTGTAATTGCCTTCATTAATTTATATACAGTTTTTACGCGTTAACTCTTAACGTGAACAAATGTCAAATTTATATGGGATTTTTCGAACATAAATAACCGCACCAACCGCTATTATTTCGTAATTGTTCTTTAATCTAAGTGATTACTATTTTAACAGATAGAAAACAAATTCAGTTTTTTTTTTAAATATAAAACCCAGTATCTAAGACTTGTATTATATTGATTACTTTCTATGAATTAAAAATTACACGTGTAATTTCAATATTTTTAGGTAATTTTGACAGCTTCCCATGTATAAATTTGAATTTCTCTTGTGGCAACACAAAGTATAATGTTTAAATCAGTGATGTCACATTTTTAAAAGCAAAAAACGCTTAAGGTTTTATGACATTAGCTTTTTTCTTTAAAACTGTGCAAAACTTTTGGTAAAAAACATCAGCAGTGTTAAATTGGAGAAAATCAAAAAGCATTTGTTTTTTTCTCTACATTCAAATAAAACAGCAAAATTTATTTAAAACAATATATAACATAACTATGCCACGCACATATTAAATTCATTAATTCGATGCCGTTGTAAATTTAACTAATTTCAGTAGAAAACTAAGCTTAAGCGTCAAGTTTATATTTTTTGGATATTCTTTTATTGAATGTAGATAAGTCATTCTTTTTAAAGTACCTACAAATTTGTTCTCTGGGTATATATAAAAAGATATATTTTGCTGCTAGAGAACTATGTTATGAGCCATCAACAAAAAAGTCACTGCCGGGCTTACCATTTCATAAAAAAAAATTTAAAAAATTTTCCATGTTTGAAAAATAATGTGTAAGTCTAACGCATAGGAAATCTCAAAACTAGTTTTTTAATCATATCAAATTATATAAAATTGTATGTTTATAATATGATCAAAATAAAGAAATTTATTTTTCAGGTCAAATTATATCAGATGAGATCTCACGGGATCAGATTTTGTATCCCAATTTTTCGGTTCAAATAAGATATGATGTGATAGGGAATTATAATATATGAATTTATATAATCATCTTAATTTTTTTATTGGGTAATATTTAATTAATATTTATTTAGTATTAGGATTAATATTTGTCATATTGGTATTAAAATTATTGGCCAAATGTGGCTTTAAATATTACAACAAATAAATTAATGAAATGAATTGAAATATACATATCCTGCATAATTTTTCTAAAAGCTAACTAATTTTGCTTCATTATTTGGAAAAAAATTAATTAAATTGGCGTGGAGGCTTTCTTTAATATTAAGTAAATAAAATAAAAACAAATTAACTTCGCTGACGTAATATGACCACAAGTAGTCGGCATCTTACTTTGTGATCGAATATATCGCTTCGTAGAAAAGAACCTACAACGAAAAGACAATGTACAGATCGACTGTTCAGACTCACTGTTCCGTTCCAAGTACCATTTAACATTTTCAAGTGTACACCTATGCAGAGTCTGTTGTACTCTTTCGAATAACTCATAGAGTAAAAAAGCGATTAAAAGAACTATTTCGGCAAAATATACCTTAAAAATTTTCGATTTTATTAACACATTAAATATATTAAATGGAAATTTGTAAAAATTTTGTAATAAGTCGAATTTTTGTTTAAACCCTTAAAATTTCCATAAAAGTTTTTTGTAGTGTTTCCGCAAGAAGTTTGTTGCTAGAAAATAGAGTGTCTGCATGTTATTGTATTTTTCGTTCGTCTAAAGCAAAACGTCATCTGGAAACACCAATTAAAAGGGCAAAAATTGCCTGTGACACTTTTGGGTAACAACAAATGCTAAGCCTTGCGCGAAAATCGCTTCATTAGCATCGCTGTTCCAAATTAAATAAACACATAAACATATGCTACTTAAATGGCCGGTGGTGCCAGATGATGGGATTTGATCCAAAAGGCAATAAACAAGAAGGCAATTTTAAGTGAAAAAAAACTATGCCATCGTTTAGATTTTATTTAAAAAATGTTTAAAGCCTCATACAATTGCAATGGCACAGTATTTTAACCGTTTTGCCTCACACAATTCAATTCATAGCAACATATTTTTTAATTATGATTTTTTCATATGAATAAATAAATGTTTCAAGATTTTTGTAATCACTTAAACTTAAATAATAAATTTCTGTCTGATCCTCACTTAAAGTTGGGAGACCCTTAAAATTAACATTTCAAAATTTCATTAATTTTCATTTGCCAGGATTTTTTTTATTTGTAACATCAAGAGTTTTTATTCCAGGTGGTTTTGTTAACACAGCTAAGCTACATTTTTTTAAAATAACTGGAGAATGAAATGTCAAAAGTTGCTTATGATTACTACTGGGTTGGTTTAAAAGTGCATGCATATATACATACATACAAATACACATACATTTTCCGCAAAGAATTTGCTTTGTTTCACTCAGCTGTTTTTGACATATCCTTAACTAAAGCAACAATAAAAAACATGTTTTTTGTAATATTGTAGTTGTTGTAGAATTAACACCACCTGTAAAGTCAATTCGCCTTGATCTATACAATGATAACTGTGTTTTTAGCTCTCCTTAAAAATGTGTATTTTGTCAAAAGTCCCCAGAAATGTGAACGAAAAAGTAAAATTTTGCCAAAAATAAGTTGCTGTTTTAGAGAACGGATTACTTTTCAAAGTTTTGAATATTGTTTTTCGTTGATTTTGATTATCATGAATCTAAAATAAATCAAGTGGAAAATTAAATATTTGGAGATTAATGTTTTTAAAATGCGGCCATAACGTAGACTTATCTGGCAGCACTCTTTTTTTATAAAACGAGAAACAACAACAACAACCAAATTTACTTTTTAGCAGTGCTATCATTTTGGTGCTTTTTTTTTTTGTTGTGCTTTTGACAATAGCAAAAAAAATTTAAAAAATAAAAAAACGGCCATTTATATTAATTTTTCAGCTTTTAGGGCTGTTGTAGTAATTCTAGCTTTTTTTAATATTTCTTGAATTTTATGCCGTTTTTATACTTTAATACACAATTCTGTATGTAATGTGTTTCTGAGCGTTGAAAAACTACTTCGATGCTTGTTGCATCGAAAAAAGAATATTTTTAAAACTACAAAATTCGCAATTTTGTTAAAACATTTGTAAAATATGTTATAAACTATAAATTCTGACCTTAAAACTTTGTTCTACTTGGTGCTTTTACTCTTTGGCTAGTGCACCTTACCGAATTTTAATCACTGATATTTAGACCTTTTTGTCAATTTTTTAAATTATCTAAAAAAGTGCTATAGATAGAAAAAAACCTTAGAAGTACTTCGTTTTTTTTTTCTATCAATAGTATTTTTAGATAATCTTGATCATTTTTTGATTCGCGAATTAAAAAATCATATTTTTTAAAAAAATTTTGAAAATCATAATTTTTAAATTATTTTTTGTGGCTCTATAACGCTTTTTAAATGGTCTGATGGTTTTTTACTTATCAAAAGTTGACATCACTGTTTCTCGCTCGCAAGTCTTTCTTTGCTGTTTTTAAACGTTTGGTAGTGTGTGCTTTTTCATTTATCCTAATAAAATGCAATGTAGTTGTTGTTGCTTTTGTTTTTCACTCGATTTCTTGTTTTTTTTTCTTCTATGCCTATTAAGCTTATAAACTTCACACCATTTACTAACTTAAACAACGATCCAATCAACCGACCAACAACATCCACCACTTCCAATCCACATTGTCGTCATCTACAATTTATAACTACACTCACTCAATTTTTTTTGATTTTCTTAATATTGAAGGGAAAAAATAGATTTTTGTATTTTAGTTTTTTGCTTACAACAAATTTTTATCACTAATCGGAGCGCGGCGAGCATAAGAATGTTCTCTTCTATATATACTCTTTGCTTTTACACAGTTTTGTTCCACTGAGTTTTAAACTTTTTGTTGTTGTTGTGTTTGCGCTGATTACACACTCTTCTCTTTTATTTTTAAAATATTTTCTGCCTTCTTTTTACTTATTTTTTCCTGTTGTATTTGCGTTGCTTTGTTGATTATTTGATTTTACGGCTTTTTCAACGACCTCTCCATCCAAAAGTAAGAAACGAACTGTCAAATTCATGCAATGCAAACGCAATAGAAGCAGAATTTTTCATATTTACGTTTCAGTTTTTATATTCGTTGAAAAAATGACAATGAGTTGCCATCGTACTGTATTATTCAAGTGGAGGTAATAGAGGAAGTGGACTAAGAAAAATTGTTTACTATAAGCACAATACAAAAGGAAATGGAATCTTAAATCGTTACGAAAAAAGGGAATAAGATAGCAGCATAATCGGAAAACAGTAATATTTGTAATTTTGGGTCAACATTTTATTTTGTTTGTATTTTAACTATACTTAAAATGAAAATACCTCCATATTTTTTAATCACTTCCTATTTTTGTGTTATTTGCTATCCATTTTATTTTATTATGTATATACTACTTTATATTTTTTTGACAATTTGCGATAATAGCTGTGTTTATGTGGCAAGCTGTAAAAGTTGGCTTATGTCATTCCTATATAAATTTGACGAATTTGTATTGGGATGACAGAAGTCAACGTCGATAGCTTTCCTCATAAACACAGCTAATAATTCCAAAACACATATGTTTTGTTTTCAAAATTGTAAAAATGTGGCAGCATTTATAAGAAAAAATGAGAGAATAAGAAATTTCGTTGAGAAAATAAATTAAGTTTTATCTTTCATGGAAACCGGTGCACTAATTTTAATTTACAATTGTATGGAAAAAACGGATAACTTTATATCGTGTTTATACTCTAAAAGAAGCTGTGGTAGCCCAATAAACCAAACGATATCAGCGTGAAGGCTCTTCCAAGAAATTATGATACCGAAAATAACATCATATACAACTGGGACTCAGAGCTAGTTTTTTTTTTGTGAGTTAAACATGGTTTAAACTTTAATGGCTTATTGTTAAACTGAAAATAAATTGAAACTGGCTTTGATCCCACTTGTTGTTTTTCAGTAGTAGTTAAGAGTTGACAGATAATGCTGCCATATTTTATTACAACAAAATTTTATATTTTATAGCCAAACATATGGTAGCATTGAAAATATTTAATAAAAAATCAAAACAAATATTTTTTCAAACTAAAGCACGTGTTCAGAAATATAAATACATTATTTGGGCAAGTTCTAATTGTCTTAGGCTTTCTTGTTTGTTATGGTCATGTTTAAATTTGCCTATGGTTAAGAATCGCTGAAATCTTCATCATATGAGGAATATTCTTCCATTTTTATTTTTTAACTTGGAAAAAACAGAGACGCTTTTCATCAGCTGTCTGTTTTGACATCTGTAACTTAGATTTGACTGGCCAATCTTTCGCAGTTAAACTCAAATTAAAACAAAATAAACTGGATCTGGAGAAAATTGCATCGATTTATTGTTTTATATTTTTATATAAAAATTCATGTTTTTTTAAGTGGAAAAAATAATTTTCGACTTAATATGTTTTTATATTTCTATTTTGTTATTACGAAGAAAAAAATTATAACGGTAATTTTTAAAACACAAACAATAAATTTTAAAATATAATTGAAAGGAAAACGTTTTCAGTAACATATTTGACGTACATATATAAATCGCAATTAAAAATGCATGAACTTCCTTGTCTTAATGATAACATAGTGGAAATCGTTTTAAAATTAAATAAACATGAAGGCAATGTTAAAAAATGTATTATTAATTCGACATATAAGACACCTAAATTATGCATCTTATTGATCAATTGAACAAATATATTTCTAAAGATACTACTGAAAAATATTATCCATAGTATGAAGATCTCGACGAATTTTTCAACCAAAAATTTTTATTTATAATGGGAGCTTGTGTAAAAAAGTTAGCAGTTAGTTTGCATATATTCCGTCATTACAAATACGGGGGATAGAGTTTATCCTTGAAATAATTTGATAGTACTTATTTTTCTCTATATTTCAATTGTAATTTAAACTTTTTACTATCGTTATCTGTCCAAGAGATAATTTCAATAGGAATTACTCAAAGATTTGAACAGCGAATTATGGAAAATAAGTTTTTAAGGGTTTTAATTTGCCAAACGAAAAGGTTATTCTGAAAGAAAATTTTTATGGATTTATTTGTACGGAATGAAATTTACTTGGACTTTTTAAGGCACATTTTTACGCGAGATAAATCTGATAGAGATAGAGCAAAAAAAAAAAAAAAACAACCTAAATAGCTTAAATTATTCACTATAAAGCTGTTTAGGGTTATTTTTACTCTATCTCCAGCAGTTTTCTCTCGCGTGTTAGTAAATGTACACTGCACCAATATTGGAAAATAGTAAATACAGTTAGACAGAGATGGTCAACGTGTGTAAAGGCCCTTTATTTAAAAATAATTAATATATAAAAACCGTTCTAAAACAAACTTTAAATTAGACAATATGCTGTAAAATACCTTGTCTTACCAAAGTTTCCACCTGAGATCTTGGTAAATAATGTTGACTATTTTTCTTTAAATATATCACCTCACCATCTTCCAGTTCAAATTTACCAAAATCTTCAACACATCGCACTTCAATATATAAAGACTTGGGCGGTCGCAGATTACCAGTCAAATCTATACCTTGACCATCACCTATGGAACGCATATATGAAGCTAACGACTTGGAGTATTTATTAAAAAATGCAACTTCTGGTTCGCAGAGATTTTCTTTAATGTCAGATGGAACAATTGGTCCAAATTCCCAACGCAATGCTTTAATACGTTGTAAACGCTGATGCAAGTAAGTAAGCAGGCATCTTTTATTACGTTGTAAGGCTGCATGACGAAAATTAAGCAAAGGCCATAAAGTACGATCACCAGAAGTGGAATAGTTAGCGCTAATATAAAAGAATCAATAAAATGTTCAATATATTTCTTTAACGAAAATACTTACGCTTGAGCACAATTTTCTTCAAATATAGCTTTGATTTCTTCTAAAACTTGTCGAACACCGTCATCCTAAATAAATATATAACAAAAAAGAAAGATGTCCATGAGAGTTAAAATTACTTTTTATTAACATCTTACATCAAATGGTGCTATAGTTTGTGATGATCTTTCCAATTCTTTAATTAACTCAAAAGCCTTATCGGCAAACATTTTATTCGATTTACTCATTTTAATTTTTTTATAATTTATTTAGTTAATAAATATATTTTAGGTTTCCTACAATACACTTGTTTTATTTTACGCGCCAAAATAATTTTTTCTTTGTTTTGTTTTCTACTCATTAGAGTTGTATCGATCGTGAACGAACTAGTTCAATTGAACTAATAAGTGTATGCGGCAAACTATTTCAGTTGACTTAGGTCATTCCAATAAAAAATTGACATAAGCCAACGATAGTTTAAACGCTAAAGCACGTATGATACCACAATAATTTTGTATTAGACAGATATTGACAGAAATGTAAATAAAATGGGAGCACTGCGTTACCGACATCCATTTTACGAGACGGACAATATGAATAGTTCGCTAACAAAATGGTTACGCGAACCATTGAGTACTGTTAAAGCCAATTTATACGATGCTTCTTTTGCGTGTCTGTTTCTGGTTGAAAAGGATTTGGAACGAGCATGCTTCTCTATCACATTCGATTGAACTAAAAAAGCGAATTAGGTTTTTACAAAAAATTCACAAAACCAATGCTCAGTGCCCATCTAAAAGACGGGCGACGATTATCGTCCACTTTCGAAGTTAAAATTTTATCGGTTTAAAGATGTTACTTACCAAACTGTTTATAAGATTGAACAAAAAGATTGAAAGTTAAGTCTTTTACCAAAGTTTTAACGACAGTTTCAAATTTTTATTTAATATGGTAGATATTTAATTTGGAGAGTGGACGATAATCGTCTTATATAGAATCTGGGCACTGAACTTTTACTCAAGCCTTTGTGACACTTCTTAATTTTTTTTGGCAATCAATGCAACTATATGTACACTGCCTTATCGACCTAAATTTGACAGATTGCTATTTTGCAAATTTTTTTTTTTGGACTGGGTGTATTTTTTCAATTTAATTGAACTCATACAAAATATTTTTTACATAATTTGGAGTGTTTTCCACTAGTGAGCCAGTCCCACGAACATTTTGCAAAAACTTGCTTTTTCCAACGTTTTTCTAGAGTTATATGAAATTTCACCTAACGACCTCTAGTAGTCAATAGCAGAAGTTTCCCATATGTTAAAGTATGACAACCCAATAACTTGACGTTTTCATCCATAGGCATGTAAAAATATTTGGCGGCTTGCGAAATAAAAATTTAATATTAAATTTTAACAAAATAACTTAATAAAAATGCCACAATCTGTAATAGCTGGTATACCGGTTAATTTTCCCTTTGAACCATATGAGGTACAGAGGGCATACATGGAAAAGGTTATCATATGCCTGCGTGATAGTACAAACGGTATATTGGAATCTCCCACCGGAACAGGTAAAACTTTAAGTTTGCTTTGTTCCTCATTAGCATGGCTTCTAACGAAAAAAGAAGAATTGAAAGCAAACATGCAAAAGACTATACCACAACCGGGTAATGCAAGGCAAACACCCGATATAATGGAACAGCTAGAGATGATAAATCGTTCAAAAGGTAAAGGAAATTGGGGTGTACCCAAAATTATCTATTCCTCACGTACTCACTCGCAATTGACGCAAGCTATGCAGGAATTGAAGAGAACTTCCTACTCATTTATGAGAGCTGTTGTTCTTGGCTCCAGAGATCAGCTCTGCATACATCCCGATGTTATGCGAGAAGTGGGAAATGCCAATAAGATGCAAATGTGTAAATTGCGAGTAACAACACATACTTGTTCATTTCATTCACGTGTTGAATCACGCAAAGATGATCCTGCCTTCAGAGGACCCCCCATTATGGATATTGAAGATTTGGTAAAAGTGGGACAAAAACTTAAAATGTGTCCTTATTATTCCTCCAAAGAACTGGTCGAAGATGCTGATATTGTTTTTATGCCGTATAATTATCTATTGGATCCTGCGGCTCGTAAAGCAAATAAAGTTGAATTATCAAATGCTATTTGTATATTAGATGAGGCTCATAATATTGAAAAGATTTGCGAAGAGTCTGCCTCAGTACAAATTAAGTCGTCCGATGTTGCTATGGCTATAGAGGATACTACTCATATTATGAAAGCCATGGGTAGTGGAGAAATGCAAGATAGTGGTGATGAACCTAAAGATTTTACAATAGATGATTTAGCTTTGCTTAAAGATATGCTTTTAGAATTGGAAAAGGCTATCGATGATATTTTAGTGGAAAATAAACAAGAAGGTGCCACATTTCCTGCATCATTTATATTTGATTTACTTGAAAAAGCTGGGGTAAGTTATACATTTAGATACTTAAGGCAATACTGATTTAAGACATCACATGTTGTAAGGTTTTATAGTTTTGAGTCATACTTACATATTATGCGAAACTTTTGGATGAAAAAACGTATTTTCCAAAAAACGATATAATATTGAAAACGCTATAACTAAAAACGTAATACGTAATGTGTTGATGTGTTGAAAATCGAAAACGAACAGCTTTTCAATGAAATATTTATTTGAGTAAAAAAAAAATTGACTTCAAATTATTATTATTTTCAATATAATTATTATACTTTATTATACCTATAAATGTGTTATAAAGTCTTATGCCCTCATTTTGCAAATCACTTGAATAAAGTAGGTGATTGCTCGCGTTGAAACAGATGTTCGTTAAGTTATTTGAAATTTTATATATACAAATTAGAATTTCATAAATCACTGCGCTGAAAAACTAATCACTTGGGATGTTAAAATCATCACTTAAATTGTTTGAGCGTTGTTTTGAAATTTTTTTTAACACACAATTTGTATTAAACTTGCAGTAACTAAGCAGTTTTTTTATTTTTTTTTTTGTACTTGGGTCGAGATGTCGTGGAAATAGTAAAAATGCCTCTAAAAAAACTTTTCAAATAAAAAATTGCTATAAAATTTTTTTGTGGGTTTAGGCGGCCTAAATATTTACATAAGAACAAAAAAATTACCTTCAATCAGCTGTTACCATGTAACTAATCGAACATAAATTCCATATGTGTATAAATGCAGGTAACACTGAAATTATTTAAATTTGAAAATTATAGTGATAACGTAAAAGTCCAACGCAATGACGTAGTGATTTATAAAATACGATTTCTTTACACTCGCGTTGGCGTAAGAAAGCGATGAGTATATTTATATTTATTTATTTAATATCAATACAAAGGAAGCCTTGAAGGCCAGTTATATATGTATTGTAAGATAAATTACTATGTACAGCAAAAAAAAAGCGAAGGAAAAAAACATCACGGCTACTTATTGTGAAGAAAACTTAAGAGTTTCCGCATATAAGTACGATAAGAATACGAAAACAACTTAAGAGTAGTTGGCAGATAATTCCAAATACGACAGACTCTTACCAAAAAAAAAAACGTTCAAATACTGTAAGATGTCCCAGAGGGACATCAAAATTTGGGCATAAGTTTCAAATAAAAAGAACACTAGGTACACTAGGCTATCGGTGTTACAATGCAAATAATTGTAACAATTAATAAATTGATTTCTTAATTTCTTATAAATTAAGAATTAGTATTCTTAGTATTTCCAATTTGATTTGTAAAATCATTATAAATTGATTAATTAATTAATTTATTATAAAATATAATTGAAAACATAGAAATCAAATAATATATACAGAATATACATTAATAATGTTCTGTATATTATTCTGGTTAGGAATTTTTAGTAGTTCCCTTATAATACAGGTCGTAAAATATTGAGCATAGAAAATCTGATAATGACATGGTTGAAATGAATAAAATCACTCAAAAAGGCATTATTTTGAAAAAATCTTCAACAATTTAATCAAATTATTGATTGCTATTAAATTTTAAAAAGTAAAATGATTTTTTTCATTAGTTCGATTTTAGTTGACTTTCATTGCTATTGTCATATTATGATATCATTAACGATGTTATTTAAAATGGTGGTTTATATATCATTATATTCTGGAATAACCATAGTGTTTCGATGCAAGACTAGACTTTTCGTATTAAAAGTGATTATTATATATCATAATAAATATCACCCATGTGATGTAACAAATATCGTTTGGTTTATTGGGTTCGTAGATTTTTAAATATTAGGTTGGTTTTTTCGACTTTTATATCTATAACCACTAGTAAAGAAAATGACTATCAGTACTTACATGAGCTTTCTTTATTTTTTGTAAACAAATACAATTTGAACATTTGGGGCCGCCTTTGTACAAAAACTCTTTTCGTATATGGTCTTCGCCGGAACCCGCAATGGAGCAATTATATTGTTTGTCCTGCTCTACCTTAACTAACATATTTGCTAGCTTATGTTGTTTTTAATATTTTATCAAATTAAATATACAAAAATTTCAAATAGTTTTTTGAAAAATATTTTTGTTTACATCGAAAAGAAAAAAAGGCAAAAATTTTTAAGACTTGGCAGCATTTTTATAAATTGTTCATTTTTAAGTAGCTATATCTACAACAACTTAGCAAGTCTATATCTTTTTTTTTTTTTTTTTTTTTTTTTTTTTTTTTTTAAAAGCAGTATACCATTTACCAACTGCATTTTTTTTATTAAATCTTCATTTACATAACCGAGCCATTAGGGCCTTATGTGGTTAATTAAAGCTACTATCTTAATAACAAACTTCTACTAAAATTTGTGTGAAATATTTATATAGAAAACAAACCTATCAAAAAATATATCATATTTCGGGAAATTAGATATTTTCTATAAAAAAGTTTTAAATTATACGCTATTTCTGAGATACTTTTTCTCTCAGTAAAATCATTTGTCAATATGTCCTTAGAAATCTTTCAAGTATTTTTTTTCCTTTAAGAAATTCAATATATTTTAAAATATTTATGTTATAAAAATGTTCAAGTTCTAAAAGAAATACCTTGTAGAAAATTTTCTCACAAAATTTTTCACAAATTCTTAAACAGTTAAAGTTCATGAAAAAATTTTTCTATATAAAAAAGTTCTGGTTTATAAAACATACAATATTGGGAAAAAATAATAAGAACGGCACAAATTTTTCGAATGTTTATAATTTAACAACAAAATACGTAAATTATAAAAAAGGATGCTGGAAAAATAATGGAAAACGATTCTAATATATACATATTTTTAGATTTCCCAAAAAATCATTGGTTTTGAAATCGAGCATTGAACAAGTGAGTTCACAACTGATTCTTATTTCTGTTAAACCTGCACCCATTTTAGTTCTGCAAACAGAATTTTGTCACCCATGAATTTTCACTCTATCCGACTTTAATAGCCGATGAAGAATATCATTTTATTTGTTGTGATGCCAACAAAATTGCAAGCGTATATTTTGCATTTTATTCTTAATGTTGGACCAGCACCAGATGACAGACATTGGAAAAAATTCTCAGCATCTGATTCATACAATAATATTAATTTATTAATATAGAACTTTTATCTTTGTAACTGTTATAAATTGTTATAAACTAAACTTTTGAAATTGAAGCAACATCTTCTTGTTCCAGTTATTATTCATGTTATTTACGGTTTATTTAAGGGGGTTTTGACGACTGAATTTAAGCTGTTTTTAAAAAAATGTATACTTTTGTAATTCTGTTTATTGTATTTAGTTGCACAATTCATCGAGAAACAATTTGACAATTTGCCAATAAGAGGGCTCTTTGACAAGTTCTCGGCCTCCAAACATTTTTTACGGACTCTTCGACACAACAACAAATTCGTTTTTTGTTGAAACCGTACGAATAAGGACCGTCATTGACGGACTTTAAACGCACAACTCCGTTTTTCATCCAATATATCGGTCCGTCATTGACGGTATTTCAAAGGACTCGAATCAGTTTCGAGGTTCCTTAAAATCAGTTTTCTGGTCCGTAAACGAAGTTGAATTCGGTTTATGAGGGATCAAAAACGGTACGTAAACGGAACGTATTGTTTGTTGGGTATTGTTTACCAAAAAAAAAAGATGAGTTGTTGGTACGCAGCTTTCCTAGACTTACAAAACGGGGTATTGGTTAGTATGAATGCCTTTATCGTCCCATTTTTTTTATTAAAATGCGTCTGCGTCGTTCCAAATCGGTTCAGTGGAACTTGAGAAACCCTGATTTTGTTTTTTTATTTTGTTGTAATTTGTATGATTAAAATTTTGGGGAGAAATGCTTTTAATTTTTTATGTTTTCTCCGTTCGTAAATTTAACATTTAATGATTATTTGATCCAAATAAGTTTTAAACACCTCTGGTGCTCTAAATATGAGCCTAATCTGACATAAAAGGATTTTTTTTTTGACAAAAACAACTTCTCAGGTAATTTTTAATTTGATTCTTTTGAACATGAATAAGTTCCGCTACAAAATTCAAAATCACGAAATGTCGTGATCACGCGAGCCAAATTTTAATTACTCACGTGATCGTGCGTGAGCGTAAAAAAATTTCGTGCGTGAGTCCATTTATTGTCCTGATTATTCTTTTTCTTGTTTTTATTATTTTTTTTTTATTTTTCGATTTTTTTACATGTAATCTAGCAGTTTTTTCTGTACGGTTGGCAATTTCTGCCTGGGTATATATATAAAAAATACTACTGGCAAAAAATTGTGCATAAATAACACAGTGCAGCAGTGTGGTTCCTCCTTCATACTCGTTTTTTTTTTTGAAGTATATATCGAAACTAAAAAAAACCTGCAAAGGACTTGGCCAGATTACATCGAATTTTTTTTTTTATGGACACCCTAAGTTTTTGTACCCAAACACGATTTTTTTAAAAAAGGAAAATTTTTATGGAATCCATATATCATAAACCGTTCGGAATTTTGTTTTTATGTCTTTGGCAAAGTTGTAGATCCAAACCAAAGCAAACAAATTCTCATATGGACCGACCCAAAAAAAATTGCATCCACTGCATCAAAATTGCAAAAAATTGGGAAAAAAACTTAGGACGTCCATAAAAAAAAATTTCGATGTAATCTGGCCAAGTCCGTTGCGGATTTTTTTAGTTTCGATATACACTTCAAAAAAACCGGGTACGAAAGAGGAACCAATTTATGTGTTGCACTGTGTAATGCAAAGAATGTAATAAAAAAATAAATTATAAAATTTTATTAAAATAGTTAAAAAATGTGAGAAAAAATTAACACAATATTTTAACATTTTATACAAAAATTGTCAAAATCACATTTCAGTTCTTAAAAAGAGTAATGTGGATGATGATTGCGCAAATCTAAAGGGCTAACTATATTATACTTTTGCTAACTTAAGCTATTGTCAAAAATCAACGAAAAGTCTGTCAAATGCTTAATCAACTTATTGAAGACTTTTTGGTGGCTACAATGTACTTTTTAAACTTAAATACTTACTACACTTAGTTGCAAATATTTGTACTTTTGCAAAAACTGTTTTCTTCTTATATTTATAAAATATATGTGTCTTTTCGAAAAATATTATTTAATGTGTTAAATTTATAAATATTTTACAATTAACGAGTAAATCTATATTAATTTTAAATAATTAAAGAAACAAATGAAAACATAAATAAAAAAGTACTAAAAAATGCAACAGTGCTTGCATCTTAATCGAAAAACAAATACAAAACCCACCCCTTTTGTTATACATGCACGTTTGTTTTTTAACATTTTCAATTAAATTTTCTATAAAAATATTATCCACGTACATTGCAGTTTGTTTTTTTTTCATAAACAGTTTTTTTAAAAACACATGATTCCTTAAGTAAAGTGCGGTCAGTTTCGACGTTTGCTTAAGCAAATAACACTTGACGAAACTTAACGAAAAGTTTGTTAAGTACAATATAGTCATACACATTTGATTACATGTATTTGCACATTTGCTTAAGCTAGCAAAAGTATAATATAGTTAGCTCTTAAGATTGTTTTTTTTTTTTTTGTTTCTTTTTCAGATAAATTCTAAATCATCAAAAGCTGTTATAGCTCTCTTGGACAAACTAGTTCAGTTTATGGCTGTAGCATCTCAGAATAATCATTTACGCAAAGGTGGTAGTTTTCAAAAGTTTGCTGATGTATTGATCATTGTATTCAATAACAAAGAGGATACCATACACAAGGTCTATCGCAGTTTTAAAGTGCATGTACAGATTGAGGAACCAAAACAACAATATACAAAAGGAGGTACAGCAGGAAACAAAGATGGTGGTTGGCTCTCGAAGGGAAACACAACAGCGACTAAAGCAGCAAAAATAATTAATTATTGGTGTTTTAATCCAGGTTTTGGGTATGAGCAAACAACTATCTTACGATTTTTTTTTTTTCGAATATGAAAATATTATTGTTATAATTTTCTTTAGTATGGAGCAATTGCTTAACTCTAATGTAAGAAGTATTATCTTAACAAGTGGTACTTTGGCTCCGTTAAAACCACTTATAGCAGAATTAGCCGTACCAATAGCTCAACGTTTGGAGAATCCTCATATTGTACAATCATCACAAGTGTATGTAAAAATTATAGGTGCTGGTCCAGATCGTGAGCAGCTAATATCAAACTATCAAAATAGGTAAATAGGTAAATTGAAACGAAAGCACGTACAATTGTTGTTAATTTTATTTTTTTTTAGAGATAATCCCAAATACTTAAGTTCTTTGGGCTCTACCATTTTAAATGTGGCCCGTATTGTACCAGATGGTTTGTTAGTATTCTTTCCCTCATATCCTTTACTAAATCAATGTGTAAACTCTTGGCAAGCTTCTGGGCTATGGGCCGATATATCACGTTATAAACCTGTATATGTAGAGCCTAGAGGTAAAGAAGATTTTAAAAATGCTATGGAAGCATTTTATCAAAGTATAAAAGATTCCAAAGGGGCCTGCTTCATGGCCGTATGTCGCGGCAAGGTCTCAGAAGGTCTTGATTTTGCCGATCGTAATGGTAGAGCTGTTATAATAACTGGTTTGCCATTTCCTCCTTTAAAAGATCCAAAAATTATATTGAAAAGGAAATATTTGGAAGATAACCGTACCAAGGAAAATGAGGTTGGTTTTGTAAAAAGAAAACTTACAATGACTTAATTTTTATTATAATTTGATTCTTTCAGTTACTGACTGGTCAAGCTTGGTATGCTTTAGAAGCTACACGTGCCGTTAATCAGGCTATAGGTCGTGTCATTCGACATCGTAACGATTATGGAGCTATATTATTATGTGATGTACGCTTTCAACAGACAACGCAAGTGCAACAATTATCCAAATGGATACGTGATATAATGGGATCCTCACCAAGAAGTTCAGCTTTTGGTCCAGTAGTAAAGGAATTAAGAGATTTCTTTAAAAATGCTGAAAAGTCGGTAAGTAAAGTTATTCTTTAACTTTTTTTATCTGTCGATACGTGTAGTTAAACAAAATCGTTAAATTAACTAAATCTTTTTTTTTTGTTTGAAGTTCAAGTTCAAGCAATATTTTAAAATATACACAATTTTTTTTTGGTAACTTAACCGACAATAAACAGTAGTTTAGTTAAAGAATCGTCCTACAGATCCTACATAAAACGAGCAGTTCGAAATAAGGAGGACGGCTAATAAGCCAAACAGAAATAGCATCTTAATATGAGCAAAGTTCATAAGCTTACCCAGCAAAACCATGGTATCAACTACTTACTAGCCTATTTACTCGCTTAATTACTTTTGTTCGCGATGAGCCCAAAAGTAATCAGTGGTCATTACCTTATCACTTACAAAGAACACAAAGTAATGGGTGGTCGTTACCCTCTCGCTTACGAACAGCCAAAAAAGTGAGTACCCATTACTTTTGGGCTCATCGCGAATAAAAGTAATTAAGCGAGTAAATAGGGCGGTAAGTAGTTGATACCATGGTTTTGCTGGGTAAGCTTATGAACTTTGCTCATATTAAGATGCTATTTCTGTTTGGCTTATTAGCCGTCCTCCTTATTTCTTTTATAGTTAAAGTTTTATTTACGAATAATATATTATAAAAATGGAAACTTCATTAATTATAAAGAAAAAAATAAACATGACTACTATATCGTGAAATACAAATTCAACTACAGTGTAACATAACATAACAATACTTCAACACTTTCCCTTGTTATGTGATGTTAGCATATCTAAGGCCAATTTCATCACAAAGCACTTTTAATCTTGTTGGCTGCAAGGGTTTAGTCATCAAATCTGCCAACTGATCTTGCGTAGAAATTTGTTGAACTTCTAGCTGCCTTTCTATAACTTTCTCACGAACAAAGAAATGTTTTAAGCTAATATGCTTTGTTCTTCTATGATATTCTGGATTCTGTGCCAATCGAACAGCAGCTGAATTGTCAACTTTAAGTACTGGAATGTCATTGATATCTATTATTTCAGCGTACAAACGTCTAAGCCAAATGATTTCTTTTGTTGCTTCTGAGGCTGCAACAACTTCTGCTTCTGTCGTTGATGTTGCTACGATAGTCTGCCTCTGACTTAACCATGAAACTGCGCCATTAGCAAATTTAACCACAACACCAGATGTAGATCTTCCTGTTTTTTCGCAACCACCAAAGTCTGCATCACTATAGCATTGTAGCTTTAATTTGGCATTTTTATCATAAAATACACCATACGTTATTGTTCCTGCGATGTAACGAAAAACTCTCTTTACACGCACTACGTCATCATCTGATGGATTTTCTAGGCTTCTAGATAGAAAACCAATACTATAGGCTAAATCTGGTCTTGTTCCCAACATCAAATACATAATAGCACCTACAGCTTGTCTATAGGGAAATTGAGAACCTTTAACACTTTCTTTCCCTGGTTCGAAAGTTTCCTTTCCTTTTAGCATTGGTGTTGAAACAGGCCTACAATCTGAGAATCGAAATCTTTCTAAGATTCTTCTTGCATAAGCCTCTTGGCTTATTGTTATACCTTTTTGGCTTCTTTTTATTTCCAGACCCAAAAAGTAGCTTGCATCTTTTATTGTAATTTTAAATTCAGCTTTTAAATCATTTAAAAACCGTTCCAAATCCTTTGGATCTGAAGCAGCTACTAGGCCATCATCTACATATAAGGCAAGTATTAACTTCTTACCTTTATTATTTCTGATATATAAACAAGGATCTGCTTCACTTGCCTTTAAACCAAGTTTCAATAAAAAGTTACCAAATCTCCGGTTCCAACATCTTGGAGCTTGTTTTAAACCATATAGGCTTCTTTTTAGCTTGCAGACCTTTTTAGTACTATCATCAAACCCTTCTGGTTGTTTCATATAAATAACTTCTTCAAGTTGACCATAAAGAAATGCTGTTGATACATCAAACTGAGAAAGATACATATTTTGACTAGCTGCTATACTCAATATTGCTCTAATTGTTCCCAATTTGGCGACTGGACTGAAGGTTTCGTTATAGTCTATGCCTTCAAGTTGCCTAAACCCTTTAATGACCAATCTTACCTTAAATTTGTCTATACTTCCATCGGGATTAGTTTTTACCTTGAAAACCCACTTTGATGGAAGTGCCTTAGAGCCTTTTGGAAGATCTGACATTACCCATGTTTGATTTTCTTGTAACGACATTAGCTCAGAACTCATAGCTTTCTTCCACTGATATTTTTCCTTACTATTAATTGCCTCCGTATATGTGGTTGGAGTTTCAATTTGACTTACAAAATCGTGAGCTGCCATGACATAATCATTAAACTTAGAATTATGTAACAAAGTACGATCTCTTAATCGTTTACTAACTGAATCCTCGTCTTCTTTACTAGACGATCGCTTTCGCTTACATGATTTGAATCCATAAAAATCACTTACATTTGAATTTTCATCTTCATTATTTTCTTCAAAATTTTCATCATTATCTTCGGCATCTTGATTATCTTCTTCAAAATTTTTATCATTATCTACGGCATCTTGATTATTATCAACTACAGCATCTTGATTATCATCAACTACGGTATCTTGATAATCATCATCTACGGCATCTTGATTATTATCAACTACAGCATCTTGATTATCATCAACTACGGCATCTTGATAATCATCAACTACGGCATCTTGAATACCCCGTGATGTACATGGTTGTTCTTCTTGAATAACCTCTACAGGCCTCTCAAAATCTTTAAACTTAATTTTTACTGTTTCATTGTTGTTTTCAGAAAATATATTTTCAGCATCTTGAGCATCATCACAATGTACAATCTCCTCACTAAATCTAACATCTCTTGAAAGAATTAGGCTGTGATTTTGTTTAATGTAAATACGATAACGTTCTTCAGTATCATAGCCTATCAAATAACCTTTGACAGCTTTTGAATCCATCTTCTTTCTCTTCTCTTTTGGAATATGGACAAAACATTCACTTCCTATAATTCTTAAATGGCCGATTCTTGGCTTTCTTCCATACCATAACTCATGTGGACTTTTACCATCAACGCACGTTTTACGCGTACGATTTAGGATGTATATGGCAGTACGAACTAGTTCAGCCCAAATTGCATCAGGAAAAGCAACATTTTTATTTGAATACTTGAATGTTCTTGCCATTTCAATAACGGTTCTATTTTCACGTTCACTTGCTCCATTTTGTTGTGGAGTGTATGGTGCAGTTAGCTTTTGTGCTACACCATAAACTTTTAAAATCTTTCGAACTTCATAATTATCGAACTCACCTCCGTTGTCACTTAGGAATTCTTTGATTGGATTTCCTTGCGTCTTCGCAAAAGCCAAAACTTCCTTCAAAGCATCTTTAACTTCAGATTTTTCTTTCATAATATAACCAAAACAATATTTAGTGTAGCAATCTTTAAATATAACTAAATATCTCTTTTTGTTAAAGGATTCTGGAAATGGCCCACATACGTCTGCTGACATTAATTCACCTGGACTGCTAGTCTTTTCTCTAGTTCCAAATGGTAGACGATGAAACTTTCCATAGACACATGATTCGCATAACTTTCGATCGATTTTTACATTTATTCCAAGTTCCGACTTTAATTTTTGTTGCACGTGTCGTTTATCTTGATGGCCCCAACGTTCATGATATAGTTGAAGAGTATTATCAGTATCGGTAGCGTTAACTTCGTTTGTTGTGTTGGGAATCACTGATTTTATGTCAGCTTGATATAACGAACCACCTACCTCACGATGACCAACCAGCAAAACTTCATTGTTGACTATAAGTTTGCATCTTGTTGTTGTTGACCTAAACTCACTATCTTTTCGCTTATCTTGTGCAGCCAATACAGAAAATAGGTTTCGGGATATGTTTGGAACGTACCAAACATCCGTAAGATCTATAACGTGTACCTTGTTGTTTACCTTTGACTTGATTTCTATGGTACCCTTACCAATAACGTCCAAAACTTCTTTACCAGCAGCTCTGATTTTGCATGATTCTTCAAAAGTTTTAAAATCTTTAAACAATTTTCTGTTATTAGTAACATGACGAGTTGCACCATTATCTATCCACCATTTATCGGAAAAATCTTTAATTGCGTTAACTTCATCGCATATAAAATGTAAAATTTCGTGGGATGCATTTTTAACTTCACCATTATTTTCTTGTTTGGGCTTACCATTACTTATCCATTTTCTGCATTCACGTACCCAGTGGCCTTTTTTGTTGCAATAATTGCATACATCAAACTTTTTATTACCTCTAGCATTTTGATTTGACACCACCATCTTCTTCTTAAAATTCATTCTTGGTTAGAAGCATCCAGCTTGACTTAAACGTTTCAAACTGTAACGGTAAAATCTGCAGAATCTTGCACACTAACAAAACATCTGGCAATTGGTTCTCATTTCTTGCTTTTAGACCGTTATTTAGTTCTATCCACAAGCTTTTCAATTTTGCAATATGCAAGGATACATCTTCGTTATTGTTCCAGTTGAAGGAGAAGAAATCTATGCAGATTTTAAAAAGTTGATCCTTGGATCTGGCTTCAAACTGTAACATCAATGATTCCCATGCATCGGCAGCAGTTTCTTTGTCCATTATCTTTTGGTACACATCATCACTTACTGCGCTGGTTATCATTGACTTGGCGTAACTATTTGCCTTCCTAAATAAATCTGCTTCCTCTTTAAAAAATTTCTTTTGATCTGCAGTTGCAGTAGCTGGTAGTGGAACGGGTTTCTTTAACCTACCTTCAATTACATCAATTGCGCCTTCGTGATAATCTAATAAATCACGCATCTTACGTTTCCAGACTGGATAATCCGTTTCATTTTGGAGTGGCTTTATATGTTTTGAAAAATCCATTTTAAAAATATTCTTGTATTCTTCTTGACCTTGATGTCTTCAATTTGCTTAATTAAAATATCTTGAAATATTTTGGAATTCTTGAATAATTCTTCCCAAATCCTGATGTCTTCAAAATTTTCTTATTTTGAAGTTTGTTGACTCAACTTAAAAAAAAAATTTTCTTTATTTTTTTTTTTTTTTTATTCAGAGCTTCCTGGGTCCATAACCTTTTATAGTTAAAGTTTTATTTACGAATAATATATTATAAAAATGGAAACTTCATTAATTATAAAGAAAAAAATAAACATGACTACTATATCGTGAAATACAAATTCAACTACAGTGTAACATAACATAACAATACTTCAACAATTTCGAACTGCTCGTTTTATGTAGGATCTGTAGGACGATTCTTTAACTTTCTTGATGATTTTAACGATTTTGTTAACTAATGTTTATTGTGGGTTAAGTTACCAAAAAAAATTGTGTATATTTTAAAAGGAAAATACATCAAAATCTGTTTAAAAGTTACTTTATATATTAATTTTTTAATTATATTTTTAATTTAATTTATAATTTATTTATAATAACAATAAGCCACATTAGGCCAAAAAATATATTACATAGTTTAACATCTTAAAAGGTATAAACCACAATATATGAATTTACTATAAAAAAAATACAATAAAAATAAATTAAGGAAATAATAAAAAAGCAGTATATTAATGGCCCCCGAGCCAGGAAAAAAGTATACAGTATTAAACTACAAAAAAGATTAAATTGGTCCATACCAGTGAGAAATGCTATTAAATAAGTTCACACAAAGATAAATCTTAAATGATATAATTGATTGTTATATATACAAATAAGCATAGCCAATCAAAATTAAGTAATGGAAATTATTCGAACAAATTAGACTTAGGCTGTTTCACACATATGTAAAAGCAATTTCTTCTTAAAGACATTATTTTGTTGAAAATTGCTATCCTTAAATGTATCCCAAATAAGATTCGCAGGCAATTTTCTTTTTATATAATAAACAAGTTTTTAATTTAAATAAAAAATGTTCTTGACAATTTAAAAGATTTTTAAAGACAGTTAAAACAAATTCTTTTTTACAAAAAATATGAAACTAATTTCTATGTTTTATAGGAATATTCATGTTGGATATTAGAAAAGTGTTTTTTTCAAAGTACAATTTTCAACACTTCCTCTCAACATGTTGTATATTCTTACCAATAAAACAACTAATTTAAATTTATAAAATTAACAAACTTAACATGTTTAGATTTTGTTAAATTCTTTGTAAATATGTCGGCTACCATATCTTCTGTTGGACAGTATTTTAATTCAACTTGTTTTGACTGTACAACTTCTCTTATGTAGTGATACTTAATATCAATGTGCTTACTTCTATGTGGTAAACAGGGTTTGTCGCCAACTTCATTGCACCTTGATTATCTACATTGATAACTACACTTTCATCTTTGCAAAATCCAAGTTCTTGTAACAATTTTCTTAAATACACTGCTTCTTTTGATGCATTCGTTATTGACATATATTCTGCTTCAGTACTACTTAACGCTGTTGTACACTGCTTTTTCGATTCCCAAGAAATTGGGCAATTTCCTATATAAAATATAAAGCCTGAATATGATTTTCGATCATTTGTACAACCACCCCAGTCAGCATCAGCATAACCTTCGAGTTTCTTACTACCAGAGCAAAACTTAAATTTGAGATTTTGTGTTCCTTTGAGGTATCGTAATACGTTTTTGGCTGCTGTCATGTGTTCTATGTGAGGATCTGTATTTCTTTGAGCTAACTTTGAAACTGAATGTAGTATATCAGGTCGAGTTGTTAAAGCCAAATACAACAAAGTGCCAATAAGTGATTGGTATGAAGTCGTATTCACTTTTTCGCAATTTTCGGTACAACTTATTTGAAAGCCGGGATTTAGAGGAACTGATGATGGCTTACAATTTTCCATGCGATATTCTTCTAACATTTCCTTGATATATAATTCTTGGCTTAATTCGATGTTACCAGTTTCTCCATCACGTTTGACCTCCATGCTCAGAAAATGCTCAATTAAACCTTTATCGGTTCCTTCAAAATTCATACTTATATCATGTTTAACTTTTAAAATTTTATTTTTATCTTTGCAACCAATAATAATATCATCAACGTAAACTACTAGTATTATCAAATTATTATTCTTTACCATTTTATACATACATGGTTCATTTTTGCAACTTTCGAAACCTATTTTGTATAAAACTTCATTAAGCTTAGAATTCCACTCTCTTCCTGCTTGTTTTAAGCCATAGAGCGATTTGTGAAGACGTAAGACCATATCTGGATGCATCTCATCTTTGAAACCATCAGGTTGCTGCATGTTAATTTCATCGTGCAGTTCTCCATTTAAGTATGCTGTCACTACATCTAACTGATGTAAATGTATTTTATGTTCTACTGCTAAAGCTAACAGCATCCTTATATTAGCATATCTTACTACATGAGAAAAAGTTTCATTATAATTAATTCCATACTTTTGACTGCAACCCTTTGCCACTAGTCTTGCTTTGTAACGTTCTATTTCACCTTTTTGGTTTTTCTTTAATGAATACACCCATCTACATTTAATTGCTTTATGTCCA
The DNA here is from genome assembly GCA_949748255.1 of Eustalomyia histrio. Classification (NCBI taxonomy): domain Eukaryota; kingdom Metazoa; phylum Arthropoda; class Insecta; order Diptera; family Anthomyiidae; genus Eustalomyia; species Eustalomyia histrio. The sequence goes on along the minus strand of OX456525.1, from coordinate 59,084,588 downwards.
GGAGGAAGCTCTACTAATGACCATGTTTTCTTTTGTTGTAAAGATGAAAATTCCCCATTCATCGCTTCTCTCAATTTTCAACAGGTTATGGGCCCAGTTGGCTTATAAATTTCCTTGAGCTTCTCCCAAGCAGCGTTTGATGTGGAACAATTTTTTATGTAATTTATCTGCGAGGAATTCACACCTAATATAATAGTTGCCAAAGCTTTTTCATCATTTTCGTCCCATTCCAATTGCTTATTGGCTATCCATGAAAGATCCTTTTTTGCGTTACCATTTACATACTTCCAATGTCCACTATGAACAAGCACACTTTTCATGTGTATGCTCCATATTTCATAGTTCTTTCCATCTAACTTATCAATTTGGTATATTGATGATGCCATTTTGAGCAAACGTCTTTTTTTTTTTTTTGAATCTTGCAATATTCCTTTATAAAGCTTCTTGAAAATTGTTTTACTTATCCAGACTTCCTGCCTGGGTCCATAACCTGTTGAAAATTGCTATCCTTAAATGTATCCCAAATAAGATTCGCAGGCAATTTTCTTTTTATATAATGAACAAGTTTTTAATTCAAATAAAAAATGTTCTTGACAATTTAAAAGATTTTTAAAGACAGTTAAAACAAATTCTTTTTTACAAAAAATATGAAACTAATTTCTATGTTTTATATGAATATTCATGTTGGATATTAGAAAAGTGTTTTTTTCAAAGTACAATTTTCAACATATTTGAGAAAGTAAAGACCCTTAGTTTGGAAGGTAAGTTATAAAAGAAATATAAAAGCTCTTACCAACTTGTTAAAATTAGAATAAATTACTCCAAATATAACTTTTAAACAATAACCAATTTGCGGCATAAGAAGTGCAAAGGCAACATTTCTCTTAATACAAATATGCAAATACACCTTGGAATTGTATAATCTCCTTAAAGTATATATAATCTTAACAGTTAATGCATCAATATGTTTTTCAAAATCAAGCCTATCATTAAGTATAACCCCTGAACACTGCATATGATCAACAAATGGTAGCTTGTGCCCATTAAATAAAATATTGAAGTCTAAGTCTTCATTGCTAAAGGTCATACACTTTGTTTTAGTTAAATTAACCGTCAATGAATTTTCTGTCATCCAAGATGAGATTTTAGCAAGGCAAAAATTTCCACTTGCTTCCAAGACATCTAAAAACTGCTTATCACTGCTTATAAGCAAAAGCACGTCATCTGCAAAGATAAATTGATCAGAGGGTCAATTCTCGTTCTGTGAAACGGTGAAATGAAAAGTTTTTTCACGTTTTCATAGTACTTTTGATTCGCGTTCTGTGAAAAAATGTAAAGAAATATCAAAACGTTTTCATATGAAAAAAAAGTGGAACGAAACAAGATTTTTTCACGATTGCACAGCAATGGCGATTCTTGTTTTGTGTAACAGTGCAAACAACTGTCAAAATATTTTCATATGAAAAAATTGTTTACACAGTCTATTTATAAGTGAAATAAACATGGAGAAGATTGTAAGAGGAAAACGTGCCAGCGAAAGCCAAAAGGAGTATTTAATTAATTATTAAAAAAAGCATGTGGACATTGCAAACGATAAGTAAGTAGTCTAATTACCATAATCACACTTTTATTAATCCCATATGCAGATTTGTAACTGCAGATGGTGCCAAATTTAGAGACGAAAAGTTTAACGAATTAGCGGCGAGCCTTAACAGTTTAGTGGGACCCAAAAGGACAGTGAAAAATGGCAAAAGTATGGCATATTTATTTATAGCTTATTTATATTCTTTATGAAATTTTTTTTCTTTAAGTAATATTAGACTTCATACGCGCACCAAATATAGTTCACTTAAAGTAAGCCGACATAAATCCATGAAGTGCTTGTTGGTTGTCATCTCGAATGGATTGTGCTCAGCACTCTCAAAAAATTCCTGTAAATTATTAAATTATTTACTGCAATGAAATGCTTGTAACATCATTGTCTTACCTTTGTTCATCCATATATTAATCCATATATTTTTATATAATTATTTAAAATAAATTTTACGAACTTAATTCGCTTTTGTTTACGTTTTTCTCTGTTTTGACATTTGCTTTAAATGTTGGATAACACAGTTACAAAATTTTCATGGGTACAGTGCGAATGAAACATTTTTTTCATAATACATACGAGAATCGCAATTTATGGTTTTGTGAAAAGTTCGAGTGAAAAGTGCTTATGAAAACGAAAATGAAATGTTTTTTTTCACTTCACATTATCACAGAACGAGAATTGACCCTCAGATCTATGAAGAGAAGCAACCGTATTTACCATATTATTTACATATAAAACAAATAACAGAGGACCAGTAACCGAGCCTTGTGGCACACTACAATGAACATTACTATTTATTAATATATTTTTTTTCGTTTGCAATAAAAAAAAATCAAAATTTTATTCAGAAAATAAAACGGCATAAGAGTCATTAAAATTTGTTACAATAATATTACGTATACGCATTGGTGTACTTAAACTCGAATTAAACACATTCCAGTGTAGAATTAATATTGAGAAATCGTAATTTTTTAAACTACAAATAATTATAACTCCTTTCCTTCTAGATTAAAATTTAAAAATAATAGTAAAAAATGGTAAATAATTAAAAAAACAAAAAATTAATGCCTTATTCTGTATTTTTTAAATAATTCAATACGTCAACATAAATGGAAACGTTAGCATTTTTATTTTTAATTCTGTAACTCTCGTGATTCCATAACATGTATTTTTGTGTCATGTTAAGATCAATAATTGTTTTTTTAATATATTTATTTTTATAAAAAAAGATTCTTGTTTTTTTTAATTAATGAACACAACAAAAAAAGAAAAGCACCAAGGAATACCGAAGGAATACAGTATTCCTTGGTGGTTTTCTTTTCAGTTAAAAAAATAGTTAAAAGAAAAATGTATAAAAATATATAATTCAATTTATTGTAATGATGTAATTTTTTTAATGTGGAAAATCTATAAATAATTTGTTATTCAATAACAAAAATTAGGTTTTTGTCACATTATGATAATTTTCAGAGGTATTTATTTTATTGGAATTATCAAAATTCGCGTTTTTGTTTTTTGTCACGGAAAAATTATTGATCGTCCAATTTGACAAGTAATTTCGTGTGACTATAAGGTTTATAGAATTAAAATTTCTATCACTTTAACAGTTTTTAAACAACAACAGGGGTTCTTTCTGTATTATAATATATGGTAAATAACACGTATAGAATAGGTAACCCAAAAAATCATGTTATTGACCTGTTATCGTCAGTTTTAAAGTTATAGAATAAGGGTATAAGTCATTAAAAACAATTTTTAAAGTCTTCTCTTTTAAATATAATCAAAAAATTGTTTCAGTCAATACAAACATAAAATCTAAACATCTTGTTAAAATTACCCGACTCTTTAAAGCTGCCACTGAATTCTACGGCCCAAAATTAAGTTTACGTTTCCCAGGGTTTTCATGTATCATTTTGACGTACTTACTCTGTGTAATTAACTTTTAAAAATCATATTCTTAAGCTATTTCAACCTTAGAATATGAGAAAAAAAATTTAATTTTTTTTTTTTTTGCATAGGCGGAGTTTGAACCATAAAAACCTATTAAAGCTCTTATTTTGATTGTTAGCAATCAAACACGTAGCTAGGTAGTTTTCTAACAAGGACTATGACATTACTTATGTTATAAAATAATAATAGAAAATTGCTTGCAATACGAAAATTTTATTTTCTTAAAAAGATTCGTTAAAAATTACAAAAAAAAAATATATATATATAAAAACGAAAAAAATAACATGGAATTTCGTAACTTATTTGACTTGATTATAATGCTTTGAGTATGGAGGTTTTAGAACGAACTGTTCATTCGCTTGATTTTAGTGGAATGTACTCAACGGGCGATGTTAATATTCAGTTGGAGATTTTTATGTCTAACCTCCATATTTTACACTCTTTGGTACCAATTATACGGCGTAAGATTGGTTTTATTTCTAATGACTGGTTTAACTCCCCTTCTATATTTACGTGATTTAAACTACAAATTTTATCTTCAAAATAGAAGTTTACATAATTGGTATGTTTATTGTGAGCACAGAAATCGTGCAAAGAGAGTTATAAGAGTAGCTAAGAGGCGTGCCTACTCAAGTATGTTTCAAGATCTTAGTCCTAGGCAAATGTGGGGATATTTGAGGAGAAATGGTTGTTTGGAGACTGATAATCGTTTCACGTCTGCTAACCCCGATGAGGTAAATGACTATTTTGTTTCATGTCAGATAGATGATATTCCTAATTCATTGGATTTTTCATGTAATGCTTTTGGTGGTGGTTTTCGTTGTATAGATCAGGGGGAATTATATGCAGCATTAGGAAAAATTAAATCTAATGCTGCGGGTCATGATTTTTTACCATTAAAATTTATTAAGATAATTTTTCCATTTGTCTCTTCTCATATTCTTCGCTTAGTTAATTCTATTATTACTACTTCTGTCTTCCCTGAATATTGGAAGAGAGCTAGGGTAGTGCCTATAAAAAAGGAAGGTCCTTCCGATTCTTTGGAAAACTTGCGTCCGATATCTGTCCTTCCGATTCTGTCAAAAATAGTTGAGCATATTATTAAGGATCAAATGATTCTACACCTTGATGGGAACTCTTTAATTCACCCATCTCAGTCAGGTTTTAGGCATGGGTACATTACAAGTGCACTTCTTCTTGGTGTAACTGATTCAGTTAGGAAGTTTAAGGATAATGGTAAAAATGTAGTTCTTCTGTCACTAGATTTATCTAAAGCTTTTGACCGAGTGATACACTCAAAGCTTGTGGACAAATTGTTTAACCTTTTTGATTTTTCATCACATGCTTGTAAACTTATAACCTCTTACCTGAGTGGCAGAAGTCAGTTTGTTTCGATTGGTGAATCTCTTTCTTCAACGAAATCAATAACCAGTGGAGAGCCTCAGGGTTCTGTAATTGGTCCACTTTTATTTATGATATACCTGAGTGATCTTCTTACAATTGGTAATGGTCTATCCTGTAAGTCCTACGTTTATGCGGACGATGTTCAGTTTCTTTGCTATGCGGATGCACAGTTTGTAGATGTTTTGGAAGAGGGTGTAAATTTCATCATACGTGAGGTTTTGTCTTGGTCTTCTAGCAACGGTTTTGCTGTCAATCCAAGAAAGACGAAGTTAATGGGGTTCGGTTTCGGAACTGATAGTATAATGGTTACTCTCAATGTTATGAGAGACGAATTTGTTGATAAATTGAAGTGTCTTGGAGTTTTAATTGACAATAATTTAAGTTTCTCGTCGCATATTAATAGCGTTTCCTCGAAGATATCATTTTTGTTGAGAAGGTTATACTCTCTTGATTAATATCTGCCTCTCTCGATTAGGATACGTGTTGCTAATGCCTTGTTAATGCCTCATATATTGTATTGTGTTGAGGTGTTTTCTGGTACCATAGATACTGAATTTAATAAGTTTTCTAAGATTTTTAATAGAATTATTAGGTATGTTTTTGCCCTAAGACTTCGGTCCCATGTCACACCGTACGTGGTCAAATTTCTTGGGTGCTCTTTTAATAATTATGTAGGTATGAGTTTACTGATATTCTTTTACAAGGCAATGGTGAATGGTTTTCCGGACTACATAGTTGACAATTTTGTCCTGTCTAATTCGGAAAGGAATCCCCAATTAGTATACCCAGTGCATCACACTACAATGTTTGAGCGATCCTTTCAGATTAGGCTTTCACGGATATGGAATTCCCTACCTACGAACCTGAGGGGTTTCACTTTTTCAGCCCAGGTATTTATGCGGAAGCTGAAGGATTACTTTCATGTTTAATAGCGGTTTGTGCTACCTTTCCTTTTTTTGTTATATATACATATCTCTCAAAATTTAAATTTAATTTTTTATTAATTTTTTTTTTTTCATTTAATTCTTTAAGAAAAACTAAATGTCTAGCTAAAGTTTTTTCTTGTTTTGTTTATTTTATTAACTATTGCTACACTTAGGGAAACTTGATAATTGTACTGCTATTATGCTATATATATTTTATTTTATTTTTATTTTACTTTATTTTTTTATAATTATTTTTTTTTATTATATAAATTGTTATATTTATTTTTTATTATGTAGTAGCTTTTATTAATTATATATGGCCTTAGGGCTTTGGTTATGTAATTTGAAGAAAATAAATTCTATATTTAATATAAAAAAAAAAATTGATTTAGCAGAAAAAAATAATTAAAAAAGTTAAAGAACCTTAGTAGAAACAAGTTGTTTCGTGAAAAGTATTAAAGTATTCTCTTATTTGAACCATTTACTAGGTTAGGAGAGTCCTACTCAGGAATATGAGTATTCGAAAGTTTTATTGATTTTTGTAAATTTTGGAAAAATTTCTTGTGCCGGCTTTTTTGAATGCAACTATTGTTTATATAAACATTTTCTAATTTCTCGACAGTGGCAAACAAAGAAAATAAAATACCAGCTTTGTCGCCAAAGTTGTACTTCAGCAAAAACACTGTTTTAGGCATTTTCATGTCTTTGACATTTTCTTTTTAAAGAGTCTTAAGATTCCTCTCAAAAACCACCAAGATTCTAAGGCATGATTCCTTCAAAAATCTCAAGATGCTTCGAATATCATAAACTGTTGTGGAGAAATTAACGCAGTGAGTTTTTATTTTGAACTAACTTGAAAATATTTTTTCATAGAAGACTAAATCATAAAAGCTAACTATGTTTTTACAATTTTTGTTTCATGCACAGTAGGTATTTGAATTATTTCACAAAAGAATTTCCAACAATCTCCGCCTTAATTCAAATACCTTTACATTAAACAATATTCAAATATTTTTATAATTTAAAAATAAATATTTAACAATTTACAACAATTTATATGTTTTTCTTTAGTAAGAAATTTTGTTAAAATATCAGCTGCATTATCTGAAGAAGCCACATATTTGATATCAATATCACCATCCAGGAATTTATCACGAATATAATGAAAACGGATATCAATGTGTTTGCTACGTTTATGAACCGTGGGATTCTTTACCAAAAATTGTGCACCCTGATTGTCACAATATAAAGTAGTTGCAGCATCAGCGCCTTTAATAAAACTCATTTCTTGCAAAAGACTTCTTTGAAATATAACTTCTTTTGTTCCTTGGCACATAGCTATATACTCCGCCTCCATAGAACTCAGAGAAACGACATTTTGTTTTTTAGATTCCCAAGCAATAGGACTTCCTCCAAAAAACAAAACATAACCACTATAAGATCTTCGATCATTAATATCTGCACCCCAATCAGAATCTGTGAAACATGTTAACTTTTCTTTATTTGGACTATACGTTAAAGTACCTTTTGGATTCTTCTTCAAATATCTAAGCAGATGTTTTGCAGCCACAAAATGTTCATTGTGAGGGTGTGAAGAAAACTGTGCAAGACGAGACACTACATGTGAAATATCTGGCCTTGAAATTACGGATATATACATTAGTCCACCAATTAACGACTGATAGATTTTAACATCAAAAAGTTTATTACAATTTTTATTTTCACATTTTTCCAATACAGTACCAGAAGCCATAGGAGTTGCAGCCGGTTTACATTCGGACATTCCCCATTGTTTTAGCAATTCTTCTGTATAATGTTGTTGATGAATAGAAATAGAACCACTTCTACCCTCCCGCTGAATCTCCATTCCTAAATAGAATGAGATTGCACCTCGATCAACCGCTTCTACATGTTGATTTAAATTATCAATAATTTGCATCATTTGTTGCTTAGATGAACAGGCCAACAGCAAATCATCCACATACAAAGCAATTATATTAACATTGGCATCCTTCCGCTGAATGTATACACAATTATCAGTTTTGCATCTTTGAAAACCTATTTGAATTAAAATTTCCGTCACTTTTACGTTCCATTCTCGACCTGCCTGTTTTAATCCGTATAATGCACGTTTGAGTTTGCAAACCCTTTCAGGATATTTTTTATTTTCAAACATAGGAGGTTGTTTCATGTATACCTCGTCATGCAAATTGCCGTTTAAATACGCTGCAACAATATCTACGTGATTTACCAGTAATCCATAATTAGCAGCCAAAGCAAGCACTAATCGAATAGTAGAATGACGTACAACAGGAGCATATGTTTCTTTAAAATCAACGTTGTACTTTTGAGCACAACCACGTGCAACTAACCTTGCCTTGAATTTCTCAATGGAACCATTCGATTTTCGCTTTATAGCAAGAACCCACTTGCAACTTATTACGTTTTTGTTTTTTGGTCTATCTACCAAATCCCAAGTTTGATTTTTAATTAAAGAATCATACTCACGTTGCATAGCATCTTTCCATTGTTCCGCATTATTTGAGTTTAATGCTTCTTTTACGGTTTCAGGATTTTCAATTACACCATTTAATAATTGTAGCCCAGAGTTTGTCACATACACCTTTCTTGGTCTACCAATTCTACCAGTCCGTTCTATATGAGGACGACCACGCATACGTTTACCTGTAGCATTTGGTTCATCAACAAATGTTTAATTTTCTTCCAAATTTACAGTTAGATCTGTTTCGGCATCTTGAATTGTTGATGAATCTTCGATATTACCAAATCCTTCAAAATCGCTTTCTTCAAATGAAGGTAGCTCTTCAACACTAACTTCAGATTGAGCATTTTGTTCAATATAATTACTATTATTTGAATTTATGTTATAACCTGCATTATGGTCGCTTTGACTTTCAAAATTTGCGTAAAAATAATCTGTAGCTTGATTACTTTTATTTGATTCACCAGAAAACGTTTCTTCGAAAAATATAACATCTCTTGCTTTATACAATTTGCGATTTTTCAAATCAAACAATCTATAACCTTTACTATAATTTTCATAACCAATGAATACCATTTTTACACCTTTTGTCTCGAACTTGCTAATGTTCTTTCCTTTTTGCAAAACTACAGCTTCGCAACCAAATGTCTTGAAATGATTGACCGATGGTTTTCTTCCAACCCATAACTCATATGGAGTTTTTCCTTTTAAAACTTTTGTAGATGAACGATTCCGGATATAAGTTGCAGTATTTACTGCTTCCGCCCATAAATATTGAGGCAATTTTGATTTTTCTAGTAAACAGCGAGACATTTCAACCAGTGTTCGGTTGGCTCTTTCGGCAACCCCATTTTGTTGTGGTGAATATGGACATGTAGTTTGGTGAGCGATTCCATTTTCCGCTAAGAACCTGGCGAAATCATTATTTACGAATTCCGACCCATTATCACTCCTGATACATTTTATTTTGCAACCAGTCTTGTTTTCCATTTCGGCTTTGTATTTTTTAAAAAATTGAAACGCATCTGACTTCTTTTTTAGAAAATAGATTACAATGTATCGCGAAAAATCATCGATAAATGAAATAAAATATTTAGCACCACCTTCTGATGTAATTATCATGGGTCCACATAGATCCATGTGTACAAGTTGCAACACATCTGTTGTGTATACTTTTGAATAACAAGCATAACTCTTGGCATGTATTTTACAAACTGCACAAGTAGAACATTTAAAATTCTTTGGGGGACTCAGCTTCAAACCGCGTACCATTTGATTTTTAGATAACTGATATAAGTCATTAACATTTAAATGACCGTAACGTTCATGCCATTTTTTCAAATTAGTATTTGAACATTCTTCAATCATGTTCGAAATTTCCAGTTGGGTATTCAATTTAAAATTTACATAATATATGTCATTTTTTATTTTGGCAGTAAAAATAATTTTATTTTGTTTATTTTTTACTTCTGAAGTTTTTCCTTCAAACTTTACAATATATCCAGCATCCACAATTTTACTAACTGATAAAAAATTTGAATGCAATTTTGGTACATACCAGACATTATGAAGAGAAACATTGATATTGTAATCAGATTTTAACTCCACAGTACCAAAACCTTCAGCCGTTATATATTCACCAGCAGCAAGCATAATCTTATGTGATTTCTTTTCAAGTTTAGAAAAAAATTTTGATTCACGGCACATATGAGAACTGGCGCCACTGTCCAAGATCCACACATTATTATCATTACCACAGTGTTCATTAACACCCATTGCACAGGATTCATTCATACCATTACAAGAAGATTTACATTGAGATTTAACATGACCTCTCTTCCCGCATTTGAAACATTTAATACTACTCATATTTTTGGAATTAAAATTCTGCTGATTAGTTTTGAAATTCTTCCCATTACTTTTCTTTATACTTTGTTCTTCTTGACGTGTATTTGCCACGAAAACATTTTCAGATCTGAAACCAGTTTTCTCACCTTGTCTTTCTTCTTCCTCAAGAATTTTTGCCTTTAATACTTCTAGTTTAGGTAACGTGTCGCGACTTTCAATAGCGACAACAAAATTGTCCAACTCTTCAGGCAAACTACATAATAGAAAAATACTTAACAGATCCTCCGGCATTTCTATCTTGATACTTTTTAAGTCATCAACCACGGTAAAGAATTCATTTAATTGTGACGAAAATTTTTCCGATTTTGTAAATTTGAATCTTACCAACTTCTTGAATAAGTTGACCTTACGTGCTGGTGCATTTCTGTTGTACAAGTTGCTTAAAATATTCCATGCTTCTAAAGCTGTGTTACAATCCTTAATGTGGATTAGTTCTGATGGCTTCACACATAATGTTATTGTTGCCAATGCCTTCATATCCTTTTTAATGCTTTCATTACTTGCAGATGGACTTACATTTTGTCTTTCAACGGCATCCCATAAATCCAGCGTAACTAATAGGCTTTTTATTTGTATAGCCCATACCGCATAATTTTCACCGTTTAGCTTTTCTATTTGAGCTGTTTGACCCGACATTTTATTCCGTCAAACACACAATTACCGCACAAATTATCGTTATTTAGAATTCTTTTTCTTTAATTTGAAATTACGACCGTTCGACTAATCGAATTACACGTATTTTAGACTTTGACCAACAAAATTATACCGTATATGGGTGAGGGCCCATAACCATTGTTGTGGAGAAATTAACGCAGTGAGTTTTTATTTCGAACTAACTTGAAAATATTTTTTCATAGAAGACTAAATCATAAAAGCTAACTATGTTCTTACAATTTTTGTTTCATGCACAGTAGGTATTTGAATTATTTCACAAAAGAGTTTCCAACATAAACAAAGCAGCTCATCGTTTTGTTACTTAGAAAAGAAATATTTATAGTTTGCATTAAACGGTTAATCGATTAATGGCCAATTTTTCCGATTAATCGACCCGACACTAGTTTTTTTTTGTGAGTTAACGGATAAGGTCTTAATACTGCTAATATTTTTTACTATTTTGAAATTTTAATCTTGTTCATAATAATAAATGACATTTTTCAGAATTTATCTTTTTTGACGAGTTATACGTCTGCTGATAATATTCAACTTTTAGCAACTTCGGAGTTTTCTAATTTACAACGGTTTGAGAATCGTGTTAAAAGTGATCTTGGTCGTATAGTGGAATGGTCTAAGGCGAATTTTCTAGAACTTAACCCATTAAAGTGTAAAATCATGATTTTTTCGAAATATTCTGATTTAAATATTTTGCTGGATAATAAGCCTTTGGATATTATCTCACAATATGAATCATTGGGTCTTATTTTGGACAATAGTCTTTCTTTTGATCAACATGTTAATTTGGTAATATCTAGAGTTTGTTGGACACTGTGTAGGCTTTATAATGCTGCATGTTATGATGGAGGTAAAATTCAAGCGTTTATTACTTGTAAAATGAAGACACCCTTTTAGTTTATATTAAACAATACAATTTATTATTGATATTAAAATATTTTAAGGAGTTTCTTTTTTATATGTGTTGTCAAAAAGGTTTACAGAAAGAAGGGGAGAGACAAAACGGAAGTTACAATAGTTAGTGTATAACAAGTTGACATATGATTAATTACCATATTTTATATATTTTATATTATAGACATCAATAAAGATATTTATCGATATCAATAAAAATATGAAAGTGTAAATTACGTTAATCTAACAGTTCACTGTACGATATCGTGTTGCCCTAACGTTGTGTACTCCACATTTTCTTTATTATATTGAGGTTTACTCATGAACATCTACTAGAAATATTGATCGGTTGGAAAAATGCTTTAATAGACTTATTCGTTACATTTATGGACTTCATGTTAGAGATCATATTGCTGAATATCGAAGACAGGTTTTGGGATGTGAATTTAGTCAATATATAGACTTAAGGCAAATTTATTTTTTCTATAAAGCTTTAAAATATAATAATCCGCCATACTTGTTAGACAAGTTTCATTTTAGTGCTTCTTCTAGAACGCATAGTTTAATTTTTCCCACACATTTCTCACTCATTATGAGACGGTCATTTTGTGTTAATACCACTAGATTGTGGAATTCTACGATACCTTACCAGGACCGTAGATTTTCACACTCTTTATGGAGTTTTAAAGATATTTTCTTGTCGAGTTTGTAGATTTGCTATTGCAGGCTGGTATCATTCAATTTTTTCTTTTTGCGATATTAGGGTTTGGTTTGTGCAAATATCAGGGACTTTATACATGTGTTTCTTTATAATAATTGTGATTTTAAGTTATTTTATGAATTGTTAAAATTGTATTGTAGTACTGCAAACTTTGGTCCTATGGGCTTTCGGCATTTTATTGGAAATAAATAAATAAAAAAAAAATAAAAATATCTAGCGCCCCGGTAGGCCAGTTGGTAGCGTGCTAGCTTATCAGTGCGGGGGTCGTGGGTTCGATTCCCACCAGGGGCTCTGGTCTATTTTCGCTACAACGAGCCGATGGCCTTTGATGCTAGTGCTCGGTTAGGTTATCAGGTTATAATTTGTAATTATAAGATTAATATAAAATAAATAATCAACTTAAAAATAGTAATATTTTTTATTTATGTCACAAATGTTATTATTGATACAAATCTGCCACCATTGTACATCTACGTTATGATATTGGAATTGTCGCTTGATGGTTAAACGCTAAACTTTAGTTATTTCAATAAAAGTTAACTCCTCTTAATAATGTTGTTGTTGTCATGGATTATTTACGTTTTGCTATTTCCTTTAGATGCCTGCACCAAAAGAACGTTCAGTCGAAACGTTGGTTAGCGAAAGTTTGGAACAAACTGGATCTGAAGTAGTACGTAGTAAATATTTTTCTGATCCCAAAGAAATATTAGCAGCTAAAACAAAATTTCCATCAGCCTATAATAAAGAAATGTAAGCTATTATTTAATTGGGACACAAAAATTTTATATCTTCAACTTTAATATAAAAATTTCTTTTTCCAGTAAAATTGAGAATACCAACTCCATAGAAACATGGTCTCCAAAGGATTATGCTTCGGCTGCTGGTCGGTCCAGTAATGGTAAATTACCTAGTGCTATGGATTTTATGAGCCGTTTAGATTGTGATGTATCATCGATTGATTTTAATAGCACAAGTTCTTCATTATCAGCGTCATCATCAGTAGATCTAGTTAAAATACACAAACGTGAACGCAGTCCCTTAAATCAATCAGCTTCGTCTTCGATGAGTTCAACGAGAGCAGAATTTAGTAAAAAGAAAAAATATAAATTAATTGATAATAATGCATTAAGTTCAAAATTTTCAACAGAAACAAGTTCAACATTATCTACTGCCACTTTAAATTCATTTGCATTTAATAGTAATAAACCTCAACTAAGAAGTGTTAATGATCAAAAAGCACCCGAAGAAAGAGTTGAATTTTTAAAAGTGGTAAAATTATTTTCTTTTTTTTTTTGATAATATTAAATAATAATTTAATTGATTTCTTCTTAAATATTTAGCTACGTAGTGCTCTATCACCAGATGATTTTAGTTCATTTACTGCAGCATTAATTACTTACAAACGTGATGATACCATTGCAGATTTGTTGGATTTACTATTTAAGTTATTGGGCAAACCTAATTTATTATATATGCTACGTGGTATGAGACGCTTTTTAAAAAATGAACATAGATCAATATTTGATGAACGTCTTGCCAGCTTAACGTAATTTCAAAAATACAGCTGGAAGTACGTTTACTTACTTGTATGTAACTTAGTTTTTACTTGTTTTAGCTTTAAATGTTTTTTATTTTTTCTTACTATTACTTTTCTAATTGTGTAAATTTTTTATTTGATTTTTCTTACAGAAGTGATCTTTGTAAAATAAATATCAACCTGCAAATCCATAAAACTATTTTCAAGGCCATTTTTTCATATCCTAATCCAATTTTTGCACTTAATAAAGAAAACTCTTCATCTTTTAGGTAAGTTTTTTTTTTTTATTTACATATTTATTTATTATTACTAATCATATTTTATTACACTATGCAACACTATTTGCAGGATTGAGGTTAGAAAAGTAAATTCAAGCCCCAAAGTGTTTGGCGCTGTGTTGGTACGGTCTAATTTTTAACATGACTCAAAAATTAGTGTGAAAGTTCATCTGAACTAAATTTAATCTTTAAATACCCGCAATCAAATCTTATGAGGTACTGGTTTTTAAGTCTATTTTATACAGTATTCTCGAAAAATTTAAACATTCATAAAATTCAACTGTACTCTTACAGTGCCAAACCCTTTGGGGATTTTACTACATTAACATTGTACATTCGTCCAGTGTAAGAGTGATCCTCATTTTGTTGCACAGTGTAATTCAAATTTTTTTTTTTTTTCATAACATAACAAGTGCCTTTTAAATACAACACATATAATACGTTCTGGGACCGAATTACTGCATTCGTTATCGAATGAAACCACTAACTTTAATTTCCAATCTAGGGCCAAACTAAAGTAAAAGAAAACTAATTTCGATCGAAAAATTACAATCATGAATGCCGTAATTCGACCTGTAAATTTTAACAATTAAAGAAATTTTTAAAATAATCAATACATGATTTGTTTATTGCTGTAAAGGCACAGTTTATATAATTTATATTCCATTTGCTTAAATTCTATAAAAGTTTTGTTTTGGCTATTGTATTGCTACAAATACATATTAAATATTTAGTGAAACACTTATATTACTTTAGAGAAAAACTAATTTCATATTTTGATTGGTCATTGTCTATCGCAAAACAACATAATATTTTATTTATAATTAAAAAAAAAAATAATTTATATTATAATAAAATCGGATCTCATAGTTCCTGCTTGGTTGCAATGACACTTATATATGTTATAGGGAAAACAAAACTAACGGATTGGTTATTTTTTCAGCTCAATCTAGATTTAAAAAGCGAAAAAAAGACTTGTAAAATCAACTACAAATGACAGTTGAAATAACTGCTTTTGTACACTATATTTCCATTTAAATTAAATGCAATATGTAGTTATTTTAACAGCTAGTAGTCATTTTTAATGTTAAAAATTAACCGAAAAATCTATTCTAATTTACAATTTTTTAAAAAAAATTTCCTATAAAATGTAAGAAAATTTGGTTGAAAAAAAATATATATCACAAAAGAAATTTTTTTCGATCTTCCATTTTTGGAGCCGGGGCTGTGTGGCCCCCTGGTCCCAAAAACTGGTACGCGTAGTAACATATAAGTGTGGGTACTCAAATGAAAGGAAATTTCCTAATGATCTTAAATATGCATTTTGTTTTACGATCCATGGTATGTGGCTGCCTCTAGATCCATTTAAGACCCCTTTGGGACAATTTCTCCAAAAATTAAAATTTTTTTCGAAAAAATTGCGCGAAAATGATCCATATTATTGATAAAGTCAATCATAAATTACTTTTGATAAAGCTTCACGCTATGGGTTTTACACATGCGAGTTTAAATTGGATTAAGTCATATTTAACAAATCGAA
This sequence comes from Eustalomyia histrio, assembly GCA_949748255.1. NCBI lineage: Eukaryota > Metazoa > Arthropoda > Insecta > Diptera > Anthomyiidae > Eustalomyia > Eustalomyia histrio. Next base: position 59,068,664 of record OX456525.1, on the reverse strand, counting down.
AACAAAATGTTATTTTTAATAATACTACATCCAAAAATATTATTGTAAGTTCTGGTGTGCCCCAAGGTAGCCACATTGGTCCAATTTTATTTTCCTTATTCATAAATGACTTGCCTTGCGTAATTAAATATTGTAACATCTTAATGTATGCCGATGATGTGAAGATATTTTATTGCTATGACAATAACACTAAAAATAATTTTCTGCAAGATGATTTGGACGAATTATTCAAGTGGTGCGTGCTTAATTTAATGGAACTAAATTTAAAGAAATGTAAACATATGCGTTTTTCACGAAATAATAATGCTTTATATAATTTTTCACTGGGCGGACATCAACTTGAATTGGTTACTGAATTTTTAGATCTTGGAATTCTTCTGGATCCTAAATTAAATTTCAAGAAACACATATTTATGATGGTAAACAAAGCTCGCGGCGTGTTGGCTTTTATAAAACGATGGGCCAAGGAGTTTACTGAACCAATCATCACTAAACGGTTATACACATCTTTAGTCAGACCAATCTTGGAATATGGATCTGTTATTTGGGATCCGGATGCGGATTATCTTAAGCAAATTATAGAATCAGTCCAAAAACGGTTTCTTCTTTTTTGTTTGGGTAATTCAACATGGAATCCTTACGTTATTCTTCCTCCTTATACTACAAGGCTTGCATTAATAAAATTACCAACCTTGGATAGCAGAAGAACTATGCTTAGTGTTTCATTTTTATTCAACCTAATAAATGGTGCAGTTTTCTCAGACTTCCTACTTAGCAACATAAACTTTAATGTTCCTCATCGATCAACACGCTTCTACATTCCAATCTATTTACAAGTTTCTCAAACTAATTATGCTAATTCTGATCCTCTTAGTAAATTGTGTAAACATTATAATGATTTTTATTTTCTTATTGATTTTTCTGTTAACGTCAATGTCATAAAACGTAAAATTATTTTGTACCTTAATCAGTTTAATTAAATTTCTATTTAAATCATTGTTATTTTGTATATTATGTAAATTTTCAATAATTGGTCTGTAAGGATTTTTGTCCGTAGACCTAAATAAATAAATTATGTGGCTGCGTCTTGATCCATTTAAAACACTTTTAAGGCGATTACGAATAAAATGGAAAATTTTTTAGAAAAATATTTTCAAAAAAATTTTTGTTTGCGGCGCCTTTTGATGCATTAAATAATTCCTGTGCCCCATATACAAAAAAAAAAATTCGAAAAATTGCGCGAAATCGACCCCATTTTTAAAATTGCGCAATTTTTTAAAACATTTATATTTATTTGGAGGGGTAGGGGGTGGGCTTGTGGGCCGAAGTAAGATTTGTTTTTAAATCCTGAGGAAATTTCCTTTCATTTGAGTACCCACGTTACGCGTGCCAGTTTTTGGCCCTGGGGCCACACAGGCCCCGGCCCCAAAAATGGAAGATGGAAGTAATTTTTTTCGGGATCCCAAAGGGGGCCTTTAATGTGTCTAGAGGGAGCCACATACCATGGATCGTGAAACAAAATGCATATTTGAGATCCTGAGAAAATTTCCTTTCTCACACTTATGTATTACTACGCGTACCAGTTTTTGGGGCCTGGGGGGCTTCACAGGGTCCGGCCCCAAAAATGTTCTGTGCATTTTTACCGAATTTAACCATATTTGTAGCTGTTTTTAATTGCATTTGTAGCTTTTTTAAAAAAATTTAAAGTAAAATGTAAGAAAATTTAACCATATTTGTAGTTGCTTTTAACTGCATTTGTAGTTATTTGTTAAAAAAATTCCAAATTTTTACTTTAATTTTACTACATTTATTTGTTTTTTTTTTACTGCATTTATCAGTTGACTTTTAACAGTTAAAAGTAACTACATATGCATTTAATTTATATGCAAATGTAGTTATTTTTACTGTCATTTACAGTTGTTCTACCTACATAATTTCCTGAATCTATATTAAAAATATATTAATATAGAAAAAGTTTTACAACATAATTGTAATTATCATAAGCCCAGTTACAGAATCCAATTCCGATACAGATTTCATAAAAAATATAGATTTGAACTAAAGAGTTCAGACAGTTAAGAGAATACCCCGCAGTCAGACCTTGAAAAAGATAAATCTTTATTGAATTAATTCCCAAAAATCTTTATTGAATTAATTCCCGAATAATTAATCAATGTCATTTGAATTTTTCTTGATTCAATTGAATCAAATCATTTCAAACATAATTCGTTTTTTAATTCGCAAAAAACATTGATTTGATTTGCGAATTAAAACAAAATAAAAAAAGATATTAAAATTGAATTGCAAATAAAAATATGATAATATAAAATTTTACGTTGGCTATGAAACAACTAATTGCCAAGAAGTATATAATATCGTAGTATCTTCCAATATAGTCCGGTCAAAATAAACATTTCAAATTGCATTAACTCGCATAAAGCTGAAAATTGGCATAGACCTTCAGTTCACGAATACAAATAATATGTGAAAAGTCCCCGTTGATCCGATGCTTGCTAAAAAAGATATTCGAGGTCAAAGGTCAAAAATATACGTTTTTTGCATTTTTTTCGTAAACGGTAAATATATCGCGAAAATGGTTAAAGTAAAGTTGTAGATTATTAAATTTCCTACAAAAAACGTTCTTATACTTTTTTGCTACGACCCACCATTCCAGAGATATTCCCGTTTGAAATACTGGATTGGATGCCTACGCCGCCTGCATACAGAATTATACGTTAAAAAAATAATTTTTTTTGTTTGTTTCTGTTATACATTCAAAATTTAATCTATATGTACAGTCTACAGCTGGTATAACCTTGAGCGGCAGCTGGTTTCTACTCTATTGTTCGGACGGTGGTGGACACTTTCCTTATGCCAAGTCGGCGCATCTATATTTGCAAGATATGCTGCAGTTGGAGAAGTTAATGGATAGCGGTGTTTACCGGAGATTTACAGAGGGATTTTTTACTGTAAGACGTTCCGACAAATTAACTTGTGGAACTTCCACGGATATGGTTATTGAGCAATCACTGATGAAATCAATGAAGACAAGTGGAGGGATTTCTCGAGGAAGAAGCACGAAAGAGAGTGTCATAAGTAAATTGGTTTATGGCATGCATGCGATGAATGCTGTGTGTGAAGGAGTGGAAGATCTTGCTAATGTTAGAATGGACGTAACAGATCAACATGTAGATGCAAGTGACTCAAGAGTTAAAAAAGATGTTAGTGACGTGAAAAAACTTTTGGAATGGTTTTTATTCCACAATCCTTTTCCTCATATTAACAAAATCTTATCAATTGCTAGTGGAGTAGTCGGTGATAATAAAATTAATTGTCATCAAGCTCGAGAAGTTGGAATTGCTGCTATGTCTAAAATAACAGGACAAACATTCAACAACATAAAATTAAAAACGGCTGATAGAGTACTCTCTATTTTAAGATTTTAAGCATGAGTAGCTCTATAAAAGTTCATGACGAGAAAGTACCTGTAGACCCTGTATTGCTATTTCAACGTATGAGTATCACTAAGGCATTTGATGATGAAATCGAAAAATTCTTCGAATATGAATTAGCTCCTTACCCATTATCACTCTTCGATGCAATTGGAATGCGTAAAACACAAAAGTCAGCTATATATGATTGCTTTCAACCCGTGATCATTGAAATTGACAGCACCAATACAAATTACATCATTGATGGTGGATATCTTTTACACCGCGTTGTGTGGGATCAAGGAGAATTATTTAGCTCTATTTTTGATAAATACGTTCAGTATATACATAGACATTTTGGTCAAAAAGTGACAATTGTATTTGATGGTTATTCTGATAATAAAAAAAATATTAAAGTTGCAGAACAACACCGTCGATCTACAAAAACATCTTCATCTGCGGATTTTGTTTTTGATGAATATATGGCTGTTCCAACCAATCAACAAAAATTCCTGGCTAATACTCACAACAAGTCGCGCTTTATTTCAATTTTATGTGATAAATTTAAAGCTGCAAACATTTCAGTGAAACAAGCTGATAACGACGCTGATGTTCTAATCATTGAAACAGCAATAGAACAATTTAATACAACAAATTTAACTGTTGTTGTTGGTGAAGATGTGGATTTATTAATACTACTCACTGCGCGCGTTCCAGTTGATGAGATTATATATTTTTTAAAACCTGGAAAGGCCGGACAACAAACAAATATTTATTCATCGAAAAGTTTATCTGCCTATCCCAAATGTGAAAAAAATATCTTATTTTTACATGCAATAACTGGCTGCGACACTACTTCAGCATTTTTTAAAAGGGGTAAAACATCAGTCTTCAAATTATGTGAAAAACGTAATGATTTAATTAATTACGCGGAAGTATTTAAAGACATCAATTCTTCTTCACAACTCATCGTCTCAAATGGAATTCGCTTTCTTCTTGCAATGTATGGAGCTCCAAAAAAAATTGATTGTCTCGATAAATACAGATATTTAAGTTTTGTAAAAAATACCCGAAATAATAAAAGGGTAGAATTATCTTGCCTTCCACCAACATCTGCCGCTGCTTACCAACATTTATGTCGAGTGTATTATCAAATCCAAGTGTGGCTAGGCAATGAATTGAATCCGGAAGACTGGGGTTGGACATTAGTAGATAATACTTTGGTGCCAATTCATACTTTACTCCCACCTGCTCCAGAAAAACTTCTGAACACCATTTTTTGCAACTGCAAAAAAGGTTGCAGTGGAAACTGTGGCTGCAAAAAAGTTGGATTGTTTTGCTCAGTAGCATGCACTAATTGTCAAGGTCAGTCTTGCTCTAATACTATATCAATTGCCTCAGGTGAAAATTTAAATGATATCGACGAAGAATCATCTGATGAATTTTTATTTGAACAATGTACAGATATACAAGAAGAAGTAGAAGAAAACCAAGGAGAAAACGAAGACATTATAGTTGAAGTTGGTGGTGCGGAAATGTGTGCATATTACGCAGAGTACGGCTCTTCCTACTTTTGGGATCGCCATATCTCTGGAATGGTGGGTCGTAGCAAAAAAGTATAAGAACGTTTTTTGTAGGAAATTTAATAATCTACAACTTTACTTTAACCATTTTCGCGATATATTTATATATTTTTGACCTTTGACCTCGAATATCTTTTTTAGCAAGCATCGGATCAACGGGGACTTTTCACATATTATTTGTATTCGTGAACTGAAGGTCTATGCCAATTTTAAGCTTTATGCGAGTTAATGCAAGGTTAGCCTTTTTTTGTGTCTATTTTGACCGGACTAATATAAGCCCGTGTAAATGCTAAATTAAAATGACTTTAATTTGTTCTGAATAATTTTCGTATGTAGCATTTTATTTATATGTCTTTCAAGATAAAGTTTAGTCAAAAAAGTAAACTTGTCTAAGCCATCAACATTGTGGTTCCGTTACTTTACGAGGCTTAAACAAAAGGTGTCAAGCTATTTTTATAAAATAAAATATGTTATGAAAATGTATTTTTAGTCTGGTTCGAGATCATAGAATTTTTTTTTTCAAATGAAAATTTTTTCTTATTTTTATTTAGTAATCATGGAGAATACACAGAAAAAGTTATTAGACACAAGCTGAATGGAATGCATTTTCTGGTCCGCTACGACTTTCATCAGTATTCTTCGTGCCCAAGTGCTAATAAATATAAATATCTCTTTTTAACTCACAAATCAACGGAAAAAGCTATTTATGCTAACATAAGTTGATTTTTATTATTGAGTTTAGAAAAAATGTAATTACTATTTTTGTGTTATTTACATTTTCCTTTTTTATATGTTATGTTATGTTTTTATTACAAAAATATTTTCCACTTCACGACAGAATATGTAAGCGAACTTATGGGAAACTGGTCGACAGCTTACAATAAATAACTCCTTAGTTGATCCTTTAAATTAATTGATTTAAATATTCACTATTATTACGGTTGTTGCGTTTTCAATCCAAATTTTCGACTCCATACAAAATGATTTTGTCCACTTAGAAAGAAACTTTTCATATTTTTGTTTACAACCTGATTGTAATTTATAAAAAGTTGAATCCGTTATCGACAACCGCTGGAAAGCTTATTATAAAGCAGAAATATTAAGCAAGGAAAACAGTTATTGTATATGTTTCTAAGTAAGCGTTTAACAAAATAGAAACTTTAAAGCGGGCACCCGAAAACGTTTCATTTTTTGTTTTCATCAAAAATAAATATCTTTTCATTTCAAAAGTTTTTTTTATAACAATTCCAAAAACAAAATAAAAAAATATGTTTTCAAACAAAAATATACCTCATGATGAAAAAAAAACGTTTTTTTTAATCGAAAAATTTTTAAAAAATTGATTTTGTTCTTTATTCGTATTAAATTTATTACTTTCTAGAAGAACGCTTTTAAAACGCATAATGCATTAACTTTTTTATATTTTTTTATTTAATATTATAATTAATTTTGTTTGTTTTTTTTTGTACTTTTTTCATCAATGATGATTATAATTTTCAACTTTGTTGATAAATATCAGTAAAGATTTTTAAATTTTTGTTTTCGAAAACAAAAAGAAACATTTTTAATTCTTATTAAAATACAAAATCCATATTGAAAAATAAATTATTTTGAACACCAGTGTTTGTTTTTTATCAATGAAAAAACAAAATAAAACGTTTTAAAAATATTAATATCGGGCCCCTGCTTTAAAGACCTATTAAAAAAAAACCTAGAATACATAAAAATAAATAACCTGATCAACAATCTAAAATATAAAATAATCGTGTTTTAAAAAAAATAAACTATTTTAATTTGCGAATCAAATCATATTATTTTTAATTCGAGAATCAAAATAATTCTTTTTTTGATTCGCGAATCAAATCGAAATTAATTTGATTTTTTGATTTAACATTGAATTATTTAAATTGACTTATTTCGTTTGATTTATAAAATGAATTATTTCAATCAATTTGATTCTTTTAATATGATAACGATTAAATCAATCATAAATATGAATTCGTCAATATTTAAATAAGATTTGAAAACTGAAATTATGTTTTAAAAGGTCTGCTATCAGTTCATGTACAGTCATGGACACACAATTAAGTCATTTGAACTTATGTAATTCCTATCAAGAATAAATATTATATTTTTTAGACATACACAAATTAAGTTTTATTCATTTGTTTTAAATATTATAAACTAAATTAAACATAAATTGCAAAAGGGCCGAGGCGGCCCTTGACACGGCCTTCGGCTGGGCTCAGCCTAGGGGCTTAAACGTTAACCCGGAGAAGACGGAAATATGTCTGTTCACGGGGAGAACGAAAATTCCTGTCTACAGGGAACCATGTTTCTCAGGCAGAACGATACCAGTGACCGACAGGATTAAGTACTTAGGCGTAATCCTTGATCGGAAGCTAAAATGGAAACACCACATAGAGGATAGAACCAACAAGGCGAGCCGGTGTTGGGCGCCATGTATGAGGGTAATAGGCCCGACTGGTCATGCAGGATTACGGGCACAACTGTTCCGGATTGGACGGGCAGATTCTGACGAGTGTAGAGCGTGTGGCGAGGAGAGCGAAACGCTGGAGCACTTTCTCTGCCACTGTCAGGCATTTGCAGAATTAAGATCCAGGCACCTCGGGGGCGATGTTATATCGGACCTGGAATACCTGAGGAACGTCAACTGGAAAACCTTGAGGAGTTACGTCCGGGAAACCAGGTTTCTGAAAACCGGACGTTAACAATCTCCATGTTCTTAAGGAGCGCACAACAGACCCAGCAGAGGCCTAGGTGTATATCGTAGCGATATGAGGTTGCATTTCGATGCTTCATCCTCCTTTCGACCTAACCTAAATTAAACATAAACAATTCACGATTACTTAAATACTTTTTTCAACTTTTTTTAAATACACTCCAACTTTTTAGTGGACAAATAATTAAGCCATTTCATAAATATTATTTTAATTAATTGAAATTTAACTCAATTGTATTTTTTAATACTTGATGGGATATACTTTTTGACGCATTAATTCGGCACATCTTTTTGTCATTGTTTTGACAATTTCACAACACTGATCAGGGGTGATATTATACCACTTTCGGCTTTCGTCTTGCTATGCGCCAATATAAATTATTTTTGATCAAACGCCTTCTTACAGTTCTTGGTGATCTTTTATTGTATTCTGACTCCATGCTAGACCTTATTTGCGGAGATGTAAAGAAGTTATAATTTTTAATCATTCTGGTCATTAACCTTTCTGCGGAAGAAAACGATTTTCAGGAATTTATTCATTGGAAAAATGTAAATATTCTTAAATTTTTTATAATTTTTAATTGCATTGACTATTTTTCCACGCGATAATGGAAGTCATTTTACCACATTAGCCTCCGAACCAAACTTTTTTGTTTAAAATGCAAACTAAGATTTGACATGTTTTGAATGAACAAAAAGTCAAGGAACCGCTATAAATGTACTTAGAAAATAGTGTTAGTACAATGACTTAATTGTGTGACCACGACTGTATATATATAGGTATATATGTATAGGCGTTTTTGGCGCAATTGAAAAATCGTGTAAACTGTGTATTCCGTTATGCAGGAGACGTTTATACTAAAACCTCTTACATAATCGGAAAAAAATTATTTACGAAAAGGAAAAAGTCCGGAGTAACTATTTGGCAGAAAATTGTTTTGCACCATGTTATTTCGTTGTTATTTTTTTTAACAATTTATCCATACGGTCATTATCTTTCCAATTATATACATGCATTAAGTGGAGATTGGTTATAACATATATATTTATATAAATAATTTTTTGTGTATTTTCTTAATTTTTGTACTATGTAACATTTGTTTGTTAAGTACTTAAAATTTTTTTAAAAAATATGTTCCAAAATAAATACCCCATAAAAATACATAAATATAAAGTGCCATTGCCCTTAAGTTACATGTTAAAAAGTAAATTAAATAAACGGAAAATACAAATGACCTTACAATAGCATTAGAGTGGGCTTGAGTTGAAAAATGTTTGATTCTAAAGTTGTACCATTGCAAAAAATTTGTGAAAAAATATTCCGAATAAAAATTTTTAGGGGGAAAAAATATGAAAATCGGTTAATATCTGCTGTTTCCGGTTAGCGATTTGTGAAAATTGCTAGAAATAACCCAATACAGGCCAACCTTTTTCCAAATCAAAATCCAATAACAAAATATATTTTTTTTGCTTTTTTCTCCCGCCTGAGTTGTAAGAAAACAATTTTTGCATATATATTAAGAAATGCACAGTTTTCAAGGGGTTGAGAGGATTGAATAGTCTTTAATCAAAAAAATGTTTAGACTTTGTAATACAAAAAATCCTAGAGTAACGATCAAAGACACCTTTGCCTAAATTTGAAAACTTTTCAACGGATTCAATTTTTTTTAAAACTCTTGTCCAGTGTACGCAGACTTTTAAAAACATATTTGCTTAAATCAATTTTCAAATCTGATTTAAATTTTGACGAATTAATTCGCGAATTAATATTTCTGATTGAATTATTTACTACCATAATTCAAGACTTATCTTATTAGAAGAATCAAGTTGATTTAAATAATTCTTTTTGTAAATCAAACAAAATAATTCAATTTTAAATCAAAGAATCAAATCAATTTTGATTTGATTCGCGAATCAAAAAAAAAATAATTATTTTGATTCTCGAATGTGATTTGATTCGCGTATTAACATAATTTTTTTTTAAATCACGATTAATTTAATTTTAAACCCTTCGGGTTTAAATGGAATTTTTATAAAACAGCTCCTCGGGATGTCTTCCTGTCCTGTTTTTATTATCATAGTATATCAAACTCCATCGGAATAAAAATTTTATCAATTTTGCCCTATCTTGCTTAGTTTTCGAGATACCGACCATTTTAAAAATGGGCGTTTTATAAAATGACGAATATCTCGGAAACTAAGCAAGATAGCGCAAAACGGACAATATTTTTGAAAAGCTCAAGAAACGATACCACAGGGTTACTATTTTTTATATCAATTTAACACACTCCGATAATACAAATTTCGTTCGTATAAAAATGGGTGACCCCCTGTGGCTGTTTTATAAAAATAGATACCTCAGGATGGCTTTCGGACCTGTCCTTTTTTTATTATCATAGTATATTAATACTCCACTGGAGTACAAACTTTGTCCATTTGCCCTATCTTGCTTAGTTTTTCGAGAAACCGGTAATTTAAAAATATTACCATTTTACAAAATGACGAATATTTAAAAAATAAGCGAGATTTGCAAGTAAATTTTAATGTTTTTTTATGCTTTTTTTTAATTCACAAATGAATTCAATTTTTTTGATTCGCGAATTATGTTTTAAATGATTTGATTCAATTGAATAAAAAAGATTCCAATGAAATTGATTAATCAACCATGATTTTAAATCTGATTTAATAAATTGGTTTATAAAATATTGAATCAACTCGCTGATTTACAAAAAGAATTATTTTTTTCGCGAATAAAGATTTATCTTGTTCGAAGTCTGAGTGTACAAAAATTAACTAAAAATGATGAATCACATGATATAAACTAACTGTTAGAAATATATACGATTTTTCAGAACACGAAATCTTAAATTGCTTATCAGAAACAGAAGACACTAACTGATTTTCAAAATTTTATTTTTTCCTCGATTTGGAATACCAAAATATTTTGAAGTGTTACAACTTCAAAATGTAAAAATTTTAAATTTCGGCCCGCTCTAGTATAAGTACACGCCACCCCATTCCCATACCATTTATATTTAGTTTATATCCTCCACATATCCGCACACATGCTCACTTTACATAAAACAAACAATTACACCGTAGTCGTCGTCGTCGTCGTCATCATCACCATCATCATCTCATTTAAACTTGACCCACATAAGGGACAGCACCAAACACATGTAGTAGTTGTAGTTGTTATATGACTATTTCTTCCTCCTCTTGTTGCTCATCATCCTCTTTGTTGCATTTTGTTATGTATACCCTACTCATGCCATTGCATATTAAAACGTTGTTCAAACGAGTAACGATTGTATATGCCAATATCAGCCAATTTATCCAAATCGGTACAATAGGATAGTCGTCTTATATCAGCCATTGCCAAATCAAATTTCTTCTTCCATGTATCCCAATCTTGAGCATTCATTTGCGATAGCAATTGTGGACTTGGTATATCTAAGGCAGCTATTAAACGATCAAATGCCTCGGCCACCGGACCAATAGATAAATTTGCCCAATAATCTTCGGGGAAACGACGATTTTGACAAAATGGTGCTGGATGCCTTAGTATACAAGCAGACATAAGAATTTCAAAACGTTCAGCCGGTTCATAGAATCTTTTCGTGCGTGTTTTTTCGACAAAATCAATTAAACGAAAGAATGGTGTATATTTTTGTAAATGCATTAATGGTTCACGATGCGTCCATACATATTCACCGCCACCGCCGGGAACAGGAGCACCAGTTGCTGGTCGCAAACAATTTGTTTCTTCTGTCATTTCGTTAGGTTATTTTCCAAAATATCACAAATAACTTTTAGGTTTCTTTTCCTGTTCGTTTTAAATGTAATAAAACTACTAAAAACTTATTCCAAGGCTGTTATAACGATGGTATGGGCCAAGGTTGGGTCAACTTATATTTTTGTTGTTGTTGTTGTTATCATTTATCCTTAGTTATTGATGTAGTCAGTAAAGTTGGTATTCATAAATTTATGGTATTACTTTTTTGGCACGAATAAGTTCTTGTATTATTATTTAAACAATTCACATTTGTAAATTTTTTTTCTTTTTATAAGTTTTAAATTTAACGCTTTTATTTTAATATTTTCTTATTTCCGTTTAAACACCTTTACTGTTTGACATTCTTTTTAAGAATGAATTTGTTTATTTGAAACCAACTACAAAGTGTATATGAAAATTATATGTAGTTTTACCGTAAGAGACAATTTTTACTGTAACATTCTCTTAAATATTTACAAGTTTGTTGTCTCACAAAAAATATTTGCATAACATTAAAGCTGATACCTACATAATTTACGTCGTCATTTTACAAAAATCTAATCTAATGATAATTTTCGATTTAAATTTTTAAAATTCTCTATGGTCCAGTTGCCTGCCTGGTTTGAAACTGGACACTTAAGTAAACTAACTGGACACTTAAGTAAACTAAAGGTTTTCTTAAGAAGAGAAGTTTTTAGAAAAACGCAAGTGTTTGGGGTAAAGCAGCTGACTTTTGGGCTTTACTACACTACCCAAAACAATTTTGTTGAAATTAAAGTTAAAATCAAGTTGTATACCAGTCCTGTTTTCCATTTTAAAGCCTTGAATTATAATTGAATTACACTGTTATTTAATAACATATTCCAGCTATATGCTTGAATTCAAGTCAAACATAACAGTGCAAATGTATTTTATTTCAAGCCTTGATTTGTAGTACGATTCAAGTTCAAAAATCACATTTAATGTACAGTTGACCATGCACTTTGTTCTTTTCTGGCAGTTTTAACCGCACGGGTAAAATTGTACGGTTAAACACGAACAGCGACCATATCCACACTAGGGTTATAACTTTTTTGTAAATAACAAATTCCATTAAAAAATTTTTAAGAAATGATATACTACTTCTTCGCGATCGTTAAAAAAGTTCACGCGCCAAATGCGATGAAGTTTTAAATTTTAAGTTCCATTTTATTTCGTTTGCATTTTTCTAATAATTTTGAATCAGCATCGCAGTAATATATGCGCGGAACGCGCTATCGAAATTTCGCAAGATATTTAGGTATAACTTAAAATTTATTTCATTGAACCCAAAAACTTAGTTATTTATCATTGTTACATTCCCGCGAAAAAAAGTTTATATAAAATATATACCATTTAGTTATATACCATTAACGTACCACATATACATATATATATTGTAAACTATTAAAAAAACAAGTAAAAAAGGCTTAAATTCGGCTGTGCCGAATCTTTGAATACCTTCCATCAATGTCCTAAAAAATGTTCTCTACTGTTTTTGATACAAATAATGTAAAAATCTTTTGAAGTGAAGTAATGGAGATGAAAAATTTTTTGAGATGAAAAACTTTTTTGGATGCGAAAACAAATTTTTTGTTGTAAAAAAATTTTTTGTTGTGAAAAAAATTTTAGTGGTAAAAAAAATTTTTTGAGGTGAAAAATATTTAGGTGAATACAAAATATTATTCAATTCTATGCGACTTACCAGTCGCTACTATGATACACCACTTTGTATGGAAAATTTAGAGGTATCTACACATTTTCACTCATAACGATTTTGCTCACTTTCAATACCAAACTGCTCGGAAGAATGTTCAATAAACTGAGTAAAAATAGGCGTCTTTACGTCGTGATCGCCATTTTAACAGACAGACGGACATCGCTAAAACGTCTTAAAATTGCATTAGGACCATGAATATAAATACTTTATGGGGTCTTAGACCTATATTTTAACATGTTATAAAAAAGTTATAACCCTAATCCAAACACTATCGTTGGTTACTTCAGTTCAAGTCAAAATAACAAAAAACTGAGCAAAAACTAATCAGCCGACGTTCTAATATTACCTGGTATTTGACTTTGATAAAAAACGTTCTTTTGAACAGCGTAACCACACACACGAGCAGTTTTGAACGAACAAGTTTAAAAATGGAAGGACGTTTTTGCCTTACACCAAAAGTTTTACCCGTGCGGTTAAACTGCCAGAAAAGAAAGAAGCGTATGGCCGCCTTTATTTAATGCAATCTAAATTAGATATGATGTGAAAATTTTTTTATGTTTCTTCTAGTTTAATTTAATAAAAAATAAATTTTAAAATTTATACATTGCAATTTAGTTACTTTGGTATACATCACGGTGTAACCGTAAAGATCAGTCATTATGATCCACCAGGGGTTCAAATAGGACTTCAATAAGCGATATTTTTAGAGAGATTGTTTGTTGCTACTATTTCCACTTCTAGATATTTTTTGAACGCACTTTCACTTTGAGCAGCTTTTTGAAGAACTCCTCCCGGTATTAGGCAATATTTTCAATTATTATTTCCACTGTATCTTGATAATGAAATTTATTTTAATAAAATTTTAAATAAAAAACTAACAGATGAATTTTTAACTGCATCTGATAGAGAGTTGGTGAAATTGTTGAAGAGGCTCATATCCCTGCTATGTTATGTAATTCGGTGGCGTTAAGTGCACTGGAACTATCAAAGGAGGACGAGACGATAAGTATGAGGGATAGAAAAATCATACAAATTATTTTTTTAAATTGATATAACCGTCGCTGGGGATCGAACACACAAAAGATTACGAGTGTCATGTGATGATTTCCACTAGTCTGGACATATGTTCTGAATATTATGCTTAAACTGAGATATATAGTGGTAGTAAAAACATTAGCAATTGAAACATTCGAACTTCCATAACTTTAATTTTCTATAACGTGAACTAAATTGTTTGGAAGTAGCGTTAAGAGCAAAAATAACTTACAATTTTTCTTCCGTAACTCGAACTTCCATAGCTCGATCGAAAATACATTCATATGATTTACAGTTTTCTAGAAAGCCGTTATTTGCTTGTTTTTTTTTAATTCTTCTTTTATTCTTTTATTTTGGTGATAACTGTATCATGACAACTAAATGTGTTTTAAAATGTTTGTCGAATAAAGAAAAATATAAACAAATCAAAAAAGGCGAAGGTGGATTAAAGCCAAAGAAAGCAGCTGAAAAATACGGTCTCCCGGTTAGTACAGTCTCAACGATTTTTTAAATTAAGGAATTAATCACCTACCACGTCGTTTAAATCTGGATTTCGTTTATGTAGAAAAAATATTAAACATCCACAGTATTTCAAAATATCAACAAAGTAGTCCTCGATTGGTTTACAGCAGCTAGAATTCAAAACATGGAATCTGGAGCAATATCTAAGGAGTACAAATAAAGTAATTTTTTACTGTAAATAACAAAAAAAAAACTAAATTTTTAGTCATTAATTTTAGAATATTTTAATTCACTGTAACTTATTATTGTTTTCTGTAAGTTCCTGTTTCCAATTGAGTTTTTACAATACCGGGTACCCGTATAACTCGAAGTTTCCGTAAGTCAAACTTTTTTTTGGAGATAATGGCCATTCGAGTTATGGAGGTTCGATTCTATTAACTAAAAATTAGTATTAGTAAGACTTTCTGCATAGTTTTTTATTTTTTTTTTTATAAAATTTATTGATTGATATTTTCTTAAAAAATATAAATTAACTTAAACAACAAAACAAAATATTAATAAAATTTGTTGAAATTCAAGTATTCAAAACATTTGCAACTCTCAAAGAAACTAAAAAATTAATTAGGCTGAGATTGGGCGGCCACAAAATGACATTAATAACCAAGCTTTCACAATTCTTGCCGTATGTTTAGGGTCGTTATCGTGTTAGAATGTCCATGATAGTGGCATTTTCCATTCAGTATACGGAAGTATAACTGAGCTTAGAAGGTCTATATATAGATAGTGGCTGTCATTGTATAAATTATGCGCTGAATCGGACTAGTTCTACTACCCAAAAGACACCCCCACACCACAATATGTTCGCATCCGTGCTTTATTCTGGCGGTGGTGTACCTGGGATTAAACTTTTCGCCTGGAGGCAGTCAAACATTAGTTCTTCCATCTGATTCCTAATTATAAAATATTTGTTCATTGATGCTGTGTCAAATTTAAGTCAAGCCAAGCTTTTAGATTTTTTTACACGTGTTTTTTTTTTTTTTGTACATTTATAACTTCTGAGACCATATTCTCGAGAACTTGTTTTCATAGTGGTTAGGCTGACATCCTGCGAAATTTTGGTTTTAGCTTCTATGGGAACTGTTTTAGGAGATTTTTTACAAAATAAAAATATTAACGATCTTGTGTTACAGTTATTAAAAGGGGTCTTCCTCCTTTATGAATTGTATGGATGTTGCCTGTTTACTTCGACAAATCATTGAAATTAAAACAGAATATTTTGAAGAAATTTCTTTTTCAAAATGTTGGATTTAAAGATACAATTATACTTTTCTTTGCAGCCAATTTGCACACAAATTACTATGACGAAGATTACTCTTTTTGGCGGCCTTTGCTACAGTGAGAGAGGAATATAATAATAATAAGATGACCCTTTCAATATCTAATAATGCAATAGTTTTAATAAGTTATTTAATGAAATAGTAAGACAATAATATTAAATAATTGAAAAGAATGCGATTACAGTTTTGTCCAGGAGTAAGAGAAATGACAATTGCAAATGATTTGATCACTTAAATTTCGACAAGTTCTTTTAATACAATATAAAATTTTTGTTTTATTATTGTTGATCTGTTGTTTGGTAATAGACTTATATTTTTAGTTCGATTTTAATAATAGGTCTGTTTGTGTACTTTTTCCTGTAAAGTTTAGTAAAAAGTACTCAGTAACAAAATTACAGAAGTTAAGACAAAATTTTTTCCCAAAACGGAAAATATCCAAAAATGTTAATACGCAAACGGAAAATTGGTAAGAATTTAGCAAAATAGTTAAAACAGCTGATTGCAAATACCAAACAAAAAAAAATTTAATTGGTCAATATGGAAATAATGAATAAAAAACGGAAATTAGATGTGAAGTGTTCTTTAGAAATATTCTAGACTTCCATCTTTCTTCTTTCATCGTAACAGATGGCTTACTTTTATAAAAAAAATATTTAATATTTTTTTTTTGTAATAAAAATTTCTTTTTTATGAAAATCTATTATTACACATAATTTTTCCCATTCTCGTAACCATATAAGTAACACCTTACCTTATCACCACTAATCTATACATTACTTTTTGGTCCATCACCTGTAAAATTCATCAGTGAAGTAAGGTGTAAAGTAATCCATGAGCCGCTAGGGCTACACATTACTTTACACATTATTTGGTAATGTGTCTTCATGTCTCATTATAATTAAAAATATTGCCTAATCATTAACTATCAACATAGATTTATGTTGTAGATTGAAAGATTTCAAATTAAGGTTTTCATAAGCATTGTTTATTAAAATCTTTAAGAATTAATGTTCAAAGCAAAAACTGTAAATATAGATGAGGTAAATATAAAATTGTTAAATATCTGTGATTTGTTCATGATTCTATTTTGTTTTCAACACTCTATATTAATAGACAAGCATTAACCCAAAGGGAGCATGGATACTGAGGATGGTTTTGTAACGATCGATCTTTCTCGAGAACCGAAAATACTTGTATCCTGCTGGATCTTATCGAATTTATCAAAGCATCATTCAGGACATGGCAAGAGTATAAAGGTGGCGAAGGATGAAGGGCTTGCCTTGGTAAAAATATTTTTTCAATTTGTCTTAATTGCAAACACCAATTCTTATTAAAACTTCTTGGTGTGTTGCACATTTTTATGTCTTGTTAAAATAATACGATGTTCAAACGTTTGATCACATTGATCGCAAGAAAATTTTTGTTGTACTGTTTTACCATGTGCTCTACGCATATGCGCCATTAATCTACTTTTACCGCAAAATTTCAAATCGCATAATTCACATTTAAAAGCACTAGGATCCAAATGAACACGAATGTGTTGTATGGCATCTAATAGTTTGTAAAATTTTCGTTCACAACAATCTATAAAACATCGTTGACCTGGATGCACATAATAATAATGGACACGCAACAAGGAATAATGGGAAAATGTTGTCATACATATTGCACACTTTAGATCTCCTTTCCATTTTGCAATGATGGCATCATCTTCCAAGATTTTTTGTTTACGTTGGCAGCATGCTGTTGTATCGTATACATTCAAACTTGAAGGGTTTTCTTGAAAATTGGACTTTTTGCAATAACATAAATGTGAATGAAATGTACTGCGTTTCTCAATATGTACTTGACGCTTATGCGATTCTAAACCCCTGACGTTAGTGAAAGATTTGTTACAAATATCGCAACGGAATCCTTTGTCATCTCCGTGACCTTTTAAATGTTCAATTATTTGAAGACGATCAGTTAGAACTGTTTGACAACACTCTATATGACATTTTCCATCTGGATGTTCTGTGTTAAAGTGATTACTTAACAATGAGAAATTTCCAATCTGTATTTTACATATAGGACATTCCAAATCTTTTTTCCATTTTGCTATAATATTATCATATTTTAACACATTTTTATCTTTGTATAAATCGCAAACATTGTTAATTTCTTTGAAATCATATTCATCGGTATTTGAATCACTGTCGGAACAAATAAATATTTCATCTGAACTACAAGATAAATCATTAAATTCTGTTAGTTGTGTTGCCATCGGCTCATTGTCAGAATCAATTGATAGTTCTTCTTTTACATCAATAATATCTATCGAGGGAATTTGTATATTTTCAAAAGATGCAAAAGAATTATAAGAAAGTTCTACTTCATTTTTAGCAATAGTTTGTTTTTCATTTTTTTGAGACTTTTTAATAATAAAATCTTGTTTTTTATCAGGACGTTCTATAAAATTGCTTTGTCCATTTGATATCCCTTCCATTATTTGATTAGAATGTTCCAATTGCTTATGCTGTTCTAAACTGGTACGCTTTCTAAACATTTTATTGCAATATGTACAATGCCATTTGTGTAAGTGAGATTGAGTTGGGTGTTTTTTTCGTATATGTCTCCTTAAATTACCATATTCGGAAAATGTAGCTCCACACAAACTACAATGACATGATCCGTTGTCGGTTGGTTTATGTAACTGTTGAAGATGTGCAACCAGTTTCCATCTCTTATTAAATTTTTTCTTACAGCAAAATATATGACATTCTTGATTTGGATGAGAAATAAGAAAATGGTTATTTAATGTGGTATAACTTGTAAATGTTTCTTTGCATATTGTACACTCCAACTCTCCCTTATAACCAGCTATAAAATCATCATTTTCTTCTAGTTTACGTATTCGTAAATTAGGTATTTTTAAGGAAATCTTAGACTGTTGAATTTCTGTTTCAATTTGTTTTGGCGTTTCATTAGTTTCTTCTTCTAGCATTTGAATATCACCTGAAGTTCCCTGGTGATATTGTTCACTTTCATCATCATTATTTATTTGACAAATATGTTCCTCCAATGTTCGAAAATTCTTAAAACATTTTTCACATAAATTGCATTGATAAATTTTTGGGACAATATTTATATCTTTCTTATTGTTGGCAAATGTAGTGGTAATATTATCATTAGTTTCATTAATATGGAAAATATTGAATTCAGATAGTTCCTCTTTAATATCAATCTCATCTAATGATGATAATTGAATTTCATTATAAACAACAGCATCTGGGTTACATGAAAGTGTATAATCTTCTAATTTTTGTTTTTCCAATTGAACATAATCGTTTATTGGCTTTTCATAATCTAATGTGGATTGAGAATTTATTATTAATACGTAAAATTGATGAAAATCCATAATTTTTCGAAAACATTCTATACATATAACGGTTGAATTGTGTCCTTTAACAGCTTGTAAAAACTAAATTTAATTGAAAATAAAAAAAAATATATATATCAATTAAAAGGTCAAAATTAATTATAAGAGCAGAGCTAGTTAGGAAACAAACCCATTTTTTTTTAAAGTTCTCTTTGAATATAAAATTAAAAAAATAATTTTCCAAAAAATCACGCCTGTTTTAAGTTTCAAAATTTTTTAATTGAATGAAATTGCAAAATTAAAAGATGTGCATATAAAAAATTTACATTTATATACTTTAATTGTTGCAAAAAATGTATTCATTTTACTTTCAACAAGCATTTACTATACGAAATAAAATAAGAAAAAAAATATGCGAATTGATACACTTTAGAATTATTTTACACAAAAGGAGTTCCTCTAAACAAATTTCGTTCACTGTTCTTCATCATATTTTTTGGGAAAAAGTTATAATTTTAATCGGTAAAAAATAATTTTTAGAGTGAAAATTAAAAAAATTAATTCTAGTCATTTAACGTCATGACAAAGTTTTTGTTTGGAATACTTCTAGTATTTTTTTTTTAAATTATTTTGCATTTTTTAATACAAATGTATAGTAAAAAAGCAACCTCACATCGCCTTTCCAAGTTTTGAACATTTCTTTTTGTACACTCCACCATATATGGTGAGAGTATATATCAGTTTGTCATTCCGTTTGTAACATGTCCAAATAAAGGTCTAAGACGTCCCCATAAAGTATGTATATTCGTGATCCTTATGCAATTTTAAGTCGATGTAGCGATGTGTCTGTCCGCCTCTATGTTGAAATGGCGATCACGGCGCGAAGACGCAAACGGGGCAGCTCATTTTTTACCTAGATAAATGAGCAAAATCGATCCAGCGGTTAAAAATTTATGAAGGAAAATGTGAAGGTACCTCTAAATTTTCTATACAAATTGATGTATTTTAGTACAATTTCATAGTAGCGACTGGTACATAATATTTATTTATTTATTAAATGTATATAAAATACAATAAGTAAGAAAAGCGCGGGGAAAAACCAAATTGATGGTACATATTATATTTTCTCATATTTTTCCACCAGTCGCTTAGAAGTGAATAATATTTTGTATTCATCTCAAATATTTTTCACCTCAAAATTTTTTTTCCACCAAAAAATTTGTTTTCACATCCAAAAAAGTTTTTCACCTCCATAATTTTACTTCAAAAGTTTTTTACATTAGGTATGTTCGTTTACCCAATAATTTGTACAAATTTGTACAAATTTTTACTGGATGTCGTTCGTTTACACAAATACTCAGTAAACATAAAGAAAAAAGAATGAATAAAGTGACAGTTTGATGTTGAGAGTTCTTCTTCTTTCTGCAAATTTTTAATGGACAAATTATTGCCAGAAAGAATTTGCTAGCAGAAAAAACGTATGATTGAAAAAAATGTGTTTAAATTTTTGTAAATACAAAAAAAATATTTTACAACTACGTTGTTTTATGCAAATGCAAAGCAACAAATATTGTTAAATGAATTATAGAAATGATAAGAAAACCTTCTAAAATGTTTCTGCTTAAGATTTTACAAAAATAATACTTTTTTTCATATTGACCAATTATATTTATTTTTGCATTTGGTTTTACAATCAGCTGTTTAACAAACTTGTAAATTATTGCAAATTTTCTGTTCGCGTGCTTTTTTAGAAAATTTTTATTTTGAGAGTAGATTTGTCTTGCTCTCTGTAAGTTTTTTTACTGAGTAATTCTTACTGGACTTGACTGCGAAAAGTAAACGAATGAACCTATTATTTCTATCAAAAAAAGTAGAGAACATTTTTTTGGATATTGGTGTAGTTTGTTTTAATTCCTATCCCATAAAAAGTCTTTAAGGCTAAATACTGCTGACCAATAAGTACTGGAAACTCTTCTATAAATTTAAATTAGATATAAAGTTACCTATCATTTGTTGACTTTATTTTGTTAAAAAAATTTTAGAAAAAAATTGTAAAAATATGATTTTTAAATTTAAAAGGGGCCCGCTTTTGTCCAGAGTTGTAAAGTATACTTTTGGCAAGATAATAAAGATGCTGTAGTAAAAGCAAACACGGCTCCACTAAAAACACACGATTCTGATTAATTAAGACTGATTTTAATTAATAATTTTTCATGTTTTTAAACTAATTAAATTTACTTTGTGTTTGTTATTATATTCTCTGCATAATAAACAAAAAAATGTTGAATACATTTTCATAGATTGACAGAATTTCCTATTTAATGGATACTCGCGAATTTGTTGACAATGGGTCCAAAATGTCTATGCTGAATACTTGCATAAAATCGAACAAAGTTAACCAGCGGCGCACGTCCGATCTAAAATTCGGATTGCTCAAATAAATAAAAAAAAAAACAGATAAAACAAATTTGCTGGTTTGGCTGTTTTTGCTTTTTTAACCATTTTTATTTTTTCTACTTTTTGTATTTTCCAGTTTTTAGCTTCAAAGTAGCTTTTTCTATAAGATATTTGAGCTTTGAATTGCTTTTTTCACATTTTTTGCCTCAAAGTGCTTTTTTTCTAATAAAAATTATTTTTTTCTCTGCTAGTTTGGTCTTTTTTTCTGTTAGAAGAAGTGTTTCGCCAACTTTTTGTTTTTGCTTGTTTAAAAAAATATTTTTTCTGTCGGTTTTTTATTTTTTTAAGTGTTTTCCCCCCTTTTTTTTTGCTTTTTTGCCAATACATTGAATTTTATATTTTTGTCTACTCTGCTTAAACTTAGTTTGGATTAAACTATTCCTCGATTAATCGCCTCTAGTTCGGTTAATGTCAAAACAAATAATTTAAAACTCAAATAATTATTTGACCCGAATAATCGATTAAAATATATCGATTAACCGTTTAAATTTTTAATATGAACCCTACAAGAAATTGATGACTGAAACTAACACATAAACAAAATAAAATATCTGTCATTTCGCTCTTGCATATATGCAAGAGTGAAACAACTAATATAAATTGCATTTTTTGTTGTTAAAAAAAATAAAGTTTCGGTCAAGTTTTTCATATTTTTTTTAAGAACTTGATAGAAACTTTGTTCTACGCATTGACGGGTATTTCCGTCAACACTACCAGTCAAATGACCGGTCATATAACCGGTCGTATTCTTGTAGGGAAGTTTTCTGTTATTTTTCTTAGAACTTCCTAATTTTCTTAATTTTGGCAAGGAAAATTCTAACAGATAGATAACCTCTTTGACTCTTAAGATTTGTGCATTTCGCAAAAATTATTCATACCATATTTTTAAGAATTTGTTATTGAATTTTTTTGAAAGCAGCTCTTGTTTATTAAGGCATTTTTTTATTTTGGATAGTGTCATATAAATAAAAACCAACTTTATCAGCAATATGTCCCGCTTCGGTAAAACACTATCTACACTGCGAACGTCTGACAGTTTCTTTTAGAAACGTCTTCAGATTCCTCTGAAAAAACAAAAGATTATAAAGCATGATTCTTTAAAAAATCTCATGATGCTTTGGATTGTCGTAAACACTTTTGAAAGCAATGCAAGTCTTAACTTGATATTTAAGCAAAAAGCAGCTCTTTGCTTTTTGCCGATTAATCGACCCAAATAACCAATTAATCAAATTTCATTTTTCGAATAATGACATAACCGGCAGGTCGAATAGTTGAAAACACTAATATAGTCCAATACAGATTATTATTGACGAAGATTTGGGCAAGTACATTTTCAGACTTGAACTGAAATAATTCTTAAATAGGTCCGATACATTAGATAAAATTATTTTAGAATCGCAATCAAAATTTTACTTCTGCATGATAAAATGCACAGAGTCCTTTGCACTTAGGGCCAGGATTTCCAACACTATCAAAATATTTCAATAAAGGAGTAGTTAAATGTAACCCATTATCTCATTCAACCCATTAAATCATTCAAGCTCATATTCGTTAAGAGATCGCCAATTTCAGTAAATTTACCAAAAATTAATATTTGTCACATTCAAAAATAATATGTTAGACTGTTTCAACTTTTTTATATAAGTTGCACAAATTCGAACGTATTTTTCCACATTGTTAAGATACTTCTTCATATGTGCTGCCTGTCATTATTTAAATGTCTGTTAAATAGCTTTATGTCATCACCAAAACATTTGGCATTATGATACCAAGATTTCTCAGGAATACAGGGGAAATACAAATTATATCTTAATACCCTAACCGAGCACTAGCAACGAAGGCTTTTGGCTTGTTGAAGCGAAAACAAACCAGAGCCTTTGGTGGGAATCGAACCCACGACCCCCGCACTGATAAGCTAGCACGCTACCAACTAGCCTACCGAGGCGCTTTCCTTTTTTACGCGACGTCAACAAACTTAGCATTCCAATTCAATTTGTTTTCTATAGGAGAAAATTCTCTACAGGCGCACATTTGCGGCTTCTCTTGCCATTTCGTTAAATAAAATCACTAATGCCTTGAAGCTTGTTCTAAACTGCATCTGCTCAATGTTCACGTGACAAAATACGTACCATTGGATTTAAATATTTGACTGCAATTTTATAAATCTCATTAAATTCGCCATTATTGTTGAGGAAACTTTTAAAATTGCTGCTGGACAATATACATAAGCGGCATACAGCTGCCATTTTATTAATATTTATGTAGTATAAAAGCGGAAATTTTGAATTTTTGCATTGGAATTGTTCTCCTGTGAAATGTTTATTATCACTGGTGTCAACTTTTTTTTCAAGAAAAGTAGCTAAATCTGACCAAAAAATCGCTAGATGTAACTAACAAAAAATTAGCAATATATAAAAAAAGAAATAGCTAGGTGGTGTCTCCAGATGACGTTTTCCTTCAGACGAACAAATTTTTACTGGATGTTTACACAAATAATCAGTAAACATGAAGAAAAAAGAGAGAATAAAGTGACAGTTTGATGTCGAGAGTTCTTCTTTCTGCAAATTTTTACGGGACAAATTATTGTCAGGAAGAACTTACAAGCAGAAAAAACATATGATTGAAAACAAGTAAAAAAGGGCTAAATTCGGCTGTGCCGAATCTTTGAATACCCTCCACCATAGGGGCTGAAGATGATATACGTACATACTAAATTTTGCATGAACTGTAATATGAATATGTTTTGTCAATTTATGTAACGAACTTTTGTTATTTAGTTTTAGTAATGTTATTTATTTAGTTTTAGCAATGTTATTTACAGAGGTCTGCTCTGTTAGCGACTTTAACATTGTTGATTTTTACGTTAACTTAGTTATTAGAGTAACACACATATAGCTCTAAGAATGTTATTATTCTCATAGATGTAAGACAATAAATGTAATCGAACAATAAGAGGTCTTAATAACATTTTTACTTACTTAACAGAAAAAAAAAATAGATACAGAAAAACTGTACAAATTTGTATGGAAAATTTAGAGGTACCTTCACATTTTCACTCATAACTTTTGAACCGCTGAACCGATTTTGCTCATTTTGCATCTTGAAAGCTTAAAAACTTTTTAGTTTTTATAGAAAATTGTATAAAGTAAAATAAGTTAATTTTTCATTTGTAGATTAAATGTAAATATTTATGTTGCCTGCTGGCCTCTATAAAGCCTTATTTTGCGCTGAGGCAAAAATATAATATTTTGTTAAAATGAAAATGAAACAAAGATACAAAATTAAAAAAAAAAAAAAAAAAATACCAAACTGCTCGGGAGGATGTTCAATAATCTGGGTAAAAATAGGCACCCCCGCTTGCGTCTTCGCGTCGTGATCACCATTTCAACAGACAGACGGACAGACAGACAGACGGACAGACAGACAGACATCGCTAAATCGACTTAAAATTGCATAAGGATCACGAATATGTATACTTTATGGGGTCTTAAACCTATATTTCGACATGTTACAAACGGAATGACAAACTGATATATACCCTCACCATATATGGTGGAGGGTATAAAAATGTGTTTAAATTTTTGTTAATACAAAAAAAAAAAATGTTTTGCAACTACATTGTTTTATGCAAATGCAAAGCAACAAATATTGTTAAATAAATTATAGAAAAGATAAGAAAACATTCTTAAATGTTTCTGCTTAAGATTTTACAACAAGAATCTTCTTTTTTCATATCGACCAGTTATAATTTATTTTTGCATTTGGTTTTACAATCAGCTGTTTAACAAACTTGTAAATTTTTCCGTTAGCGTACTTTTTTAGAAAATTTTCATTTTGAGTGTAAATTTGTCTTACTCTCTGTAAGTTTGTTACTGAGTAAATCTTACTAAACTTGACTGAGAAAAGTAAACGAATGAACCTAATATAATAACAAAATCCATACAATACAAAATACATGAAGTCACTCATTTGTCTCGCGAGAAATTTTTTTTTTGTTTCCGACAATTTTTTTTTTTTTTTAAATTTTTTACATAAATCAGCTGTTAAACCAAAATCTCGTAGTTGCAAGTGTAAACACCCCAAGATTTTGAGCGAAATCTCTAGATTTAATGCCAGGTGTAAACGCAACTTTAAAGATTAGAAATTGTGTTGAAAATTGCATTTACAGTTTATTTTTTACGGTATTTAACGAATACAGTTGAGAAGTCATAAAAACATTTGCGTCCTAGTGGTGCTTTTAACAATATTTTCTGTGTTTGTGCGGCAAGGTGTTAACATTCATTATAAACTGATAACACCAATGTGATTCTACGCTTAGCGTAAATTAAAGTCATATTTATATGGCAATTTCGAATATATATAACAGCACAATCACAGTTATTGTAATGTATTTCCGACGCACTATAAAAAATCAAAATGTGTTTAAATTTGGTTTAATCACCACTAATCTCCGAACACACATTTGTGGAAAAACGCCAAGTTGACAACAGTGGCTGTCATCAAAATATCTTGCATTTTCTTTCGATACAATCATTCGTAATAAATTGCATCGCTTTAAATTAAATTTAAGTTTTTATGTTAATTTTTAAAATGCCTTCAACAATAAATCGGTGTTGTTTGTGTTTATCTTCTCTTATTGAATTTCAAAGTTTATTAGATGATAGTGGTCAATTAAATGAATCTTATAATATGGCAGTCAAATATTTTGATCCGATGGTGTGTAAATAACGCTTGATATTATAAGGCGGCTAACCAAATAAATACAAATTTAATTCTAGTTTTTGCAATCTGGACCAGAATACCCATCACCAGTTATTTGTATTGAATGTTGGGAAATTATTAAAGATTTTCATACATTTCAAGAATGGATAATAAAAACTCAATTACAACTAAGAAATAGAAGTTCCAGTGGTGATCAAATTCCGCAGGAAGTATTCAAATTTAATAACAAAGAAACTGTTTTTGAGAATACTATTCAAAAAGATGTTACAATGCAAATACCAACTTTAGATAATTCATATAATTGCCCCGACATTGTAAAATCAGAATTCACTATATCAGATTTGAATGAACCAAAAATAAAACAGTCTGGCCAAGCCGTAGATATGCATTCAAATTTATTTTCAGATATTTCATATAATTGCCCCGACATTGCAACATCGAAATTCACTATATCAGATTTGAATGAACCAAAAATTAAACAGTCTGACCAAGCCGTAGATATGCATTCAAATTTATTTTCAGATATTTCATATAATTGCCCTGACATTGCAATATCGGAATTCACTATATCAGATTTGAATGAACCAAAAATAAAACAGTCTGACCAAGCCGTAGATATGCACTCAAATTTATTTTCATGTAATGTTTGTGGAGAATGTTTTAAATCTGCCAAAACCTTGTACTATCATAAAAATAAAATGCATGTCGATACACGTAATATATGTAGTTGTAAAAAATCTAAAGAACTTTATGCAAAAAATGAGACAGACTTATACAAGGTTATCTGCTGTCCACTTAAAAAAAAGATGCTAAAAAATGATAGCTTTATAGCAAAATGGAAAGGAATATTGGAATGTGGTTTGTGCAAGGCGACATTTTCCTATTATTCTCTTTTGCGTGTTCACTTTAAATATGATCATCCAAAAGATAAATTTTTCATTGAGTGTTGTGAACGAAAACTATATCAATTGGGGATTACCCTCGAACACATCCGCCTTCATTTGGATCCATTTGCCTTTAAATGTAAAATTTGTCATTTGTGCTATTCTGCGAAATCCTGTTTAAATAATCATATGAAAAACGTACACAATAAAGAAAAACAAAAATAGTAATGTAAAAAACGTAACAAATAGAATTGAACACTATTCTTTTTTGACCATAAGAATATAAAATGTTCTATATAGGCTGTGTTTGTGCGGGAAAATATCAACGATGGCTGCCGTCAAAGTTTAGTGTTAAGGCTTAACGTTACTTATGTCACAGCTAATATTAATTTATATGTACAATTATTATAAAACAATTTTATCATTATTTTCTAAATGTGCCGTAAGTCTGAATTAGACATAAACGTAAATCTGTATATCTAATTTAATAAGTTAAATAAGAATAGAAGATGTTGTGTTGTATTTTTGTGTCATTCTTATGCATTGAACATAAAATATATCCTGTTTAAATAATCATATGAAATACGTACACAATAAAGCAAAACAAAAATAGTAATGTAAAAAACGGTTCAAATAGAATTAAACATATTATTATTATTATTTTCTAAATGTGCCTTAAGTCTGAATTAGTCAGACGTAAACTTAAATATGTATATCTAATTTAATAAGTTAAATAAGTATAGAAGATGTTGTGTTGTATTTTTTGTGTCATTCTTATGCATTGAACATAAAATTCATCTTTAAATTAAAAAAAAAAAAATGTACTATTTTTCCTAAGTGGCACTATTTTTACGCCCTCCTAATCCTAATTTAATGATAATTATCACTGTCTCATGTCCGTCAAATTTTTTCGCATTTGACAAAAAGGATTTATATAATTATAAGTATTACAGTAATAATAAAAATTATAATATACATACTTTTCAAATTAACCAAATATTATATAATAAATATGTAAATGTAAATAAATGTATGTAAATAAGAGAAAAATAAATTCAAAAGCATAAGGAGTGATATGCTGTCGTAGCCATACACCATAAACAATTCTAACCTGCTAAAAATTTTGGCTAACCTCTTAAATTCGCCATCGGTGGTACCAAAAACACTTCAACACCTTATAGTATATGTCACATTAATACGGCTTTAACAACACGTACTTTAGTTGAGATAGGAAGAGGGAAATCCAGGAAATAAAGCCATCTCAATAATTATTATTTTAGAAGAAACCCTATCAATATGTGATGAGAAAAACAACATCAAGTGCAACCATTATATTATTAGTTCCAAAACCAAAACACATAACCTTGGTTTTCCTCGAATTGACTGAAAACCCGTTGTCAGAAGCCAAGTTAAAAATTCATGGCATATGATTTAACACCTTCTTTGCTGCTAAACTTAGACTACGTTTCCACTGAACGGGTTCTGAACCAA
The DNA here is from genome assembly GCA_949748255.1 of Eustalomyia histrio. Taxonomy (NCBI): domain Eukaryota; kingdom Metazoa; phylum Arthropoda; class Insecta; order Diptera; family Anthomyiidae; genus Eustalomyia; species Eustalomyia histrio. The sequence continues at coordinate 59,039,648 of OX456525.1, read as the reverse complement.
AGCACTAAAGGAATTCACGATCGTAATTTGCACACGGTGGAAAAAAGCTCAGACTGTTATTTGCATTTTTTTAGTCTACGCTAGTTATAACGTTTGTAAACTAAAGATTTTTGCATCATTTGCAAAACATCTTGTGACTCCTGTGTTGGAGCAGCAAAACTCCCGATGGTACTCAACATATATGCGATTTTGAGTTTTTATGTATTATTATATTTTCTTCCACTTACAATCGCCTGATTGAGGTTGGCGTTGTCGAAAAATACGCCTACATACTTAGCGATATTTTTCATTTTAAAATTTATAAATAAATTCAACTTCGTGGGAAAATCTATTACAATTTAGAGGACATATAAGGTGAACTCGCTTGTAAAATTTTAGCAAAAATTTTTTAATAACGACTTTTTAGTAAAAACGCCTAACTGTCGATATGGACAAAGCCAACCGTAATTTATTTAATAAAAAACTTACAATTCTTCAAAATATACGATACTGTCGATAGTTTTTTAATTACTATAAATTATCGAATGGGACGACTATCGATAGTTTTGCAGCTCATCAAGTAGCACGTTTTCTTCAAAACACGTATAGTGGAAATTCCATACTATGAAAACGTTGCACCCGTAGCATTTATACAAACCCATTGGTAAAACACATAATATGAATATAGCGACAGCAGCAAAACTAATTTCTACATAAAGAGTGGCCCAAATACAGGTATCTTTTTAAATCATATGTTATTTTACGCTGATAGATTTTTTGTCCTGAAATGTTGACAATCAGTATCATACCTCCGCGGGCCAAAATAAGTCCTACCTCTCGTGCTGTACGCAAGTACCAGTCTCACGAAAAAATCTTAGTGTCAAAATAACATATTTAAAAAGATACCTGTATTTGGAGCACCCTGTATGGGAACAAAATGCTACCACGGCAACAAGCAGTTGAATATGTTGATACCAGTGTATTGAAATGGTTTTATTGCAATTTGGTCGTCATATAAAATATATGGGGGAAATTGGTTTTGCTGCTTGCAGCCGCTTCTTTTGATGTGCTCAATACTTAACAAATTTTAGATGTTATGACAGCTGATCGCTGTTATTAAAACAATTTGACACAAAAAATGTAAACAAAAAATTTGTGAACAACGTTTATTTTTATCACGAAATGAAACGTTTTTCTTCTAATTTAAATACAATTTGTTTAAGAAATTTAACAAATACAATAAATCATCAACTACGGCAGCAACATGTAAACCAAGAGCAATCAAATAATCAATTGTTTGGCGTTAAATACTGTATGAATTTAGTAGAGTTAAGTAAAAAATGAGGTGTAAAATATCGAGTTTTTGCAATATGTTATATAAAATCTTGGTATACATTTTTAGGAAAAATGATTATGAAAACTATTTATGTACTTTGCTATTGGACAAAATCCAACGAAGACATGCATTTGCTTTAAGGGCATTTAATGTGGAAGTATCAAAATGTTCAACAAATGTAAGTGGAACTATTGAATTTAGAGTAACTATAAACATAACCATTTTGTTTCTAGATTTCTGAGCCTACTATAGCAAAAATGCGTTTAAAATTTTGGTATGACTCTATAGATAAATGTTATGATAAAGAAAAGTCCTATGTCACGGATCAACCAGTGCTAAGAGAATTAAAACATGTAAGCATTTTAAGTACATGTCTTTAAATTTCCTAATTTCTTTTCTCTTTTAGACTATTGATTCATTTAAGCTTAATAAAGTATTGTTAAAACGTTTAGTTAATGCCCGGGATCGTTCGCCCAATGAACCCTTTATAACACTAAAAGATGTGGAAACTTATGCCGAAAATACGTATTCATCTTTGTTATATTTATTAATTGAATTAACAGGCGTAAAAGATTTAAATGTAGATCATGCTGCCTCACATTTGGGTAAAGCTCAGGGTATAGTCACTTTGTTAAGAGCAATACCTTATACAAAACGTAGCCAGGCATTAAATATACCTCAAGAGATACTTATAAGAAATGGCGTTAGTCAGGAACGTGTGCTGCGGGCGAATACTGGCGATAAAGGTGTTGAGGATTGCATATTTGAAGTGGCATCAGCAGCTCATCAACATTTGGAACAGGTAATTAAATTTATAAATTTTAATAAAATCTAAACTAAATTAAGGTTTTCAAATTTCTTTGAAATATAAAAATATTTTCAAATATTTTTCAAAACAATTCTAAACCCTTTTGTTAATTTGTATTTAGTTTAGAATTTATATAAGCCACCTCGCACAGGGCCAATTAAAAAATACTTTTAAGGTTCAATTACTGAATATTTCATTAAAAATTTATAGCGGCTTTTCGTTTAATCTCTCTATTTTTATACTTGATTATTTCGTAAAATTTTTGCAACAAATCGTATTTTCTATAATTTAACTTTTTTAATTCAGTATATTTTTTGACTGGGGGAAAAATTTATTGAATAAATAATTTATTTTTGGTTAAATTTTCACTGAACATGTTTTTAGGTTTTCTTCATTTTTTTATTAAAAGAAAAAATAATAGATAAAAATTCTCTAACTTTATTCGATCTTATTTTAATATTAATATTCAATTTTTAAGCTAAAGATCTTTTTCTTTTTTTTTTTTTTTATAAAAAATTTCTTATTTTATTTTCGATATTTCGCTAAGAATTTGTTAGCATCTTCAGAAGATGAAGATTTGTTAGCATCTTCAGAAGATGAAGATGCTAACAAATTGTTAGCGAAATATCGAAAATAAAATAAGAAATTTTATATAAAAAAAAAAGAAAAAGATCTTTAGCTTAAAAAATTGAATATTGATAAAAATTCTCAATAAAACAAAAATAAAATATAGTAATTCAGTCTAGTTAAAAAATGAGGTCTTAAATCTCATTATCGCACAACAATACAGAAAATATTAGTGTAAAATATGAAATTTACATCGCAAAATTAAGTCTGTATTGTGTAATACAGCCCTTAGTCATTTATTAGAATTAAGGTTATTGTTGTTTCGGTACTTATTTTGTTTCATTCATCAGAAAAACATGTTTCAGTTGGGTTTGCTTCGTATTTCTTTTCAGAAATTCCCATATGTGTTCAATGAAGGTGTTGCTAGCATATGTGGAATGTTAATGAGAAGCCCCATTTTACATCGTTGTCTTGTTGAAAATAGTAGTTGGCCCTTAGAGCTTTTTATTAATGAACTGAATAAAAAAATAAACCCATTTTGCAGGCTATTTTTTAAAATATCTACAAAAACATATTTGTTCATTGTATTTTTAATAAAAACAAGATTTCCAACTCACAATAACGATATGCAGCCCCATTCCATAACACCGCCACCTCCATGTTTTACAGTCCTTACCTTTTTTTTTAATTTAAACCTTCTCCTTTTCTACGTCACATTTTTAAATGGTCACTAGAATCAAATATATTGTATTTCGATTCGTCTGTAAAAATCACTTTATTCCAGAAATCAGGAAAGTCTACCTACTATTTATGTGGTGCTTTCTTGACACTTTAACTGCGCGAGATGATACATCTTAGAACAGATATTGCTCGCATATGACGAAGAGTTGGTGAAATTGTTGAACCTTTTCATTTCATATCCTTGTTATGTTATTTTACTTCGGCGGGGATCGAACCCGCAACCTTCTGTGTATCAGTCCAACGCGCTAACCATTACTTTGTTTATAAGTGTTTTTTTCTTGGGGCATATGACAGCTTCACTTCAGAACAGGGTATCCGAAATTGGCTTGATTCATTCTTTACCTCAAAACCGGAGCAGTTTTTTTGGCGCGTAATCCATATGCTACCAAAAATCCTATTATTTTTCATTTAATAAAGGTAAACTTGCAGAAAACAGAACTGGCAAAGCACTTTATAAATCGTACTGGCATAACAAAAAAAAAACTAGACGCGTTGGCAATTTCTACTTGGGTACGATTTCTACGATGTTATGTCACATCCACACAATAACATCAAAGTTTCTGTCCTGTTCATTTCAACAAATTTCTGATTTTCCATCCTTAATTTTGACTTCACAGTTTTAAACTCAAAATAGAAATACATAACGTATCCAAAAAAACCCTGATCAAGGGTAAACTTACTAAACAAGTATTCAATTTTTAAAATTACAATTACTTTGAATTTTGCTTATACTACATTTACATTTAATTAAAAAACTAGTAGTTTATAAAAACAAATTGTATTTACTTGTAAAATTCCATACAAATTGTAAATCAAAAACTTAAATTTTTATAAACTACTAGATTTCGATTGGGTTAAGTTTAAACTTAAATTTTTTCTCTTTGGTATTTGACGTTTTTTTTTTTACTTTTAGGCTCGAAATCTTTCTGACAAACTACCAAAAGTTGTTCGTAAATTATTTTTACCTGCCATTGTTGTGGAACGTTACCTTGCGCGTTTAAGATTAGCCAATTTTAGGTAAGTTAGATATATATAGAAAATAATAATCTTTAAAGAAAAATTGGAATAAAAAATTGTTTTTGTAACACCCAACAGTTTAATACATCAATCCTGCTTGCAAAGAGATTCCATGTTACCACTAGCCTTGTATGTAAAAAATTTAAGAGGTAAATTTTAAAAATTATTCAAAATATCTTGTGGTACAAAACGATAATTCTTGGAAAGATCACGAGATGCTTCAGCCATTATAGAACTAAGAATATTTAAAGCTGCTCTAAAAATGCATCAAGGATAAAAATAAATCTATTAAATTGTAACGTTAAAAAAAACTTACTTTTCACATGTATCCACGGTATTTTCTTTAATTTTTCTTTGTGTATCCTGTCGAAGGACCTCTTCATATGTTAAACTTCTGGGAATATGGCTGGTATTGCGCATGTAATTTGATTTGGCAAGATATTCCCAAAATAATTTCTCAAATATAGTGGTAGTAGTATTGAGATTAATCGTTTCTTGCATTACTCTTTTTAATTTAGGAAATTCCACCTTTAAATCTATATGCAATAAAACATGTTCCACATAACTATCACTATTCCATTTGGGATCATCAATCGATTCAATTTCAGTTAAAAGTTCTTGGGCTATTTTTGTAGACTTATCTAAAATGCGATGAATTTCCAAAACAGCTGGTATACGTTTAAAGTGTAATGGAGTTTCACATGTTCTTACTCGTACAACACATAATTTGGAATGATGAGGTTTTAGAGTAAATATCAAAGGTTCAAAGGTAAAACTAAAATAATCTCTAATTGTGTATCTAAAGTAAAAAAATATAACAATTAAATTATTTCGCTTGTAAAATTTTATTGCATGTACGGATAAGGTCCGATCCTGAGTCTGTGGAGAGTGATAAATAAAGACTAATTTTTAGGTTTTTTTTTTGCACTTTTTAGAAAAACAAAATTGGACCTTTATAGAGTAACACTTACGTTTGCCATTTAAAATCCATACACTTTTGATCATAATTATGTACTGCTACCATTAATGTCCTCTCTTCATTTATTTCACTGGCAAACTCTAATTTGTTGGGATAAACAACATATAGAAAATCTGAACATTCATAATCATACAGTGGTACTACATCATGATCCTTAAAGTGGTCTTTCAAATAGCCCTTACATTTAATGGGTATATTATAACGTATTCCCCCGCCACATTGAGTTCCATCGCCAAAATTCAGTTCTAATTCTAACTAGAAACAGGAAAAATTGTTTTATCCCAAAAAAGATTTTCTTTTACAAATTTCAAAGCAGTTTTTTTCTCTCATTATATAAGTGGGACTGAAGTTTTTGTGTCTTAGAAGCTGTAATTTTTAAAATATTTGGAATTTTTTGGAGAAGTTCTATTCATTCAAAATTACGCTGCCTCCTAAAGTGTATAAAATTGTCGCTTAAAAACCGAGATTACAAGGAAAGTATCCTAAGGGTAATAGAGGAAAACAAATTAAGAGACATGTAGCGGTCAGATCAAATCAAAGGTTTTTGAAGACGCTACCGATGATGTATATCAAACATGTCCCATCATGACAAATTTTTTTGTATTTAAAAAATAATAGCGGTTTACAACCCTTGTATATTTACAACGATTTTATACTACAAAGCGTGAACGACTTTTTCGTGTATTTACTTCCCCCATAAACACAGCACCTCGTTTCTGTATTTCTCGCATCGATAAAATTTTCGCAAAAAACATGTAAAGGGCAACCCTGTTCTGCTTTCTATAGGGTGACTCAGAGGCAATTAAATATATATTAATCTAAAGAAGATAATAAGGCGTTGTCTTCTTGTTATTTCTCTTTCTAATAAGAAATTTTACAAAATTAAATGTGACGCAGCTTTAAAAGTAAGAAGCTCGAAAAAAAATGTCAAGTAAAAATACAATCAACTTTATTATCTATTAAGTCACCTTGTATAAAATAGGGTGACTATAAATTTCTCGATACGAAAACTTCTCGCATCAGATACAGAAACGGGGTGCAGCTATTGTAAGTTAATGAATAAGTTGATATTTGTTTTGTTTTTCATCAATTTGAAAACTTAAAATATCAAAAAGAATTTAAAGTTAACAAAAATGCCCATAACTACGGAAAAGGATAAAATTATAAATTTTTTGGTGCAAAATGCAATTAACCAAATAGAATTTGCAGAGATTCTGGGCTTGAAGGTACGGTATTACTTGTAATAATAAAAACCAATAGCTGCTGAAAATTTCACTATCGGTGCATCTTTTCTTACTTATATTTTCATGCTTTCTTTTTAAGTTTGGGTTTTCATTATTTTGATCCATTATTCAACTTTATTTTAGTTCTATACATTTTGTTTTTGTGGTGTAGTAAATGTTAGTACTTTTACTATATCTACTGCCTTTACAAGGTCTACAAGGGTACTTTACTACCAAGAGTAAAAACCCTTTAATGTTTTTCGAATAGCGCACTACTTCGTGTGTTGCAACCCTGTGGTAAAAACATAAGCTATATGGGTACCAAATCAATATTTCGTAAATTTCCGTCGTGTTTTTCAGCTCTCTTCTTAGCCATTAAACGTAAAATTAGGCAGCTAACAAAATTAATGTCTTTATCTTCTCTATCACATATCCACATTTTATTATGTTCGCGTCAACACGAGACATAAAATCAATGTTAAAATACGAAAACTACATGCAAAACAATAACAAAAATAAATTGCTGCTTTGCATGTATTTTTCCTGTTTTAACATTAATTTTATGTTTCGGAGAGAACCCATCAGTATACCTTCCTTGTATTAGTTTTGATTAGTTTAACTTTGATTTTGATTTTATTTTCTAGAAAATCTTGTAAAGTTTTATTTAAAAAATAAATTTAAGACTGATATAACAATTAAGAAAAAACTTACGTTATTTTCAAAATCACTTGGCCTATACTCAACAATCAAGGGCCAAACACTTTGTCGTGGTACCAATAAATTGGAATTGATCAAACGAAAACCACGAACACGAGACATAAAAATAAATTGCAAGTTTTCCATGGTAGTATTACGTATCCATATAGGTTGTGCCAAACGACGATGTTCCTTAATATTAATTGGTAACAATTCTGTGGTCAAGACACTTTTTACTGGATCAAAAATAGCAATGTTAACATAAAAATGTAGCACAATAATACGAGAATCTGAAACGCTTAAAAACACATAGAAGCAGCGTTTAAATTGGGGTAATTTTATTATAGTACCTTAACTCATAACTCAATACAAATTCGCCGATTATATAATAATATGCGACCATAGTTATAGCCACCAAATCATTTGGTTTCATCATTACCAATTCCTGTGATATATTTATTAAACTTCTATGTCGACAATGATATAAATAGCGAAATTGATTGAAACCAACTCTGGTCTCTATTGGTACACATTGGCAATTTTTAATGCGTTTCAATCGCAATTTAATATTGTGTTTACTGAGGCTGCGTAACCAAAATATAATTTTTAAAGGTTTACTATTCAGTTGTCTTGTAGGCAGATGCATATCATGTTCTATATGATTATCTTCAGTAGTTAAAAGTTTATCATTTAAACTGTTGTTAGGAATAAAATTTATATAATTTATTTATTCATTTGATAGGAAATATTTAACATACCCTTTTATATTTAAGCTTTCCCAGTAGTATGCCTTTAAAAGTGGTGGTTTTACAACTGTTATATTTTCAATTTTGAATGTTTCATAACCTTCTTTCGGTTCACATGATTGCTCAGATGAATATTTGGGTTTCGCTGTAACCAACGAAGTAGGATGTAAGTATTTTTCCATTACAAAAAAAGTCGTGTAGTGTTGATGTTAAAAGTTTTTTGGTTTTTTTGAAAATATTTTTTGAATTTTTTCATTATACTATTTTTGAGTAAATTTTCAGTGCAGAGATTTCTATAATTTCATATACACCTCGCCCCTAGTTATTTACGAAGATATTTAATTGAGTTTTTTTTAATTTTTAGGGAGTTTTATAACAAAATACAGGTTGGTTGAAAAGTTCCTGCGCTCACCAAGAGATGGCACTGCTAGTTCCAAACTTTTTTTTTCTCAAGTTGGTATAACTGTCCTGAGAACACATGCAAAGTTGCAAGTCATTCTGTCAATTCTTTCTTTGTTTACAAGCCATTTAAAGTTGACGTGTCATTGATTTTTTTTAATATGGAAAAAATTGAATATCGTGCAGTCATTAGATTCTTTGTTTTCAAAGGTTTAAAAGCAAAGGAAATTTATGAACAATTGTTAGAAGTGTATAAGGAGTCCTCACCTTCAAAACGCACCGGGCTGGTGAATTTAAACGTGGTCGTACCAGCCTTAAAGACGATCCACGCAAAGGACGAGCAAAAACTGCAACCACAGCAGAAATCATTGAGCAGGTACATAATATGGTTAGTGAAGATCCAAGTTTGACTAAGCGTGAAATTGCTAATGCCATAGGCATCTCAGACGAATGAGTACTCCATATTTTACATGAAGAATTATGTATAAAAAAACTGTTTGGAAAGTTAGTGCCGCACACATTAACAATTCAACAAAAACTGGATCGAAAACAAATTTCTCAGCGTAATTTGGAGCGTTTTAAGCCGAATAAAACCGACTTCTTGCGTCGTTTATAACTATGGATGAGACTTGGATCTACCACTATGATCCTAAATTGAAACAAGAACGTTTACAGTTTACTGAAGCTGGTTGTTTAGCTCGAAAGCAGGTGAAGTCACAACGATCAGCAAAGAAGGTTATGGCATCAATTTTTTGGGATGCAAAAGGAATTTTGTTGATTATCTTCAGAAAGGTAAAACAATCAACTCTGAATATTATTGCAGCCTTTTGGATCAGCTGGATGAAAAAATTCGTGAGAAAAGACCTGGTTTAAAGAAGAAAAAAATCATTTTTCATCAAGACAATGCACCTGCTCACAAAAGTGTTTTGACGATGGCTAAATTCAAAGAATTAAAGTACGAATTGCGTGAACATCCACCGTATTCACCAGATTTGGCTCCCAGTGACTACTCTCTTCAGAAATCTCAAACAATTCCTTCGTGGAAAGCATTTTTCGTCGAATGAAGAGGCCATAGCAGACGGTTATTTTGCAGAGCTTCCGGAAAACCATTATAAGGATGGGATAAAATTATTGGATGATCATTGGAACAAGTGTATTGAGCTTCTAGGAGATTATATTGAATAAAAAAATATATTTCGTAACAAAAACAGTATTCTTTCATTTCGAGCGCAGGAACTTTTCAACTAACCTGTACACACAGTTCCTTTGGTGGAATTATTCCATTCGCTTTATAAAAACAGGGCGTTAGTTTGCGATTAGAAATCAGATTAATTTATTGCATCTCTTAATACAATGGAGTACTGTTTAGAGTTTTTAAAGTCTTTGTACATTTTTGTCAATTGTTTAAAAATTATTATTTTTGTTGCATTTGTTAGTTTTTTTAACAGTTAAGAAGTAACTACATTTTTAGTTATTTTAAAGGTAACTGCATATAGCTGTCGTTTTCAGTAGCCGACAAACTTTTTTGACTATGCTCTTAAAGCTTATATATACAGTGAAAGATCCCGCTGGCGCACACCGACCGTCGCGCTAATTTTGTCCGGTTACGGGAGATGTCCGCCTATAGGATTGTTTTTTTTTATATCTTATTAAGATCCAAGAAGGGACCAAGATATTTGTTCGTCTATGGGAACTGTCCGTCTACGGCAGCTGGCCGAGGTTTCAGTGTATATATATGACACTTGCTAGTTTCTAGATTCTAGTTTCGCCATCAATGCAAAGCATATTAAGGATACTGCCTTACCGACTTTAATTTGACAGATTGCTATCAAGGCTATATGACACGGCGTGTAAATGTAAAATTATAAAGCAATTATCATATTTGAACGAACGTTTTTAAACTAATTATGTATTTCAATTTGAAACAAAAACCTACAAATTAAGAAAAAAAAATATTTATTTGATTTAAAAGCTTTAACTGTGTTTATGCGGGAAGCTATCAATGTTGGCTTATGTCATCGCCATACAAATTTGATAGTAGTAACGTTAAGCGTTAACACTAAACGTTGGCATATGTCAAATTTATATGGGTAAGCCAAATTTGATAGCTAGACGCATAAACACAGCTATTTATTTAATTTAATGTTATTTCTACTTGTTTTAAAACATTTTTTCTTGGTGTATTCAAAAAAGCATTACCGTATCAGTTTTTTTTAAAGGGGATGAGTAATAAATCAACTGGCACATAGCAAAAGGTACCCGATAGCCCCTGAATGGCAATACTACATATGTATCTATTGTGAATGATAATAATTTGTATTTGCACCAATGCTGCTAATTTGACGATTTTCTTTCAGATCTACCAGTTTTAAACTGGCTCTAGCAGGAAAAATTGTCTAGAAACTTTTTTTTTAGCTTACGATAGTGTCTCCAGATGAGACAGTTGCTTTTTTATGTTATTGTTTTATTTTCAACTTTTATTCGTTTAATTCGAAATCAAGTTATTTTGTCAGGATAATTCAAACCGATTAATTTAGTTTTTATTTAATTATTAGTATAATTATAATTTGTATTAAGTTATTATTTTATTATGTTAATTTGCTCTTGATTGAGGTTCTTTAGGAGACTTTAAGTCTTATTTGTACCAAATAAAATAAATAATTTATCTTATGAACACAGCTCTTGCTGCGATAAAATCGCAAAATGTTACCGCTAGATTTGTATCTATTAATTTCCTAGCGATTTTTGGAACTGACGATTTTCGGTGTTACCAAAAAATATATTCAAAGCAAATTTTCGTTGTGTATTTACGTTTATATAATATATATTGTATATGTTCAATGCATAAGAATGACACAAGAAACATATATTCTTATTTAACTCATTAAATTTTCTATATAGAGATACGTTTACGTCTGGCTTATCCAACCTTTAAGCGGCCAATAAATGATCAATCATGATAGACAGCATGGTTTGATGATTCCGTGTATTTGCCATGGCCAACAAACAACGCATTATAAGACCAAATGCTGAATATATATAGCATGTTTGAACGTCTAACGGTCCCTCGCCCATTACTAGCTAATTCACAATTTTTCCCGCTAGAACCAAAATAAAATCGCTAGATCTAACGAGGAAGTCGACAAAATGACAGCAGGGGCAGTTTTTTCTCTTGCTTTTAATATAATTTTCGTATACAGTGTTGTATTCAGTAGTAATAAATAGCACAGTCTATGTACATAAACAAATCAAATGAAGTTGCCGCAAGCAGCAATAATTATTTTTACCATATATATTATATGAAGAAAAAATTGCTGCCAAAACATCAGGCAGGCTGCTAATGAATAGAAAATGTTGTACTATATATTGGTTGGTGTTAAAAGCATTAACCTTTGCTGTCTGAATCCCAACAGCAGTTATAGTTATATAAAACATATATGAAGCTGGTAGCAGCTTCATTCAATGTGGTCAATCACTGAGTCATGCTACAATTTTTTTTTTTTGCATTTATAAAAGAATATTGCAATCAGACGGTCGTGTGAGCAAAAAACAACGCAACGAAAGTTGGGAATTAATTATTATTTTGTATAAAAGAAAATCGGCATAACTTTTTAATAAAAGCTGTAAAACAAAATAATTTCATGACAAAAGTTTTGTAAAAAATTAACAATTTGTGGTTTATTTAACGTTTATGGTAGTTAAAAAATATAAGAGAAAACGCGCAAATTATCTCCAAATTATAGTGCAAAATATAAAATTGATAAAGAGTATTTTGTGTAAAAAAAAGTGACAAATAAGTGAAGAAGCATTTACTAAATAAAAGCAAAAGGAATAAGAAGAAACAACGATAAAAAATATAAGTGCCAGTAAAAAAATAATAAAATTAATAAAAATAAAAATTTTTTGAGTGAACCCAAAGTTCTATAAACAATTTGTTGGTGTTTTTTTTCTGGAAAGAATTTTTCAACCATAATAAGGATAAAGGATTTTTTTATTTGCATCTAAAAGGTAAATTTAAAAACATATTCATAATATCTGACCCAAATTTAAGGCCATTTCTTAATTATTTTAAAAAGACATTTTATTAAAAATTGTTGTTGTTTTCAAAATAATTTTTTGCTTAAAAATTTGCATAGTTTTCACTTTTTCAATCATAGTTTGTTGGCTCTTTTTTTTTGTAAAAGTATTGATGAATGTGGCTAGACAACGCCTCTTGTGGAATTTCTATGTTTTGTGTTTTATTCAATTGGGTTATTGGCTCTCGTTCATCTGTTTTTTTTTTCTACCACTCCCTAATTTTCTTATTTATTAAGTAAAAAGTTATTTCTGCTTTAAATGTTTTCTAATAATTTTGTCAGCAACAATCTAGTAATTAATATGTGACGTCTTATCATCATTGGTGTTCTTTTAGTTTTTTTTTTTTTGCATTTTGATGACGTTTGTTTCAACAACACCCCCTTTTTGATGTTTTTTCTTCGCATTTTTTTTTTTCTACCAAAGTCACACACCAACCCCTAGTTTGTATGTCTGTACTGCATTAACAACTATCATCACCACGATTCCATTACTCTCATTTTCTATTGTTTTGATATTTTGCTTTTATACCAATCCTTATTAAATTGGTTACAATTTTTCTATGGGATAAATAAATACAAATATTGTTCCTTGTTAAAGGTATATTTACATATAATTATCTTCAGTAATATTATTTTCTTGTATTATTATTCCATTATTACTGATTGTTATTATTATTATTATTTTTACACAAGATACTTGTACGTAACCGATTCCAATTGGACTCGGTTAATTTTAATAAACGAAAATTAAATTTTACGAATTTCACATAAACGGACTACACGCAACGCCACCCGATCGTCTGGCCAGATCCATCTTTGTTTTATGCTCATACTCGTAACTTTTATATTTTTTTAAGGAAAACATATCTCAAATTTAGTAGCGCTGAAAAATTGTAAAGGACAAGCTCGAAAATAGCAAAACTCCAAAGAATTTTTGATGGATGTTTTTAAGTTTTTTTTTTTACTTTTCTAAAAAAAGAAGAATTAGATCTTAAGGCAATTTTTTAATAATAAGTGTTAAATTAATTCTCTTCAATTTATATAACCAATGGACATATGTATGTGGTCTAAAAGAAATATACGGGCACCTCTCAAAAACCTTTAAAAAATATATCACCCCTCGGAAATTAAAAAAAAAAAATCATTTATGGTTTTTAGGGCGCCGGGTCCCGCTAGGTCAAAAAACTGAAACACACCCAAAAGGGTGAAGACTCAAATTATAGTCAACTTTCTGACAATTCCAAATATGTATTTCGTTTTAAAATTTAGAAATAGAATTCTAGGTCTATTTTAGTAAATCTTAGGTGAAAAAAAAAGAAAAAAACACACAAATGTGTGTTTGCGAACTCAAAAATTTGTACAAATTTGTACAAGTTTGCAAATTTTGCAACAACGATGTTTTATGCAAATGCAAAGCAAAAAATATAGTTAAATGAATTATCGAAAAGATAAGAAAACATTCTAAAAGGTTTCTGCTTAAGATTTTACAACAAGAATCCTTTTGTCATATCGACCAGTTATAATTTATTTTTGCATTAATTTTTACAATCTGCTGTTTAACAAACTTGTAAATTATTGCCAATTTTCCGTACGCGTACTTTTTTAGAAAATTTTCATTTTGAGAGTAAATTTGTTTTACTCAAAAGTTTGTACAAATTCGTACAATTTTTTAAAATTTTTTACTGGAAGGTAGTTTGTTTACACAAATAGTAAGAAGATAGAAAAAAAGAGAGTAAAGTGACAGTTTGACACAAGAGAACTTACTGGATAAATTTTTGCCAGTATGAATTTGTAAGAAAAAGAAAACAGCTGTTTGAAAAAATATATAATTGAAAATCATTAAATTTGTACAAAAACATGAAATATTTTGGTGTAAAAAAACTAAAATTATAAAAAAATTTACTTTTATTTAGGAAAAATTTCCTTGGTTTTAAGAAAAATTTTATATTTTTTAAGTTTATTAAATATTTTCTTTAACTTAAAACTACGACTTGACTTCCTAAAAATAAGAAAATATTTTCTAACATCAAGTTAAATAGCAGTGAAAATTATCCTCAAATTTGATAAAAATTTTCTTATTAATGTAAAACTGTTTCTATGGTAAAAGTTATATATGGGTATTTCCACAGAAAGGTCAACCGCTACCAAAATATTAAAGTTGAAGAAAAAAGACTTTTCTAAAAAAATTTAGTTGGTTAATGCATTGGATTTTAAGAATATACCTAATTAAATACATATTACCATTTGTAATTTAAGAAAAGTGGTCTGCAAAGAGCAGCTTTGCTTTTTTTGGTTTTAGCGTTTTTAATTGACACTTTTCCTTGAGTTATTTCTAAGTGTTACATATCATGTCGATTGCACTCTTCTTATAGACTAAATATACCAACAATAAATATTTAAAAACACCACAGTAGAGATCAAGCAAACTCCAAATAACGGTATAATTCAAAGATTCTTTGTACTACATTCTTCTATCCGGTTCGCGACCGAAAATAAACATTTGTGTTTAGTTCTCCGTGAACGTTGATCGGAATAGTTTGATATTTACAATTCAAAACAAAATAACCGAGATCATTTAAAAAAACCAAACCTAAAACATTTTGATCCATAAATAAACCTAAAAAATGCCTTTGGAATCATTGTCCCGTTCGCGATGTCCCGTTCGCGATTCTAAAAAAAATATTTAAAAAAAATAATAATAAGGATAATAAAAAAAACCAAAATGCTAAATAAAATCTTTATATCTCTGCTTTAGTTAAAAAATAATCTCCATTTAATAAACTGACAAAATTCGCAGAGCTTTAAACAAAACCACACACCGAAAAAAATTACTTACATTTTTTGTCCCGTTCGCGATCGCAAGTTTATCCAAAATATTTGGAGAACGTTCATATTTTTAATTTTCTTTTTGTTCTCAAAAATTGTTCTACTAAAATGCTATTAAATATTTATAAAAAGTTAAAAAAAAATTTGAGTTTTCATATTTTTTTTCAAGTTGAGTGCGTACGAATGTCCCGTTCGCGATCCTGGAAATGCCCATATTTGACCATATATTTTAAAGTACTTTACAATCATTGTGTAAGTATTTCCCCACTTTCGAAGGACTTGCGCTTTGTTAGGACACTGCTCTTAACAAGCTTTATGCTATACATTTTCGTCTTTAAATTAAATTGAATTTTACTATACTCATGTATTTAAAAAAAATATAAATAAATTTCGTTAGCAATAAACGAAACGTAATAAATTGTGACAAAGTCAGATCCTTTTCGTATATAATTAATTGATCTCGAGAAAACTACAAAAAGGGACGCCCCAAGTGACACACGGCATCTGTGGCTATGGAACACTACGGCTCCTTTGTCTTCTTAAATTAACAAATTGTTGCGAAAATACAAAATATCACAGTTACATTTCTTATTATTAATGAAAAATGGAAAAAATGTCATAAGTTTATTTTATGACATTTTTAGCTTAAACTTTGACATATACAAATTGTTGTAATGCCTTCGATAAATATAAAGTTTATTTAATATACTTGTTTTTTTTTTAAATAAAATCAAGAAATATTACTTAGGAAAGATATGAACTTTTTTTGAGTTTAAAAACTATTTAATTTTTAACCTTTCATAGACATTTTTATTCATTTTAGGAAAATTTTTCAGTTTTAATAAAATTTGACTTAAATTGAGGAAAATTTAAAATTTTTTTTTTAGTGTAATTTCACGGTGAAAAAAGATTTAAGTGCATATTAAGTTAAGCATATTTTAAGTTAACATAAATTTCGTATAAAATTCTTAAGATTCCGTATGACATTTTTTGATTTCTTAGAACAATTAAGTACGTTTTAAATTGATTCTTCAGATTTTTTACATTTTCGTAAGTATTAAAAATAAAAAAACGTTTTTTTGAAAATTTCGTGTTCTAACTGCTCTTTTACATTAGCCGAATTAGCCGCATTTTCTAGTCAGCTACGACCTTCATCAACATTCTTCGTGCTCTTAAAAGTGCTAATTTGAAATATCTCTATTTAACTCACAAATTAAAGTAAAAAGCTATTTATGCTAACATCCAGTTGATTTTTTATTGAGTTTAAATGAAATTTACTAAATATTTTGTGTTTTTTTACATTTCCCTTTATGACTGTATATTCAGCAGCAGGGAACCTTCTGGTGCCACCAAATACAGAGCATTACCTTGGTCCCATGGATATTCGGTATTGGCATTGATTTGCCTGGTTGGCCGGGCTTTACTTACGATTTCTTGTGCTTCGGGTGCATCCCTTTTTAATTGCCAGTAATGATGCGTTGCAAAAATTACTTCTTTTTATGGTGTTCAAGCAGCACTTTGCACATGCAAATCCAGCTTTTAACGTCTCTCGGCTCTAGTCATGTGGTAACCAATTTACTTGTTTTTGGATGAATCCTGCTTCTTGCGAACGTTTTGAAATTGATGTTCGAGTGACTCCCGATAATTTTGCAAATTCATTTGATGCCTCCAATTCATCATGTACGAACTTTGGCGGCCTTTGTCTTCCGTGTCAAAATCACCACTTCTAAACCGCAAAAACCATCTCTCGCACGTTGAAATCTATTCAGGATAAGCGTCGGTAAACAATCGATGTGCTTCAGCTGCACTTTTTTCAAATTATAAAAGTAAAGCAAAACTTTCCGCAAATGATGCCTTGTTGGCAGAAAATTTGAAATTTTCTAAGCAAAAAAAAACTTTGTTGTTTACACTATTTCTGTCTATGACTACGTGAGAATAAATGCCAGATGTTTTCTCTCCAAAATGTCATATAAGTAATTAAAGACACAAACCATTTGTAGAAGATACGCCATCTGTTGTAAATACCGCATTTATATGTTATAAATTTTTGAAAATATAACGATTTTAAATTTATACAAATTTTAGAAATTATAAAGGGTGGTCTAATCATAATGCACGATGTTAATTGTAAATAAAACAACAAGTTTTTAGAGAATTATCTTAATATTTTTTATTACGATAGAAAAATCTATGACAATTATGTGTGAAACAAAATATCGGCCAAATGATCGCTTCGGTGGCACCTTTTATAAAAAAGTACCTTTTATAAAAAAGTACCTTTTATAAAAAAGTACCTTTTATAAAAAAGTACCTTTTATAAAAAAGTACCTTTTATAAAAAAGTACCTTTTATAAAAAAGTACCTTTTATAAAAAAGTACCTTTTATATAAAAGTACCTTTTATAAAAAAGAACCTTTTATAAAAAAGTATCTTTTATAAAAAAGTACCTCTTATAAAAAGTACCTTTTATAAAAAAGTACCTTTTATAAAAAAGGACCTTTTATAAAAAAGTACCTTTTATAAAAAAGTACCTTTTATAAAAAAGTACCTTTTATAAAAAAGTACCTTTTATAAAAAAGTACCTTTTATAAAAAAGTACCTTTTATAAAAAAGTACCTTTTATAAAAAGTGCCTTTTATAAAAAAGTACCTTTTATAAAAAAGTACCTTTTATAAAAAAGTACCTTTTATAAAAAAGTACCTTTTATAAAAAAGTACCTTTTATAAAAGGTAGCTTTAATAAAAAAGTACCTTTTATAAAAAAGTTCCTTTTGTAAAAAAGTACCTTTTATAAAAAAGTACCCTTTATAAAAAAGTACCTTTTATAAAAAAGTACCTTTTAAAAAAATGTACCTTTTATAAAAAAGTAACTTTTATAAAAAAGTAACTTTTATAAAAAAAAGTAACTTTTATAAAAAAGTAATTTTTTAAAAAAGTACCTTTTAAAAAAGTACCTTTTACAAAAAAGTACCTTTTATAAAAAGTACACATTTCAGGAAGAAGTACCTTTTTAAAAAAAGTTAATTTTATAAAAAAATACGTTTTATACAAAAGTACTTTTATAATAATAAAAGTACAATATATAATAAACTAGATTTTAGAAAAAAGTAAATTTTACAAGAAAGTACATTTACAAAAAAGTACCTTTTATAAATAATTATTTTTTAAATATTGAAGAGAAACTTTTTTAAAAAGACCCTAAAAATAAAGAAGCGTTTTCTTAACTCCAGATCAATTTTAGCTTTAATGTATACTCATTAACTCCGGAAAAGAATTCAAAATACATAAAAATGAGTTTTAAGCGTCACATAATATGTTTATAAATTTGTATCTTTAACGCAACGTTTTTCCGTAACATCCGAAAATACTTTGCAGATATACGTTTAATTATAACGTACATATTATAGACATTTTTTTAAAACGTTCCATATATTTTAAATTATTTTTCTACTGCTTTCATTTTTACTCTTCTTCAATATTATCTAACACTTTAAATTTATTTAACTCCCAAATTTTTCACAATATATATTATTTTTGTTGATTATACGAAAGAAATTCAATATCTTTAGGTTTACTACCCACCATTAAAAATCAAAAGCGGAGGAATATGTATAATAAAATTTACAGACACATAAATCTTTGATACATAAATAAACTGATTAAAATTTATGGGAAACTGATTATTTGTCTTAAAAAGGATTCAATTTCTCAAATGCAATCTAGCAACAACAACAGCGAGCGGTACAAAATGCCGTATACGAGTAAATTTTACTACCTCTATTCGATGGTCCATATTTTCAATGGCTCTGAGACATAATTGAGGTTCAATGTTGTTGATGTGCCGAATTAGCTCATCCTTTAGCTCTTGAATTGTTCTTGGCTTATTGACGTACAGTTTTTCTTTTAAATATCCCCAAAGAAAGAAGCCCAAGGTTGCCAATTAACATCGCCACGACGTGATATAACACGGCCATTGAGAGCCATTGTTTCATTGGCTGTGTAGCAAGTGGCGCCATCCTGTTGGAATCACATATTGTCCAGGTCCATATCCTCAATGTCTGGCCACAAGAAGTCCGTTATCATCTCGCGATAGTGAACACCGACGAAGAGTCGAGGTTGACGGCTCTTCTTACCACACTATCGCCAACAACAGCATGCACAGGTGTTTTCACATTTCCTACAGACCCGGTTTGCTGAAATTTGCCCACAATGCTACCGATTGTAGACACATTTGGTCGATTATGCTGACCAAAAAAATCACGAAGTGCACGCAATGCATTTTAATTTGAACGCCCATTTTCGTTAAATCTTAACGCGCTGTTCAATTGTCTACCTCTCTCCATGGTTGAATTTGTCAAACACTGAAACAAAGAAATGTCAACTTAAGTTGGGCAAAAAACTTGACGGAGTGACTCACAATTAACATCGTACATTATGGGTGGACCACCCTTTATATTGCAAATACGGGAAAGTTGAAACTTGAGTTGACCAAAAGAAAATGCCAAAAAGTTGCATACAAAAAGACAGTTTTTTTTGGATTAATCACTAACTCACTCTGAAACTCAGCGCAAAAATTTATAAAAATTTTATTTTTCATAAAAATTAAAAATATTTCAATTTGTTTTACACCATTTTTATATTTAATCCTTTACAAAACCTGGTGTTTTAAAAGTTCAATTTTTCAATAAAGGTGTTCTGAGATCTGATTACATCTGGTATAATTAGATCTAATGAGATCTGTTCAGATCCGGTATAATTAGATCTAATGAGATCTGTTCAGATCTGATCCATTTTACAAGGGCATTTATGCCGGAAATTAAACGTGAGTTTCCAGATTGCTAGTCGACAGCAGTACCATCAGAGCTATCTTAGACATGTAGCTATCTTAGCCATTTCTACTATGGCGTTCTTTTTTAAAAAAAGGTTTGTAAATTCTTAAAAGTTTACAATTTGGTTACATTTAGGCGAGTGTAAGGTGTTCTTTTGTGATATTCATTGTTTCAAATTCTATTCAACTATGCAACATACATATAAAATTTACTTCCGTTGTACCATTCACTTAATCAAGGGTGGCGGTTTTAGTTTAGTATTTAGTGTATCGGTCCCCACCTAGTTGTATTGTTGTGTTCCACATTACGTTTATATGTTATGGTTGTTATAAAATACATTTTTAAACTACAATTAATGCTTCATTGAGTAATCTAATACTAATTCGAATGTGTAGAGTATATCCAGAGGTTTAATAAGTAAATTTTCATTTGAAATATTAAAATGAATTTTGTTAAAATAATTGATTATATCATTTTTGTTTGTCATCATTTATATTTTTGAACAGAAATTCAATTAAACTTGACCCGTATGTTTAAGGTCTGTCTTTAATAATTATGTAAAGGGTTTTTCAATTGGCGCGGGTAAATGTTGGCGGCCTGTGACCGTCATGTTGATTTGGTGGCGTTATGGTGGCACTATGGGAAGTTACAATATTTTGGCCGAAAAATCATCTTTAGCGACGAGACGCATTTTTGGATGAATGGCTAAATTGCCTTATATTGGATGATGCCAATCCACACGAGGTTCACCAGGTGGCAATGCGTTCACAAAAAGTTACTGTTTGGTGCAGATTTCGCGGCGGCGGCGTCATCGGTCCGTACTTTTTTGAAAACGACGTTGGTGAGGCCATTCATGTCAACGGCAAGCGATGATAACCGATTTCTTTTGGCCCAAATTTACTATTTCTGAAGTACAATTTACTATTTCTAAAATACAATTGACTATTTCTGAAATACAATTGGAAAAGGTGTAGTGACAGATCTGTTGACATCTAAAGGGATCTGTAGAATTGGGCGATTTGTATGCCCAGATAAAAGCAGACCTGGTCATGGGCGATTTTTATGCCCAGATATAAGCAGACCTGGTCATGTGGTACCATATTTGGTACTAGATCTGGCAAAATATTCAAAATTTCGTAATCTCCGGACTAATTATAGTATCAAATCTGAATGTAAATTAAAAGAAAGATGTCTTTTAATTTCTCATTAAACCTGATTTGATATTGTTATTAGACTTAACTATAGTCCTCAATTTTGAGATTAATAAGATTTGCTGTAATTAGGTCTAATAAGGTCAAGTCATATCTGACCTTTTTTTACGCGGGAAGTAGTACTTTTATTGTCATTCATTATGAGTTAAAAGTTTAAACAACTTTTTGCTAAAAAATGTAAACTTTTTAATTGATATTTAGTTATGAATTTCCCCTGGTATCTATTAATAAGTGGCTTATGACTAAAAAGATTTTGAATTCTAAATGGCATTACATTTTAAAATATAGAATATATCTCAATATTTTAAATTAATTAATTTTGTATCTTTGTAGTATAGTATAATGAAATTTCATTTATAAAATTCCATGATCGTTAAAAAGTGAAATTTTTCTTTTTAGAAATAACAACAATTAAACTGGTTATTTTTTTTAGCTATTTGCGAAAAAATTTCTAACAATGATGTATTGTTTTTTGTTTAAACAATTTATGCATAGCATTGACAGGGCTAGAATTGTATCATCATTTGTTTTGTACTCGTACTAAAAAATAAAAAACATAAAAATGATAATATTATTTTTCAACAAAATTTTTTTAAACATTTAGTCATGTTTTTATTTTTATAAAAAAGTAAATTAACATTACTCATCACAATTACTAAAAGGTATGCAATTGTTGTTCAATACACTATGCTTTAAATGACAATTCTCCGGTGTGACCCACCGGTTTCGCTCAAATTTATATATCGAGAATATCAATGCCATCTATTTCCCATATTAGAAATATTTGCACAAATATCTCCAATTGACAAAGCAATTGAAGGCAAACGACCATCAACAGCGTATCAGTTTAAGCTTTTAAGAAGCTCTAATCGCACAACGAATTTAGCCAAAAAATCATCTTTTCTAAAGAGTTGCGTTTTCATCTCGTCGGTAAACAAACTTAACGCATTTGGCGATGGGGAACTCATCCGCGATTGTCGAGAAGCCAATACATCCACAGAGAGTGACAGTTTGGTGTGGAATTTGGACAGGTGGTATCATTGACCCATTTCAGTCAACGGCGTGCGCTACAGACTTTTTATGGGCTGAAATGTCCCTGTGGAAAAAAGGGGTCAGTTGGGAATTGGGAGCTGTCCCGTGATGGGTGAAAACTGAACCGGTTTCAAAAATACATATCGCGAGATAGGTGAAAAGAGGACCGGTTCCTCAAGCACCTACCACGTGACCGGTTTAAAAGTCATGACATGTCCTTTTAGACCAGTCCTGTGTCATGTCAATGAGGGCCCTTGACCCCCTCGTAGGACAAGCCCATGTTAAATTGACCGGTCCCTATCGCAATGAACCGGTCACGTTGCGTGTCCTGGGATAGGTCCTCTTCCCGCAGGGGTAAGATATGAACTTGGATATTCTTCGGTTTTAGGAGGATGGCGCATCATGTCACACAGATTATCAAACAATCGATCTTTTGCGCACTAAGTTCGATAATCGTGTTATTAGCCGTCTTGACGATGTCAATTGGCCGCAGCTGCGATTTGACCTCTTTAGACTTTTTCTTGTGGAATGCTGTAAATGACTTATGATGCTATGCGGATGATCTCGAAACGATCTACACTCTTAGATCTATTATCGTCCGTGCTATACTTGAGAAAGAACCAGAAATTGCCCTGCGGGAAATGTCCCGTGGCAGGTGTTACTGGACCGGTTCCAAAAATACATATCAAGAGATAGATGGAAAGAAGACCGGTTCTTAAAGTACCTACCTTAAAGTAATATAACAAAGTCTTAGAAAATTGGACTGACAGTATAAGCAACTACGAAGCAAGATGCGGCAGCTACATAAATGAAATCGTGTTTCATAAATAATAAGAATACTTGTTATTTCTAATAAAGTCGTAATATACCAAAGAAAATTAAGTTTAGTTCATTTTATTTTTAAAAAGATACTTGTATTTGGACCACCCTTTCCATATTGGGTAGCTAAACTAATAACTTTTCGGTGTCACATCCATACAAAATCCTCTAAATTGTTATAAAGGGTGGTCTAACCATAATGCACGATGTTAATTGTGAGTCATTCGTTAACGTCCAACTTAATTTGACATTTCTTTGTTTCAGTGTTTGACAAATTCAACCATGGAGAGAGGTACACAATTGAACGGCGCATTAAGATTGTTGAAGCCTTTTACGAAAATGGGCGTTCAAATTAAAATGCTTTTCGTGCACTTCGTGATTTTTATGATCAGCATAATCGACCAAAAGTGTCCACAATCGGGAGAATAGTTGGCAAATTTCCGCAAACCGGGTCTGTAGGAAATGTGAAAACACCTGTGCATGATCGCCTAGTTCATTCTGCGGAAAACATGGCTGTTGTTCGCGATAGTGTGGCAGCGACTCGTCGTTGGTGTTTGATATCGCGAAATGATAACGGACTTCTTGTGGCCAGAAGTTGAGGATGTAGACCTGGACGATTTGCAGTTCCAACAGGCTGGCTCTTTTGGTCGAGAAATTCAATGGCCGTGTGGCGACGTTAGAGGTATTCCCCCGAATCCGTAACGAGCATTTGGCCGATATTTTGTTTCACACATAATTGTCATAGATTCTTCTATCGTAATAAAAAATATTAAGATAATTATCTGAAAACTTTTTGTTTTATTTACAATTAACATCGTGCAATATGGTTGGACCGCCCTTTATTTATATTAATAAAAAAACAAAACAATTATCAAATACCTTTTTTTTTAAACCTTAATTTCTTTCGCAAAAATATTAAATTTATTAAAAGAAAAAAATTATCGCACTTTTTGTCCCTCCCTTTAAACACCTAATATGAGATGGGATCACTAAAAATATTAATGGTTCATTAATCTTCTCTCCTCAATCACATATCCAAATTTTAGAGAAATCGGGGGGATACCTTCCTTGTAAACTTTTTATTGTGATAACATGACCTCAGATACTGAGTTTCTTTTACAATGCTAAAATGGACTTATTTAGATTTTAACTTTAGTAAAAGTGCACAGTTGCTAAGCTTTCTAGTAAGGCAAAATAAGCTCAGTAATTAAAGTTTACTTTACTTTAATAAAATGGTTGCGGCTAATAAACTCTCTAAAAAAAATGAAAATGAGTTTAATAACTGAGCTTTTTACATCACTAATGTCTTTTAAACTTATCTCAAAATAACCAGAGCTTAGTGCTTAACTATAGTTATGAATGTCAAATAACAATTGTTAGTGCTAAGCTCTAGTTATGATTTCGATAAGTTTCCCACACAATTATTTATTTAGGTTGCAAAAAACTGTTGTTTGTAATTCTCAATAAGTTTGCATTTTAAAACTTCATCATATTGATGAAACTTCTTCATAAATATTGATACAACCTCTTGATAATTTTAAAGAGACATTTTTTTTTATATTTTTACAAAAAGTAATGACTTAGAAGTTTTAACATAAAATAAATACAAAAAAATATTTATTCAAAATAGATATAAAAAACAGTAAAACGTGATTAAGACTAACGTTATAGGAAATTCATTTAATTGGTAGTATTTGTTTGGTTTTTATTTTTGAAATTTTTTAAAGTGTACAAGTTTTTTTTTCCTGAATAATTGAAGTATTTTTGAGGTTATGTTGAAATTTCCCTAACGGGTAATTTTACGAGTTTGAAATAAAAAACAAAATTTAGTTAATTAAATAAGCTTTTATTTACATTTTGTTTGGATGTGCTAGCTTAACGAGTTACAGAAATAATGTGTTTCAAAAATTTGTTAATATAAGTGTACAACATTTTTTATGCTAACTGTAAATCTCTAAATTTGTTTATAAACTTTTTTTATGTTTCATTTTTAAAGTTTTAACTGTGTTGTGTCTATTGTCATTCATTTTATTATTATTAAAGTAAATTGTACATTAAATGAAAATCGATGAACTCAATTTATTGAAGCAAATTTTAAAGTTAACGGTAACAGACACGCCAATGTATAAAATAAAAACAATAAAATAAATGAAAACAAAAAAAATATATGAAATAGGTTAAATATGTTAACAAAATGAACATGAAATGATGGTTTAAAAAAGTTAATGTTAAAAAAACAAAAACAATTTTTAAAAAATTTGTAACTTACCTTGAGGCATCGTTAAGTTTATTAAACTTGGGTAAAAGTATGGTAATGAATTATCAAAACAGAGACCAGATAAATATGATGGTTTTTACAAAGTCAATGTCATTAATGCCCTCAACACTTTAATTTATGCAAAAACTTTTAAATTAATTGTGAAAAAATTTTACAGAAGTAATAAATCAACTGAACTTTTTACTATATTAAAATAGCATAGTTGTTTTTCATAGTAAAATTGCCTTAGTACAGGGTTGGCAAGACTTCTTTTTTTGATTTCAAAAATATATCGCGTGCCAACTAAATTTAATTTTCTCTTTTAAAGACATTTTTACCATTTTTAAACATTTACAGATTTTCCTGTTTTTAGATTCGATTTTAACATGGTTTATTTTCCATTGTTGTACAATTTTATAGCACTTTTCTTTCAACCCATTAAAAACTTAAAATTCTAACAAGGATACTACACAGGTTATGTTATGCTTAGATCTTAATGAAACTTGGATATATGGTAGACAGGGCAAAAGTTAATAATATTCGGTTCGAAACTTACCCTCGCCATCTCATTTATACCAGGGATGGAAAATATGTTTTCTGTTATTGTACCAACCAGACAAACAAATTGTACTTTTTCGATCCTTACGGTACCAAAATTTTTTCCGCTTTTTTAACAATTTTATCGTATTGAGTCAGATTTGCTTAGACACTTAAAAGAATTAAAAAAATTTAAATTGAACGGGTGAAACAAAATTTATCGTTAATTTTATGTAGTCGTATAATTCCCACAAAACTTTGAAAAATTTTACTCTAATTTCTATGTCACACCTTTTTATTATGTTTAACCTTTTCAGGATTTGCTATTAAAAAATTTAAAGGCATTTAATAGCTTTTTAACAATAATACACTTTTTTATTATTATTTTTTTTTTGTTTTGAGAGGTATTTTAAAATCAGCTGTTCAATGTTGCCACATTTGGTGTGACACCAATTTAGAGCCGGTTCAACTTAAAACTGACTATTTTTCACTATAGTAGCTGAATAAATAAAAACAGGTTTTAAATTTAAAGTTGCTTTTAAAAAAAATCGACTTTTTGTTATGTGGTTTTATCAAGTTATAAATTTCAAATTGTACTAAATGAGCCGCGGTATTACCATGGTGCCAACCAAGTTAAAAATGTACCAAAAAAAGTACAATTGTACCATGTTTTCCATCCCTGATTTATACGGGGTAAAGAGAGGGTTTTAAAGTTGTTCAAAGCTTTTTTGATTCAGATCTTTTAAAAATTTTAACTGTTCCATTGAATATATTTTTAAAACATGTTTTTTAATATATAATTTTCTTTTAAACAAATATGACCACCATTCTAGAATCCGACCGGAACTGTTTTTTTTTCTTCTAAATTTCGAAACCGAATATTTCTTTCAGAAATTGTTACGAAACCGAGCTATTTACTTTTTATAAATTTGTATTATCAGAATTTTTGTTAATATTGTTCTTATAATTATTTAGAATTCTAGAAAAAAATGGATTCTTAAAAAGAAATTGAAATGAGATTAATTTTATTTATAAAAATAAAATTAACAAAAAAGGAATATTATGTTAGGCCAAATTTACACGGGAGAGGAAATCTGCTAGAGAGAGTAAAAACTTTTCTAAAAAGCTTAAATCATTTAGAATAGAGCAGGGATGGAAAAGTTTATACAATTGTACTTTTTTTGATTAGAGTATTCAAAAACCGAAACCGAAAACCGGTCAACCGGTTTCTTTTTTTTAAACCGATCGGTTTCGAATATTTTGTAAATTCGAAGAAAACCAAAAACCGGTCTTTTTTGTTTGGTTAACCGGTTTTTTTAATTACATCAGCAACTGGGTTACTTGGTCTCTTTTATTTTTTCCGAACACTTTTATAATTGTTTGTTTGGTCATGAAGATTTAGATGTAAGTCTGATAGATTCCGATGAAGACTTAACTTTGGATATTCCAAATAGTTTCATTTCTGATCTAAATAACACAATAAACAGCATTCAAAATCCTAAAAAAGAGACTGTACAAAACCATTCATCATTATATGATGATTTCATATATCTTGAAAAATGCGACAAAAGAACTGAAAAGTTGGAAAATTTATATGTCTTTTGACTATTTGTCCAACATCTACTATTAGTGAAAGAGTATAGCTTTATCAAAAGCAAACAAAAAAATCGCCTTAAAACAAAACATTTAAATTGCATATTATTTCTAAAATATTATTTTTAAAATGAAAAATAGATTTTTTTTACATACAGGTTGGTTGAAAAGTTCCTGCGCTTGAAATGAAAGAATACTGTTTTTGTTACGAAATATATTTTTTTATTTAATATAACCTCCTAGAAGCTCAATACACTTGTTCCAATGATCTTCCAATAATTTTATCCCATCCTTATAATGGTTTTCCGGAAGCTCTGCAAAATAACTGTATACTGCTGCTATGGCCTCTTTATTCGACGAAAAATGCTTTCCACGAAGGAATTGTTTGAGATTTCTGAAGAGATAGTAGTCACTGGGAGCCAAATCTGGTGAATACGGTGGATGTTCAAGCAATTCGTACTTTAATTCTTTGAATTCAGCCATCGTCAAAACACTTTTGTGAGCAGGTGCATTGTCTTGATTAAAAATTATTTTTTTCTTCTTTAAACCAGGTCTTTTCTCACGAATTTTTTCATCCAGCTGATCCAAAAGGCTGCAATAATATTCAGAGTTGATTGTTTTACCTTTCTGAAGATAATCAATCAACAAAATTCCTTTTGCATCTCAAAAAACTGATGCCATAACCTTCTTTGCTGATCGTTGCGACTTCACCTGCTTTGGAGCTGAACAACCAGCTTCAGTACACTGTAAACGTTCTTGTTTCAATTTAGGCTCATGGTCATAGTTATAAAATGACGCAAGAAGTCGGTTTTATTCGGCTTAAAACGCTCGAAATTAAGCTGAGAAATTTGTTTTTGATCCAGTTATTGTTGAATTGTTAATGTGTGCGGCACTAACTTTCCAAACAGTTTTTCATACGTAATTCTTCATGTAAAATATGAAGTACTCGTTCGTCTGAGATGCCTATGGCATTAGCAATTTTACGCTTAGTCAAACTAGGATCTTCACTAATCATATTATGTACCTGCTCAATGATTTCTGCTGTGGTTGTAGTTTTTGGTCGTCCTTCGCGTGGATCGTCTTTAAGGCTGGTACGACCACGTTTAAATTCACCAGCCCAAAATTCAACGGTGCGTTTTGGAGGTGAGGACTCCTTATACACTTCTAACAATTGTTCATAAATTTCCTTTGCTTTTAAACCCTTTAAAACCCTTTAAAACAAAGAATCTAATGACTGCACGATATTCAATTTTTTCCATATTAAAAAAGATCCATGACACGTCGACTTCAAATGGCTTGTAAACAAAGAAAGAATTGACAGAATGACTTGCAACTTTGCATGTGTTCTCAGGACAGTTATATCAACTTGAGAAAAAAAAGTTTGGAGCTAGCAGTGCCATCTCTTGGTGAGCGCAGGAACTTTTCAACCAACCTGTACAACGGTACCTTGTGTTGTGAGGCAAAATTGTTGTATCATTGCGGTTAATATTTCTTTGTACATTGAATAATGTTATTCACCAAATTTGTGAAATAAAAAGTTATTAAGAAGGGTTTTAATGTGATCATTTTTAAAAATGTTGAAAATGATGTTCCCATTTTTCGAAAGAAATTGTATAAACAAATTTATAATTTTCTTTTGCTTAGCTAACTAAAATTTAATTATAATAACCTGATCTCTGATTGAATGTGTTTCTTTTTTTTTTTTGTTAATTATAAATAAATATATTTTTAACGTATGTTAATTTACGTTTTGTGTTTATTTTTATGTAATTTCTTTTTAAACAAAAATTTTAAAAATTTAGTGCTTTGAGGGTCAAAATAGCACTCTTGAATATTTTTTTTTTGATACTGAAAAAAAATCCCATTTTCCATCCCTGGCAGTAGAGCTATGTGGACAGCAATGCTAACTTTTTAAAAGCAAAAAGCGTCGGCCGAGCAGGTGAAAAGTGCTAAATTCAAAAATTTACCAGTTTTTGTGTTTTTCAGTTTATGTTTTTTTTTTATGTTTGTACTTTTAAGAGATAGATCTTATGTTTTAATGTATAAAATACATATTTAAAAAAAATTATTATTGAACTGTTTAAATTAAAAAATATAAAATTTAAAGAAATGGCTTAAATGTTCCAACAAATTCGATTTTTTTAAACCTGCACTTTTCGCAAGTTTGGTTTAAATTAATTTTCAGAAATACTTAACTGTATTTTGTAATTTGAGCAACGGGTATTGCTTCTTTTTAAGTCTATTTAAGCACACAAACGATATAACTGTTTGTACAACCTCAATGCCTCGTCGGATTAGTTCCCCAAGCATTTCTGTATTTTTGCTTGTAACGATCCATTTTTAATAAAACATATATTTAGGAGGATTTCTGTAAAAATAGTTTTTTACAAGTTGCTGTGAAAAAAAATTATTATGTTACACCAAAATTTTAAACGATTGGCAAAAACATAATGCAAATTACCAAAAAAATAAGTTGCCAGATTATGGACAAAACTAACAAATGACTCAAAAAGAGCTAAAAGGGCTAAACAAGATAACAAAAACAGCTGTTTTAGCCCTTAAAAAAATAAAAAATACGCGTTGAAAGAAATCAAAAAGGGCTAAATAAAGCCCGAAAAGAGCTAACTTGGCATCGCTGTATGTTTTTTGCTTTATCTCCATAATTTTTTCTTTAGTGATATTATAGATTTTTATATAACAAAATTTATAAATTTATAATTTTTAAAGTCACTAAAATTTATTTCAAAACGGCAAGTAAAAAATCTGTAGCGGCCTTTTGAACCAATTTTGAGCAGCTTTTGCTGCTATATGCACTGATTTATTTTTATGAGTGAACATTAGTAAAAAAAGCTCTGTAACTAAAAATTTTACTTAGGCTCATAACGGAGCCTTTTATTATTGTAAAAAAAGCATCTCAGTAACTGAGCTTTTTACTATAGTTAAAAAGAGGCTCAAAACTCAGCTGTTTTGAGCTTTTTATTATAGCAAAAAAACAAAAAAAAAAACCAAGCTCAGAAACTGAGCTTTTCACTACAGTAAAAAGAATCAGTTTTTTTTTACGATAGTAGGAATAATGTTCATTATTTGAACTTTTTACTATTAGTAAAAAAGATGCCCAAAAACTGAGCACTCAGAAAAAAAGTTAGCAGAAAAATTTGTAAACGGTTTTAAATCCCACTTTACTATTTTTTTACTAATTTTTAGAAGAAAAATTATTATTTAGTAAATCAGAATATTTACAAATTTTGTTGCTAATTTCAGAAATCATTTTACAAATGTTTGAAAACCGATTTGCTAAATTAGCAAAAAATTTACTAATTTTAAAAAAGTTGATATTGAAAGAAATGTTATTTCTTATAATTAAAACTTATACTCATGTCCAAAAATAGGACATTCTCTTAAAATAGCACAATTTTTAGCGCAAAAGAGCCATTGTTTCGTTGGCTGTGTGGAATCACATATCATCCAGGTGCATATCACCCATGGCCACAAGAATCCGTTATTATCTTGCGATAGCGAACACCATTCACGAGTCGAGGTTGACGGCTCTTCTGCCACACTATCAATGTTTTCATAAGAACGAACTGGGCGAACATGCTCAGATGTTTTCACATTTTCTACAGATCCGGTTTGATCAAATTTGCACACAATTCTTCCGATTGTGAACACATTTGGTCGATTATGCTAACCAAAAAGATCAGGAAGTGCACGAAAAACATTTTAATTTGAACGCCCATTTTCGTTAAAGGCTTCAACAATCTTAACGCGCTATTTGATTGTGTACCTATCCATGGTTGAATTTGTTAAACACTAAAACAAAGAAATGTCAAATTATGTTGGGCAAAAAACTTTACGTTAAGGTGTGACTCACAATTAATATCGTATTATGGTTGGACCACCCTTTATATTAAAAATGGTGCTCAGTTACAAAGAATCTTTTTTTCTATAACAAAAAAAAAAAAAAACCCCAGAAACTGAGCTTTCATCTATAGTAAAATAGTTGCTCAGTATCTGGGCTTTTTACTATAGTAAAAAAGGGGCTCAGCAACTGAGATTTTTTCTAAAGTAAATAAAACAAAGCTAATCAAAAGGAATGTACCCCAACCTAAACACTCCGATTTTGATGGAACATCCGTGTGATAGAAAAAGAAAATCTAAGCTCAACCTGTCTCACTTTTTCGTTCAAAATTTGAAAATTTTTGGAAACTTCTTTTATTCGACTGCATGTCGGAAACGTTCGAATTTCTATAAAAAATTGTATTAAAATATTTAATATATTCGCCAAATGTGGAAATTTAATATCGATGGCTTAATATAAAAAGGCCCTAACTCGATTTTTTGCTACTTGACATGAAAAGGAAAAAACTTAATAAAATCCGTAAAATTTTATGTACAGAAAAAAGTTTTAATGCAATTTCCAAAAATGTGTTGCCTCATTCTATTAAAAATTGCATTAAATTTTTTTTGTATCTAAAATTTTATGTATTTTATTAAGTTTTTTCCTTCTCCTGTTAAGTAACAAAAAATCGAGTTTGGGCCCTTTTATATTAAGCCATCGATATACATAATGTCCATGCTAGGTTGACAGGTGGTTTAAAAAATTGCAACGTGAAAAAGTCCTTCAAATCCAAAATAGAATGAATATAAAAATAAGAAAAAGTACTTAAACAATGAAATTAAATAAGGAATAAAATATAAGATTTTTGCAGCTATAGCAGTTGACTTCATATAAAGTACAAATTTTTTTTTTAAAGGGATTACTTATATGGTTACGAGAATGGAAAAGTAATATGTCTAAAAATAGATTTTTAAAAAGAGGAATTTTTATTAAAAAATTTTTATATAAAAAAAACAAATATTTTAAACGTTATTAAAAATAATGTGGTCATGATGGGAATCGAACCAGGGAATTCTGGTTGCCAGCCAAGAACTCTACCAACTGAGCTATCGACGCATATAGTATTTGATTGCTTTAAACTTAAATGAATAGTTGCGCTTCGTTTTTTCGCTAGTGTTGTCAAAACAAACATACATTACCCTTTTGCTTACAAAAACACACAAAGTAATGTATCTAAAAATAGATTTTCAAAAATACTCAATTATTACTTTACATTTATAAGTCATATATTACGTAATCAATAATGAGTAACTTATTACTTTATGCTTGCAAATAATGAAAAACATATCGAGCTATCATTACAAGGTAACGCATGAGAATATCGCACCCACTACCAAAGTTTTGTTGGGTTGTCTGTAACTGAGTTTGGTACTATATTAAAAAATGGGTTCAGTAACTGAGTTTTTTACTATATTAAAAATGAGGCTCAGAATCTGATAATAAATAGTATAAAAAAGGATGAGTAGCTGAGGTTGTTATATTTATGTATATAAATTTTCGTTTAAAGCTACAAAAATTCTAAACAACTTTCTAAGGTTTAACTTTTTAATGTTTAACAATTCGTGTATTTTTCTTTAAATTTGTAAATAATATATTTCCACCATACAGAAGAACATTTTATTGTACCCCAGGTGGCGTATTCAATTGCTTAAAGCTTTTTACTATAAGTTTTTAAACATATTTGTAAGTGTTTATGTTCTCAAAACACATTTAATGTAATACAAAGGGTTTTTTTATAACCCTCTACCATATATGTTGAGGGCATATATCCGTTTGTCATACCGTTTGTCACATGTTAAAAGAAATATAGATCCAAGACTCCATAAAGTATATATATATATTCCTGATACTTATGCAATTTTAAGTCGATTTTAGCGATGTCTGTCTGTTGAAATGGCATTAATTGACATCCTCCCGAGAAGTTTGGTATAAAAAATTAGCAAAATCGATCCAACTGTTAAAAAGTTATTGAGTGAAAATGTGAAGGTACCTCTAAATTTTTCATACAAATTGGTGTTTTTAGTACAATTTCATAGTAGCGACTGCCAAGTAAAATATGTTCAATTGTTCTGGTGAAACGCTTAGAATTATTAAATATTTCATATATACCTCAAATATTTTTCACCTCAAAAAATTTTTTTACCAAGAAAATTTTTTTAACTCGAACAATTTTTTTCACCTCCAAATTTTTTCACCGCAAAATTTGTATTCATATCCAAAAAAGTTTTTCATCTCAAAAATTTGCTTTCACCTCCATAATTTTACTTCAAAAGTTTTTCTTTACATTATTTGTATCAAAAACAGTAGAGAACATTTTTTAGGATATTGATGGAGGGTATTCGAAGATTCGGCATAGCCGAATTTAAGCCTTTTTTACTGTTTTTGTGAAGAAAATCTTTTAGACCCCCAACATAAAATGCTGATGGTAATAGTTTTACACAATTATTATGCGGTTTACTGAACTTAAATATTACGGAAGCATACAGAAATGAAGAACATACAAGAACGTTGCAACAATATATACAGTGAACAGCAGAAGTCATGGTACACATATTACACCTTCCACCATATATTGTGAGGATATATATCAGTTTGTCATTCCGTTTGTAACATGTTTTCACCTCAAAAAATTCCTTCTCCTCAAAAAATTTTTCCTCCTTAAAAAATTTTTTTTCTCCTCAAAAAAATTTTTTCACCTCAAAATTTTTTTCATCTCCATCATTAT
Source organism: Eustalomyia histrio (assembly GCA_949748255.1). Lineage (NCBI taxonomy): Eukaryota > Metazoa > Arthropoda > Insecta > Diptera > Anthomyiidae > Eustalomyia > Eustalomyia histrio. The sequence goes on along the minus strand of OX456525.1, from coordinate 59,005,355 downwards.
ACCCTCCACTATATATGGTGAGGGTATATATCAGTTTGTCATTCCGTTTGTAACATGTCGAAATATAGGTTTAAGACCCCATAAAGTATATACTATATTCGTGATCCTTATGCAATTTTAAGTCGATTTAGCGATGTCCGTCTGTCTGCCTGTCTGTCTGTCTGTCCGTCTGTCTGTCTGTTGAAATGGCGATCACGAAGTGAAGACGCAAGCGGGGGTGCCTATTTTTACCCAGATTATTGAACATCCTCCCGAGCAGTTTGGTATTTAAAATGAGCAAAATCGGTTAAGCGGTTCAAAAGTTATGAGTGAAAATCTGAAGGTACCTCTAAATTTTCCATACAAATTTGTAAAATTTTTTGTATCTATTTTTTTTTCTGTTAAGTAAGTAAAAATGTTATTAAGTCTTCTTCTTGTTCGATTACATTTATTGTCTAACATAGAATGAGAATAATAACATTCTTAAAGCTATATGTGTGTTACTCTGATAACTAAGTTAACGTAAAAATGAACAATGTTAAAGTCGCTAACAGAGCAGACCTCTGTAAATAACATTGCTAAAACTAAATAAATAACATTACTAAAACTAAATAACAAAAGTTCGTTACATAAATTGACAAAACATATTCATATTACAGCTCATGCAAAATTCTGTATATACGTATATCATCTTCAGCCCCTATGGTGGAGGGTATTCAAAGATTCGGCACAGCCGAATTTAGCCCTTTTTTACTTGTTTTACTTTAAAAGTTTATTATATTATTTGTATCAAAAACAGTAGAGACCATTTTTTTAGGATATTGGTGGAGGGTATTCAAAGATTCGGATCATGTTAACTTCATAGATTTTCTAATATTCTTTTAATTTCGTTCGTACCTTTCGCACCACACCAATTTGTGTCCGTCCGTCCTAAAAATATTAAATTTTGATTTGTCGGAGGATATTACTTTTTCCCAAAAGTCGTTTGCTTAACGCTTTTTTCTGTCTGTTCCGCTAACCTGCTGCTTCTTGCAAGCCACGTACCGTGTCTGCAGAAACAGATTCCCCAATGATTCTTTTGACTCGGAAGACATTTTATGTGCACTTCTGAAGGGGTCTTTCTTAATAATGGCTTAAATTTTTCGTTCATCTTTATTTATGAGCATTGAAACCGATTTATAACTTTTTGCACTATTAATTTATTCCTATTTATAATTTTAGCAGTTTCGGTATATGATTTACCAATTTTATGATTATTGATTATTATTTTTCGTTCTTCTACACTCACAATATATTTTCCCTTAGCGACTGTAGTTTATTTAAAAAGTAATAGGTAGAGTTTGTTTTTAAATGAAGAATCAATTGAAATTCATAGAAATATATTTTTTAACTATTTGAATCAGTCATTCAAAAAACAAATTTACAGACATTCAGTAGGAGTTGATATTTTCAGTTAAATGTAAAATTTTATGTTTTCTTTTTCTAAAAATAGAAATTCATATAATTCCTTTTTGTTTTTTTACCAAAATAGTTTGTTTATATATGAAATTATTTCAATAAAAATTACAAGAAATTATTCAAATATACATACACACATAGAAAATAAAAATATATACATCTGTGTGTGTGTTGTGTTTTGCAAAAATCACAAACAAATAAAAAAAATCAATTAAAAAAAAAAACACAAAAATCGTTTTTTTCTATGTTTAGTCAAAAAATTGATGGTTATTTTAAACGACTTTCGATTATTTTTACTACTTTTGTCGATTATTAAACAATGATTGAAAATAAACAACAAAATGGGTTGAATATAATGAAAAATCAGTAGTCCTCTTTTTGATTGAATTTTCGATTAATTTAATATGTATTTTAGATTATTTTTAACGAAATAATATTGTGAGTGTATTGCTAGCCCTTTTATCGACATTTTAACAAATTACTTGACTTCACTTCTTGGCATAACCAAATGCTTCTTGGAAATTTGGAAAGTGACGTTACAACAACCAACAAAAGTCTAAGGTATTCCCAAAGTTTTGCAATAAAATTTTATAGGGCAAATCAACTATAAGACCGTTATGCATTGTTTAAATAACTCCATATTGGTCTACAATTTTTATAAGTTTTATTTAGTTTAATATTTTTTTTTTTTTGGATTTTTCGTAGTGTACAATACACAAAATAATTTTGACTGGGGTACCATGACTTTTGCTGTTCACTGTAAATGAAATCAAGAAAAAAATACAATTTGAAAAAGTATTTTTCTGGGAAGATATAAAACTGTCTCAAGATAATAAAGATACAGATGCAGAATAAAGATTATTATAAAATGAATTATAATAACAACCAGGTTTTGTTGTTACTATTCAAGAATAATTAATTTAAAATATAGTTTAGGAAAAGTTTTTATATTTTCAAGAAAAAAATTACCATTCCCAGTTTGTGTAATAGCCACATTAAATTAATTTGTATTTGTTTTACTGGTAATTAGAGTGTGAAGTTACCACTTATTTAAGCCACCTCTACCAACAGTATAAAATCATCAAAAATTATTTTCTAAAAACAAAAAATTCATAAACTTCTAACTAACTATTCCCACGCAATTCTTTTTATGGTCTTAATTTTCTTAAGTCATCTGAAAAAATAAACTTGTTTACTAAAAACACAGATTTTTTGTTGTTAAACATTTTACAAATTCACAACTTTTTTAAATTTGCTGCTGTGTTTTTTTTTTAGTTTAAATGTTAAAATCAGTTTTGACATTTTTAAAAATACATGTGCCCCTTAACTGGTTATATGACAATTGTTGTTGTCGTAAGTTTATATATCTTGTGTACATAAATGTTAGGGTATTCCATCAGTGAATCATTATTCGATTAATTGCACAATTTTGTCAAATAATTGCTTGAATAATATAAAATACCTAAAATTCGAATAACAAATAATTTTATACAATTAATTAAAACTGATAAAAAAATATACAAAAATGTTTCAAAAATATAATTTTTAAGTTTAGTTCAAAAAAAATATTTAGAACATAATTTACTCCCATTTAGTTCAAAAAATATGTCTGAGAAAGTACTTGAACATAATGTGTGTTCATTTTTTTTTCGCGAGTAGTAAAATTAACTAAATTTTAAGAAAGCGATTTATAAATTAAGTTTAAGTCTACTACTTTATAATTTTTTAGAATTATTTTGTAAACATTAGTTCAGGCAATTAAACAACAAAAATTCATAATTTTTACCTATGAAATAATAAAAATTTATTTGATTTTAGAAACAGCTGAACTATTTCTAGGGAAAATTTTCATGGAACTTAGTTCAGATAAATTTTAATAAAACAATATTTTTTTAAGTATGTTTTCTAATTTTTGGGAAATAATAAACTTAGGTATAGGATTTTTTCCTAAAAATTTCTTCAGATAAATTTAAAAAAAAATTTTGAGTAAATTTTTCTTAAATCGAGGAAAAGTTTAGTTTTTGTTGGAAAACGTTAACTTATTTTCAAAATTTTTTTAATTTTCTCGTATCTGATGATATTTAAAGAAAAATGCTATACCTAAGTTAATTATTTCTCAAAAATTAGAAAAGTTTTACTTGAAAATAAAATAATACTTTATTTAAATTTTTAAAATTTATCTGAACTAAGTTGAATGAAAATATTTCCTAGAAATAGTTCATCAGTTTCTAAAATCAAATAAAATTTAACATAAATTGAGGATCAATCGTATCGTCTGAACGAACATCATTTTCAAAATTACAGAATTGATGCCGAAAGGCCGAAACGTGCCTTTAAATTTGTAAAGTATTCTGAATTTATTTTTGTTTATTAAGGTGACAGAATGGTATCCGAGGTCAAAAAAAAAAGAAATTACTCAATTTGTTTACACATTGAAGAGTTGCATTTGGAGAGTTACCTTTGGAGAGTAGTAATTTTTGTGTACAATATATTAATTTTTTTATTCCATGGTGGCGGTAGATCGAAGTACTTTATATTCACTCAGAACTGAGAAAAAAAAATCGCAAAAATCTTTTTTTTCGGCCACGGAAACCATCCTGTCTCCTTAAAACAACAAAAACAATTGTATATTATTCTACATACATTTTTTTGAATAATTTATGAATTTTATTCGATTAACCGGTTATTCGCTTAAAAAATCGATTAATTAAATAAATGTTAATGTTTTGTAGTTTTACAACAAAATAATTGTGTTGCATGACCAAAACAATTTCGGTTTGTTTACCTTTTTCAGTTAATTTTAGACAAATTGTGCGTGGTGTGATTCATTTCTCTGATTTGTTCATGAGTAATAAATAACTGACATTGTTGTATACATACAGATAAGTTTATTAATAGTCTATCATTTGCGAAAAATCTACGAATCAAATTAGTACAATAATTACTTAAAGTTTTAAGAATATTTGCAAAAGTGAATGAAATATTTATTTGGGGCGATTGATGAATGCCTGATATTTACTTTTTAAAGATTATTTCATGTAAATGTTGACTGCGGCTATGCCGTAGTTGGTCCATCCATGAGCTCCAATTTTGGCATACTTTTTCCAGCATTTCGGCCGGTATCGCAGCTGTAATGTTGTCTTCCAGAGCTGGAATTATGCTCCATTGACTGTAACGTTGCGATTTTTATCGTTCTTGAAGAAGTACAGTCCAATGATGCCACCGCACAATGCTTTGTTCCATAGACAAAAATCTAAAATAAAATGTTGGTCATGAATATTGAAAAATAATATATTTTTTGAAAGATTATAAATTATAAGATTATAAAAATTTTTGGTTTGACTCTTTTTGGCGCCATAAAGGGCGCTAAACTTGGACAAATTTAAGCAATAATGGTATAACAAAAATATGGCTTTTAGTTTTTTCACGAAAAAAAAAAATCATTTTTTAAAAAATTAATTTAAAGTTTGGTTTTTATTTTGTCTTGCGATAATATGTTTGTAATCGACTAAAAATATACTATACAGTATAAATCTTTAGTACAATTATTTTTTATGGATCTGAAAATTACTTTTTTTGTGTTAGAAAATCGAAATTTGCAAAACTTTGATGGAGTAAAAAAAAAAACAAGTAAGAGCGGCTAAATTCGGCTATGCCGAATCTTATATACCCTTCACCATGGTTGGGAAAATAGTGAAGTTTATATATGGACATATATGGAATGGACAGATTTATATACGGACATCTTTAAGAGGAAATTTACCATTTAGTTTAGTGATAAAACTTGGACTCTGAAAGATTTATGGTTCCCGAAAATAGGTATTTAAACAAATTTATGTTTTGGTCATAACTACTTTCAGCAAATATGTTTTACTAAAGATTTTCGATCTTTAGATATATAAGACGTATCCATAGGTCATATTACATTTTAGTTTTTATAAAAATATTGATGTTTTTAGCCCATTTATGGAGTATTTAATTACGGTCTTACCGTTCTTAAGATATAAATTAATCTATTTTGTGCCACGCCCAATTTAAGGATCCCGCCCACATTTGGTCAGATGTTGTGTATTGATAACCAATATGTTTGCACCTTATTTGGAAACTTTTCCTCTTTCCGTTCTCCAATTATACAGAAAAGCTGACCAACAACTGTGCTGGACGCATTTGTTTTGTTAAAAAAAAAATAAAAATATAACAAAAAGTCTTAAGAAAATAAAAAAAAAGTGTTAAAAAAATATAAGAATAAAAAAAGTTGAATAGACGGGGCTCGATCGCGCGACTAAAAGAAAAAAAGTATTTGTGACAAAGCGCTTAGACCACTGAGCCATTGAAGGACATAAGCAAACGTCGTTAATAGAAGTAAATAAAGAGTTTTTGTTTAAAACAGATTTGTTTGGGTTTTATTTAAATGACAAACCTTTGTATGGATTTGTTGTTTGTGGGTAAAACGTGAGGAGGTGAAAGACAAAAAGTTCAACAAATAAAATAAAAACAACAACAATCACGATCATAATGCCAATCAATGTTGTCATATTTTTTTTTCAAAAATCTTTTTAGTTCTAAAAAAAGATTTTTTCGACCAAAACAATATTTTTTTACAAATCGTTAAAAGAAATCACTAGAACTGCATGTGTTTTATTTCTACAAATATGTTTGATTTAGCTGGCAAACTTGCATTTGGGGTTTTATTTCGCTTTTTTATTATAAAATATTTTTAATTTATATAATTATTTTTTTTTTTTTTATATAAATTTTTGAATATTATTTGATCTATCTGTTTTAATTATATATTTTTAATTTTATCAGGCTCAAGATCATAATTTTTTTAATGATACTAACGAATAGTAAACACTAATTTTTTTATTAAATGGAAAAAATTGTAAGGATCAGTGCACACTTTCGACCCGAGCGACCAGGTCATCTTCAGCCTCCTTCTGAACCACCCAACACAAATAACTCATGGTTATGAACAGGCATTTATACTCTAAGGAAAATGACTATGTGAAATTACATTCTTCAGTTAGTGAATGATTACCCGTACAAATGAGCTTTTTCCATCTATTTATATTTTTTAATTTATTTAGCTTAATTTTGAAAATTTGAAGGAAAATAGTTTATAATTTTTTTTTTATAAATTATTATAAGTTATGACGTAAAATAGTTGCACTCAAAGGGAAATTATGTATAAAATTTTCTTTAAAAATCTGTTTATAAATTCTTTTAAATCGGAGCAAAAAATAGAAATAAAACCGTTTGTATTTTGTTTGTATCAGAGGGTTTTTATACAAATTTTGATGTTTTTAGCCTATTTATGGATTATTTAATTATTAATATAAAATTTTATTTAAATTAATTATTTAATGTTAAAACAAACAAAAAAATAAAAAAAAGTCTGAAGAAAATAAAAAAAAAATGTACAAAAAAAAGTTGAATTGTGTTGTCTTCAGTAGGATTCGAACTCGCGTTCTTAGAGAAAAAAAGTATTTGTGACATAGCGTTTAGACTCGGCTATGAAGGCTATATGGAATCATCGTTTATAGAGTTAAATGAACAGTTTTCGTTCAATAGGGATTTGTTTGGTTTTTATTTAAATGAGAAATCTTTGTATGTGTTTGTTTTTTGTGTATAAAAGGTGAAGAGGTGAAAGAAAAGAAATTGATACGTTTGTTATGCGTAATATTCAACATACATATAAAAACAAAGGAATTTAACGGAAAAAATTAGAGGTAGTCCTGGTTTTTTGCTAATATCTCAGCCATTTATCAACCGATCTGGCTGATTTTTAATAGCAAGCAGAAATGGATCACATTTAACAGAAATATATAACAATCAAGTCCTCATCATGTCTGGGGTCTTCGGAAAACCCATTTCAACACACAGACGGACAGACGGACAGACGGACATCGTTAAATCAACTTCGCTCTTCATAAGGACCCAGATTATATATACTTTATAGGGTCTAAGATCAATATTGTAGAAATTACAAACGGAATGACAAACTTATATATACCCTTCCACCTGTGGTGAAGGGTATAAAAATATGATAAAAGGGTATTTCTTTTACGTTTTTCAAAGTTAATACTATTATCTCAAAGATTATAAGAAGTATAGAACCAAGTTTTTGCCACAAATTACAAAAAAAACATTTTTTTAAATACGTAAAAAATAATAAATATTTACCATAAATATGAATGAAAAATATATTCTTGGAAAAATTATAAATTAGCTTAAAATCGTATAAGAGAATATTTTGGTTTTATTTTTTTTGGAGCCTCGAGAGGGCGTTAAACTAAGAGAATTTAAAGAAAAAATAGTTAAGCACAAAAAAGAAAGTTTTAGATGTTTCACAAAAAAAATTTAAAAATTAAGTTTTCAAAAAATTGCTTAAATTTTTTTTTATTTAATTGTTCTTGTATATATGTAATAAACTACAAGTGTAAATTTTATTGTAAATTTTCATATACATTTTTTATATTAATATTTTTTTTGTGATTATATTTTTGTGGTAATAAGAAGAACCAATATTTTGCCACAAATTATAAAAAACCATGTTTTTAAAATTTTCTATTTTTATGATTTTTTCATAAATTTGATGCAATTTTGGAGAGTTAAAAATTAAATTGATGTCAAATAACATAAAGTTCCCCGATAATATATTTCTAAAAAAAAAACATATTTTTAGAAAGATTATAAAGCGTTTTGTGAAAAAACAAGTTAAAAAGGGCTAAATTTGGCTGTGCCGAATTTTTGAATACCCTCCACCAAAGGGGATAAGGATGATATACGTATATACTAAATTTTGCATGAACTGTAATATGAATATGTTTTGTCAATTTATGTAACGAACTTTTGTTATTTAGTTTTAGCAATGTTATTTACAGAGGTCTGCTCTGTTAGCGACTTTAACATTGTTCATTTTTACGTTAACTTAGTTATCATAGTATGTAAGACAATAAATGTAATCGAACAATAAGAAGACTTAATAACATTTTTACTTACTTAACAGAAAAAAAAAATAGATACAGAAAAATTGTACAAATTTGTATTAAAAATTTAGAGGTACCTTCGCATTTTCACTCATAACTTTTGAACCGCTTGACCGATTTTGCTCATTTTAAATACCAAACTGCTCGGGAGGATGTTCAATAATCTGGGTAAAAATAGGCACCCCCGCTTGCGTCTTCGCGTCGTGATCGTGATTTCAACAGACAGACAGACAGACGGACAGACAGACGGACATCGCTAAATCGACTTAAAATTGCATAAGGATCACGAATATATATACTTTATGGGGTCTTAAACCTATATTTCGACATATTACAAACGGAATGACAAACTGATATATACCCTCACCATATATGGTGGAGGGTATAAAAAATAGATTTGACTCTTATTTGCCCCACTAGAGGGCGTGGAAAAACTTGTTAACAAGAAATCGGTTTTAATTATAGATATCACAAATAGTGTATTCGAGTGTATTCGTCACGTATAGTGTATTTAAAATACCAAACATTCGGTATTCGGTTCAAATTGAATTATTATTTAATTTATTAAATTAAGTATGTGAACGACATTGTTTTATTTTAAAACAAAGTTTCATAAAATTTAATCTCTAATTTCTAACATGCGTGATAATCGAAATAATGCCTGGTTCGGTATTTCGGTAACGAATTTTTGATAATTTAGTATTTTAAGGGTAATAAAAAACAAATTTATTTAACTTAAGTGTTAAAAATAATTTTCAATGACTGCAAAGTAACAGTATTTTAGGGGAAATGCTATTTAAAAATATTGCAATATTTTGAGGGGTATTGTTTGTAATTAAAATAGGATATACTAATGACTTTTTAGTTATATGTTTGTTATATTATTTAAATTAATCTGATAAGTTTGAATGCAATCGGTCAACTTTTAAACGTTTTATAGCATTTCTTTAAGGATATATGACAGGTAATCGAGACCTTGCTCCGAAAAAATATTGGCACGTACGTTAATAATTTTTTTTTTCATAACAATTATTACATTTTTAAACTTCAGGATATATGGGAGGTAGGCGTGTGCTTGCACCAATTTTCCTAAAATTTCGTTTATCTTCTAACTAAAATCGCGTACCAAATTTCAGTAAGCTACGATAACTCCTTCTATTTTTGTCAACTCATTATATGCGCCGTTATATGCGCCGGCTCATAAACCGCACTAAATATTGCATCTTTTAGGGTGCATTGGATTCTCTTGAACTGCTTCTGGCTGCTCTGTTTGTTGACGTACCCATTGGGCCAAAAATGAGCTTCGTCGCTTAAGGCAATTTTTAGATAGAAATATGGATCTTCATCCAAGCGTTGTTCGTTTGTTAATCTATTTATGGTGAAATGACAAACCTTACTGAACATTTAAAGCATTACCACATGTCACGAAGTTTTTTTATATATATATTTTCTATATTTAATTTTTAGTCTTATTAATTTTATTTTGAATTATCAAAATAATTTCTTTTTTGCTATAAATGTTTTCCTTTTAACTTTGTTGATTCTCGTGCGATTTAAATGATGAAAAATTTCTGGTATATTTTTCATTATTTATACATTCCATAACTTATTTGTTATTTATAATAGTTTTTCAATAAACAAACAAAACAAAAATTACTTTTTATTCTTTCAAAATCAAATGACGTCAAGATATTTGTTATTTTCTTTTTTAAATTTCAATTACCCAAAGTAAAATTAATATAAATTTTATACTTTGTGATTTTTTAAATTGAAACACAATAAATGTTTTATCCGTACACAATATTTTAGGTTTGTTTATGTGTTATTGTTATTTTTTTTAAAGACATGTTAGTGTTTTTTGTTTGTTTTATAGATTTTCAACAAAACTAATTTCAAAATTTTCTAATTTTAAAATTATTAAAAATTATAAGATTTTTTTTATTAACTTTAGTAATATAATTGTTTTAAAAATGTTTAAAAATTTCAATTATTTACAATTTTTATTTTAAAAATTTCAATCTTGCTATTTTTTTTTGGCTCCAAACAAAACACAAAAAAAAACTTAAAAAATCTTATAAATTTAGTTTTCTTTTTAACAATTTCTTGAAAATTTCAATTCGGCCCTAGAAAAAATTTAAAAAGTTCTGTTTGTGTTATTAACCCTTAAACCACTAAGACCGTCTACAGAAGGTCAACACTAAAGTCCAATTATATCCAAAGCAATATTTTTGGTGCTATAATCGCCAACGACATTTTTGTCTGTTTGAATTTACCTTTCGAACAGTGCCGGTTTGAACACGCTCAGTTGAATAGTTTGATAGATACACCCATTTCTGTCAAGATTTTTGTCAAAACAGACGCAAATATGATTTATGATTTTGGTGCAAAATTAAAACTAAAAAAAAACATACTTTCCAACAGCTCAATCGACTAGACATTTTTTTGGAAAGTAGCTTCAAGCTGTACTTTGATAATTTGTTGCGTGTTTGAGTTGTGAAACAAATATTTTTGTTTGAGTCGAGCTTTTTGTCTTCAGGTTGTCTTTCAGTTTTTCCACCTGGCGCTTTCATTTTAAATTTTTTTGACAAATGGACTTCACATTCGTGCTTTTTAGTCCAAAATGATACTAGAACCAAAATTTCATAACAAAATACCTCGTATTTCGACTCCAGTGGTTAAAGGGTTAAACATATTTCATAGAAGATTTTTGTAAATATAAATAAAGTTTTTTTTTCTTTTCAAAAAGGCACCAACAATGAAATTTGCAAACAATTTGTTGTTATTTTTTTTTTGTAACTTCCCTTCTTATTTTTAAAGAATTTTTATATGAACAATGCCAACTTACAAACTTTTCATACAAAAAATTTTTGAAAATCGAATTTGAATTTAAACAAATATTTTTAATATAATTTCGTTAAAAATGATCTAAATACATATTTAACTTATCTAAAATACAATAAAAAAGACTACTGTGTTTTTATTATATTCACTCCAATTTGTTATTTATTTCCAAATCGTAGGGTTACGCTTAAAATTTTATTCTTTAAAAACTTTGGTTTTGTACACTCAAAATAGTTTGTAAGTTAAAATAACAGAAAATGCCATTTACAAGAAATGATATTTCATTTTAAAACCGGTCTACTTAATTTTCCTTTGAACAAAATGGCTTTTGTTATTTATTTTTAAATGTTGATTAAACAACTGACACATTCGTAAGAAACAAATGATAAATCAGTAAAAATAAATGTTAAAATTTTACCTACCAATTCCTTAAAAAATAAATGATTTTTTCATTTATTTAAAATTGTTTCTGTTTTTTTTTTTTTTTTTTAATGTACAAAATGTATGTATGCATGGCTATAGACAATTTGTGTGAATGTATTTCTGTATGTATGTGTGTTTATGAAGTTCTTGTAATTTGAACTGAAATAATTTTGTATATAATTTAATGTATATAAAAAACAATTTGGAATTTTTGAAGATTTTTTTTGAAACAGACAGCAAACAAGATTTCAATTTGAAACAACTGTAACGGACAGAAATAAACCACAAATTTCCGTTTTATGGGTAAATTTTTATTAAAGTTTGAAACAAATGAAAAAAATAAATGAAATTGAAAAAATCGGTAAATGACAGTAAATCATTTCGAATAAATGTATAAGTTAAAATACGAGGGCGGATCAATAAGTCCGAGACTTTTCGAACTTCCCTCGTAGTTATATGAAATGCAACACTGATCCCATCAGTACCAACTGTTAATAGACTACTGTCAAATTTTGACCAAGTTCCGTTATTTACTTTGCGTTTAACAGCTGTTCAAAACATGCAACCTCGTGGATTTTTTTTAAAATGGAAAAAAGTGAATTTCGAGTGCTCATTAAACATTTTTTTTGCGAAAAAAAAAACGTCAATCAAGGAAAAGCTTGATAAATACTATGGAGACTCTGCACCATCGATATCAATGGTAAAAAAGATGGCTGCCGCGTTTGCTCACAATCGACCACCAACGGAATCGTATGACAGCTTTGTTTCCATGGCAAAAATCCATAGATTACGAATTGTCCCCTCATCCGCCTTATTCTCCGGATTTAGCCCCCTACTAGTGACTATTTCCTAACCTAAAGAAATAGCTCCAACGATGAAATTATTGATCAAACAAATGCCTATTTTATGGACCTCGAAAAATCATATTTTTTGGAAGGATAAAAAAATTGGAGAAAAGTTAGACTAAGTGTATTAAGCTAAAAGGAGATTATGTTGAAAAACTATTTTTTTTTGCAAAAAAAACTGTGTTTCATTCAAAAAGTTACGTACTTATTGATCTGCCCTCATAGATATTTCTTTGAAAAAAATGGATGTTTCTTTATTTTTAAATGCAATGGAAAAACTGTTTTATTAAACTACAAACAGTAAACTACATAATATTATGAGTGTAAAGAATTCAATATGAAAATGGTTTAAAATAAATGAAAAATATTTGTAAAAATTAAATTTTTAAACTTTCTAGCTGAGTTATTTGAAAAAAAAAACTCAACATTTAACTGAAAATATTAAGTTGTACTGAAAGTCCGTGTTTTTTATAGTTTGTAACAATGAAAAATGGCAGTTTCAATGGCAAAAATCCGTGCATTTCTCTCTCATCCCCCCTATTTACCGGATTTAGCCCCGAGTGACTATTTCTTATTTCCGAGTCTGAACAAATGGCTCGGCGGAAAGAGATTTGACTCCAACAATGAAATCATCTCACAAACAAACATATTTTGTTGATCTCGACAAATCTTATATTTTGGAAGGGATAAAACAAAAAATTGGAGAAACGTTGGACAAAATTTATAGAGCTCAAATGAGACATTCTAATTGACCCACCCTCCTAGTATAAAGAAAAATGTTGTCACTTTTTCGCGAGCGGTAAAAAGGTTTTCGCAGGGATCGCGTTGATAATCGAAAAAAATGGCATATCTTCTCTTACACAAGTATTGGTATGCTAAAAATGAATTTACTAAAAATTTATAAATCAATTCAGTGCTTTTTTTAGGGAAATATATATTATGTATCGTGTAAATATTTTCAAAATTCGGAATTTTGCAAAAATGCATTCGAAAATTGTATTTGCAATATAAATGCAGTTCTAAAAAAGAAGCAGGATTTGTGGATCATAACTGCAGCTTTCTGATGTTTTTTTAATTTCTAAAATCCTTAAGAAATTGGATCTTGAAATCATACACAAATTAAACTTTTATCATAATGATGTCTGTAACTTCACAGAAAAAACTAAAATCGAGATTCAATTAAAATATTTGTAACTACAATTTAAAAATTTAATTGAATTTGAACCAGCACAAGAATTTCTTATATCAATTAATTTTTTTTTTGTTAAAATTAATTGAAATTTTTCAATTATTTCTTCAATCATATCAATTAAATTTTTAATCCAAAATTTTCAACATTTTCAATTAAATTAATTATATCAATTAAAACTTTAATTAAAATAAAAACCAAAATCAATTAAAATTTAAATCAATTCAAATTCTAATCAAATTTTGAATATTATTTTTTTTTATCAAATTTTTAATTTTATTTTATTTGATCAAATATAGGAGTACTATAGTTAAAAAAAAAAAAACTATGGCACCAACTTTATCATAACTGGTGCATGCGTATCCGCAGTGTTGCCAAAAAGTTTGTTTTCATGTTCCCTTTTTCAAAGTTGAAGTACCCAAAAACCCTTAACTTTAATCGTTAAATAATTATATTAAATTTTTTCTATTGCAAAATTTTTCTAGAAAAAAAATTTTATTTAAATTTTTTTTTAAATTTTAAAATAGACCTTTAAAAACATGATTCCCTGATTAAATCTAATTCAATTTTCAGCGAATCGATTTGCAAAATTTTGTTTATTGTTACTTCAATAAATATCAAATTCAGAGAATAAATTTGATTTTTTTTGGTTCTTTTCATAGAATCAATCAAATTGATTAAATTTTAGCAAATAAAATAAACAAAAATTGTCCCGAACAGGATCACAAAACAAATTATTTAATCCAATCAAAATTGAATCATTGATCTGAAATAATTATAATTTATTCCTCTAGATTCGTAAAATAAATAATATGAAATAAAATAAATTATCAAGCTCTGCATTATTAAAATCAATACGTCATTTATTTAGCAGAAATAAATTTCCATTATCGATCTGAAAAACCTATCTAAATTAAATTTTTTTTATTAATACACTTTCAAATCTGAAGTCAAAATCACATTATCTGACAACACTGAGGTGTATACATACACTCTGACGCACACAAACACTCCATATACTATGTGTATATTTATAAAAATTAAATTTATAAAAATTAAGTTATTACGGTTTTATTAATAGGCGTAACATTTAAAATATTTTTAATAAACTTTTTTTTTTTGTTTTTTATTTGTTTAGGGATTAGAGAAGGAACTTTGCAAAAATAACTATAAGAAAATTTAAGATATAAATAAATCAAAATAATATGTTGTCAATAGTGTTAACTGTAATCTAAAAAGTTTTTACGCCAAGTTTATTACCTTGCAAAACCACACATTACCAAATAATGGGTAAAGTAATGTATAGCCATATGGGCTCATGGATTACTTTACACCTTACTTCATTGATAAATTTTACAGGCGATGAGCCCTAAAGTAATGGGTTCATTCTTACAATTATGCTTATTTAAAAATGAAAAGTAATGTGTTACCTTTTTGAAGATAGGAGGTAAATAAATAATTGGTTACCTAAGTGATTACGGAGAGGTTAACAACAATTGGTTACTTTAACTTTTCATTTTTCAACTTTCCACTTAAAATCTTTAATTTTTCAAACCAATTTAGGCTTTCTACAGAAATTCAAACTAATAAAAACACGAATGCTTGAGTTTCTGAAACTAAAAATGCTCGATCAAAGATGGCAGTAGTTTTTAGATTTGACAGTAGTGTAAATAAATGCACATCCCGTAGTCTAGAATGGAGACCAATATGTGGACATATTTGCAGCAAACGTCAATTTTAGTTATACCCCTAATGTACATATTTGTAAGTTTTTCAACTATTTATTCATGATGATTAACTGGAACGCGGTTATGTTTTTTTGTGGTTTTTGATTTATATATTTATTCATTATTATTACATTATTTTTAAAATATATATTTATTTACATTTTTTTCATATCAAAGTAAAATTTAATTGAAGGTTAATGATTAAATATATTTATGTATGTTGATTCATTTAAAGGGCAAAATCAAGTTATTTTATGTTTTCGATGATGAAATATTTATGGAATAAGAATTGTGTGCTTAGTTTAATTTATTTGAAATAAAAACTAAGGTAAAAAAAAATTGTAAATTCTCTTTTTACTATAGTAAAGCATAGTGAATGTGCTTCTATTTATTACAGTTAAATACTCAGTTAATGAGCACAATTTTTTTATAGTAAAAACTTTAGTAAATGACCATAATATGTTATATAGTAAAAAGCTGAGTAACTGAGCTAATTTTTACTATAGCAAAAAGCTCAGTTACTTACCTTTTTTTTTTCCAAAAAATGTTTTTTGTGCAGTTGAATTTAAAATATGCGCGTTGGTAAATATATGCATTTTAAAATGTTTATTTATTTATAATTATACTTATAACTAAATTAGTATAACATAAATGGAAAGAGAGTTATGACATCGGAGGTCTTAAGCTCAATGGGATAATTGAAAAATAAAAAAATAAAATGAAAATTTAAATGGAATTATAAAGATTACATTGTTTTAAGTATCTGATTATTATTCTACTACTGTCAATGGTCAATGGAATGTCAATTAATTGGCAAATTTCTTTGTTTATTGGTAAGGAGTTTTTGAGTTTATTTATATGTGGATAACTTGAAAAAAGATGATCAATGCTGATTCAATTGAATCCGCAGAAGGGACATAATTTTGATAAGTTTTTATCAATAATATGTTAGTGGGAAATTAAGGTGTGACCAAGTCTCAAAAACGAATTGTCTTAATTTGATCTTTCCTTATGATCTTTTCTTATAAATTTTTTATTGTCAATATTTTTAAAGATATTGTCTGCATTGAGCTTCTTAGGGTTATTTTTCTTGTACCAATCAGTGGAATGGTTCCAATTGTCAAATTTTCTAGCTTGAAATTTAATTTTTAAAAAATTTTTAATGTCTTCTAAAGATGGGTTTGGTGTAGTTATGAGAGGCTGGGAAAGAGCAGTTTTAGCACTGATATCCGCGGCCTCATTTTCTTCAATACCAGAATGACCTGGAATCCAAATCAGTTTAATTTTGCGCTGTCTCTCAATTATAAATTGTCGAAACAAGCGTGGATATAATTGTTTATTGTTTAAATTTCTGATTGCATTTAATGCCGAAAGAGAGTCAGTGCATATTGCAAATTTACCTTTTGAGTTTATATATAAGTTTTGTAGTCTCGTAAATAGCAATAATTTCAGCGGAAAATTTTTTACTTTATTTTGGTAGAATTGAGGTCATCAAAGTTTTTTCGTTATCCACAATGCCATTACTAATTCCATTAATGGTTCTGAGCCGTCTGTATAAAGAAAATGATTGTCATCTAATTCGTGTTGAATATCTTTAAATGTTGTTAATGCCAAAATTCATTAACCCCGTCATGAAAACCCTACAACTATCTGTCCGCGTTACCAAATATTATTCTCTGAATGATACCATATTTGACTTTTTCTATGTCAAATATGCTATAAATCGAACGTCAAATTAGACAGTCAAGGGTCGTAGATACTATTTCCGTCCGAACAAAAACGTCTACTATCTCTTCATATTGTGCAATAAATTCAAATATTGTTCTAATTCCATTTCGTATGCATTTTTATTTCTTTTTTATTTGGATTTTTTTACTGGCAATTACCGAGAACACATCAATTGGTGATTTAGTTTAAAGGTAACCGAAGCATCTCATCACTAGATTCCATCCAAACCAAACCTCATTTTTCGATACATTCAAAAATATTTCAATATTTTTTTTGAAGATTTTTTATCTTTATTGAGGGATTTTAGACAAATCAATTTTCCTGTTGGGATTTTTCTCAAAGATGGCGGAGGAGTATTTACGGGAATATTGTGATTTTTGCAAAGATTAACAGTACGAGCTAATGTTGATGGATTTTCATGAAATTTTTTCTGATGGATTGATTTTTTTTAAACGTTAGAAAGTAGATAACATTTTAAATGTATTTTTAAACATTTAATGCTTAAATTTACTTTTTTTAAGTCTAAAATTCCCTTCTATATTTTGGGTAAATTTCAACAGAATGTGTGTAATTGTTTTTCACAAATTTGTTGTGAAAACAAAAAAAAAAACAAAAATAAAAAACGAAAAAACATACATTTTCTAAAACATTTAAAAACGATAAATATCATAATAGTAGGCTTGAGAAAATCAACAAATCAAAGTTTTTTTTTTATAAATTGAGCGACCTTCATCTGATGAGTAGTGCATCGATTCTCCTTGGAACGATTATATGACTTTAATTCCATATTTGTTTATAAATTTTATGTAATAAATACTTGTATTTGTTTTTATTATTAAATCTATATTTACAAAACATGATTACGCGTTTTGTACAATTTCGCCAATATTGGAAATGTGTACTAAACAAAATAAAAAAAAAGTTGAATGAACTTTTAGCTGATTTTTTTTTCTTTTTTGCCATTAAAAAGTTTAGTTTAATTTCTTTGCAGCTGCAGGCACAAAGTCAAACAATATACTATAGTATATGAACGCAACAAAAAAAAAAAAAAAAAAAAACAACTAACAAGGAAGGTATACCTGTTGGTTCTCTTCGATCTTAAAGAAATTTGGATATGTCATTAATGTGTTTGTGCGGTAATTTATGTTCGAAAATTCCATATAAATTCGACGTTAGTATACATTAAGAATTTACGCGTAAAATAATTAAGGTTATTTTGTAAACAAAAAAAAAAAAAAAAAAAAATACAAAAAGGGAAACAATTTCAAATAAATGATAAAATCATTAAATTTTAAGTAATTGGTAGGTAAAATTTTGACATTTATTTTAACTGATTATATCATTTGTTTCTTACGAACTACAAAAAGTGACGCTCTAACTGACATACGGCATCTATGGCTAAGGAACACTGGGGGTCCTTTGTCTTCTTAAATTAACTAATTTTAGGAAAGCCGTAATGTAAAAAATGTGCTTGTGATATTTTGTATTGTAGGAAGCAAACAAAATTATTACATAAAAGCGCAAATTCGAAATGTTTGCCTTTTGCCTTAAAATATATTTTAAGTTACTTTAAGTTCAATATTTAAGACTGCTAAGATTAGAGATGGGCACGTAAGCGATTTTTTACTCACGCTCACTTTAATACTTTAATGTTTCCTTCAGTAATAAAATTGGAAAAATTTTATAGTTTTTAATTTATTGCTTTAAAATAAAAAAATGAAAATAAGAAACGTTTTCCAATGAAAACTAAATTTTTCTCGATTTAAGAAAAAATTACTCAATTTTTTTTTACTTTTTCTGAAGAAATTTTTGGGAAAAAATCCAATATCTAAAAGTTATTATTTCTCAAAAATTATAAAACTAACTTGAAAAAAAAAATTTTTAAAATTTATCTGAACTAAGTTGTAAGAAAATTTTCCCTAGAAATAGTTCATTAGTTTCTAAAATCAAACAAATTTTTATTATTACATAGGAAAAAATTTATTTCCTTTTGTGTTTAATTGCCTGAACTTATTTTTAGAAAACAATTCTTAAAAACAAGAAAGTGGTAGACTTAAAAACTGAATTAAGAAATGGCTTTCTTAAATTTTGTTAATTTTACTACTTGCGAATAAAAAAATGACCACACATTAAGTTCAGGTACATTCTCATTTTAAGTTACACATTTTTTGAACTAAATTGGAGTAACTTATGTTCTAAATATTTTTTTTAACTAAAGTTAGTTATTATATTTTAGTATGCAAATTTCTCAAAACTAAGTTGTTTTTCTTAAAAATTTATAAAAATACCAAAACATCGGAATTTTTATTCTTTTTAAGAAAAGTTTTCTAAGTTTAAATTAAATTTTACTTAAATTGAGAAAAAGTTTTAAACTATTTTAAAGGAAATTTTGGATTAATCTGTATTTCATGTTTTTTAAGTGTATTATTTTTTTTTTTGCTTCTCTATCACATAACAAATTTTCATTCAGAACGGAGACACCCAAATCGGAATACTTTCCTTGTAAGTGATAACATAACGTACATACAAAACTGAATAAGCCAACATATAAAAGAGGCTGACTGAGTTGATTGGCAAAGTAGATGTTTAAACAGAAAAACTAAACTCAGTCACATAGAAGTACAAACGGAATTGAAGATTTGATTTTTTTTTCCAAAGTTTTATTGGTTGGCCATTGGCTGGCTCTGACTCTTTAGTTCTCATAACCCAGTTGTTTAGTTTATAATTATGAATGACTTTTTTTATGCTTTTACACAGTTGAAGGAAAAAATAAAAACAAAAATATTTTAAACTGGATCAAATTGTCGTCTATACAGAGTACTTACTCTGCACACCTCAAGTAGTACATAATAACTACCAATAAATGTGTTACCAATGTTTATAAACTAAAAAAACACGTTTTTATATAAAATTGCACAAATTAAAAAGATGAAAATTAAAAATAACTTTCTTTATAACGAGTTTGTTTTTATTACAACCATTTATTTTTTAACAACAACAAAAGTAAAAGTGTTTATTGTACTCGTAATTAAAAATCTGGAAGCAAATGTTTAAATGCCCATAAATGCTCGTTATTTTTGTAAATAATGGGCCAAGAAAAATGGATTTTCTCAGATCGTTTTATAAATAAAAAAACTTCATAATTACCTGGGAATGCCTTTAATATAAACTCCCTTTGGCTCAGACTTTTATGCAGAGTTATATTTAACTTTTCCTTTAACCAAATTTGAAGAAAAACTGTTTTTTTTGATATTGAATTAAATTATATAGGGTGTCTCAGTAACAGTGCACTTATTAAATTTAGTGAAATTTTTTTTGTGAAAGTGGTAACTCCAAAATGTGGCAGCTGTCACATATGACTATTGGGATTATTGAAAATGGGGCACTTTAAGAGCTCAAACTAGCAGACCATAGAAAACGCCGCTAATTCGTTCAATGGGTAATGTAGCAAAGTGAAGTCAATGCCAATTTTTTAAAAAAAAGTCATCTTCTCCGATAAAGCGCATTTCCATCTGATTGGTTTCGTAAATAAACAATTGTCGTGTGATTTCTTTCTTTGGGGTTTTGTGAAATCTCGGGTTTATGCGAATAAACCTGAAACAGTTCCTGAGCTCAAATCCGAGATCCAACGCGTCATCGGCCACATCTCTGTGAAAGTCATTGCAAAATTTCATGAAAAGAGTAATGGGGGGCCATTTCACGGATATTTTATTCCATTTTTAATCGGAACAAGTCTTCTTTACAATCCAATAAAAATCACAGCTATCTCAAAATATACGTGTTTTTATTTAAAAATGAAAAAGTGTATTCTTACTGAAGCACCTTTTAGTTGTACTACTTTTATTTCCACTATTCTCAAAGAAAAAGCTTTATTATATCTATGAAATGTTTCCTAGATTTTCATCCAATGCACTATGGGAAATTTATAAGGAATTGTTGGTCAAAACCTCAATTTTTTATGTGTTACGTAATAGTTTTCCGTGATGCAATTATAATATAAAGTATTTAAAAGTTTGCTGGTACATACATTTTTACCGCTAGTAAGCGTTAAAAATAAAATATTATTTTTTATTTGTTTTAATTTTAATTTTGGAGAACAAAACCTAAATTCAATATTAAAGTACTTAAAATAATATTGTAAAATTTTTTAAAATTTATTTCAATTGACAATAGAGCAAATAAATATATTATGCACAATTTAAAATTTTAAATGCAAATATACATATTTTTTAATTAGATTATATTAAACAAGCTTTATTAGCTTGTTAAATTCTTTTACCCAGTGAAATACTTGAAATGAGAGAATCTGAATTATCCTATTATATTATACAGGGGCGGATCAATAAGTCCGTGAGTTTTCGAAATTCCGTCATAGTTATATGAAATGCAACACTGCTCCCATCAAGCACCACCTGTTAATAGACTTCTGTCAAATTTTGAACGTTCCGTCATTTACTTTGCGTTTCACAGCAGGATTTTTCGAGTTCCATAAAATAGGCATTTGTTTGATCAAAAATTTCATCGTTGGAGCTGAATCTCTTTCCACCGAGCCATTTCTTTAGGTTTGGAAATAGGAAATAGTCACTAGGGGCTAAATCCGGAGAATAGGGTGAATGAAGGGGCAATTCGTAGTCTACTTCATAGATTTTTGCCATGGAAACTAAGCTGTCACACGATTCCGTTGGTGGTCGATTGTGAGCAAACGCGGCAGCCATCTTGCGGAAAGCTTTCTCATACCCAAGTGATCGTTCAAAATTGAAACCACTGAGCCATGTGAGATGCCTATGTCTTTAAACTCCGGTCGGCCAACACCATATCGTAAATTTTTTCAATTGTTTTGGGTGTAGAGATCTCAACTGGGCGTCCAGAACGTTCGGCATCTTCCGTGCTTGTAAGGCCACAACGAAAGTCAGTAAACCACTTTTTTACCATTGAAATCGATGGTGCACACTCCCCATAGTATTTATCAAGCTTTTCCTTGGTTTGATTGACGGGTTTTTTCGCAAAAAATAATGTTTAATGAGCAATCGAAATTCACTTTTTTCCATTTTTAAAAAAAATCCACGAGGTTCTATATTTTGAACAGCTGTTAAACACAAAGTTAATGACGGAACTTGCTCGAAATTTGACAGTATTCTATTAAAAGGTGGTACTTGATGGCAGCAGTGTTGCATTTTATATAACCACGAGGGAAGTTCGAAAAATCACGCACTTTTTGATCTGTCCTCGTATTTTAAAGGCAAAAGGGGCAATGGAATTCAAGTTGAA
Organism: Eustalomyia histrio; assembly: GCA_949748255.1. Classification (NCBI taxonomy): domain Eukaryota; kingdom Metazoa; phylum Arthropoda; class Insecta; order Diptera; family Anthomyiidae; genus Eustalomyia; species Eustalomyia histrio. Next base: position 58,982,908 of record OX456525.1, on the reverse strand, counting down.
TATTACAGTGAGAATATACTTTAATTCAAGCCTTGAATCGTAATTTAATTCAAGTTCAAACAACATAATAATAACACTTGTTTTCAAGTCTGAACTTCAAGTTAAAGCAAAGGTTTAATGGCTTTGGTTTGGTCTTGGTACAATTTATTAACATTCGCATACACTTTTTATCATACATCCATTTTTATAATTTTAGTTTTGAATGGTTGATTGTTTTTGACTTTCGATGTTTTTCACACTTTTTATACCCTCCACCATATATGGTGAGGGTATATATCAGTTTGTCATTCCGTTTGTAACATGTCGAAATATAGGTCTAAGACCCCATAAAGTATATATATTCGTGTGCAATTTTAAGTCGATTTAGCGATGTTCGTCTGTCTGTCTGTTGAAATGGCGATCACGACGCGAAGACGCTAGCGGTAGAGCCTATTTTTACCCAGATTATTGTACATCCTCTCGTATTGAAAATGAGCAAAATCGGTCTAGCGGTTAAACAGTTATGGGTGAAAATGTGAAGATACCTCTAAATTTTCCATACAAATTGGTGTATTTTAGTACAAATTCATAGTAGCGAATGGTATATAATATATATTTTCTCATATTTTTTCACCAATCGCTTAGAAATAAATAATATTTTGTACACCTCAAATATTTTTCACCTAAAAATATTTTTTTCACCACAAAATTTTTTTTTTCACCACAAAAAATTTTCATCACCTAAAAAAATTTTTTCACCTCAAAATTTTTTTTCACGTAAAAAAATTCGTTTCAGCATCCAAAAAAGTTTTTCACCTCCATTTTTTTACTTAAAAAGTTTTTTACTTTGTTTGTATTAAAAACAATAGAGAACATTGGTGGAGGGTTTTCAAAGATTCGGCACAGCCGAATTTAAGCCTTTTTACTTGTTTTATTTATTAGCGTAGACAATTTTTCTGAAATCAGAAAAAATATAATATAAGGACAGAGCTTAGCTCCAAATAAATGTGGTTCACCTTATTTATTATTTTGTACACCTCAAATATTTTTCACCTAAAATATTTTTTTCACCACTAAAATTTTTTTTCACCACAAAAAATTTTGATCACCTAAAAAAATTTTTTCACCTCAAAATTTTTTTCGCCTCCATATTTTTACTTAAAAAGTTTTTTTTTTTTTTTTTATTAAATCTTCATTTACATAACCGAGCCATTAGGGCCTTATGTGGTTAATTAAAGCTACTATCTTAATAACAAACTTCTAGAAAAAAGTAGAGCTTAATTGTTGTATCAAAAAAAAAAAATAGAGAACATTGGTGGAGGGTATTCAAAGATTCGGCATAGCCGAATTTAAGCTTTTTTTACTTGTTTTATTTATTAGCGTAGACAATTTTTCTGAAATAAGAAAAAATGTAATATAAGGACAGAGCTTAGCTCCAAATAAATGTGGTTCACCTTTTCGTTAAAAATCCATATAAGAACTTTTGATTTAAAAAAAAATCTCCACAGGAAAATTTGTAAATTTGAACAAATCTTTTAATTTTGTTTCAAAATATTGATAATAAACGAACAACATGTAAGAAATTATTTTTATTTGTACAGACTTGATTTTGATTGTAAAAAATAACAGTTAAAATAAATAAGAATCTTGAATCTTTAACTTTTCAATGTTTATTGGGTACCTACTTTCCTTTCCGTTCCTCAGTTATCGATATTTTTAAGTATTTTATTTAACACTTTCAAATATTTTAAAATTTAATAACTTTATATTATGGGCTTAAGTGGGAAACTGGTCTGGCTTCTAAAATGTACAAAAAATTTTCTTTTAGATTCTTTTATAGAATCCATTTCATAATGTTGTTTGTGGTATACTTTCTGCGTCATTAGAAGATTTTTTGAAATATAAAAAATTTTGCCGAACACCGGATAAAAGATTGTATGTATATATTGCATATTATGTTGGTGTTCTTACGTCTAATCAAGTTTTCAGCAATTTGAACACCAGCAATGCCGAACACCGGATAAAAGATTGTATGTATATATTGCATATTATGTTGGTGTTCTTACGTCTAATCAAGTTTTCAGCAATTTGATAAATAACAAATGTTTTGAATTTTATTCAACAGGAAAAATTATGTTACAATATTGTTGAAAACAACAAAAATATGTTGTTTTATAAAGAAGATCGGTGTTATGCAAGTGCTACGCTGATTTGGTTAGGCACATAAAAAACAATTATTTGAATCAGAAAAATTTGTTATGGAATTAGTAATTTTTATGTATACTTTTCCAACGTGTACAAATTTTAATATGGCTGAAAATAATACCCATTTTCTTTTTTAATGTAAACAAACAAAAAAATTAAGCAACAATGTTGTAATATCGTCAGCTTATTATTGCTTTGGCCCACTTACCATTTTTAGAACAAAAAAGTTAGGCCAACCAAAAAGAAAATATAGAACAATTTAGATTAAATAATCGTAATTATCTTGAAAATATAGGGTGTCTCAGTAACAGTGCATTTTTTAAATTCAGTGTAATTTTTTTTTTGCAAGTGGCAACTCTGAAATTTGGCAGCTGTCACGTATGTTTATTCCGATTATTAAAAATGGAGCGCTTTACAAGAGAACGACGCGTTATAACTGCGAAAACTTATTACAAAAATTTGGAAAGTCGCAAATTTCGAAGAATATTCAGTCGAGAAAGTGCGCCTAATGTGTTAACTATTGGAAGAGTGGTGAAAAAATTTGAAAAAACTGGGTCGGTTATGGAAAGTAAAACTCCTGTGTGTCAACGTACCTGTCAATCTCTTGAAAACATTGCTGCTGTAAAAGAGAGTGCCGCCGAAAACCCGAAAATATCAATTCGGCATCGTTCTCAACATTTTTTAATTTCTCGAAGCACTACGCAGCGAATTTAGACAAAAGACCTCCACCTTTATGTGTACTAAATTCAAGTTGCTCAGGAGCTCAAACTAGCAGACCATGGAAAGCGCCGACAATTCGTTCAATGGATAATGAAGCAAATTGAAGTCAATGTGAATGACACCTTGAATAAACAATATTGTCGAATTTGTGATTCAGAAAATTCTCATGGATTCATGAAATGCAAACACAACGAGCCACTGGTTTGTGCGGATTTTGTTCAGGCGGCGTGGTTGGGTCTTACTTCTTTGAAGTTGAGGCCAAAATTTGACGTGACCTTGGCATTCGCAAAATAAAATAAAATTTTTCTTAAAACACAGGAAACACTTCCTAATTAAAAGTAAAATTTTTCTATAATTCAGAAATTTTGACCAAATTTAAAGTAAAATTTGGTTCTTAATTTAAAGGAAAATTTTATTCAATTTTTATAAAAAGTGTTTTTGGCGCCGTTTTGTTTTCAATTTTTCCTTCAAATAATTTAATTTTTTTAAATTCTAATTAATTTTTTTAAATTCTAGTTCATTTTTTTTAAATTCTAGTTTATTTTTTTAAATTTAAGTTCCTTTTTTTTGGTGTAAGTAACGAAAATCTTTAAATAAAATAATGAAAATTGTTCTCCGCCAAAGAATAAAGTGCCTTTCAGAAATATTTTTAATTTGAGGTTATTTTTTTATGGGGGTTTAATTATAAAAAAAACTGTGATTGACAAATTGAAATCTCGTTAAGTGCAAATGTAAACGGCCAAGAAATGTAAACGCAGCATAAATATTAATACAAAATTTTAGCCTTAATAAGTTTTATTCGAAGTCGAAAAATAAAAGTATGTATGCAAATTAAAAACTGTCCTTTTTTTACATTTAAAAAAAATAAAATTTTTATTTCTTTCTTAATCTATTAACACTTTACACTTTAATTATTTATGTTACTTCCACTCTTCGTGGATCAATCCGAACTGAACTTTCCTTTCTAGCATAAATCATAATAACGACTTTTTCAATAATTTTGCAGACATAGCGTCAGCATAATTTAGTAAAAGGTAAAAATGGTTCGATTAAAGAATTCAAAAAAATAATATTTTCGCTGACATCGGTGTCAGCACAAAATATTGGCGCGTGTAACTTTGATTTCGCAATATTAGTTCATTTAGTCTTTTCGTGGGAATATAAAAAAAATATTAAGTTATGAAAACTTCATATCTTAACTTGCATATATATTTTTTTTTTAATTACAAACATAATTTTGAGTGTATTTATATTACTCATATTAGATAACAAATTGTGAATCACTGAAAGTTTAATTTAGAACCTGAGAAATTTATAGCTGCGTTGTGTTTCTATAAACCAAAATAATAGAAGAAATTTACGGTCTTTAGTCACAATAACAATCTCAACTCATCAAATAGAAACAATCACAAACATTTATACACTCATAGAAAAATCTGTGTACAAATAGTTTATTAACTTGAGCGAAAAAAATTGACTATATTTGCTGTAGCAGTCACAACTTTGAGTTGACATCACTGCTTTATTTGACAACCCATTTAACAGCTGATAGTTGCTTTTTGTTTAGTTTGCTTTGAAATTTCATTATGAATCGACTTACACCAGAGCAACGCGTGCAAATTGTTGAAATTTTTTACCAAAATAATTATTCTATTCGTCAAACTCATCGCGTACGCCATAAAATGGAAGAAGTGCACGATGAGTTTGATGAATAGAACAATTATTTTAATTAAAAATTTCAACAATTTGCACGCGTTGTTTTGGTGTAAGTCGATTCTTAATGAAGTTTATTTTATCTCGCTTAGATTTATAGATAAAATGAAAGACATTATTTTTTCGTTTTACAGATTTTTGTAACAATTGATTTTTATGAGTGTTCTACACTCAACAACTTTGTATGAGTTGTAAGTATCTACTAAGTGTATGTGAAGTATTATTAACAATTCACAACTCCATTTACACAATATTTACCACCGAAAGCATTATCATTACCAACATCAAAAGTAACAGAAAACAAATCACATGACTACTTTTTAGTGTAAAACTTATACAGAGACTATTCAGTTGGAGTCAGTACTTATACTGTTTGTTAGGGGGTAATCATTATTATCATTATCATCATCATAATTATTACCATTATATTAGATTCTTACAAATGCGTACATCTTTTTATACCCTACATCACTTTGTGGTATTATATGAGTTTGCACTGATATTTGTACACAAAAAAAAATTAACTAGAATTTAGAAAAATTAACTTATTTGGAGAAAAAATTGATATGCAGACGGCGCCAAAAACATTTTTTTTACCAATATTTAATAAAATTGTCTTTAATTAAGAAACAAATTTTACTTAAAATTTGGTAAAAATTTCTAAATTATAGAAAAATTTTACTATTGTGAACTAAATTTTTATTTGAAACCAGTAAAATTTCCTTCATACTGTTTCTTTGATTTTAAGAAAAATTCTATTTTATTTAAGTTCATTAAATATTTTTTTTTTTACTAAAAACTACTAAACCTTCTTAAAATAAGGAAATATTTTCTAACATTGGGTTAAATAGCACTTCTTTTATCCTAAAATTTTCTAAAAAATATGAAACTGTTTCTATAATGAAGGTAAAATATTTCACCATATATTTTAAAGTATACTTTACACTCATTGTGTAAGTATTTCCCCACTTTCGGAGGACTTACGCTTTTCAATACATTTTTAACTTTAAATTAAATTGAATTATACAAAAAGGTAAACAAATTAAAAAAATGTACTTACTCAAGTTTTTTAATTTATCTGAATAAACTTTTAGGAAAAAGTCCTATACCTAAGTTTATTATTTCCCAAAATTTAGAAAACTTTTACTTGAAAAAATTAAAAAATAATATTTTATTAAAATTTTTAAAATTTATCTGAACTAAGTTGCATGAAAATTTTCCCTAGAAATTGTTTATCAGTTTCTAAAATGAAATAAATTTGTATTATTTCACAGGAAAAAATTTATTACTTTTTGTTTTTAATTGCCTGAAATATTTTTTAGAAAACAATTCCCAAAAATAAAACAGTGGTATTCTTAAAAACTGAATTTAGAAATGGCTTTCTAATATTTAGTTAACTTTGATACTCGTGAAAGAAATGAACACACATTAAGTTCAAGTACTTTCTCATTTTAAGTTCGACACATTTTTTGAACTAAATAGGACTTTATTATATTCCAATTTTTTTTTAACTAAACTTAGTTTTATTATATTTTAGTATGAAAATTTCCTAAAAATTTATAAATTTTTATTAAATATACTTATTTTTCCCTAAAATCAAGAAATATTACTTAGGATAGATATGAACTATTTCTTAGTATATAAACTATTTAATTTTTACCCAAATAAAGAAATTTTTATTCTTTTTAAGAAAATTTTTCTTAGTTTTAATTAAATTTGACTTAAATTGAGGGAAAAATTTTGAACTATTTTAAAAGAAAATTTGTGATTTATTTTTAGCTCATGTCTTTTTTCTATTGATTGAAATATGAAATTTAGATGAAATATGAAATCAGAAATATCTACAGGGTTTTCCAAATACAGGTATCTTTTTGAATCATATGTTATTTTGACACTGCTTAACTTTTTCTGTTTGAAATATCCGCGGCTCAAAGTAAATCGCTGTACGCTTAAACAACGTTAGGAAATATTTCAATCTTATTTCCGAAGTGAGTGCTGTGTTGCGCAAACTACGCGTTTGTTAAAAATAAGTTTGGCTGAAATTAAGCACCCACCTCACGTGCTGTACTTAAGTTTGTGCAGGCTGTCTTGTTATTGAACAACACTTATGGTACCCGTCTTCGTACGGTGCGTACCAATGTGAATGTGGCTGCTGTGGCCGAAAGTATGCAAATCAATCCAAGAACATTGACTCGCCATCGATCTCAACAACTTGGCATTTCATGGACCTGCATGATAAAGATCTCTTATAATTTACTTGCAAGGTCCAATTGATTCAGCAATTGGAGGCAAACGACCATCCGCTTCGTGACGGCTTCTTAGTTTGGGCCTCACAGAAGCTCCAATCAGACATCGAATCTGGCCGAAAAATTATCTTTAGTGACGGGGCAGGTAGTTGTCGAGAAGCCAATACATCCATAGAGAGTGTCAGTTTAGTGTGGATTTTGGGGTGGTGGAATCATTTACCCATTTTTGGAAAATGCTGCTAGAAACGCCGCTTTACCCAATGGCGATAACTACAGAGCCACAATTGCGGACTTTCTATTTTATCCTTTAGACTTCTTTAGGGTATCCCATTGTCGTTTTTGACCAAGTATAATTTTATTGTTTTCATTGGGAATTTTTTTTCTTATTTTTATTTTCTTATTCTTTCTGTAAATCTTCCAATAACCATCATTATAATTTAGTTTAAGTTGAAGGGGGGGTTTCAGTGTTTTCTTTATAGCCTTTAACAAATTTATCTTGTAAGTTTTTATTTACGTTTATATTTGTTGTTGTTAATGTAATTTAATAATACAGTGTTGTGCATAAGAAAAGCAACAAAGTCCATAAAAATATATAAAGTAATTTATTTCAGATTACAGTTCATTTGCAACAAAATCTTTTTTCATAATTTATTTACATTTTGTATGTACACTAAGTAATAACATTAAATAAAAACCAACTTAAACCAAGTGTTTTTATAAAAACAAACTTAAACAATTCAGGACTCCATATAAATGTGTGCAAAACAAAAGCAGCAATTTTAATATTTCGTATATGATCCTTTATATTTTATAACTTCGACAGACTTGAGCGGCATGAATTCAATAAAATTTCTTATTAAGGCTTCGAAAAGTTCGAGATTTTTAATGTGGTTCAAGTCGGGTGATTGTGCCGGTCAATCAAGGACTTGAACTCCATTCCCTTCTATGAAATCTCGATGTATGTTTCGGGTCATTAACGTGTTGAAACTCCCATCGGCATATTGCATTCGGCATGCGAAATCATTTTCTTTTTATGAATTTTTTTGTACACAACAAAGGTTTTTGACTTTATAAATTGTTTTCTATTGCACGTCTCTGTATTATCCCTGCGGGAAAAGGACCCATACCAGGACACGCCACGTGTCACAACATGGGCTTGTCCTAGGAAGGGTAGGAAGGGGTCAATTGCCCTCTGTGACATGTCACAGGAATGGTCTAAAGAACATGTAACACAACTAACCCCAAATTATATATCACAGGACTCGTATTTTCAAACTCATCACGTGATAGAGGCTTTTAAACCGAGCATGTGGTAAGTTTTTTGAGAACCGGTACTTTTTTCACCTAACACTTTTTCCGAAATCCAATTGACTATTTCTGAAATACACATGACAATTTATGGAATACAATTGACAACTGCTGAAATACAATTGACTATTTTTGAAATACAATTGACTATTCTGAAATACAATTGACAATTTCTGAAATTTAATTTACTATTTTGAAATACAATCGACTATTTCTGAAATACAATTGACTATTCTGAAATACAATTGACTATTTCTGAAATACAATTGGAAAAGGTGTAGACGTAGCAAACGGAAAATGAAACATATTTTTCTACCATCACGTGCTGAAGTTTTTCGTGAACGTTTTTCAAAATACTTCACGGATACTTCTGTTGTCGACATTTTCGAAACAATCTTAAAAAAGTAAATGGCAGGCATTTATTTATCACTCCAAATAAATAGTTTATTTACTTTTAAAAATTTTCTGTGTTTTTTAAATTTTCAAAATCAAAATCAAACGGTTAAAAAAATCACCCTTTATTAAAGAATTTTTTGTTATTTGCTTCATAATTAAATTTGTTTCCTTTGTTTTGCACATTCTCCTTTTAGGATTGGTTTGGAGAACCAAAAAACTGTGCTTTAGTTTTCTACGATGATCTACAAACTTGCATACAAAAATTTCTTAAAATACTCAAATGTTGCTTTGTTTTGGCCAACACTGTAAATATAGTTGAGTTTAAATTAGCGGTACAATACATTGAACTCGTAACTATTTTATTTTGTACACATTTTTTTATACATAGATTTCAAGTGCTATGACCTTAAGGTTTCCGTTTGAGCTTAGTTTGATATTTTAAATAACAAATTGTTTAAAAATTATTTTTAATAATTACACTACTCGACAAGGAATTGTAACAGATTTATACTATATTTTTTTACAGTATTTCGTTCTCCTAATCCCGCATCGGATTGCCTTTCTGACCTTTTTCTAACCCCTAAAAAAAAAAATTTTTTTATGCCTCAATATTTTGGTATATTTTTTTTTTATTTTTTTTTATGAATTTGGACTCTATCCAAAATTTTATTACTTTTCATTTAAGTAATGTCCACTTAAGGATGTCGAAAATTGCCTACAGAATAAAAAATAACTTCAGATCTAATTAGATACAGCAACTTGTTCTGGATAATTGTAAAAAAAATAAATAAAATTATATAAAATTACATATAAAAATATATACTTTGCGGTCTGCGTATTTTTAAAAAACTAGAGTTTTTTAAAAAAATATTTATTAAATGTTTTTTGTACACTTAAAAAAGTTTGTAAGTTAAAATAACTGAAAATATCCTTTAAAAGAAATGATATTTCATTTAAAAACCGCTCTACTTAATTTTCATTTAAATTAAATGCCATATGTTATTTATTTTTAAATGTTGATTAATCTTCTGACACATCCGTAAGAAACAAATGATATAATCAGTTAAAATAAATGTCAAAATTTTACCTACCAATCCTTAAAAATAAATGTTTTTTTTCATTTATTTTAAATTATTTCCATTTTTGTATTTATGTTTTTTTTAATATACTCGTACAATACAAAATGTATGTATGCATATGAAGCTATAGAGACTTTTTGTGTGAATGTTTTTGTGTATGTATGTGTGTTTATGAAGTTCTTATAATTTGTATTAAAAAATTTTGTAAATATACAACCAATTTAAATAAAAAAACAAATTGAATTTTTTTAATATTTTTTTTGAAACAGACAGCAAACAAAATTTAAATTTGTAATAACTGTTACGGACACAAATAAACCACAAGTTTCCGTTTTGTGGGTAAATTTTTATTAAATTTCAAACAAATGGAAAAAATCAATGAAACTGAAAAAATATGGTAAATGATAGTAAATTATTTCGAATAAATGTATAAAAAAGTTAATATAGATGTTTCTTTGAAAAATAAATGTTCCTTTATTTTTAAAAGAAACGGAAAACTTTTTTATTAAACTACAAACAGTTAACTACATAATATTCTGACTGTATTGAGGGACATTTCAGAATGCTGGTGTAAAATATAATTCGATGTCTGAAAAAGTGGTAATTGCTGTAAAATTACGAGTGTCCGAAATATTAAAATGGTGACAGACTGGTTCTTTCTAGATATATCATGTAACTAAAGAGAAATGAACATAACACCAATGTGGACTAAAGAAATTAGAAAATTTATAGTTGAAATAATGACAGAACACGGAACTGGTTCAACAAATTTTGATATGTATAAAAGAATGTCAATCGGCGGCGAAAACACCAATCCCGCGACTTTTTGTAAAGCTGACATAATACTGAACCGAATTTTTGACTGCAGATATGATGACATAACACTAACTAGTTCAAAATGAAGTGATCATGCAACTGTTTAGACATATACCTGCTTTAATTCAAAATGAATCCAATGCATGATGAAGTGTCAATGACAGGCAAATCAAGCTGCCCTCGACTGACTAATACGAGTAGGTATCACAACACTTAAGAGTTTATTAACAAACACTTAGGGGGATGTTATTCCTAAAAATTTCGATCGACCACTCTTTTCTCTTAACATTGTTAAAATTTTATTACAAAATTCATCAAATTAAAATATATAAAAATAATTTTTATGTGGACACTGTTTTATTTTAACGACTATATAATTGAAAATGGCTATTTGTTTGAAAATTTCTTAAGTAAAATTTAAGTCAAAAATCCTTATAAATTGTTACTATAATACTGGCCTTTAGACTTTATTTGTTTAAATTATATTAATCCACTTTCGGAATTATTTGAACTTAAATTTTTACAACTGTGTGATTAATTTATAATCATTTTTAAGGAATAATTTGGTATTGAATAAAGTGGGATGTGATTTAATTTATATTAAATTAATTTGGTTTCGGTAGAATAATATGTTTTATGACTTAATTCAATTTTATGTTGATTCGATGATTTATATTAATTTAAAACATGTAACGATTACAAAAATTGCATAAGAGTCAAAAATTCGCGAAATTGTTTACTTATGACACTTATGTTTTTGACCGTAGAAAACCTGATACTGACTTGAAAATCAAATGAATTTTTTGCAGGAGAAAAACAACTAAAATTTGAGAACTTCTATTGGACAATTTGGTTGAAATCTAAAAATAAATATTTTTAAACATGAACCAAAAACGATCGAATTTAATAACATCGTGAACTTTTTTGAATTCGCACTAATTCCAGAAGATCTAACGTTTTTGATTTGCGAAATATTATTTTTTTAATTTGTTTAAACTTCTCGATTTTTATTAAAACATTAATTTATTAGGAGTAGATTTAATTTGCATTTGCAATTTTTATTAAATGAATGTATTAAATATAAGTTAATTTATTACATATAAAATACATTAATTCATAAACAATCTATTTTAGTTCGTGAATCAAAAACAATTTTATTTAATAATTTTTTAGAAATTGAATTAATTGATTTTGATTTATCCTTCTCTCTTGGATATTTTTCAAAAATTCTCTATTTGGAAAAATATTTTTTTTGGCGATCGGATACGGTTTTAAGAGTAAAATTAAAAGAAATATCGGAAAAACATTAGCAACTTCGTCTTAGAGCATTATCGTGAATAGGTATGTCTGGGGCAGACTTGCCTCCACAGACTTGCTTTTAACCCCATAATTTGGAAATTTTAATTTAATTTTTTTGTTTTATTAAATAGCAAACAATTTTTTGTTCTTTAATTTTATTAAAATTTGAAAAATATTCACATTCTGTGATTGTATTTTTTTTTTGAGGAAAAAGTTTAAAATTGTAAAATATAAAAAATTGCAAAAACTTTTGTAGTAAACATTGCAGTTAAACTCAGTGACTGGACCTTATGGGATCTTTCAGAAACACGTTCAGATTACATGCTAACTAATTTTCGTTTGCTCTATGACATCTTCACTTGCAACAGTCAAGTGATATGTCACGAAACTATTCATTTCCTACAAGTTCAACAACATAACACATTGTGATTGATATGTAACCAGTTTTTTATTAATTACTTGTCCTCAGTCCTGTGGTATGTACATTTGAGCCAGTCACGTAACGTTTCATGTTGAACTAGTTCTGATACACATCACGTAGTGTGACTGGTTCATTTCCAGTAGGGTATATACAACAAAATTGCTTAAGCTGATGAATCAGATGATTTTGGTTCTAAATCTATTTAAATTATAACTTTGGTACATAACATTTTTTGTGGTTATGTACAGGTTGGTTGAAAAGTTCCTGCGCTCACCAAGAGATGGCACTGCTAGCTCCAAACTTTTTTTTTCTCAAGTTGGTATAACTGTCCTGAGAACACATGCAAAGTTGCAAGTCATTCTGTCAATTCTTTCTTTGTTTACAAGCCATTTGAAGTTGACGTGTCATTGATTTTTTTAATATGGAAAAAATTGAATATCGTGCAGTCATTAGATTCTTTGTTTTGAAGGGTTTAAAAGCAAAGGAAATTTATGAACAATTGTTAGAAGTGTATAAGGAGTCCTCACCTTCAAAACACACCGTTGAGTTTTGGGCTGGTGAATTTAAACGTGGTCGTACCAGCCCTAAAGACGATCCACGCGAAGGACGACCAAAAACTGCAACCACAGCAGAAATCATTGAGCAGGTGCATAATATGGTTAGTGAAGATCCAAGTTTGACTAAGCGTGAAATTGCTAATGCCATAAGCATCTCAGACGAACGAGTACTCCATATTTTACATGAAGAATTACGTATGAAAAAACTGTTTGGAAAGTTAGTTAGTTCAACAAAAACTGGATCGAAAAAAAATTTCTCAGCGTAATTTGGAGCGTTTTAAGCCGAATAAAACCAACTTCTTACGTCGTTTTATAACTATGGGATGAGACTTGGACCTACCACCATGATCCTAAATTAAAACAAGAACGTTTACAGTGGACTGAAGCTGGTTGTTCAGCTCCAAAGCAGGTGAAGTCACAACGATCAGCAAAGAAGGTTATGGCATCAGTTTTTTGGGATGCAAAAGGAATTTTGTTGATTGATTATATTCAGGGAGGTAAAACAATCAACTCTGAATATTATTGCAGCGTTTTGGATCAGCTGGATGAAAAAATTCGTGAGAAAAGACCTGGTTTAAAGAAGAAAAAAATCATTTTTCATCAAGACAATGCACCTGCTCACAAAAGTGTTTTGACGATGGCTAAATTCAAAAAATTAAAGTACAAATTGCTTGAACATCCACCGTATTCACCAGATTTGGCTCCCAGTGACTACTATCTCTTCAGAAATCTCAAACAATTCCTTCGTGGAAAGCATTTTTCATATAATGAAGAGGCCATAGCAGCCGTAGACGGTTATTTTGCAGAGCTTCCGGAAAACCATTATAAGGATGGGATAAAATTATTGGAAGATCATTGGAACAGGTGTATTGAGCTTCTAGGAGACTATATTGAATAAAAAAATATATTTCGTAACAAAAACAGTATTCTTTCATTTCGAGCGCAGGAACTTTTCAACCAACCTGTATATTGACCCATTCCCGGCCAGTGATGTCGCAGATTCCGAAAATTGTTTAGTTCGATGGCGTGCTACAAACACATACGAACATATTCGGATCCAATTGAAGGTCCATTTTTTGGAGACATGACTTTATTTTTAAATTTTCAACGGATTTTTATTTGGGTCTTCCCATCAACTTTCTCCACCAAAATTCAGAATCAGATAAAAAATGTCCTGGCCGGTATTGGGTTAAAGTAATAAGTTCCCTTAATCTTACGAAAAGAAATCAAAAAAATTACCGTCGTGCCTAAACGGTAATATTTTCGAAATTTGTTTTTGCTTAATGCTATTTGCCAATTTTTACCATTTGCTGGTTAAACAATTTTTATTAGTCAGTAGTACTCGTATATTTTGGACAAATGCCATCCAAACATTAGTATGTATAAGAGATTGTTTTTTTTTGTTGTTGTTATATTTAAACTCACTGAAAATGTAAACAAAATCAAATTTAACGGAAATATTTATTTTAAATGTTTTTATTTCTTGGTATCAATAAATAATGTATTTCTTTCTTTTTCTTTACAGTTAATAAGAAACTTGACAACCCAAAATTCCTTTCACTACCCCCCTTGGGTTTCTAATTACTCAACCTGACGTCATTATTGTATTTATAATATAAAAAATAATTTAAAGGAGGAAAGTTTAAAAAACAAAAAAAAAACACAAAAAGAAAGTTTTATAGTTAGTTGAAATTCAACATCATACTTGTCATATAGTTAATACATCACATTACCAAAATGAGTAAAAAACCAACAGTTGGACCTGCGTTACATAAAGTGATAATGGTTGGTAGTGGTGGTGTCGGTAAATCGGCCCTTACACTCCAATTCATGTATGATGAATTTGTTGAAGATTATGAACCAACCAAAGCAGATAGTTATAGAAAAAAGGTTAGTATTTATGAATGTATGAGAAATTTTGTTTAAAAACTATTCCAGAACTGGTTATTTTATAGCAAAGGTATATTGTTACTAATGACAGATAGGATATGTCACATAACTACTCAGCAAACCCACACATTACAAAATAATGTGTAAAGTAATGTGTAACCATAGGGGCTCATGGATTACTTTACACCTTACTTCAATGATGAATTTTACAGGCGATGAGCCTCAAAGTAATGTATATACCCATTACTTTATAGGTGATAATGTAAGGGGTAACTTATATGGTTACGAGAATGGAAAAAGTAATGTGTCTAAAAATAGATTTTAAAAAAGAGGAATTTTTATTTAAAAGAATTATTACAAATATTTAATTTTATTTTTTATTGCATGGTGCCTTTTTAAAAAATAATTTTTTTGTAGTTACAAAAATATTCTATGAAAAATTTTTAATCTTATAAACAGAATTTTGTAATTTTATTCTGTGTACTGTTGATATTTTACCATAAATGCAGTAACAAATTCTCAAAAAAAAAATATATATATATAAATAAATAACATAATATGGCTTATATAACATTAAAAAACATTTTCATAAAGGGCAAGAAAAGAAGTAAAAACAAAAAATCCAAGATGGCATATGAGAAGTATATTTTTTTTTTTAATCTTGCCTGCACCTCCATAAATAATCACTATTTATAAATATTTTGTTTTTAAACACACATTTTATCTTAATAAAATTAAAATATTTTATTTTGTTTAATCATACGCTTAACTATTTCAACCAAACAACGGAAAATACATTTTTGTTATTTATTTTTAAATGCTGTTTAAACAACTGACTAACCAGTAAAAATAAATGATTATTTAGTTAAAAAGAAATGGTAGAATTTTTAACCATATTTGTTTGTTTTTTAATCTGCTAATTGTAGACACTCATATCTACAAACACATCTTTTGTGAAATGCTTTAAATAAATTTCAATTTAAATAAAAAAGTATAAAGCCCGTTAACTTATCTGAATTTATACCCTGGTTAAGGCTTGTACTAGCTTTAACCAATGGTAAATATGTTTTTTTTTGTGATATCATCAAAATTTTAACCAAATATTTCTTCTCTTACCAATGCTTAAATTTAACCATACAAATTTCTGTGGTAAATATTCTTAGCAAAGGCTATTTTAGAATAATTCACCCACAGAATTGAAGTGCTATGACTGAGCATAAATTTCCCCATATTTGCGATGGTGGATTACATACAAAAAGTGTTTTTGTACTAAAAATAGTGTAAATTTTTTTGTTATTTGGATTTAGGTTCCTGCGGTACTGCACTAAAATTGTCCTCATATTAGTTTGAATTAAAATGTTTCTTACCACAATCTTCCAAGTAAAATTTCAAAACTGGATGTTATAAAATACGAAAACAATTTGACGAGAATTTTTTTGCGATTTATTTAGCTTTGGTACTCGTGAAATAAAAAAAAACTATTAAACTCAATTCTTAAATACATAAAAGCGCGCGGAAAGCGTTCGTGGATTAACAGAATTTCTACCAATCAAGTTTTAAAAATTGTTAAAACACTTGAGAAACCTCGAAAGTTGCCAAACAAACGTATTAAAAAGTTTGGTATTTAAAATGAGCGAAATCGGCCCAGCGGTTAAAAAGTTATGAGTGAAAATGTGAAGGTACCTCTGAATTTTCCTTACAAAGCCAGCAAAAATAGGGTTTCAACTACACTCAAAAAAAAAAAAAAAAAAAAAAAAGATATGAACTCAAATGTAATCAAAAATGTCCTTCATTATACACTCCGTGCCATGACTATAGCCGCATTACATTTTTGATGATATTTAAAATTTTAGATATTTTTATTTGAAACTTTTTGCGGTTTATTAAAGTGCTGTAACGGCACTTTTAATTCTCCAAGTTTGAGCCATCAACTTTAAAAATTGACGAAGTAAGTCCCATCAACTTATTTTTTAGAGTGCCATAACTATAGCCGCATTTCAATTCAAATCAATTAAATTGAGTGCAAATCAATGTTTTGCTCTCAAATTCAAAACTCATTTTGTTAATTTAATTTGTTTACTCATTTTAAAACAAAATGCCACGTGGTAAATATCTTACTGATATCGAAAAAGGCAAAATTTTAGCCTTTTTAGAAAATAAACTAAGTTATCGGGAAATTGGAAGAAAAATTGGTCGACCGGATAAAGTAATCCGAAATTTTTTGAAAAATCAAAATGGATACGGGAAGCAGAAGACCGGAGCACCAAAATTTAAGCTTTTGGAAAGAGACAAACGCCATATTATTAATACTGCCAGCAACTCAATGAAAAGCCTTTCTCAGCTTGCTAATGAGTGCAGCGTTAAAGTTTCCAAAAATACAATTCGTAGAGTCCTCCAAGGGTCTAAAACCATTGTTAGACAAAAGCTGATGACTGTTCCAAAATTATTACCTCGTCACAAGGTCGGTCGGCCGTTTGGAATTTGCAAAGAAAAATATGCAGACAAACTGGAAAAAGGTAATTTGCAAAATTGATGATTTTCATGATTTTAAATTTTTTCAATTTTTTTTTGTTATCTTTATTTTATCTTTATTTTAACTTTTGTTTCTTTTTCAGGTGATTTTTTCTGATGAGAAAAAGTTTAACCTTGACGGTCCAGACGGTTTCAATAGCTACTGGCGAGACCTAAGAAAGGAACCCCGATATTTCTCAAAACGAAATTTCGGAGGCGGTTTCTGGGGCGCATTCTGCAGCGACGGTATGCTTGATTTGGCGTTTCCGAGTTGTCGAATGAACTCCTCGGAGTATGTTGGAGTTTTAGAAGACAAATTGGTACCATTTTTAGAGAGTAGTAACGACAGTGAGTTGATTTTTCAGCAGGACAACGCTGCAATTCACAAAAGTCGCTATACTCAAGAGTGGCTTCAGTCGAAAAATATCAAAACTATGGAGTGGCCAGCGTGCTCTCCGGATCAGAACCCAATAGAAAATATTTGGGGCATATTAGCTCGTCGGGTTTTTGCTGAAAATCGGCAGTATCAAAGCGTATTTGATCTCAAAGAAGTGGTTATCGAAGAATGGAGAGCAATCAGTCAAGAAATGCGAACGAAGTTGGTAGACAGTATGCCAGACCGGATTTTTGAACTTATTCAGAATCAAGGTGGTCCTACCCATTATTAATATATTTTGTTTTATTTTATTTAAGTTTCTTATAGTGAATTTTGTTAATTTATTTTAAGTGCGGCTATAGTTATGGCACACCAGTATTTCAAAAAATTAAAAAAAAAAGAAAAAATATTGTGAATAAATGAAATATTTTTTATTGATTAAATCGTGTTTTTGAATATTTTCATGAATATTAATAAATAATAGGCAAAACTTTTCTTTAAACGTACGTACACGCATTTTCACAGGTGCGGCTATAGTTATGGCACGGAGTGTAGTTTATAAATTGTCCTCAATTTAAGTAAAATTTTATTAAAACTTTTCTGAAAAAGATTAAAAATTCCTAAGTTTGAGGAAAAACGAAATAGTTTATATACTCAGAAATAGTCCATATTTTTCCTAAGTAATATTTCTTAATTTTAGGAAAAAACAAGTCAATTAAATAAAAATTTATTAATTTTAAGAAAAAACATCTTAGTTTTAAGAAAATTGCATACTCAAATGTAATAAAATTAAGTTTAGTAAAAAAAAAAAAAATTTAGGACATAATTTACTCCCATTTAGTTCAAAAAATATGTCTAACTTAAATCGAGAAAGTACTTGAACTTAATGTGTGTTCATTTTTTGTTTGCGAGTAGTACATATAACTAAATTTTAGAAAGCCATTTCCAAATTCAGCTGTTAAGTGGACCACTTTCTAATTTTGAAGAATTGTTTTCTTAAAATTAGTGCAGACAATTAAAAACAAAAAGTAATAATTTTTTTCCTATGTAATAATAAGAATTTACTTGATTTTAGAAACTGATGAACTATTTCTAAGAAAAATTTTCATGCAACTTAGTTCAGATAAATTTTAATAAAATATTATTTTTTTTAGGAAACGTTTTCTAATTTTTAAAAAATAATAAAATTTGGTATAGGAATTTTTTTGTTGGAAAACGTTTAAATTATTTTTAATATTCTATTCCAAAAAAACAATAAATTAAAAACAAACCAGTTAGTTTTCCTAATTTTCAAGAAAAACTATTATTAAATAAAAGAAATTAAAATAACCATTTAAAAAAAAACTATCGTGCATGATTGTAATTTTTGGTTCGTGATCTTGCGTGAGCGTGAGTTAAAAATAGCTCACATGCCCTTCTCTAATCTTAACAGTCTTTAACATTGACCTTAAAGTAGTTTAACATATTTTTTGTTAGCAAAAGGTTAATAGCCTGTTCCTCGATCTCGAACGAAAAACTAGTCGAACGATAGCAAGTCACTCGAATTCGAATCAATTTGGGTTTCTCTATTTCGAAAGCCTTCGATCGACTTGACTTACATGTGTCAATTTTTGTTTCTTACGCATTTACAAATCACAGAGATGCCAGATCATATATTTTGAGCATTTGTTACAATTTTCTATAAAAGTAGCAAAAATACTACTAAACTGCTTAAAGACAAAAACAACCCTGTTTAACAGTGATCAGCTGTATATGACAAATGAAATAAAAAATAACAATAAACAAATAAATTTTTATTTGTAAAGTGTGTTTATTTGTGAAAATTTTTGTTATCGATTGGTTGTGGGTGAAATTGTTGTTTGGAGAGCTTTTCTGTTGACCGTTGTCTGTTCGGTGCGGTCACTGCTAAAGTTCTTGTAAAATAAAAGATGTAAAATAAAAAATATAAATATGAGCTTCTTGGGCAAACGTAAGCCACAAACAACACACACATACCTTTTACCACACAGCAACAGCGTAATAGGGGGTGAAACGAAGTTAAGTTTTCTGGTCAAATTTTCCTCCTTTGCGGAAAATTTGTTTGCTCCTAACACCACAGTCCTTCTGGCAAAATCAGGTCTTTCTTCCATATAAAATACAAGCGTCTTCGGATAGTCCATTGTTGATTTTTTTAACTAAAATTTAAAATTCTTAATAAACTATAAATATTTGTATTATTATGTACTAACTTTTTGTTATCCATTGCTTTTTTACTTCATTTTGCTTTTAAAAATATCAAATATATATTTACTCGACAAAAAAATAGCAAGTGACTGATTTTGACATTTGCGTTCGAGCTGTTCGAAATAGAGAAACCAAATTTTGTATGAAAACAGTTACGTTTTCATTCGACTTGTCGTTCGAGTCATCGTTCGCATAGAAATAGAGTTAGTGAAACCCAAATCAGTTTTCTTTCTACTAGAAAGCGAACGAACGTGTTCTTTCGAAATAGAGGAACAGGCTATAAAAATTTCGAATTTGTGCTTTTATGTAATAATTTTGTTTGTCGACTGCAATACAAAATATCGTAAGCACATTTTATACATTACGGCATAATGGCTTTCCTATAATTAACATAGCGTTTACTAAACTTTATATTTATTGAACTATTTTTTTCACTTAATAATAAAAAAGCTTAAATTTGTATATGTCAAATAAAGTTTAAGCTAAAAATCCCATAAAATAAACTTATGAAATTTTTTTTTTCAATAATATCAAGAAATGTAGCTGTGATATTTAAGAAGACAAAGGACCCCCATTGTTCCTTAGCCATAGACGTCGTGTGTCACTTAGGGCATCCCTTTTTGTAGTTCTCTCAAGCAGAACCGTTAATTAACTTTGTCACAATTTATTACGTTTCATTATACCGTGCAGTTCTTTTTTTAATATTTTACCTCTTTGCTAATGAAATTTAATTTATATTTTAAATACATGAAATTAGTATAATTCAATTTAATTTTAAGACAAAAATGTATAGCAAAAAGCTTGTTAAGAGCAGTGTCCTCACAAAGCGGAAGTCTTCCGAAAGTGGGAAAATACCTACTCAATGAGTGTAAAGTACTTTAAAATATATGGTAAAATATATTACCTTTACCATAAAAGCAGGATTAGGATAATTTTTACTTAAAAGAACCTGTTTAACCTGTTGTTAGAAAATTTTTTATTTTTTTTTATTTTTAGGGATTTAAGTCCTAGTTTTTAGTAAAAAAATTATCTAATGAACTTAAATAAAATAAAATTTTTCTTAAAACCAAGGAAATATTTCTTAACTAACAGTAAAATTTTAGATGATGTATGAACTACTTAGGAGGAAATTCTAATGTATTCTAATAAAAATTTACTTCTCAGTAGTAAAATTTGTCTATAATTTAGAAATTTTGACCAAGTTTTAAGTAAAATTTCATTCTTAATTGTAAGGAAAGTTTTATTAAATATTGGTAAAAAGTGTCTTTGGCAACGTTTTCATTTAAATTTTTCCTCTAAATAAGTTAATTTTACTACATTCTAGTTAATTTTTTTTGAGTGTATATCGAAGAAGTTGTACTAACTTATTATTTTTTTTTTTTTTGAGTGTGTAGCAACTTTTGATGATATGTGACATTTAAGTGGGGAGGTACTATAGATTTATCAAAAAAATTATATATATTGATATCTTGAGTTCTATCCCCTTAAATAACACCTATTAAAAAATTTGTTGAGTAACAAAGTTAATTAATTAATTAATTCTGTAATTGATTCAATGAAAAAAAAATGATCAATACTTCAAATGATGTCTATTACATGTTTAAGTTTTAATACTGTTTTTTCAATTGAATCAATTACAGCATTGATAAATTTTTATTATCATATGAACCTGTTGCAGGTCACACAAAATTCCACCAAACTCTTCAGAAAGATACAATTCAGTGATATGTCTCTAGGGCAAACGATTCTGTGACAGTTCGTGTAAATTTCGTATAGGGTCGCTTATGTATATAAATTCTTGTAAATTTATCCCATCAATTGTTTATCAATTAATTTACTTTTATTCCAATTTAGGTTGTTTTAGATGGCGAAGAAGTACAAATAGATATATTGGACACAGCCGGTCAAGAAGATTACGCTGCCATCCGTGATAATTATTTCCGTAGTGGTGAAGGTTTCCTTTGTGTATTCTCCATAACAGATGATGAAAGCTTCCAAGCAACACAAGAATTTAGGTAAGTCTTAATAATCTTGAATACGAATTTTATTTTTTTGTCCTTGACACACTCTGTAGACAATTTGTTTTTTTTTTTTATTTTTTATTTACATATACATACATGTATGTAGTTGGAAAGTATTAGTATTTTTTATATTTTTTCGTCTCTCCTTGTCCACAATGTAGGTTAACAAGATGTCATCTTATGTCACATATTGTATATATTTACAAGAATGTTTCAAGTGTTTTCATTAACTCATACGGAGTATGTGAGGTTTTCTTAAAATCACAGTAGTGCGAAATTTAATTTTTACTGTCTCTTAAAATTTAAAGTCCGATAAAGTAGGCCTACATTAAAATATTCTCCATAAAAATGTCTGATGTTTATAGATATTGGTACAGTGGCGTGCCCAGGATTTTTTATTTTTAATTTTTTTTTTTATAGTTGGTATTTTTAAAACCTAAATTTTTGGACCTAGTTAAATTTACTGCTTTTAAATTCATATAAAATTTGTATTTAAAACTTTTGTTATCACATATTGACTGATATTTATTGTATAATTTTAATATTAAACTTAAAAAATTATTACGACGCTTTTTCGTCGACATACAACAATTTTGTCTGGGTCTACATCTTCACGATATACAGACAATAGATTCAATGCAGAAAGACCTTCTTCGCCCATTGAATTTCTTAAGTACGTCTTGAGCATTATTATGTTGTCAAGCTTCTCTCCGCTTTTAGATCATTAAATTTCTATGAGGCTACAAAATTCTTTCAACGTCAAGGACATTTTCAAATCATTTTCATGACCGGAAAATCTATTTGTTTACTTGAGACTACACTTAAAAAAGTTTGTAAGTTAAAATAACTGAAAATATCATTTAAAAGAAATGATATTTCATTTAAAAACCGGTCTACTTAATTTTCATTTAAATTAAATGCCATTTGTTATTTATTTTTAAATGTTGATTAATCAACTGACACATCCGTAAGAAACAACTGATATAATCAGTTAAAATAAATGTCAAAATTTTACCTACCAATCCTTTAAAAATAAATGTTTTTTTCATTTATTTGAAATTATTTCCGTTTTTGTATTTTTTGTTTTTTTTTAATATACTCGTACAATACAAAATGTATGTATGCATATGAAGCTATAAACACTTTTTCTGTAAATGAATTTGTGTATGTATGTGTGTTTATGAAGTTCTTGTAATTTGTATTGAAAAATTTTGTATATATACAACCAATTTAAATAAAAAAACAAATTGAAATTTTTGAATATTTTTTTTGAAACAGACAGCAAACAAAATTTAAATTTGTAATAACTGTTACGGACACAAATAAACCACAAGTTTCCGTTTTGTGGGTAAATTTTTATTAAATTTCAAACAAATGAAAAAAATAAATGAAACTGAAAAAAAATGGTAAATGATAGTAAATTATTTCGAATAAATGTATAAAAAAGTTAATATAGATATTTCTTTGAAAAATAAATGTATTTTCCTTTATTTTTAAATGGAACGGAAAACTTTTTTATTAAACTACAAACAGTTAACTACATAATATTCTGAGTGTATTTAATCCAAATATGGAATGAATAAGAATGATCTGTAATATTCCGTTGGATCAAAAAAAATCCGTTCAAATTTACAAACAGATGGTAAATTTGAACGCTATTTTTGTGTTCCTACACTTCTTGGTAACTCTGGCTCAGCTTAATGTTTTAGTTGTCCAGTATGTGCATTTAAAAAAATAGCAATTAAAAATCAAAAATTTGAAATTCAAGAAATTAAAAAATATGAAATGCTTTTAAAGACAATCAAAAAGTAATTCTATGGATATCACTGAAAGTTTGGACATGGATATTCCACGTTCCTGTGATATCGATGCTATTTTGATTTTCCGAAATTCGCGGTGTATCGACGCTAAAAGTTGCATAGTTGTAGCGGCGCAAAGTTGGATAAATACCTCATGTTTATACTGATCTAAAACTTTAAGCAATTATTTTTACAACCCGTATATCATACGAAAGCTTAGATCTTATACTTTTAGATAATTGTTTCGAAAATAAGCGTTTTCTTTACCGAAATATTGCAAAAATGCAAAACGTTATTTAATCACGTATACATATTATTAAAAAACAACGTCTTCGCTCAAAAAAAAGCAACTAACTTTGATCCACGATACACCACGAACTACAACAAATTTTGAAAAACAAAAAAGTGCAAAGATATCATGGGAACGTGGAATAATCACGATAAAATTTTTGCTTGAATCCAAGGACCGTTTCCAAATCCTTTGTAATGACTACAATTGTAATTTATCAAACATTAATTGAAATTCAAGAACACCAAATTTAATAAATATTTGTTGAATTTTAATAATTTTTTAATTTACGTTTGGTATTTTTTAATTTAAATTGATATTTTTTTACGTATCAATTGCAAATTTTTTAATTGTATTCTTCTATTTCAAATTTTTTTTTAAATTTCAGTTGTCATTTTTGGGCGAAATAATTCTTTTCGGTCAACATTTCGGGAAAACTAAATTACATTTTTTTTTTTTAAATTTGAGGTTATATCACAAAAAGGTACACAAAAAAAAAAATTAACTAGAATTTATAAATATAACCTTATTTGGAGGAAAATTTTAAATCAGAACGGTGCCAGACACTTTTTACCAAAATTTAATAAAACTTTCCTTAAAATTAAGAAACAAATTTTACTTAAAATTTGGTAAAAATTTCTAAATTATAGAAAAATTTTACTATTGAGAACTAAATTTTTAATAGAAAAGATAGCAAAATTTCCTCGTAGTTAGTTTTATTTTACTTTTAGTTAGGAAATGTTTTCTTGGTTTTAAGAAAAATTTTATTTTATTTAAGTTTATTAGGTATTTTTTCTTCTAAAAATAATAAAATATTTTCTAACATCAACACTGGGAGTCCTTTGTGTTCTTAAATTGACTAATTTAAGGAAATTTTTGCAAAAATACAAAATATCACAGTTACATTTCATGTTGTTATTAGAAAATATAAAAAAGTCAGAAACTTATTTTATTGCATTTTTAGCTTAAACTTTAATTTTGACTTTTTTAATTATTAACTAAAAAAAATAATTTTAGTGCCTTCGATAAATATAAAGTTTAATACCCCCAACGTCAATTATAGGAAAGCCATTATGCCGTAATGTAAAAAATGTGCTTGCGATATTTTGTATTGTAGTCAGCAAACAAAATTAAATTTAAAAAAAATAAGGAAAATTAACTAGTTTTTTTTTTGGAAAAATATTGAAAATAGGTTAAACGTTTTCCCATAAAAACAAAATTTTTCCTCGATTTAAGAAAAATTTACTAAAGTTTTGTTTTAATTTATCTGAAGAAATTTTTAGGAAAAAATCCTTTACCTAATTTTATTATTCTCTTAAAACTAGTAAACTTTTACTTGAAAATAAAAAATATTTTATTAAAATTTTCCATAGAACTAGTTCATAAGTTTCTAAAACTAAATATATGTGTATTATTACATAAGAAAAAATGTATTACTTTTTGTTTTTAATTGCCTAAATTTTAGAAAACAATTCTTAAAAATTATAAAGTGCTAGACTTCAAAACTGAATTTTTCTACTCGCGAAAAAAAGTGAACACGCATTAAGTTCAAGTACTTTCTTATTTTAAGTAAGACACATTTCTTGAACTAAATTATGTTCTAATTTTTTTTGAACTAAATTTAGGTGTATTATATTTTAGTATTCAAATTTCTTAAAACTAAGATGTTTTTCTTCAAAATTTATCAATTTTCATTATATTTTATTTTTACTCAAACAAAGGAGTTTTTATTCTTTTTAAGAAAATTTTTCTCTGTTCTAATAAAATTCGACTTAAATTGAGGAACATTTCTAAACTATTTTAAAGGAAATTTTGGATTAATTTTTATTTACGACTTATTTTGTTTAATTTCACTAAACTAAACTGCCAAGAAAAAGTTGTCAGTATGTCTGAATGAAAAAGTTGTCAGTATGTCTGAATTTTAATTAAATTGTGATATATGAGAAAGAGGAAATTTAATACTAAAATCATTCCAGATCGTGTCTTTTGATTTCACAGGAAGCAATATAAAAGTTCATATCGCTATAAATACTTTTTCTTGTTGATTTTAATTCTTTTTGAAACCCAGTTTTGAAATTAAGGTTTCGAATGAGCTTTTCGACGTATCGTTGCACTGTGTAAGCGATTAAAGTATAATGGTGCGTTTAGACTTGCAAGTAAATCTAGTAAAAAGTGCATTTACTATTTTCAGTGCAATCATTAAAAGTTAATTTGCTTTGTACTTGATTAAATCTGCAATGTAAATTGACTACAAATTTCAATGTCTTTACTAATTAACGCTTTATCATGTGTTAATTTTATTTATTTTATTTTATTTTGTTTTATTTATATTTCTTCATTATTCAGTCTTTATTTAAAGACAACTATACTCGTAGTAAACTATTAATAATTTTAATCATGTTTTATATTATTATGTTTTAAAACAGTTTATACACTCAGAAAAAAAAGTTAGTAGAAAAATTTGTGAACGGTTTTCAATCCCACTTTACTATTTTTGTACTAATTTTTAGTAAAAAAAATATTATTTAGCAAATCTTTTTGCTATTTACATTTTACAAATTACAGAGTTTTTACAGAATATCTACAAATTTTCGTTGCTAATTTCAGAAATCATTTTACAAATTTTTGAAAACCGATTTGCTAAAATTAGCAAAAAAAATACTAATTTTAAAAAAGTGGATATTGATGGAAATGTTATTTCTAATAATTTAAATTTATACATACAAACTTAAATTGCCCTAAAATGTTTCATAGGATTAAAAAAGGGATCGGAAGTGAAGATACCGACTCATGTCTAAAAATAGGACATCCACTTAAAATAGCACTAAAGTTTTTTTTTCTTTCTAAAAATCAGCCCTAACAACAATTTAAATTTCACCTTAAAAGTAAAAAAAAAATTGACTAAAATATTTTTCAAAACAGAAATTACCAAATTAAAACAAAATGATAAATTCGTTTTATGTTTTAAGAATTTTTAAGATTTTAAAGCCTTTGATTTTTTTTTTCATTTTGTATAAAACATCTTTTAAAAAATATAATTAAAATTTTTGATGCTCGATAAAAAAAATAAATCTAAAACTTTGTACTAATATTAATAGTATTTATTAATTTTTTTTTGCTAATTTTAGCAAACGGATTTCAAATTCCACTTTACAAAAAGTCTACTAAAATTTAGTAGCGGCTACTAATTTTTCTACTAATTTCATTGTACTACACGTCAGCAGACATGTGTTGCTAAGATTAGCAAAAAATACCGCTGGGCTCAAATTAGCAGAATTTCCCGTAATAACAGCAAAATTTTCAGTTGCCATTACAGACTTTTTTTGGTGAGTGTAGAATATTTGTTGTTGCATTAGCAAATGTTGGCATATCTCTAGCTTAGTGTAAAATGGGGCTAAGTCCAATTTCAAAATGCTTATAGGAAAGACAAAAAACTGTAAATGAATTTTTAGTGAAATTTGTATATGTAATAAAAAACATAAAAATAAGAGACGTATTTTTTGAGAGGCATTAATTTAGGAGTTAAGAAGTGCGGTCAAAATTCGCTCGTTGATTTTAATGAAATATGTCTGAAATTTATGAAATTTCTATTTTTTGTGTACACTGTTCGATTTTTTGTATACTCATATTTCATATGTTTTCGCCTCAGGGTTGCCACATATTTAAATTTTTAAATATGTGAGAAAAAAAGCACTTTCTGAAAAGTTATAAAGTACGAATGGTTCGACTTTCGAAAAAAGCTCAGACATCCCTCGATTAAATAGGTATTCTTATATGTAAGTTTGTGTTTAAATCAGTAAAGGACAACACACATGCTGCCACATTAACGCTTGTGTGTGAAGTAGCAAAAACCAAGTTCAACTTGATGTTCACTTGTTTTACACTGAAAAAACTTTTCCTTTATCGAAAGTAAAAAAATTTTTTATTTTGATTTTTTATATGAACTTTTTATTATACACTCAACATATTTTTATAATCTGTTGTAGTTTATTTAAAAAGTTATCCATATAATTGTTTTGAATATAGTTTTGTCATTTATGTTTGTTTTACATGTATTTAAAGAATAAATTACATATTAATAAATACGGGGTTTCAGTTACAGTTAATATTTACATTTAAAATGATTTGTTATTTTTTTTGTTTTTATGGTTAATGGGCAGTTTAACAAAATAAATGAAGTTGTTTATTTTTATGAGATTAAAAAAAAAGTAAATCAAATATCATTTATTTTTACGGATTTTGCAGTTAATTTGTGGACAGTAAAAAAACGAAATAAAGGAAAAGTCATTACTATTTACGGATTTATATTAACTATTAACGAACTAAACAGAAATCCGTAGAAATAAATAATATTTTAATTAATTATTTTAACTGGAATAATGCGTAAAAAGTAATTCAATCAAAAGTAAGTAATTTTCCCATAGATCAACAAACATTTTGTTCAGTGAACGAAAACTTATTTGACTTACTTTGAAGAAACGACAACAAAGCATGCTGTTGCTTTCTTGTCGAAGTAGCTTATACGAGGGCGGATCAATAAGTCCGTGAGTTTTCGTACTTGCCTCGTAGTAATATGAAATGCAACACTGCTCCCATCAAGTACCACCTTTTAATAGACTACTGTCAAATTTTGAGCAAGTTCCGTCATTTACTTTGCGTTTAACAGCAGAATTTTTCGAGGCCTATAAAATAGGCGTTTGTTTGATCAAAAATTTCGAACATGTTTTACATACCGGTAGATATGTCTTCAAAATAGGATCTTAACCAGGAGAGTATAAGTTTGTACGATTTAAAACCTACGGGTATTTAGGACTAATAGGATTTTTCGATTTTCCACTCCTGCAATCTCCCATATAAATTTCCGTACATTTTTGCTGCTTTTGTAAATTTTCGGACTTTAAAACCACTTAGTACCACCCAATGAACGATACCATGTGACTGTTATTTTTTTTGAAGTCGATCTTCCCTAAATATTCGATCTTGTGGCACAGTAAT
Source organism: Eustalomyia histrio (assembly GCA_949748255.1). NCBI lineage: Eukaryota > Metazoa > Arthropoda > Insecta > Diptera > Anthomyiidae > Eustalomyia > Eustalomyia histrio. The sequence continues at coordinate 58,954,065 of OX456525.1, read as the reverse complement.
AAGTTTTCGTTCTAGGACTCCTCCTCTTTCGAATATTTGTGTACTTATCCAATGGAAATGGGTTGAACAAACTAAACAGTTTTTAAGATATGGGTCGTTTTCAAAAATCTGGAGGGAACGAAATGGCTCCACCTTTTAAACTTACAATACACTGGTACCGGCATCTAGCGGAAAATAGCGGAGACATAAAAATATAACATATAACAAAAATGTTTTTTAAAATTTTGACTGAAGATTTTAATAATTGTATTCATGAGGGTACCATGCGGGAAGGACCTATCCCAGGTCAAATCAGTCACATCGGATAGAAGTATCTGCCTGATAAAATTATAAATATATAATTAAAACATATAGATCGAATAATATACAAAAATTTACATACACAAATAGGGCACGATGTAATTTATAATCTAAAATAATAAACAACACTCAAATATGTTGTGAAAGAAAAAATATTAGTATGCCAGATTCCGAATTCGTTCCCAGAAATGGAAACATTAACGTTTGGAATGGCAACCCTGCCAATTTGTGCTTCGAAAATCGAAGATGTTTGCCAAAGGGTAGTTCTATAAATAGAAGGAAAAGCTCATTTGTACGGTAAATCATTCACCAACTGAGAAATGGCATTTCGCATAGTCATTTTCCTTAGAGTGTGTGATGTATAAGTCTGTTCAAAACCATGAGTTATTTGTAGGTTGGGTTGTTCATAAGGTGGCTGAAGATGACCTGGTCGCTCGGGTCGAAAGTGTTCACTCCCTATAGCGCTGATCCTTAGAATTTTTTTCCATTTAATAAAAAATTAGTGTTTACTATTCGTTAGTAACATTGAAAATTATGATCTCGAGCCTGATAAAATTATGAATATATAATTAAAACATATAGATCGAATAATATACAAAAATTTACAGTGCCTGCATATCTGATATCTGAGTCGCCGTGCCCTCAGTTCCGGGCATTCAGAATGTAGAAGCTAAAACACCTCCTCCTTATGCCAACAGCTTCTATAGTAAAACCTTCGTGAATAATCTCAGCATGCAACAATGTTGCATATAGCTCGGTGCGGTATTGGAATTCCTACAACCATTCTGCACAGAGAGTCCAAAACGTCCGGTAGTATTGAATACCCGACCGACTTAAGGCCTTTTTTCGCACCAGTAAAGCCATGTAACGAACTTTCATTTAGGCGGATCTACATCCAGTTGCAATAATATCGGTGCGGTTAATTTTAAAAATATCAGTCTTAAAAACGCTGCAATCGTTTGGACAATTTTATATACAATTTTATATATTCCTTTCAATTATTTTTATATGGTCCTTCAAAAAATGCAAGCATTTACAAGCAACAAAGTTAATCAACATTCTATATTTGCAGTATTTTGTTCAATTGTCAACTTTAATTGAAAGGTGCGAACACAAGAAATTTTTGGTCAAGCCATTTTCACAAAAATCTTTTTAGAATTGACAAAAATCGAAATTTGCGAATTATTGTGATATGAAAGAACACTTAAAACTACAATTATTCCTCGGAGAAAATAAGCCGCAAAATTGTGTTTTTGCCGAGGAATAACTTTGGTCTTAATTGTTTTTTTTACATTTTTGATTGTTTTAGAATAATTTCGCAAAATAAAATTTTTGCAAATTAGAAAGAGATTTTTCTAAAAAGGCTCGATCGATGATATTGATTACAATATTATTCTGAGACAACTCAAATACATAATCAAGAAAAATATTTGTGGTGTTCGCGCTAATGTTTCCAATTATTCGACCCTGCCGGTTAACCGGTCGGAGCTGTCTTCAAACAGTCGTCAAAAGAAAATTTTTTAAAAATATTGTATTGGTTTTTGCGATATTTACAAAGTTTGACAGATTTGTCACTGTCAAAAACAGTGGAATATTGTTTTTTGGTCATTGGTGGGGGGTATTCAAAGATTCGGCACAGCCGAATTTAAGCCTTTCATTTACTTGTTTGTCAGATTTTTTTTTTTAATTTAATTAAATTATTTTTTTAAAAAAATTAAATAAAATAAAAAAACTTCGCTCGATAAAAAAAAAATATAAATTTGTATATTCGAACTTGTAAAGCAATTTCAAAAGAAATTAGCAACTTTAAAGTTAAACAAGTGTATCTAAAATTTAATAAGCTAATTTGTGCATTTTAATAATATTTTTTTTTATTAAAATTTTGCTATACTTTACAATTCATTGAGTTTACAGCAATTCACTAGAATTTAGTAGCGCTTACTAATTTTTTATACTAATTTTTTTGTACTAATATGAATAGTATTTAGTAAATTATTTTTGCTGATTTTAGCAAAAATAATACTATACGTCAGCAGACATGTGTTGCTAAAGATTAGCAAAAAATACCGCTAGGCTCAAATTAGCAAAATTTCCCGTAAGAACAGCAAAATTTGCAGTTGCCATTACAGACTTTTTTTTGGTGAGTGTATAAGTTTGCCATTCCGTTTGTAACATGTCGAAATAGAGGTCGTAGACCCCATAAAGAATGTATATTATTGATCCTTATGCGATTTTAAGTTGATTTAGCGATGTCCGTCTGTCTGTCCATCTGTCTGCATGTATGTCTGTCTGTTGAAATGGCGATCACGGCGCGTTGACGCGAGGTAAATAGCACCAAATGAGTCAAAGGAATACCATAGCTATTTTAAGGTTCTAATAAAAATTATTTAAGTACCATTTTTATCATCCATCCCTTTCCTCAACAGTGTTTTTGTTACAAAAATTAAAACAAATTTAGAAGTGAAATTATGGAGGCCAAAAAAATTGTTTGTGCTAAAAACTCTTTTGGGAGAGAAAACAATTTTTGTTGTGAAAAAATTTTGTGTAAAAAAAATTTTTTAAGATCAGTATAAAATATTATTCATTTCTAAGCGACTGGTGAAAAAACGTGAGAAAATATATTATGTACTAGTCGCTACTATTAAATTGTACTAAAATACACCAAATCTCTGTGGAAAAATTAGAGGTAACTTTATATTTTCACTCACAACTTTTTAACCGCGGGACTGATTTTTATCATTTTCAAAATCAAACTTTTCGGAAGAATAATCATTAATTTATGTAAAATTAGCGATACCGTTTGTATCTTCGCGCCGTGATGGCCATTTAAACAGATTAACAGACGGACATTGCTAGATCGGCTTGACATTTTAAAAGGGTTGCGATAACATATTTATATGGTTTATTGGGCCTTGACCTATATTTCGACACGTTATCCTCACCTTACATAACAGGTCAATTGAAAAGTCCCCGGCCTACCATACTAAAATACATTTTTGTTTTTGGCAAAATTCGTTTTCTTTATTCAACATAGTTCCCTTCAAGGGTGATACATTGATTATAGCAACCCTGCAACTTTTCAATACCATTTTTGTAGTACGATTTGTCCTTTGCTTGAAAATAGGCCTCAGTTTCGGCGATCACCTCTTCATTCGACGAAAATTTCTTCCCAGCGAGCATTCTTTTGAGATCTGAGAACAGGAAATAGTCGCTGGGGGCCAGATCTGGAGATTACGGTGGATGCGGAAGCAATTCGAAGCCCAATTCATGGTTTTTCGCCTTCGTTTTCACTGACTTGTTTTTGGTCAAAAGTGAGCTCGCGCGTCTCCCACTTTTCACAGAGCTTTCTCATACCCAAATATTCGTGAATGATATGATGTACAAGTTCAGTTGATATCTTTATAGTACCAGCTATTTAATTCAATTTCAATTTACGGTCATTCGAAATCATTTTGTGTATTTTTGTGATGTTTTCGTCCGTAACAACCTATTTTGGGCGTCCCCTGCGTTCACCGTCTTCGGTGCTCATTTCACCACGTCTAAACTTAGCATACTAATCCTTGATGGTTGATTTTCCTGGGGCAGTGTCCGGAAACTCGTCATCAAGCCAAGTTTCAACTGTATTTTTCCTTCAAAAAGCAATATTTTATCAACACGCGAAATTAATTTTTAATCCATTTTTTTCACAATAAAAGTTGCTTCAATCAAAATGCTTTAATTCACAAACTAATGATCCGACAGTTTTCAAATTTATACACGTGCCTTTTGAAGGTTAGGGCACTAAAAATCATATCGATTTAAGTCTAGTAGCGCCATCTATGTGTCAGGCCGGGGACTTCTCAATTGACCTGTTAGTGAAGGGTATAAAAACATCCAATAAGAAAACATATTCCTCGGTATAACGAGTTCTCAAACTAAAAGCTTTGGCATGTTAATTATTTTTGCTGCTTTAGAATTTCACTACTAGATGACAGTAAAATTAACGCATTCACAAACCAAATCGCAGTCTTATTAAGAGTTTTCTCTATTACTATTACTATTTCTCTATCTCTATTACTATTACTTAACATTTAGAATAACTAAATAAGTTTAAAAACATTTCACGTCGCGAAGTCTGTTCTTTATTATGCCCTTCACCACAGGTGGAAGGGTATATATAAGTTTGTCATTCCGTTTGTAATTTCTGCAATATTGATCTTAGACCCTTATGAAGAGCGAAGTTGATTTAACGATGTCCGTCTGTTCGTCTGTGTGTTGAAATGGGTTTTCCGAAGAACCCAGACATGATGAGGACTTGATTGTTTTTTATTTCTGTTACATGTGATCCATTTCTGTTTGCTATTAAAAATCAGACAGATAGGTTAATAAATGGCTGAGATATTAGCAAAAACCAGGACTACCTCTAATTTTTTCCGTAAAATCCCTTTGTTTAATATGTATGTAGAACTTTACGCATAACAAACACATCCATGTGTTAAAATTCTTTTCTCTCATCTCCACCTTTTATACACAAACAACACACATACAAAAATTTGTCATTTAAATAAAAACTAAACAAATCTCTAATGAACGAAGACTTTTATATATGTACCTCTATTGACGATGATTTTGTGTGAGCTTCAATAGCTCAGTTGTCTAGACGCTATGTCACAAATACTTTTTTTTTCTCTAAGGCCGCGGGTTCAAATCCCGATCAATTCACTTTTTTTTGTACATTTTTTTTATTATTTTCTTAAGACTTTTTTTTTTGTTTATTTTTGGTTTTTTTTAACATTTAATAATTAATTAATATAAAATTTTGTGTTATTAATTAAATAATCCATAAATAGGCTAAAAACATCAAAATTTTTATAAAACCCTCTGATACAAACAAAATACAAACGTTTTTATACCCTTCACCACAGGTGGAAGGGTCGCGGGTTCGAATCCCGGCCAATTCACTTTTTTTGTACATTTTTTTTTATTTTTTGTTTATTTTTCGTTTTTTTTTTTAAATTTAATAATTAATTTAAATAAAATTTTGTATTAATAATTAAATAATCCATAAATAGGCTAAAAACATAAAAATTTTTATAAAAACCCTCTGATACAAACAAAATACAAACGGTTTTATTTCTATTTTTTGCTCCGATTTAAAAGAATTTATAAAAAAGATTTTTAAACCATTTTATTTCTCATATATTAAGAAAATTTTATACATAATTTCCCTTTGAGTGCAACTATTTTAGGTCATAAATTATAATAATTTATAAAAAAAAAAATTATAAACTATTTTCCTTCAAATTAAGCTAAAGAAGTTAAAAATATTTTTAATAAAAAAGCGAAATAAAATCCCAAATGCAAATTTTCCAGCTAAATCAAACGTTTTTGTAGAAATAAAACACATGCAGTTCTAGTGATTTCTTTTAACGATTTGTTGAAATTATTTTCTTTCACCTCTTCACCTTTTATACACAAACAACAAACACTATTCTAGAGCTGTAATATGACCTATGGATACGTCTTATATAGCAAAAGATCGAAAATCTTTAGTATAACATATTTGCTGAAAAACTCGGAAATATCGGTTCAGATACAAAAAGTTATGCCCAAAACATAAATTTTTTTTAAATACCTATTTTCTGGAACCATAAATCTTCCCGAGTCCAAGTTTTATCACCAAATTAAATGGTTAATTTCCTGTTTAAGGCGTCTGTATATAAATCTGTCCATTCCATATATGTCCATATATAAACTTCAGCTTTTTCCCAACCATGGTGAAGGGTATATAAGATTCGGCATAGCCGAATTTAGCCGCTCTTACTTGTTTAAAATCATTTTGGGGGGTGGGGGATATATAACCCTTATCCCCCACCCCCTGGATCGGCGCCTGTTCCAGATACATAATAAAGAAAACATTTCTAGTGATTGCATCTTTCAGTTAAAGTTGATTCTGGCGAGACGTGTAATATTTAATGTTAGGACTGTGAAATCTATCATATGAGTATTTGCTTAAATTTACTCATATTTTAATGACTGTAGTAACGCGTGTGTTTTGGTCTCCTAATGTTGGGGCGTGTATTTGCTTTCTTATTTATTTATGTATGCAAGTATGTCGATTGTAAGGCGACAATAAACTTTGCAAAACATACTTAAGGGAAAAGGGGAAAACTATGAAAATTAATGTAAAAATAACACGCCAACATAAACTCGTCTTATAGTTTTGTGCTTTCAACGTTAGTTTGTTACTAACTTCCGCATATGTCAACTCATTAAGGGCAAGTTAATTTTTTTATGTTTAGATTTTGAAAAAATGTGTATATACAACAATATATTGATCCAGACTGGAAAATATACCTACCTACATTTGCAGTAAAAAAGTAGTCACATTAATGCTAAAACATTTCAAATCATTTTTGTATGATTCATCATAAACAATTCATACACAAATAGAAAAAAGTCTGTAAAGTTCGTAAGAATTAATTCAAAAGGGAATTGCAAAAAAAAAACTGCTGAAATTGGTAGAATCAGCATCAAAAAAATAATGAACTAGAATTTAGAAAAAATAACTTATTTGAAGGAAAAATTAAAATCAAAACGGCGCCGAAGACAATTTTTTGCTAATATTTAATAAAATTTTACTGGAAATTAAGAACCAAAGTTTACTTAAAATTTGGTAAAAATTTTTAAATTATAGAAAAATTTTACTTTTAGTTAGGAAATGTTTCCTTGGTTTTAAGAAAAATTTTATTTTATTTAAGTTTATTAGATAATTTATTTTACAAAAAATTAGGACTTAACTTTTGCAAAATAAAAAATTATTTTCTAACTTTATTTATTATAAATTTATGAAAGTTATTCCTAAATTTATTAAAAATTTTATAATATATTTTACCATATACTTTAAAATGCTTTACATTGATTGTGTAAATATTTCCCCACTTTTGGAGGACTTTCGCTTTGTGCTCTTAACAAGCTTTTTGTCTTTAAATTAAATTGAATTATACTAAACTCATGTATTTAAAATATAAATTAAATTCCATTAGCAAAAAGGTAAACAAATTAAAAAAATGTACTGTAGGATATTCTGAAACTTAATAAATTGTGACAAAGTCAGATTCTTTACGTAGTTAATTAATGGTTTTCCTTGAGAGAACTACAAAAAGGGACACCCTAAGTGAAACATGGCATCTATGGCTTAGGAACACTGGGGGTCCTTTGTCTTCTTAAATTAACTAATTTAAGGAATTTGTTGCAAAAATACAAAATGTCACAATAATATCTTGATATTATTGAAAAGTGAAAAATGTCTATATGTTTATTTCATGTCATTTTTAGCTTAAATTGACATATATTAAATATAAAACGTCAATTATAGGAAAGCTATTATGCTGTAATGTATAAAAGTGTTAATTCAAAATTTTTTAGCTTTTGCTAACAAAATTTTAAAATATATTTTAAGCTACTTTAAGTTCAATATTTAAGACTGTAAATATAAGAGGTGGCCTGTGAGCGATTTTTGACTCACGCACTAACCAAAAATTACAATCATGCTCGAGAATTTCTTTTGAAGGATACCTTAATATTTTTCCTGAAATAATATTTTTTTCTTTAAAATTAGGAAAATATCTAAATATTTCCTCGATTAAAGAAAAATTTACTCAAATGTTTTTTAATTTATTTGGTGAAATTTTTATGGAAAAATCCTATACCTAAGTTTTTTTCCCAAGAACTAGACAACTTTTACTTGAAAAAAAAAAAAAATAATATTTTAATAAAATTTTTAAAATTTATCTGAACTAAGAATAGTTCATCAGTTTCTAAAATCAAATAAATTTTGATTATTACATAGGAAAAAATTTATTAATATTTGTTTTCAATTGCCTGAACTAATTTTTAGAAAACAATTCTTTAAAATTAGAAAGTGGTAGACTTAAAAACTGAAACTTAAACTGAAGAAATGGCTTTCTAAAATTTAGTTAATTTTACTTCTAGCGAAAAAAATATCAACACACATTATATTTAAGTTTTTTCTCAGACACATTTTTTGAACTAAATGGTAGTAAATTATGTTCTATTTTTTTTAACTTAACTTAGTTTTATTTTATTTTAGTTAATTTCTTAAAACTAAGATGTTTTTCTTAAAAATTGATAAATTTTTATTTAATTTATGTTTTTTTTTTCCTTAAATTCAAGAAATATTACTTAGAAAAAATATGAACTATTTTGGGTTTATAAATTATTTTCGTTTTAAATTGAGAAAATTTTTGATTCATATTTAGTTCATGTCTTTTTCAAACAGATGTCCATTAAATAAATTTTGTTAACAAATTTTAACTGTGTTAATAGAAAAAGGACGTTGATCGAAATATTTAATAACAAATTTTGGTTTTTTAGGGATAACATCCCCCCTAATTGTTTCTTAATAAACTCTTAAGTGATACCTGTTAGGCAGTTGCGGGCAGCTTGATTTGAACTTGATTAGTGTTATGTCATAATTTCTGCAGTCAGTTCAGCATTATGCCAGCTTTGTATCAGTCTCAAGATTTTAGGTTTCGCCACCGATTTTATTTTTTATTGAATCTTTTTCTTCCAGAAAATTTACAATAAGTTATCAAATCTTACATCTAATATTCTCTTGGTTTGTTGCCAGTGCAAAAAATCCAATTTTGGCGAGCCTGTGTCTACAATAATAGTTTTAAACTAGGTCCAAGGTATCCAATTTCTTTAGACGCCTATAACCTAAAAAAGTCAGCAAGTTTTGAGCAAGGGGATTAGGATGAGTTGCCAACTTGGCAACATATTTATTGGAGTTATTACTTATTTCTTCACGAACTGTAGGGATGTTGAGGTCGTCGTGGATGTTTTGGTTTCGAATAAACCAAGGAGCACCAGTGATGAATCGTAAAATCTTTGTTTGCCTTCTTGGTAGCTTTTCACTGTACCCCAGAGCTGTATGCCATATGGCCAAATTGGTTTAATTTTAGATTTATAGATTAATATTTTGCATTCTAAGTTAAGTGTGGACCGATTGTTTATGAGCCAGTATAATTGAGCAGATTTCAATTTTATTTGAGCGGATTTAGAATCTTTATGGTGTGCCCATGTTAGACGACGTTCAAGGTGCATTCCAAGATATTTAACATGGTTCTTTGTTGGAACAATGGTGTTATTAATTGTTAAACGGGGACAGTTATCTTTTCTCAGCGTAAAAGTGACGTGAACGCACTTTGTGGCATTTATTTTTATTTTCCAGTCTTCAAGCCACTTTTCAACAGCGTTAATGTGAGTGTAAACGATTGTTCGCAACATTGGGGTTTGTATGTAAGAAAGTGGAAGTATGAATAACAGAATGTGTTGGCGTATCAGCAGTATAAAGTATACATAGTAGAGGGCCCAATATACTGCCCTGTGGAACACCTGCTGTAATTTTTCTTTTAGTACAGATTTTCAGTCTTTGTATTTCACTATAAACGACACATCCGATAGATAACAACTGAGAAGTTTATGAGTGTTTGTTGGTTATAACGTGACTATCTTGAGTACGAGCCATTCATGCCATAATCTATCGCCACCGATGACATTATTTTATACATAGCAACATTTTTTGCACCAGTTCTGTGTTTTGTCATTATTTCACCTGTAACGGTCCTAAAGTTTTTAGTCCACATTAGTGTTATATTCCTTTCTCTCTAGTTACATGATATATCTAGAAAGAACCAGTCAATGTTCTGGCACCATTTCAATAGTTGGGACACTGGTAATTTTACAGCACTTACCATTTTTTCAGACACTGTATTATATTTTTCACCAGCTTAATTTTTCATTTCCTGTAGGGGACCTTGTCGAATATAAATAATGAGTTTTGACTTCTTATTATTTAGATATTAGTACTGTGATTTTTCTGGTTTGATATATTACAAAAAAAAAGCAGCACTTTGTTCTTATTGATGAAAGATATTTATTGTGCATTAAACTATTAATCGCCAATTTACACTGCTGAAATCAAACAAATTAGTAGACTAAAATTAAATTAAAACTACCAAAAAGCTGGATGTATATAAGAACTGTTAAAATATTACCTGAGCCAGAGTAAAACAAATTTTTTTAGGACCGTCATTGTTCTTGTTAGAGAATTAATTTAACAAGAAGTCAAGTATGGAGCAATATATACGTTTTATCACATATATATATTTTGTTGTTTATTGAAGCTCTGCCTTCTTCTGGAGGCTCTTGCTTGTCCAAAACTTTTGATTCTAAATAGATCTTTGGCCGGATCGAAATACATGTATCAGCCTAGCTAAATATATATTATTTGCTTTATGAAAAGCTATTTATAAATTATGGAAAATAACAAATAAAAAAATCTAGATGTACATACAGTGGCCGACAAAAGTCTACGTACGACCCCTTATTTTCGCAACTTAAGGACTTTAAAACCATAATGATCAAAACTAATGATACAAATTTGTTTCGAATGCCTTTTTGTTAATACAACTTTAAAAAGAATTAAATTTATTATAAACTTAAACTTTTTTTTCACAAAATCTAAAAATAAAGATTGTTAAAAGTCTACATACGATATCTACATTAACACAAAACTTTGTTCATGTATTAAAAGTTTCTTTAAAAAGTAATAAATACTTCTATGGGTCACCATGGGCATCTATCACTGCCTGTAGTGCATTGAAGCAACCAGAATTTATAATCTGCCATCCTTCTTAAAGTTTCTCTTTTAGCATTGGAGCATTAGTAATATTATTTTTTCGCATTTTCCGTTGTAGAATCTCCCACACGTGCTCAATAATATTAAAGTCCGGGCTTTTTGGCGGTGTGTACAGCTGTCATGGGGCCAGTATTTTTAAAGTCACTGAATAGTGTTTGAACTGTTTGCGTATAGCAATAAAAAAAGATTTCAAACGAAACAACATCATTATTTTGTTATTTAATGTTTTTGGTTTTACAAAACGGCGAGAATTGTGGTCGTACGTAGACTTTTGTCGGCCACTGTATATAAAAACAAAAAGAAAAAAAATAGAAAAAACTCAAAAGTTAACGTTATTAATCAAAATTCTAATTAATCATGTTTGTTTTTGCACATTATTTCTTAAAGCTTCACGATTTCATTTAATGTGAATAAAAACAAAGGCCTTCAGAAAATATTTTACATAAAATATGTATGTTCTTTTTAGCAGGATAAATTGTGATATAACTAATATTTTATAGATTAAATATTTTTATTTTTGCTTTTTTTTATCTTACTTATATTTAGCAAAGAGATTCTGTTGTTTTGTAAAGTTTTTTGCAGGGCCCCTTTTAACTTATATGTTGTAGTTTTTCTTTTGATATTTGTATAGATTTATATAGATTTATTTCTATGAGTGTACGATAATTGGTCAAAACTCTTTTTTTTTTTTTTTTTTAAATATGTATACTTTTTTCTATTTTTAACGAGTACTACTATTTTCTTTCTTCATTGATTGCAATTTGAGTCGCGTGCATATTATTTTAACAAATTTTAAATTGCTAGACAATTGTTATCAGTACAATTAGTTAACCCTGAAATAAACTATCAGTCGTTAAAAAAAATCTAAACAAAAATAATCATAAATTGTTTGAAAATTAGTTAATTGTTATAGTAAGTACTTGTATTTAGTAAGATTAGCGACTATTAAATGAATATGTAATATGAGTAATATTTTCATTAACAAGGAAATTGAAACCGTAAAATTATATTTTTGCTGCACTTAGATTACGAATAGGATTGAAAAGTTTTAACGAATCCAATAACGGGTGATTACAATGAAATGAAATGACAATTTTTTGCCGTGATGTCATTTTAACATTTCCCAATCAATTGAGAATAATTTTTGGAGTCTTAAATCTTTTAAATAGAAATTTACAGAATATTAGACAATATATATTTCACGACAAAATTGTTGCACCTTTTTCTATAAAAAAAGCATTAGATATCTATTTGTTTTAGACGATTTTATGATAAAATTAGTTTCTATTTTTGTATGCTGAAAAAGCACTAACAAGGTAGGTATTCCCGGCCTTAAACACGAATTTCATTGAAATTTCCATATGTGATAGGGGAGAGAAAATTTATGAGCACGTATTTTTTTTTAGCGACCTTTCTTAAATTTAAGGAAGTTTTTAATGGCGGGGGCAGGTTAAAAATTAGGGTAGATTCAGGTTTTAAATAAATTATCTTTTTTTTAACCATTAAGGCAAATTAGGTATCAAATGAAAGGTGTTTAAAATGCCTATTTATTACTCAGGAAACAAAGTTCATTACATAGATGAAACTGTTTCATAACCAGTTTGTGCCCGTTGAATTCCATATAAATAATTTTTTTTAACCAAGAAAATATTAAAATTACACACTGCTACAAAAAAATAAAAATTGCAAGAACTTGTGAAATGTATGTATGTATAACCGGTTTAATTATTTTAATATACCCTCAAAATTTCGAGATATAGGGAAAAGAGTATTTTTTTGGACTGGCGCAATTAAACTTTTCTAACTCAGTCTTTTTTTAACCGATTTCGAAACTGTAAACGGCATTAATTAAAAATTAACGCGCTCTTTCGAAATATATATACTTCCCGTATACTATTTATATAAATGTGTAGAGATTTTTTCAATAATATAAAAATTTTTAATTTTTTTTAAACTTTTTCATTTTCTACGAGTGTCCTTCTGAGTAAAACAAGCTTTTATTCGTGTAAATCGGTTAAAAAATGACAATGTTATAGTACTTTTTCTAAAAAACGAAAACCAGATTTCGATTAAACAAAAGAAATAATTAAAAGTACGAACTATTTTTTTTTATTTACGTTTATTTTTTTTAAATCTTTACTTATCTACTTCGTTTGTTAGGCAGTGATTCGCTAGCATTCTGATCTGACTTTTTCCTTCGAACCGCTTTTCCATTGTTGATAGCTCTTGGTGGCGAACGCTTGCCTTGCTCGTCTCTAAATTGACCCAGATTTTCTGGGAAGAATTCCAAGTGAGAATGCGAAAAATGTATTTTGATTTACATTCTGCATCCTTCTCACACACTCAACTTATAATAAATCAAATGATTTTTATTAACACTTAGCTTATAACACAATTAAATATTTTGGTTAGATTTTTTTAAGAAAAACATGTTGTTTTTTTAAGCTGCACCACTAATACTAACTAGTAAACAACTTTTTTTCTTCGAGGGACGCACTAAAATCGACGAAGGGCCGGACTTTCCGTTGATATATATCGATATCCGTTTGTCTGTCTGTTTATGAATTCTTCATCGCACGCTACATTAAGGTATGTTTATGAAATTTGGTACACTGACACACATCGATGATGAACCATATTAATTTTTTGTTAAAATCGGCTTATGTTTAGATCTAGCGGCCATATAAAGGTCCCCCAAAAAGTGGATTTTTTTCACGCTTCAGGCCGCAATTATAGAGATAATGAAATTTGATACGCTGACTCCTATGGGCTCAAGAAGGTGGGTGTTCAGATTTAGTGTCTACATAAAGGTCCATAAAAAAATTGGCTCGTATGTTTGTTCACTTAAAAAAGTTTGCAAGTTAAAATAACTGAAAATATCATTTAAAAGAAATGATATTTAATTTAAAAACTGGTCTACTTAATTTTCATTTAAATTAAATGCCATTTGTTATTTATTTTTAAATGTTGATTAATCAACTGACACATCCGTAAGAAACAAATGATATAATCAGTTAAAATAAATGTCAAAATTTTACCTACCAATCCTTAAAAATAAATGTTTTTTTTTCATTTATTTGAAATTATTTCCGTTTTTGTATTTTTTGCAATATACTCGTACAATACAAAATGTATGAATATATGAAGCTATAAACACTTTTTGTATGAATGTGTTTGTATATGTATGTGTGTTTATGAAGTTCTTGTAACCAATTTAAATAAAAAAACAAATTGAAATTTTTTGAATATTTTTTTTTGAAACAGACAGCAAGCAAAATTTAAATTTGTAATAACTGTTACGGACACAAATAAACCACAAGTTTCCGTTTTGTGGGTAAATTTTTATTAAATTTCAAACAAATTTAAAAAATAAATGAAACTGAAAAAAATCGGTAAATGATAGTAAATTATTTCGAATAAATGTATAAAAAAGTTAATAGAGATATTTCTTTGAAAAATAAATGTATGTTCCTTTATTTTTAAATGGAACGGAAAACTTTTTTATTAAACTACAAACAGTTAACTACATAATATTCTGAGTGTTCGCATGCTTCAGGTCGCAAATATTAGGATATTTAAATGTTTGTTACTATCAAAAATATCGGTCTAAGACCCAGAATCACTTCCTAATTCGATTTTTAACAGAGGCTACAAGTGTTGGCAAAAAGTGTTTTCCTAGTACTGAAATCATAACTTCATTGGTTCAAAAAGAGAAACAAAATTTCTAACTTTGGCAAAATTGTATTCTTAAAATAGAGGAGATATTAAAAGATGTTTTAGATATAATTTTGTTAAAAATAATAAATAAGTTTTAATTCTTTTTTATAAAATGGATTTTTTTTAAACCAATTATTAAAATAGATTTGTTAAAATCTGATTTTTCGTACAAGCCAAAATCAAGTGTTAAAGAATTTATCAGCAATAGAATTTTCATATATTTCTTCCTATTTGAATTGTTAAAAATTTAGTTTTTGCTATTTTTATCTATTCGATACAATTTTATTGGATTGTTTATTTTATTTTTAATGTTCCTTGTTAAACAATTGTTAAAATAACATAATAAAATTGGCTCATATTCACATGAAGTATAATTAAAATAATTTTATTATACAAACTAAATACATAGCTCCACAATATTTTTTCTCATAATTTATAAATTTCAATGCGTTCGTAGTTTTTATTTGCTATTTTCATTTCGCACTATTGTTTATGTTTTAGATCAGCATCTATCTGTCAGTTGTTGTTGAAGGTTTAAAATCTGATAATGGTGGTGAATAAAATAATAAAAAAATACATTGTAACCACAAACAAAATAAACAAATTACACTATGGAACATTTTTGGGATTATTGTCTGGGGGGTGAGAAATTCCAAGTCAGGGTGATGGTACTAAGTCAGTATAGTAAAACCCTCAAAGGGTTTGGCGTTCGTATGTGTCAGTTTTTTTTATGACCTTTTAAATTTTTTCCTTATCTTGATGTTTTTTCGCTTAACTCGAGAACCACTTGTCCGATTTTGCTAAAACAAAACTCAAAAAAATTTAGAATTATAATTTCTTTAATCCGTTCGTATAACGTTTTTCTTTATAATCAACAGTTTTGCCGGTAAAAATAAATTTGTGGAGAAAAAAAAAATATTTTTTTGCCTAAAAATTAAAATTTTTTTTATTTTAAATTCATAAAAAATCCAAAACGGAAAAAAGGATCAAGTGTTATTAATTTCATGTAAAGTCACATAACCTATAAATAAAATGCGACATAGATCATAGAAATCGATTAACGCGTTCTGCTTTTATTTACAATTAAGTGAAGGTATCCCATTTTGACAAGAATATTGATATTTGTTTTTATTCAAAAAAGTGTCATTTATCGCCTTTTGTATAAATTTTCCCCAATAACTCCAGACTTCTGGCCATAAACTACTAAAAAAATTAAGTAAACATTTTTATAATTTTTTATTTTTATTTTATTTATTTATTTTTATTTATTTTAATAAATATTGCCTAGACTTTTTCGATGGTGGTTGTTCGGGACTAGTGGCATCGCATTCATCGCTATCATCAGTTTCTGAACCACACATAATGTCAATGTGTGACTCCACTGTTGGCCCTTCTGCATCTCCTGAAAATTGTTTATCATCAAGATCATCCTTGTCTTGCCACACAAGCTTACTCCACCAGCAAATTTCCGCAATTATTGCACTCGGCGACTTTTTGCGTCACTTTTAATCAACTTTCGTATATCTGGACCATTTACTACGCCTGATTGGAAAAAATTAATTTGTTAAGATGGAAAATCATGGGAAATGAATGTGATATTATAACTTACCTTCTTTAATTTTACTTTCGCTGAGTCTCGGGTAAATTAGTTTCAAACACAAGAAAACTTCATCTCTTTTGGCGACAGTTTTGATAAAATTCTTAACAATTCCAAGTTTAATATGCAGTGGAGGCAGCAATATCTTCTCCTTCGGCACTAGAGGCTCACGAATAATATTGGCCATTTGTAACCTGCTGTGCTCTCTGAGTTTCCATCCGTGGCATGCATATTGGTCACCGGAAAATCGTGTGTCCCAATCGCACAAAAAGCACATATATTTTATATAGCCGCTTTGAAGACCGCAAAGCATTGCTACAACTTTTAAATCGCAGCATATGCGCCACATATGTTTGGCGTAGTTAACCATTTTTAAAATATTTTCCAGTGCATCATATGTTTCTTTCGTTTCTGTACTATAGGCGATTGGAACTGAAGGTTTTTTATTGGTCTTATGCAGTAAAACCGCCTTCAAGCTGAGTTTTGAACTGTCAATAAATAATCTCCAGTCATCTGCTTCATATTTTATTTCCATTGCGTCCATCAATTTTCCTTCATCCGGGCAATATGCAGAAGTTTTTTCATCATTCACAAGGAATAAACTTTGGGGTGTTGCCTGACGACTTCGATAAGCTGTGACTTTCACACCGGGTGCCAACAAATTGTTTGATTTCAAAATGAAAGCCAGCTCTTCCGATTTATGCTGTGTTAATTCCAACTTGGCAACAATTGAATCAAGCTTATTTTGATTTATTAAAATTGGCTCATTGGATACTGATGGCTCATATGGGGGATCATCACGTGCATGATTTGTCGGAGCAGTCGTAGAAGAGAAAATATCTGGGCTAGAAGCTTTTGGCACAGGAATGTGGTCCAAATGAGGCAATGGCTTTGCGGCACTTGCAACACCAACGTAATTATACGACTTTCTTATCCTTTTTGCGGCTCTTTATTCGCACATGCATAGCAATTCAATGGATTGTGACCTTCGCCAGGATTAGTCCAAGTCATTGGGATACCGAATGGCATTCTTTCACGTCTTCTATTTTTCCAATCCATTAGACGGTTGTATCAGCTTTTACACACTATATTTGGTACCCAATTTTCGTTCACTATAACATTTTGGTTGAAGTACATCTCGTATGTTTGAACAAAATCAGTACTGAAATTTCCCCTTTTTTTATGTGTTGAGACATATTGACCACAGCAGTAGCAAAAGCTATTTATATCTGACTGTGCAAGCCATATTCTGTTCAGTTTTGTTCACTTTTAAAAAACTGGAGAAAAATCACTTTTACTGTTCGCGTTCGTCGGCACTTGTTGAATGACAAAAATCACAGAACCAGTGTGAGAGAGAGAAGAAGTATAATGACAATGCATGTTTTATGTGAACATTACAGAACCAGTGTTGCCACATCAATATTTCTCTTTTAGTAGAGTAGAAAAATATGAGAGAGTTCGGCTTGTGAGTGTCAATGTTTTCTCCAAATAATGTTGTGCATATCTGGAGCAAATTTTTGAAATTCATACATTTACCTAATTGTGAGAAACGCGTGCATCGATTTTCATGATCTATGCTTTTTTTGCTCATGAGTTATGTGACTTTACGCGAAAGTAATTAGTTTTGGCACTTTTTTCCCATTTGGATTTTTTATGAATTTAAAAAAAAAAAAAATTAAATTTTTTGGCAAAAAATACTTTTTTCCCTTCATACATTCATTTTTAACTTCGAAAGAGTTGCACATATAGGAAAACGGTATAGAAACAAATTAGAGAAATTGTAATTCTTAATCTTTCTAAATTTGTTTCATCAAAATCGGGCAAGTGGTTCTCGAGTTATGTTAAACTACGTTTTTGCCAAAATGTTACAACTAAGCGAAAAAACATCAAGATAAGGAAAAAATTTAAAAGGTCATAAAAAAAACTGACACATACGAACGCCAAACCCTTTGAGGGTTTTACTATACTGACCTAGTACCATCACCCTGACTTGGAATTTCTCACCCCCTAGATTGGCTGTTGTACTGTGTTATAAATGCAAGTTAATAGTTTGATTAAATATTATGATATGTTGGAAAATTAAAATACTCGTGCATTATTTCAACTGAAAGCCAAATTTTATGTTGTTTGGGATCTAAAATTTTTCTTTATAAACAATTTTTAGGTTTTTTGACAAAACAAATTATATTGGCTACATTGTGTAGTAATATAAGTTTTAAATTAGCATGCACTAAGACCCCTCCAGTCAACTGATTTCGAAGTTTTATAATTTCCATTCGGCAAAAGTACTTGTTGTATTTGCAATAAACGGTGTTTTTACTTCCAGGAAAAACATATAATTAATAAATTGCAACATATTTTCTGTGTTTATGTTAATCAGTGTATACAGCAAAACTTTTTTGGGTTTCGAAAATATCATATTATTTTAACATTGTAGGTAACTAATAACATTTTTCTTACAAAGAAGTACTTACTTCAACACTTCCATCTATATAAATTGGTAGTAAATTATTACTTGTAAGTGATAAAGAATTACTTATTTCGGCAATGATTTTAAACGAATTGTAAGCACTTACTTTCAATAATATGTCTATGTTAAAATAATGAGCTTTTTAACCCAAAAGAACGTTTTGCTGGAAATAAGCAAATTCCTGAACATTTTCCGTAGGATTTTTTCAATATATCATAAACGTTTTTATACCTTACATCACTAAGTCCAGGTTATAATGTGTTTCTCCTGATGTTTGTAACTACCAAAAATATCGGACTCCGATCCTTCTTATAAAACTGATTGTTTTTAAAAAAGTAGGAAATACATACCCAGTCAAAATAATGCTGCCATAGAAGCAATAAGGACAACACTACTGTGGCAAAGGTATCATTTCTTTATCATTATTTAGAAACCTCTGCCAACGTTAGTAAAAAGAGCTTTTTTACGTTAGACTAACACTCAGGGGATGTCCCTTACCAATGCAGTGCATTGTAGAATTAGGAAAATATGTTATGAGAGGGAGGAAAGAGGGAGTAGTGTTGAAGAGTACAGACAATATGCAATATATCTGCAATAAAACAACAACCGGGTACACACTTTGTTGCTGAATTGGTTACTCAGTGATCAGTGCTATGCCTTCATCACTAATTGGCCCAACAACAAAAAGAATACAAGGCGGTTGTACCATGCAAAATAGAGAAAAAAATTAAAAGGGAGAGGAAAGGGAAGGGAAAAAATCTAGCAACAATAACACAGGCAAAAAAGCCCTTTGCCCCTTTAGTTTTTTTTTATTTTTTTATTTTTTTATTAATTGATTTATTGTAATTATTATTTTATCAACACTGGACATAAAAACGGCGCGTTTAAATTCGATTTAACGACACTAAAAACATAAACGATATATGCGGACAAAATGCGTGTTGACAATTTAAAAGACAGAACACTACTCTCATATAATAAACCTTTTAAAAACTAAAATATAATAAACATATTAGAAACTAAACCTATTTAAAAGACAGAAACATAAACGATATATGCGGACAAAATGCGTGTTAACAATTTAAAAGACAGAACACTACTCTCATATAATAAACCTATTAAAAACTAAAATATAATAAACCTATTAAAAACTAAACCTATTACAAAACTTTTTTATAACTGATGTTGCGAGCGAAGATAAATCACGTCTGTACTCTTCAACTGACTATACGCGATTGTGTACAACCGTAAAAATAATAAAAGCACTGAATGCTTTCCCGATTTACAAAATTTACAACCATTTATAGAATAAAATGTATATAAAGATGTATGACTTTGTAACATTTTCATAAGAGTATTTGGCAGGACATGAGTGCTTTTAGTTGATCTTATTTTGTACTGAAAAAAATTTATTTTAAAAATTTAAGATTTGTAAGATCGGGAAAAAGTTTTATGTAAAAGAATTTCATAAAAAAGAAAATAAGTGAATTTTAAATTTCAACGAATAGACTGAGAATGACTTTCTGAGACTATTTAATGATATACCTTGAATCGTATTTGTATCTAATCCCCTATAAAACTACCTTCCCCGGAATTTGCATAAATTATCTTTTTTCGAAATTTTTTTTTTTTTTTCAGATTTAACTATATATTTTCCGCACTGTTCCTAAAATGAATCAAAATCCTTCCCATAGTTTGGACAAACTTTCCGAAATTAGGCTCAAGTTATACTTAGTGTAGTGTAATATATAGTCGGCATGCCCGATGGGGTTTTTTTTTAGCAGGTTTGAGGTTAAGAAGAATACACTTTATTTTCTCTAAAAAATATAAAATATGTTAATTTTCAAATCAGACTAGATTAGTTTCCGCCTTTTTTCTATGGAAAGGCATCATCAATGATTTTCTATTAAATTGCATTAATTGTTTGTCAGATAATAGTCATATTTCCTCTATATAATATTCTTTCCACTCATCGGCTGTAGGAATCGTATGAAACTACGAATTAGTTACAGACGCAGGTTGCTTAAAAAAATATCATATAGAGACGGGCTGAGAAATGAAGATACTCTTCATAAACAACTCATGACATACACTTAAGCCCAAAAATCGACTTGTTGTGCTTTTTCAAGTAGGTTCGAATTTTACTGAGGATCGGACTTGCTTTTGTTTCTTTTATCAAAGTACCTTGTATACCAAAAATTTACTCAATTGGACGATATTTAGAGGTCGCTTTAAACTGCGACTTCTTTGTTTCACTTCTTATATACAATTACTGGAGTGTTATGGTTATTGTATTTGTCTATATATTTCTGACAGTGTATTTATATAATTTCGTCATTGTAAATACTTTTTTCACTCTTACCTTTGACGAAAACCAGCTTAAATTCATGTAAATTCAAATATATCCGTCTCTAAAATTTTGTAACGTATTCTAAAGGCAGAATTAAAAACTTAGTTTAATTACCGATGGCCTTCTAAACCCGAATCTGAAGTAAAAATAGTTCCACCGATTTGACTTTCCGCGTTAAGGACCATTCCTTGTTCTTTTTTCTTGAGTTGAATTCTTCATAGATTTCATCTCATTTTTTTTAGAATCCCGAAGGGATCTCGAAAATGCTATATATGTTATTTGGAACTGTCTTTACAGTAATCATATTTGTTTATAAATATCAATACATTAAAACACTTTAATAAATAAACTTGGAAAGCTACTTAATGGCTTTCCCAGAAATATTGGAGAAATATGGTACAATTTTTAATTATTTTTTTTTTTGTAAGTAAAGAGAGATATACTTTACAATGCTTTTTGCATTTGAATTCATTTTTAGGAGGCTAAAATTATTTAAAAAAAGTAAGTGCAAAAACTGTTTTCATGGAAAAAAATTACTCGAAAGACAATCACAAGTCACTTTTTCAATAGAAAAAAAAAAAATAGTCTTGTATATAAAATTTCCCTGAAGACAAATTGTACTAAATTTTCACTTGAAATTAATTATCGTGAAAAATAATTTTTTAATGCAGTATAACCGCTTTTTCACGTAAAAACCGAACAACTTACTGTGCTTTAAGCAATTTAAATTATGATTTGAGGCTTTTTAAGACATACAAATATTTAAAAAATCGTCAAAATTATATTTACGCTTTGGTAAATATTATTGATAATAGCAAATCTAGTCTGGGTCCCAACTTGTAAAATCAGTTCTTATTTTTGTTCCAGGACACACAGGCTACCGTCAGCACACGTTTTACAAATATCTGTCTAACTCCAAAAGTAGTTAAGAGATTTTTTTCAAATTAAACACAGCTGATATGCTCGGAGTTAGTTGTAAGCAAATTTAATTTTGTCAAAATGAATTGAAGTTTAGTGTCAATTTCGCTCAATTTCGCAAATTTCCAAAAAGCGACAATCACCATAACTTTTAAAATAATAAAACTAGATCACAAATTTTTATTTTATTTTATTGAAAGTGTTATTTATAGCGAAAACTGATAATATTTGATTATTGGATTTCTTGATTCGTCTTCAACCTTTATTGTGCTTTATCGCCTAAATAAAGCGATAAATTTAAAATGTATTATTTTCGCCATATAAATAGTATCGATATCAGGAGAAAGAGCTTTAGATGTTTAAAGTAAAATCCAAAAAAGCAGAAAAAAGCAAATACTCCTGAAAAATATAGCAAAATAAGCAAAAATAGCAAAAAAGCAAATTTGTTTTCACTGCTGACCACTAGCCCAACCAAAAACAAGTCAGAGCTTTTTTTAAAATAAAATATAATAATTTTTAACGTTTAACCTAGGGGTAATGGGTGGTTTGTAAGAAGTTACCTCGGTAGATATTACCTTCTTGAAAAAAAGGTTTTGTATGGTAATAATTAGACATTACAGGATAATATAAGATTTTGCTAAAAATATATTTCCATTTCAACTTGTTTTTAGGGGTTTTTATGGTTAGCCTATTGATCACTATTGGAGCAGGAGAAGCCTTGTGGAGCTTGAAAATTTTGCAACTTTTATTTTGGGCCACCCTAATATCCCTAGTATTATTCATTCAATAGATTTTAGCTTAATTTTATAAAAAACAATTTCTCACATTTAATTTAATTTATTTTATAATTAACACCATCTTTTTGTATTCTTTTTTCTCACATAAAGGGAACAAATATTACGCGTTAAAAATGACGAAAGCATACCATTCCTGCTGGTTGGTAACAAATGCGATCTAAATGACAGGCGCAGAGTTCCCCTGAATGAATGTCAGACAAGAGCTCAGCAATGGCAGGTGCCATATGTAGAAACATCAGCCAAAACACGTGAAAATGTTGATAAGGTAAGTTCAGTTCAGTTACAATAAAAACTAAAGAAAAGCAGGGAATTTTTATTCATTTTAAATGCAGCTGACTTTATGTTTGATTTGTTTAATGTTTTCTTTTTTTTTTTTGTTATTATTTATTATTGTTGTTGTTGTTATCCAGTGAACCACCTTTTGTAACCCGTTTTTTCATTATTCCCTTTCATTTCCTTTTTTTTTATTCTGTTCATAAACTTTATTGATCGATCAATTACATACAAATATGTTACTATCTACATACATATGTACACACTGCAAATTGTTTTTATTTTCTTTTCTATGAATCTTATTTTATTATTGTTCATTTATCTGTATTTCCTTTTAGTAAAAATAATTAAATTTTTCTGTTTTGTTATACTTTTTAGATTTTTCTTTTTTTATAATTTTATTGTAATTTTGTTTGTTGTAATGTATGCAATTATCATTAAAAAAGGTCCAGATTTGTAAGCATTTTCATCATAAACATTCTTTAAAAAATTTCATATATTTGTTTTTAATGAAAACCTGCAACTGAACTTCGATAAAATATTGGATTTATTTATTTTTGGATTATTTAAAATATGCAGGAGTTTTCATAGCTGAAACTAACTAAAGTCAATTTGGTTTTCCTATTTTTTCTAAAAAATCTGATCCGATCGCTTAAACTCCTTCGGGGGTTATTAATTTTTGTTTTAGCTTTCAAATATAAAAAACATAAATAAGGGTGTCCCAAGAAGAACGCAATTTTTAAATTTTAAATAAAACAAAAAAATCGTGAAACTTTATTATATCGTAAAGTAGACAAAATGAGGTTATGTATGGAACAATATATCGTGCAGATGGCCGCCGCGGCTTTGCTGGCATGCACGCGATCTTTTAATGAAATTTTCAATGACCGTTTTGCATGAATGCTGCGGTATTTCATTAATGCAGCGTCCAATTTCCTCTTTTAAGGCTTGAGTCGTCGTCGGCTTATTCGCGTAAACCATCGACTTCAAAAAACCCCAAAGAAAAAAATCTAATGGTGTTAAATCGCACGATCTAGGCGGCCAATTCTGATCTCCAAAACGCGAAATAACACGACCGGGAAATGACTGATGCAGCAATTGAATTGTTTCTCTGGCTGTATGACATGTGGCGCCGTCTTGTTGGAACCACATGCCCTCCACATTCATTTCTTTAATTCTAGGCAAGAAAAAACTGGTTATCATTTCACGATACCGAACACCATTGACTGTTTGCGCTTGACCTGCCTCATTTTCATAAAAAAAAGGTCCAATGATTCCTCCAGCCCAAAAACCACACCACACAGTGACACGTTGAGGATGCATTTGCTTCTCGTGAATCACTCGAGGATTTTCCTCACCCCAAATGCGACAATTCTGCCTGTTGACGAAGCCATCAAGATGAAAATGGGCCTCGTCACTGAAGATGATTTTATCGGCAAAATCAGCATTTTCATGTTGTCTCTCCAATAGCCAATTAAAGAACTCCCTTCGCTGTCTATGGTCAGCTGGCTTCAGTTCCTGAGTCAATTGAACTTTGTATGCATGAAGATGCAAATCTTTCTTCAAAATTCGCTGCAAAGTGGATTTGGAGACACCAATTTGCTGAGCTCGGTGTCGAATTGAGGTGGATGCAGTTTGAGCGACATCATCACGTACAGCTGCGACATTTTCGGTCGATCGACCTAGTCGATGGCGCGTTGTTGTCTTTACATCACTAACAGACCCAGTTTCGGCAAATTTATCCATTAATCTCTTTACAGTTGACTCTTTTGGAGCATTATTGTGACCCCAAATTGATCGCAATTTGCGAACTGTAGCCGCAAAACTTTCAACATTTTGGTAAAACAATTTCACAATGAGAATGCGTTGTTCATTCGTGTAGCGCTCCATTTTTACTAACCTCGTACCTTCTACTAGCAAACAATAACAATTGTTCAAATGTCAAACAATTGCCAGATTTAAAAATTGCGTTCTTCTTGGGACACCCTTTATTTATTATTGTAATGTGTTGGGTAAAAATATATGTATGTTGGAAAATAATTTTGTTGCTATATATATGACTGTAGGACAATTCCAGCTCAAACCGCACAGCATTCGGATTTGTCATCTCCGATTTTAATGAAATTCGCCACAAATATTGTAAATGGTTAGTGTTTATCAAATCAAATCGGCCCCAAACCCTTTCTGTGTTCAAAATATGGCGTCATAAAAATTGCCAAAAACGTCAAAATATCGTTAAAGTGTCCATACAAAGTCGCCCATGACTTTTAAAGTATACAACCTAAAATTTTTCTATTGTTACCATTATAAAAGTGAAAACATTTCCTGGAAAATGACAGTTTTCTGTGCGGTTTGACATGGAATGGCGCTGTAGTCATATTTTGGTTGGTCTAAAATTTCGGATTTATGAAAAATTAATTCAACAAAAATTAGGCCGGATTTTTTTTTTTTTTTTTTGAATAATTTTGCTAACAAAAAAAATGAACATTTTGATACAAAACAAATTACTTTGACATTATAAATATTTCAAATAAACGGCTTTTCCCTCAAATTCACGATCCTCCTTTGGACTATGAATGCCATAATTAGTGAAATTGCTTCAAAAGCCTAAGCAAAGCGGATAAATTTAGAACATGCAAGTTTCAAATAAGTGCAAATAATATGACGAGCAAGCTTAATCTTTTCAGGGAAAACAACCATACATACTGAGGGCCGCTACGACTTTTTTTTAAATAGTGCATGTTCAAAATTTCAACCAAAGCTATAATTTTTGTCGAATTCAAGTGGAATTTACGCAGTAATAGTGAAAATACTGGTTATAAAAGATTCCAGAAAATTTGAAAACCCTGTATTTTTGCTATAAACAGTTTTAGCCAAAGACTCTTCGTGGCGATAACGACAAACTAAAGCAGTCCCGGGCTAAACCGCGTTTTTCTCACATTCATTCATTGAACAAAAATACAAAAATCAATCTGTGTCGCTTGAGGTTTTCAACCGAATCAACCGAATTCGATTAGCAACAAAGAGTCTGTTTCAGGGTGTAGTTTTCGAGCCCAACAGGTTTTCCTCATATTAACATCGTTCTTAATTAATACGAATATGCCAAAATATTTAAAATAAATTGGAAATAATTATATGGCTTTAAAAAAAATAATTATTGTTTTATTCTGAGATTGTGACAGTGTAGATTAGATTCCAATTGCATTACGTAACGCGACCAGCATAGGTCTTTTGTGCTGCCCAGAGTACCCCTGAAAGTTTAAGCTTCCGATAAATCTAAGAATCCTGCCAGGTGAAATATTCCAAATGTCGAAAGGCGAAACGATACGGCGACCCAATAACCTGAGTCCTCTACCACAAAGCCTAGGATATTTGCAGAGAACATGTTCCAACGTCTTCGATACCAACTTACAAAATCTACATATATATTATTGTTGAGCCTTCTTGTATCTCTGGTACCCGTTACTCATTTTTTCTGAAGTCCACTGTAATAAATCTAAAATAATAAATCTTGCATACCACCAGATAGTTCATTCAAATATTTTTCATTTAATATACCATACACATATTGTTGCTTTGAAAGAAATATGAGGAGAATCTTCATACTAATTAATGTGTTGGTTGCTCTCTTTGAAAAGGGGATAGAGGAGAGTAGAAGGGTGGTGCAAGATAAATATAGCTACAATGTAATAACGCGAAATGATAAATTTTAGAGCAGTTGTTGCTCTTCATTTGATGGGGAGTTGACAAAATCTTTAAAGCTTTTTACTTGATAGCCCTGTTATGTCCCCTGCTGGAAATTGTGGGTCAGTGGGGAATTTAGACCTGTTACGTGATTGGTGAGAACGGACTGGTTCCGAAAATACATATCACGAGATAGGTGAAAAGAGGACCGGTTTCTGAAGTACCTACCACGTAAACGGTTTGAAAGCCTGTATCACGTGATGGATCTTAATATACCAGTCTTGTGATAGGTGAAAAAAGGATCGGTTTCTAAAGTCATCGGTACAAAAAGTCTCTATCACGTATTGGGTCTGAAAATACTAGTCCCGTATTAGGCGAAAACAGTAGCTGTTCTCAAAAAATTACCACATGCTCGGTTTAACCGTACGATGCATACCCAACTTTTTCTCGAGAACACACACCCGGGATGCGTAGTACCACCTGGAGGTATCTCCTTGGGATGTCTAGGGAAAGTTTCGCCTCCGGTAGAACTGTCGATTGACCCCTATAACTTCCGGCTAGGTCCATAAATGACCCCACTTTTCCCATGAAAACCTTTTGACGTCCTTAGGTCCTATGGAATAATCGCCGTTATTAGCCCTTTTATTTGCCCCACTCCCGCTCTAATCGGGTAAAAATAGGGTACATCACCCCCCAAGGGTACATTTAGGTACACAATACCTTTCACTACTTTTTTGGGGGTACCCCCTGGTGGTATCTCCTTGGGAAAGTTTCGGCTCCGGTAGACCTGTCGATTGACCCCTATAACTCCCTGCTGGGTCCACAAATGACCTAAATTTTCATAGGCAGGGCCTTTTACCTTGAGAAATCTCGGAAATAGATTTCTGGATACATTTGTACCCGGGTGTGTGTTCTAGGGTTAAAAGCATTATCACATGATGAGTTTGAAATAACGAGTCGTGTGATATTTTCTCTGGGGTTAGTTATGTGACATATTCTTTTAGACAAGTCCTGTCCTAGGATAAGCCCATGTTAAAGTGACCGGTCCTTTTCGTATAAAAAAACCGGTCCCGTGACGGCTCCCTATCACAATGAGCGTTACTTGTCTTGAGACAGATCCTCATCCACATAGGTTATTTTACATCGGCGGGGTTAAGTGCTATGGGAACCCCGAAGGAGGACGTTGCGATATGTATAAGGGATATACAATTCATACAAATTAAATTTAAAAATAGATGTTGTCGTCGCCGGTGATTGACTGTATAACAGTCATCGGACTAACCATTGCACCACATCGCCCACTTCGGTGAGGCTGCAATATGTATAAGGGATGTAAAACGCATACAAATAGTTTTTTTTACATTATTTCTAGAAAATTTTACTTCATTTAATCAACTAGCCTAGATTGTAAAAATCTCAGTTAACTGCATGTCTAGAATACATGTCGTTCCTGATTATAAGAAAATAGTTGTGTCCCAGCAAAAACATGGCATCAACTACTTACCAGGCTATTTACCCGCTTAATTACTTTTGTTCGCGATGTCCAAAAAGTAATGGGTATTCATTATTTTTTGGCTGTTCGTAAGCAAGAGGGTAATGACTACCCATTACATTGTGTTTTTTGTAAGTGAGAAGGTAATGACCACACATCGCGAACAAAAGTAATTAAGCGAGTAAATAGGCTGGTATGTAGTTGAAACCCTGATTTTGCTGGGGTGTTTTATTTGTCGGACTCTTAAATAACGTCAATTTGTGCATTAGCGATGTTTTTTCTCCACATAGCTATCTTTTAGGTGCAGCGACGATATATTTGAATTAATTGTCCAAACTGTTGTTTTTTTATATTTTACAGTGTAATTAATGTGTAAGTAGTTTTAGGCCGAGTTTTTAGGATGTAGATTATCTTTAAATTCAGTTTATCGCAGTTTGTAACTGGAATACTGCTTTTGAAATTTCGATTATTTTGTTTTATTTCAATTAAGACCAAAATTCTATGCAAAGAAATGCGTTCCGATAAATTTACACTCACAATATTATTTCGTTAAAAACAACTTAAAATACTTATTAAATTAATTGAAAATACAGTCAAAAAGAGGACTACTGATTTTTCGGTATATTCAACTCATTTTGATGTTTATTTTCAATCATTGTTTAATAATCGACAAAAGTAGTAAAGCAATCGAAAGTCGTTTAAAATAATCATCAATTTTTTACTGACAAAAGTTGGAAAAAACGATTTTTGTGGTTTGTTTTCAAATTGAAAGTTTTTTTATTTGTATATAATTACAAAACACAATACAACACGCACAGATATATATATATATATTTATTGGCTTTGTGTGTATGTATATTTGAATAATTTCTTTTAATTTTTATTGAAATAATTTTGTATATAAACAAACTATTTTGTTAAAAAAACAAAAAGGAATTATATGAATTTATATTTTTAGAAATATCAACTCCTACTGAATGTCTGTAAATTTTTATAGTTTGTTTTTTAAAACTGATTCAAATGGTTAAAAAATATATATCTATGAATTTCAATTGATTCTTCATTTAAAAAAAAACTTTACGTATTACTTTTTAAATAAACTACAGTCGGTAACGGAAAATATATTGTGAGTGAGTGTATGTTAATAAAAATCAAATTGGTAGATAAAATTTGTTTTCGGCTTAACTCACTCAAGTTTAACTCACATTCCAAAAGCTCGGCCTTAAATATTTTTAGCTGGATAAACATTAGAGTGGGTCAATTTTTTCTTGACCACTCGGTTGTCAAAATCATAATCTACAACGAATTCTAAGAAGGTTTGCCCAGAAAACCATGGGTCTAAAATCATAATCGAGCTTCCCGTTTTTAACGAGAAACTTTTCTTTTCGTTTTTTTTATATTGCTGAACTATGCTCAAGTTTTACTGAGTCTTCTAAGAAACTTGACAAAAGTGATTTTTGGATCATTTTGAATATATTTGCTTATACGTTTTCCTTTTTATACCCTCCACCATATATGGTGAGGGTATATATCAGTTTGTCATTCCGTTTGTAACATCTCGAAATATAGGTTCTAAGACCCCATAAAGTATATATATTCGTGATCCTTATACAATTTTAAGTCGATTTAGCGATGTCCGTCTGTCTGTTGAAATGGCGATCACGACGCGAAGACGCAAGCGGGGGTGCCTTTTTTTACCTGGATTGTTTGACATCCTCCCGAGCACTTTGGTATTGAAAATGAACAAAATCGGTCCAGCGGTTAAAAATTTATGAGTGAAAATGTGAAGATGCCTCTAAATTTTTCATACAAATTGGTGTATTTTAGTACAATTTCATAGAAGCGACAGGTACAAAATATATTATCTCATATTTTTTCATCAGTCGTTTAGAAATTTTGTATTCACATTAAATACTTTTCACCTCAAAAAATTTTTATCACTACTAAAATTTTTTTGACCACAAAAAATTTTTTTCACCTCCATAATTTTACTTCAAAAGTTTTTTACATTATTTGTATCAAAAACAGTAGAGAACATTTTTTAAGGATATTGGTGGAGGGTATTCCAAGATTCGGCACAGCCGAATTTAAGCATTTTTGTACTTGTTTATCTTAATATTACCATATTTAAAAAAAATATAAAGTTCGAAAAGAAAAGTTTCTTGTTAAAAACGGGAAGCTCGATTTTGATTTTAGACAAACATTCTTAGAATTTGTCGTAGATTACGATTTTGACAACCGCTTGGTGATTTTTTTTTTTAATCCATACAAATTGACGCACTCTAATAAATATAATTAACAAAGAAGGTTTTTGTTATTAGAATTATTAGTTTTTAACCAATATCTATTTATATATATATTTTTAATTAATTTTATTTTAATTTGCTGCAAAAATATAATTTATATTATTTAATTTATATACACTTGCTGTTTGTTTAGACATTTCTTACATTAAAAATATATACATAATGCTGCTGCTTCTATAATTTATTTTATTTGTTTTTCTTCTCTTCTTCTCTTCAAATTTGACATTTTTTTTGCGACAAACAAAAACTAATCAAAACAGGTATTTTTTGATTTGATGCGCGAAATAAGATCACGCAAAACTGAAGATTCAAAAGCGACCAGTCGGCGAGCTAAAGATATATGCAAGAAACGGAGATTAAAGTGTACACTTCTTTAGGCAATAGGTGCATATACCAAAATTCCCCCACCTTAAATAAATACGTATACATTAAAAAAAAAATAAAAATAATAAAACTTAACTCAGTTAACACTAAGTTACTTATTATATTACATATATTCTATTACAATTTAATCATATTTTTTTCTCTTTCTGTTAAATTAGCTTTTAAACACTGAATATTCTTGTTAATTAACCTATTTTAATACTTTTTTTTTCTCGAATAAAACACTTTTCTATCATAATTTTTTAAAAAACTTATTTTCTTTTCACTTTATTTCAATTCGATTCCATTTGCTTTGCTTTTTAATGTGATTTGATCTATTTATTTTGTCTACTATTATCATTTTTATATTTTTTGTATTTTAGTTGTTCACTAATTTGTCTATAATATTTTACACACTTTACTAATTTGTATTAATTTGGTTTTGCTTTATTTGTTTAAATTTATTTATTTTATGATTTTTTATGATTTTATTTTAATTATTTTAGAAATCAATATAATCATAGTTTTAGTTTTAATTTAGGTTAAGAACTTTGGTTTTATGTTAATGGTGTTGTGGTTTTTTTTTTTTTAGAAATTTTATATTTAATCATTGTCTTACATTTCTACACCATTTCTAATTTTATTTCAGAAAATTTCGTTAATATTTTAGAAGTTACAATTTTGTATAAACATTTCATCATTCCTATACATAAATTTCTAATTATTCTAAAATATCATTACCAAATAATGGGTAAAGTAATGTATAGCTATAGGGGCCGATGGATTACTATACATTTTACTTCATTGATGAATTTTACAGGCGATGAGCCTCAAAGTAATTTATATACACTCACCAAAAAAAGTCTGTAATGGCAACTGAAAATTTTGTTGTTATTACGGGAAATTCTACCCAGCGGTATTTTTTGCTAATCTTAGCAACACATGTCTGCTGACGTGTAGTACAATGAAATTAGTAGAAAAATTAGTAGCCGCTACTAAATTTTAGTAGACTTTTTGTAAAGTGGAATTTAAAATCTGTTTGCTAAAATCAGCAAAAAAATTACTAAATTTATTTTTCTTATCGAGCATCAAAAATTTTGATTATATTTTTTAAAAAACTAATTAATAATTTTGTTTTAATTTGGTAATTTCTGTTTTGAAAAATATTTTGGTCAATTTTTTTTTACTTTTAAGGTTAAATTTTAATGTTTTTAGGGGGGATTTTTAGAACTAAAAACCTTTTTAGTGCTATTTTAAGTGGATGTCCTCTTTTTAGACATGAGTCGGTATCTTCACTTCCGATCCCTTTTTTAATATATGTAACACTTTAAGGAAATTTAAGTTTGTAGGTGTAAGTTTTAATTAGAAATAACATTTCCTTCAATATCCACTTTTTTAAAATTAGTAATATTTTTTGCTAATTTTAGCAAATCGGTTTCCAAAAATTTGTAAAATGATTTCTGAAATTAGCAACAAAAATTTGTAAATATTCTGTAAAAATTCTGTAATTTGTAAAATGTAAAAAGCAAAAAGATTTGCTAAATAATAATTTTTTACTAAAAATCAGTACAAAAATAGTAGAGTGCGATTGAAAACCGTTTACAAATTTTTCTACAAACTTTTTTTTCTGAGTGTACCCATTACTCTAGAGGTGATAATGTAAGGGGTTACGAGAATGGAAAAAGTAATGTATCCAAAAATAGATTTTTAAAACAGGGGAATATTTTTATTTTTAAATTATAACAAATATTTTATTTAAAATATTTGTAATTAAAAATAATTTGGTCAAGATGGGAATCGAACCAGGGAAATCTGGTTGCCAGCCAAGAACTCTACCCACTGAGCTATCGACGCATATAGTATTTGATTGCTTTAAACTTAATGAATTGTTGCGCTTCGTTTTGTCGCTAGTGTTATCAAAACAAACATACATTACCCTTTTGCTTCCAAAAAAACACAAAGTAATGTATGTAAAAATAGATTTTCAAAAATATTTCAATTATTACTTAACATTTATAAATCATTTATTACGTAATCAATAATGAGTAACTTATTACTTTATGCTTGCAAATAATGAAAAAGGTAACGAGCTATCATTACAAAGTAACGCATGAGAATATTGCACCCATTACCAAAGTTTTGCTGGGATAGTTTAAGCCGTTCAAACGGGGGCATTCGTGATCGTAATATTTCAATTTAAATTATTTTTGCTTTTGATTTATGAAAATAAAATATTTAAACGGAATTTTTTCCATCAGGGATATTGTAGTTCGGTACTTGATTGACAATAAAAGTTAAAGTTGGTGTTTTTATTATTTGTACATTAATACTGTAGTTACTTATTAAAAAACAGTTTTCGAACGATTTCATTCGATCATGGCTCCTGAGGGTCAATTCTCGTTCTGTGATAATGTGAAGTGAAAAAAACTTTTCATTTTCGTTTTCATAAGCACTTTTCACTCGAACTTTTCACAAATACATAAATTGCGATTCTCGTATGTATTATGAAAAAAATGTTTCATTCGCACTGTACCCATGAAACTTTTGTAACTGTGTTATCCAAAATTTAAAGCAAATGTCAAAACAGAGAAAAACGTAAACAAAAGTGAATTAAGTTCGTAAAATTTATTTTAAATAATTATATAGAAATATCTGGATTAATTGTATTATTGGATATTACTCAAAGAATTCCGGATGAACAAAGGTAAGACAATGATGTTACAAGCATTTCATTGCAGTAAATAATTTAAAAATTTATAGGAATTTTTTGAGAGTGCTGAGACGCATACTTCGTGCTGACCACAATCCATTCAAGATGACAACCGACAAGCACTTCATGTATTTATGTCGGCTTACTTTAAGTGAACTATATTTGGTGCGCGTATGAAGTCTACTTAAAAAAAAATTTCATAAAGAATATAAATAAACTATAAATAAATATGCCATACTTTTGCCATTTTTCACTGTCCTTTTGGGTCGCACTAAAACTGTTAAGGCTCGCCGCTAATTCGTTACACTTTTCGTCTCTAAATTTGGCACCATCTGCGGTTACAAATCTGTAAATATGGAATTAATTAAAGTGTGATTATGGTTATTAAGCTACTTACTTATCGTTTGCAATGTCCACATGCTTTTCTCAATAATTAATTAAATACTCCTTTTGGCTTACGCTGGCACGCTTTCCTCTTACAATCTTCTCCATGTTTTTTCACTTATATATAGTCTGTGTAAACAATTTTTTCATATGAAAATATTTTGACAGTTGTTTGCACTGTTACACAAAACAAGAATCGCCAGTGCTGTGCAATCGTGAAAAAATCTTGTTTCGTTCCACTTTTTTTTTTTCATATGAAAACGTTTTGATATTTCTTTACATGTTTTCACAGAACGCGAATCAAAAGTACTATGAAAACGTGAAAAAACTTTTCATTTCACCGTTTCACAGAACGAGAATTGACCCTCTGGTCTTAAAAAGCGTAATTTGAGGCGTTTGAAAGTGGCATAATTTTGGGTGTTGAAATGAAGTTGTTAAAATTCAACTTAAGGCCGACAAATTTTGTCCTCCACTTTGTATCGTCAGCTGGGTTACATACACGAAAAGTGTTTAAGGCCAGGTGTTGGGCGTGTCTGCATTTCGGCTTGACTAGAGCTCTGTTTAAGCCATCCGATTTTTTCATCTGAAAGATTAGATCTTTTATTTATACTACATGAAGTGCAAATCAAGTGCCCTTACAAAGAAAAACCAGTTTTTTGGATTTGTAATTAATTTTATTCTTCAACGTATTCTTCTTTAAGTGAAATGCACTTCTTCCAACGATGATCCCCTAACATATTGATACCCTTGAAAAAAATACGATTTGTCAAACTCTTTTAAATAGGCTTCCGTCTCTGGTATGACTTCTTTATTTGTGGAAAATCTCTCCCTGGAGCCATCTTTTCAAAGTCGGAAACAAATAATAATCGTTGGGGGTCAGATATAGAGAATATGGGGAGTGCAATTCGTAGTGTAACGACTTCAATTTTTCTGAAGCCAATTAATTTTTTTTTTTTTAATTTTTTTGATTTTTTGCCCCAAGTAGTCAATAAATATTATATCACGTGCATCCCAAAAAACAAAAACACTGGCCATTACCTTTCCTGCCGATTGTTGAGTCTTTGTCCGCTTTCGCATGCTTGTAACTGTTTATTGGACTCTAGTGTATAATAATGAATCCACGTCTCATCCATTTTTATAAATCGACGTAAAAATTCTGTTGAATTAACTTTAAACATCTGCAAAACATACTTTGAATCATGAACACGTTTCAGTTTTTGTTTAGCTGTTAAAAATGCCTTCGAGCAGAAAGCTTTTTTTTTGTATTTGAATGATCATGTAATATATGTCGAACTTACCAGCAATCTCACTTACTTCTTTAATCTTTCGATCATCCAATACAGTCTGATGCACTTTCCTACATTTTCTTCGGTAACTGCCTCATTTGGAAGACCAGAACGATCTGTATCATTTGTGCTCGTACGACCATGTTTAAATTCAGAATACCACCTTTTAACTATTGAATATGATGGCGAAGATTCACCAAAATGTTTATCAATACATTCTTTGGCTTGGACAGTATTGTTTTCCTACCAAAACACAATGATTTTACAAAATACAAAACTTCAGTTTTAAAATCAACATCATTTTTCTAACGGTAACTTTTTTCTAATTAATGGAATGTTATTAAATTTTGACACCATCTCTACGTGAGGCCACGTATTTTTCACTCCATGTAGTATATATATTTTGAAAAAAAAAACAGTCTTTTTAATGGTAAATTCAGAAAGTATTTTAAAGATGAAGAGTTATATATATTCTAAGATGCCACACTGATTTTGCAAGAAACTAATAAAAAGATTATGATACCAAGTATAATTTGAGTCACCTTTTGGGAAGCTGTCTAAATTACTGTAAGTGTTCTAATCATTTTTTTTTGAGCAGAGGAGGAAATATAAAGATAAATCTGATCAAAAATACCGAAAAAAATGGTCCGATTTTCTCATATTACATTCACAACCCACATTTTAATCCTATTTATATGGTTTTGTGTGTCTGAATACCATTTAAGCTTATTTCAAATAGTAACTTTTTATGGGATGTTAGTTCAAATTTGGACCGATTTTAACCAAATTCAAATATATTTTTCCGATTGTCTTCAAATTTGGTCCCATATAACAATCATATCTTAAATTTCAACAAGATATCTATCTATGGTTTTGTGTGTTTAAACATCATTTAAGACCAATTCAGAAAGAATTATGTGGGAGGTAGGTTCCTCCTTGGGCCAACAGAAGCTTATATACAAAATTTTATCCAAACATGTTATATGTAAATATCGGGAAGGTCCTATTTTCTCTAAATTTCGAGAAGGTCCTATTTTTTTAAATTCTGATTTATGATCTAATATAATTCTCACAAGCCGTTATCTACGGTTTTGGGCCTTTTAATACCATTCGTCACCGGGATAATAATAACCAAAAACATTAGAATTATACCCACCTTATATTATGCTAATCGACTCTGAATCAAAGTTAATTTCACGATGTCAGTCCATCCGTCCGATGGTTCTTCTGTTCAAGTAAACTATATGTGGCAAATATAAAGATATTTGGATAAAATTTGGAACATAAGTTTTTGTTGGCTCAGGGACGAAGTCTTTTGAACTTGGCATAGAATCGGTTCATATTAAGACCTACTTCATAAAGAACGGTCCTATAAGAATTGTGCTTAAATAATTGCGAGTTATATGGGATCATAGATCATGCCTTCAAATTAAAAAGAATTCGGAGCATGTTTGAACCAAGTCCGCATTCAAACCCACCTTCCCGGTATTTGCCTAAGTGAATTTTATAGGCAATTTCGTTCTAATTTTTTTCGACTTGTTTATAAATTAAAGATAATGATCCTTCCCGCATTTTTGCCCAAATTATACTTGGCGAGTGGTATCATATAGTCGTCATAGCCGACTTTAATCTATTAAGTAGTTTTGTTTTTAATTATCACAGTTATCGTGAAAAGACAAACAAAGAATATGTTTCAATTACACTACTCGACAAGGTTTTTGCACATACTTCCGCTGAAACTCTATTAAAGTAGTTTGGTGTCCTAAGCCCGAATCGAAAGTCAAAAAAGTTCCATCAAACTGCCTTTCCGTGTTGTTTGGCTTTTCTTGGGTCTGGTGTCTGAACATTTTTTAAGCTATGTTTAAATAATTTTTCTAAAAGTAGGCAATTGTAGTGTTCTTTAGTACTTTTTAAAAATCCTTTATTAACAGATGCAACAAGTCTTTGCCGGCAGAACGATTAGAGTTGGCAATTATGTAGATTGCACGTGTCAATAACTCTACTAATTTTAGTGCATTTTAGAAAATTGAGATTTTTTTTAAAGCAAAGCGAAAAAATGTTTTAAGCTAGAATTTGCTACGTACCTTGAAACTTGTAAAAAATAAAGAGAATTTCGCTTATTCGCAAGGTGGCATTGTAGAATTATAAAATATTATAAAATAATCCATTTTGAGACACTCTTTGGCCACATACATTTTCGCTGAATATTCGCACGATTTTTAAATTTAGGTGAATATCCAATATCATTTGGGGAAATTTTAAAACGCTATATTTCAGAAATAAGATAGATCTAGAAAGAGTAAACAGCTGACTTAAAATCATCGAGCTGGGTAATTTATAATTTAAGTCTCCAATTCAAATATACACTCAGATTTGAATGTTCCTCTAGTTAAAGATGAGGCCGTGAAAGCTATTAAGGTAAACTGGAGAATCATTCAAATGAACTAGCGCGTAATCTACTTGGAAATCGCGGCCACCAGCGTCTGAAAAGAAGGGCCACAGCCGACTTGGCATACTTGTACAAAGGACCTATGCTTTGGGAAAAATTGAGATAATACATGAATAAATGATATTTCGTCTGGCACTGGCTGGACTAAATAACTTAGTTTTTAGCTTTTAAGATTTGTAATACTTATTGTTAGTTCACTATTTTTAAGTGAAGATTCAATAAATAAATGAATTCGAAAAAAAAATTCCACTGAAAAATCAATTTTAACTCTCTAATGCCCAAGACTGTCAAAATTGGTATTTTATATATTAACCCTCTAATACTAAACCGCCCTCTAAACCGCCAAAAACCGGTTGTCATATAATAAGTAGGGGTACGTTCATAAATGCAGAAAACTTGCGCATCACTGCGGCAGTTATGCCAATTTATGTTGCTGATGTGTGATCATCTGTTGCAGATGCTTTGCTACTGCTCAACAACTGCACAGTTTACTTTTTAGAACGTTTTGAAAATGATAAAAATATGTTCTCCACAATAAAATTAACAATTATTATTGAAAATCTTGATGGTAAAATGAAAACAT
Source organism: Eustalomyia histrio (assembly GCA_949748255.1). NCBI lineage: Eukaryota > Metazoa > Arthropoda > Insecta > Diptera > Anthomyiidae > Eustalomyia > Eustalomyia histrio. The sequence goes on along the minus strand of OX456525.1, from coordinate 58,915,681 downwards.
TTTGTTAACTTATAATAAAAAAAAAAGAATTAATAGAAAGATGAAACGACTTTTGATTATTAAAAATCAATTAAAATGAAAATGAAGACTGATTTCGCAATATTGCATCAGAAACTTTAATGATGCCATAGTTGCAAAAATTTGCGGCAGCACTGTCAATTGTTTGCATAAAAAAACGTTTGACGTAAATCAGTGCTGTCAAGTGATGCTTTTTTGAACGCTTTACTTTTATTATGCTGCAGTGATGCGCAACTACTGCATTTACGAACGTACCCTTGTTTTTGGCTTAATAATTATTTATTAAAGAAATTACTTTATAACGAGAGAAATTATAATTTTCTATTTTTTTTCGTCTTTAATTATTTTCTGTTTAACGAACGACTTTCAAGCGAGAATGTAAAGTAAAAATTTCATAACTTTGAAAAAATTTTACTTTTTAAAAAAGAAAAAAAAAATGTATATTAAAAACTTGTAAAAAATGTTTAAAAAATTCGTCAAAAATATTTAAAATACATTATAATTTATTATAACAAATGTATTTCAGTCTCTACATGTAAAATGTGTTACTTATTTTGCTACAGGACTCACAAAACCCCGCAGCACACATTTTTCGAATATTTCTCTACCATCTTACAGATTTTTTTTGAAATAAAGTTCTGCTAATAAACTCAGGCCCATTATTATAACTTGCCTTTAAGGTGCGTGTTAGTTAAAGGAAACTTTAGCTAAAGTGAACAATAAAGTCTCCTTTAACTATTTTTGGTTACGGACGTTGTACCTTATAAAATAAATTTTTTTGAAAATGTGGCATTACCAGAACAAGAAACGATTACTTTTGCCAAATTAAAATGGTTCTTAAAAATACGTAGTGGTAACGACGTACTTTTATTTATTTATTTACTTACAACAAACAAACAAAAAAAAAAAAAAATAAACGAAAAATAAAATTTCCTCGAATTGTGTAAAAATGAAGATCTTTGTTGTAAAAAATTTACAATGTCGACACCAAACACAGAAATAAACCAAACAGCAAAACTACACGACAACTACAGTGTAGAGCAGAAAATATGGCAACTTCAAATACATAAACTTTAAAAGTTAAAGATAAGATGCACTTATCTTTTAGGTTAAAGTATACTTATAATAACGAAAAATTAATAATCTGTCCGTTAACAACCTAACTTTAGCTATCGGCAAGTTATAATAAAGGGCCTCAGACTTTGTAGTATGTTTAACTAATTGAGTTCAAAATTTATTAATGTTTATTGTTAATTTCGCTAAACTTTGCAATTTTCAAAAAGCGAAAATAGCCATAAATTTTTAAATATTACGATAACACTACATCAAAAATTTTCAGTATATAATTATTTTACTGATAGATTTATATACAGTACAAGCCAAATCTATTTGTTTATTGGATTTCTTGATTGGTCTTCAACTTTTATTGTGCTATATTGTCTAGATAAAGTGATAAACCAGAATTTTAATATCTTTCAATGTAAAATATATAGAGTATAAATATTAACGAAAAAAAAAAAGAAAGAGCATTAGAGCATTTTATACCCGAATAGAGGGTTACACTTAGGAAGGACTCTTAAAAAAGCATAATAAAATAACCTAGATCTGAGCTAGAAAAACTATTAGCATTTTCGAAATCCCCAAACTTATGATCTGAGGCATCAAAAATAGTGCTCCACAGTGTTATCAAGTTAACAAAATTTTATTCGTATTTCCATGTTAGAGGAAGTTAATTAAAAATAGTTGTATGTATTTTTTTTAATCAATATAAAATTTGTAATCATTTCATTAAATATATTTATATTTTTTATTATCCTACTTATTCCTACTTATTTATTTTGCTTTTTTGCACAACACTGTATATTTTTGTTTCTCTCTTAAATTTATTCTTTTTATTTTTGGTTTCTATGGTTTATTTATTAATTTTTAATTATATCTCTCTTAAAAGTTTCAAAATGTTTTTAACTTTTGTAATTATTATTGTTTTTCCTGTAATCTTTAGGTATTTTACGATCTTATCAGGGATATATCAACACGTAAAAAACAACGTCAAACTGAAAAACCAGAGCCGACAAAAACCAAAACTCATTGCTGCCAATTGCTGTAATAAAACATAATAATTTCTTTTTTTTATTTTTTAATTTAAAACTTAAATAATTAAAATAAACACAAAACAATTTACTCTACAATTTTTTTTCTAAAAATAAAATAAAAAACGAAATTTTGTTTTATAAAATACTTTAACTTTAATTAAAATAAACTTGACAAGAGAAAATATTGTTTTTAGTTTTTCTTGGCAAAATCAAAATAGTCTATATGACACTTGCTTTTTGTTGAATAACTTTTTCTTAATTTTTTTAGGGTTTGTATTTGATTTTTTCATTCCTTCGTAAATGATCAAAAATTTTAATAAAAACCCTAAAAAAGTAAAGAAAATGCTAGAAATAAGCTAGGGTCATAAAGGCTTAAGATATAAAAGATAATAAAAAAAAAAACTACTAAATTATAATTATTTGCAATAATTTATATGCCTTCTTTTTTGAATATTTATACATACATACCGTATATAAATACATACTTACATGCATACATACATTATATGTTAGATATCCTATTTATATATTAAGCTTGTTTTCTTTTTTATATAAACTATATTTAAACAATAAAAACATAAAATATTTTGAAATCTTACGGCAATTAAATGCAATCTTTAAATAAAATTTGTATTTAAGAAAACATAAACAAACAAACAAACAAACAAAATGTATTCAAATATATGGAAAATAAAAATTATTACAAACAAATTCAAAAGAACGGGTACGTACGTAAATGCAGAAAATTTGTGCATCACTAAAGCAGTTATGACCATTTTTGTTGATGATGCGAGATCATCTGTTGCACATGCTTTGCTACTGCAGTTATGCGCAACTACTGCATTTACGAACGTTTCCAACCTTTTGGTATTTTTAACAAGCAAATAATTTAGTTAATAAAATGAACCAAAGAATATACCTATTTTTACCATATATGTACTGTAAAATAACACATCTGAAGTTTCGATCTTAAATTACTAGACCGTTTAATGTTTTGTATGCAATATGGGGTCATAATAGGGGACGAGTCGAACCAAGGACCCCATAAACCAGGATGAACAAATTACCAAATTTTTAACCACCCATGATGCCAAATGGTGCGACTACAAACAAATTCTTAGTCGCACCATTTGGCATCATGGGTGGCTAAAAATTTGGTAGTTTGTTCATCATGGTTTATAGGATACTTGGTCGAACATTCAGGATTTAATATGTACCAGCACCCTGTTTCAATATTTGACAATACCGCTAAAATACCGTTATCGATCAAATATCTAAAATATCGTTACTGAAATAACTGAAAAATCGTTACCCTTGAAATACCGTTACCGAAATAACTAAAACCCCATACGTATTTTCGTTTTTTTTTTCAATTTTTCAACATTCAAATTCCGTTCAAATTTTAAATCGAAAACTTGAATATGACGAAAATACATATTATGGGGATCAGTATGAATGAGGTATAAAATACCGTTATCGCTAAAATAGTGTTACCGAAATAATTAAAAAACCGTTACCCTAAAATACCGTTACCAACATAACTAAAATACCGTTGTCGCTAAAATAGCGTTACCGAAATAATAGAAAATATGGTTACCTTACCGATAGCCACATTGTTTTGGATATCATCCATGGTTTTTTTTTTTAATCTACTGTCAATATTTGCGTTTTTCTTAATTGGTTAATCGAATAAAATTATTAAATTTATTGATTAATCAAAAAAAAAAAAATATATATATAAATATGAAGAATAACATACATTTTTTTTGTTGTTTAATAATTTCATTTAAAAAAGGAATCAAAAATGAGTTCAGTAACACTAAAAACTGTATTAATTGATATCGTATTATAAAAATATTTTTAATTTTTCTGTCCTCTATCACATACTAAAATTTTATCGAAATCGAATGAACCTCACCGCAAGCTTTTCGTCATCTTTTTAAATTTTATAAAGTTAAGCCTGGATTAGTCAGACGTACGTTTACGTTTTCAATCATATCACGATATCGCTCACGATATCGCCGTTTTCATCTTCATTGCCCAGAACCGACTATTCTGTTTATTCTCATATCCATTCTAATGAAAATGTCGTCACTCATGATTTTTTCATGAAAATAGGGGTTGTCATGGTCGAGCTGTTTTAACGATTAAAACACGTTGGTTTATCAAATATTTTTCCATAATAAATTTGCCACGTGTCTACTTCACGACTGCCAGATATGAACTGTCAAGACTAATGTTTACCGAAATGGCGGCAAAACAAAGTAGTATATCTTCCCCGCGGACACCCTGTATTTTTTTTTCAAAAAAGTTTTGAAACTGAGAATAGACTATTCTAAAAGTTGTGTTTGGTGGGTGGGGCTAATTTAATGACCACTACTGTATGTATAATTTTTGAATTTTCTTTTCAGATTTGTTTTAGATTATCTTCGGATCTACAAATAAAAATTTCAGTTTGCTTTTACTCCTTAATTATATTGAACCCTTAATATTAAAAAATATATATTAAAAAATTAATAAAACTGATTTATTTAATTTTTACGAAATAAAAAAAAAAACACATAAATGTTTTGTATTTTTTTAAATATCACTAGAATATAAAACCACAACTATCATATACATAAATAAAATTGAACTGAAATTGTCTGCTATTTTTTTTGCAAAATATAAATCTATAATATATTCCGTTTTATTTTTTTCTGTTTATAGTAAAAATATACTTCAATAATTGCAAAAGCATTCATAAAGATTATTTTATGTTAAAAAAAATGTATAAAATTTTATAATTTTTTCAGTCTGGAGTTAAATGGTAAATATGGTTTTATTTTTCAATAAAAAATTAAAATTTCTGATATTTTTCAAGTATCTTCGGCATCTTAGTTTATTTTTAATCATAACTGATTCATCTATTTTATTATTAAACAAAGTCGATAAAATAATCTATAATTAGAAAATTTAAAAAAATTTCATTTTGTTTTAATTTTTTGTTATAATTATAAAATAAACAGCTACATTTATATACTCGTATTAGTGAAAAATGTGCATTTTGACATGAAGTATTTACAAGTAAACATCAAAAAACTTAATAAATTGCTTAAATAACAATTTTTTTTATAAATAAACGTTGTTTTATTAATTTGTAAAAAACAGGTAAGTATTTATTTAAATCACTGAATGGTCCTTTTCGAAAATGCATTACTGTTTCGCATTACGTTCGTAAAAATATCAGTTGGCAACACTGCAGATACTGAAAAATACATCACTAAAGCAGATGATGATGCCCAAACAAGTGGATGATCCTGAGCTGATTTGCATCAGCATCGCAAACTTACAGCAGATGCACAACAGATACAGATCAATGATGCATTAGGTTATTAATTTATAGATATAAGTCATCTCGACTTATCAGTGGAGGACACTAGATCTAATTTATCCTGAGCAAATATTTTGTATTATCTAATAATTTTTTTTTTATATTTTTACAAAAAAAAAAAAAAAATAGTATTGTTGCAAAGAATTATTGTTCTCTCATTTCGTCCTACAAATTGCGCCATCGATGATAACGATTTTGTTATATGTAACTTCAACTTTAGCTGAGGCCATCTTGTGATAATGCACTGTTTTATACGGCTTGGGATTTATATTAAATATGACTGAAGTTGTCAATGATTTATATATGTAAAAAAACCAAATTAAATAAAAATTTATACGATTTCCTCGATGTTTGAATATCTCTGGAAATACTGGCCCAATTTGTCTGGAAAACTTACTGTACTGCAATTTCGATGTTCTTTCAGAATTTTCAACCCAAATTTCATTTCAAGGTTCCTCATTTTATTAAAATGTTTGCAACATGACAACACTAGATATGATTTGCTTTAAAATTTTTTATAAATGCATTAACTCGTAAACCTTTGGAGTTATAGGAACGAATCTTTCGCCAGAGGATAGACTGAAATGTATGCAATCTTTATGACCCTATGCTTCCTAGCGATATTTTACCAAATTTCAAAAAGAAACTATGCACATTGAATATTTTCGTAATTTTCAGTATTTTACAAGAAAAAAAAAAATATAAAGAGATATCGAATATTTTGAAAGGCCCAATTTGGCTGAAAATCCCATTGTATGGGATTTTTGAAGTTCTTTCGGAATTTTTTGTCCAAATTTCATTAAAAGTTTTCCAATTATATTTAAAATTTTTGCAACTTGGTAACCTTGGATCTAAACCCAGTTGGGAGATATTTCATTTCTCAAAATTGGTCCAGAACTTGCTTTATAGGATTCTTAAATATTTTGGACTAGGTGTTGCACCCTGATATATGGAAACGATGCCAATATATGTTTCGAAATTCCTTAACAACATAGGGCTAGAAAGCGTGAAATCAGTCAAACGGTTTCTGAGATATAGCGTTTTAAAGGAATTCTATCTTAAATGCGCTGTACAATTGAATTGTGCACACATTTCCATAGTAATTCTGAAAATTTTCCAGAGATTTATTACTGTTTCAAGGCAATTTAAATTCCCTTTAATTGCGGAAAATTTTCCATTTCGATTTTTTGCAAAAAAGGATGATGCCTTTTTTTGCCAAAAAATTAAAAATTTTATTTTGACTAAATATTATACTCAAATGAAAGCGAAAATCCAATAAAACTACTTTTCACTGCGAAATTCCTTATAGTTTCTGAAAAAATTATGATTATGGAGGATCGATTATGAAGATTTTAATGCAAAATCCACCCTAAATCTGAGAATTTTCCAGAGATTTATGTACTGCTAAATAGTCCTTTAAATTCCCTTTCATTTGAGTATAATATTGATTGAAAACAAAATTTTCGATTTTTTGCAAAAAAGGATGATGTATACACTGTCTTTTTTGCCAAAAAATTAAAAATTTTATTTTCACTAAATATTATACTCAAATGAAAGCGAATACTAAGGGCATCCAATAAAACTACTTTTCACTGCGAAATTCCTTATAGTTTCTGAAAAAATGATGATTATGGAGGATCGATTATGAAGATTTTAATGCAAAATCCACCCTAAATCTGAGAATTTTCCAGAGATTTATGTACTGCTAAATAGTCCTATAAATTCCCTTTCATTTGAGTATAATATTGAGTGAAAACAAAATTTTCGATTTTTTGCAAAAAAGGATGATGTATACACTGTCTTTTTTGCCAAAAAATTAAAAATTTTATTTTCACTAAATATTATACTCAAATGAAAGCGAATACTAAGGGCATCCAATAAAACTACTTTTCACTGCGAAATTCCTTATAGTTTCTGAAAAAATGATGATTATGGAGGATCGATTATGAAGATTTTAATGCAAAATCCACCCTAAATCTGAGAATTTTCCAGAGATTTATGTACTGCTAAATAGTCCTTTAAATTCCCTTTCATTTGAGTATAATATTGAGTGAAAACAAAATTTTCGATTTTTTGCAAAAAAGGATGATGTATACACTGTCTTTTTTGCCAAAAAATTAAAAATTTTATTTTCACTAAATATTATACTCAAATGAAAGCGAATACTAAGGGCATCCAATAAAACTACTTTTCACTGCGAAATTCCTTATAGTTTCTGAAAAAATGATGATTATGGAGGATCGATTATGAAGATTTTAATGCAAAATCCACCCTAAATCTGAGAATTTTCCAGAGATTTATGTACTGCTAAATAGTCCTTTAAATTCCCTTTCATTTGAGTATAATATTGAGTGAAAACAAAATTTTCGATTTTTTGCAAAAAAGGATGATGTATACACTGTCTTTTTTGCCAAAAAATTAAAAATTTTATTTTCACTAAATATTATACTCAAATGAAAGCGAATACTAAGGGCATCCAATAAAACTACTTTTCACTGCGAAATTCCTTATAGTTTCTGAAAAAATGATGATTATGGAGGATCGATTATGAAGATTTTAATGCAAAATCCACCCTAAATCTGAGAATTTTCCAGAGATTTATGTACTGCTAAATAGTCCTTTAAATTCCCTTTCATTTGAGTATAATATTGAGTGAAAACAAAATTTTCGATTTTTTGCAAAAAAGGATGATGTATACACTGTCTTTTTTGCCAAAAAATGAAAAATTTTATTTTCACAAAATATTATACTCAAATGAAAGCGAAATGATGTATACACTGTCTTTTTTGCCAAAAAATGAAAAATTTTATTTTCACTAAATATTATACTCAAATGAAAGCGAATACTAAGGGCATCCAATAAAACTACTTTTCACTGCGAAATTCCTTATAGTTTCTGAAAAAATGATGATTATGGAGGATCGATTATGAAGATTTTAATGCAAAATCCACCCTAAATCTGAGAATTTTCCAGAGATTTATGTACTGCTAAATAGTCCTTTAAATTCCCTTTCATTTGAGTATAATATTGAGTGAAAACAAAATTTTCGATTTTTTGCAAAAAAGGATGATGTATACACTGTCTTTTTTGCCAAAAAATGAAAAATTTTATTTTCACTAAATATTATACTCAAATGAAAGCGAATACTAAGGGCATCCAATAAAACTACTTTTCACTGCGAAATTCCTTATAGTTTCTGAAAAAATGATGATTATGGAGGATCGATTATGAAGATTTTAATGCAAAATCCACCCTAAATCTGAGAATTTTCCAGAGATTTATGTACTGCTAAATAGTCCTTTAAATTCCCTTTCATTTGAGTATAATATTGAGTGAAAACAAAATTTTCGATTTTTTGCAAAAAAGGATGATGTATACACTGTCTTTTTTGCCAAAAAATGAAAAATTTTATTTTCACTAAATATTATACTCAAATGAAAGCGAATACTAAGGGCATCCAATAAAACTACTTTTCACTGCGAAATTCCTTATAGTTTCTGAAAAAATTATGATTATGGAGGATCGATTATGAAGATTTTAATGCAAAATCCACCCTAAATCTGAGAATTTTCCAGAGATTTATGTACTGCTAAATAGTCCTTTAAATTCCCTTTCATTTGAGTATAATATTGAGTGAAAACAAAATTTTCGATTTTTTGCAAAAAAGGATGATGTATACACTGTCTTTTTTGCCAAAAAATGAAAAATTTTATTTTCACTAAATATTATACTCAAATGAAAGCGAATACTAAGGGCATCCAATAAAACTACTTTTCACTGCGAAATTCCTTATAGTTTCTGAAAAAATTATGATTATGGAGGATCGATTATGAAGATTTTAATGCAAAATCCACCCTAAATCTGAGAATTTTCTAGAGATTTATGTACTGCTAAATAGTCCTTTAAATTCCCTTTCATTTCAGTATAATATTGATTGAAAACAAAATTTTCGATTTTTTGCAAAAAAGGATGATGTATACACTGTCTTTTTTGCCAAAAAATGAAAAATTTTATTTTCACTAAATATTATACTCAAATGAAAGCGAATACTAAGGGCATCCAATAAAACTACTTTTCACTGCGAAATTCCTTATAGTTTCTGAAAAAATGATGATTATGGAGGATCGATTATGAAGATTTTAATGCAAAATCCACCCTAAATCTGAGAATTTTCCAGAGATTTATGTACTGCTAAATAGTCCTTTAAATTCCCTTTCATTTGAGTATAATATTGAGTGAAAACAAAATTTTCGATTTTTTGCAAAAAAGGATGATGTATACACTGTCTTTTTTGCCAAAAAATGAAAAATTTTATTTTCACTAAATATTATACTCAAATGAAAGCGAATACTAAGGGCATCCAATAAAACTACTTTTCACTGCGAAATTCCTTATAGTTTCTGAAAAAATTATGATTATGGAGGATCGATTATGAAGATTTCCACCCTAAATCTGAGAATTTTCCAGAGATTTATGTACTGCTAAATAGTCCTTTCAATTCCCTTTCATTTGAGTATAATATTGAGTGAAAACAAAATTTTCGATTTTTTGCAAAAAAGGATGATGTATACACTGTCTTTTTTGCCAAAAAATGAAAAATTTTATTTTCACTAAATATTATACTCAAATGAAAGCGAATACTAAGGGCATCCAATAAAACTACTTTTCACTGCGAAATTCCTTATAGTTTCTGAAAAAATGATGATTATGGAGGATCGATTATGAAGATTTTAATGCAAAATCCACCCTAAATCTGAGAATTTTCCAGAGATTTATGTACTGCTAAATAGTCCTTTAAATTCCCTTTCATTTGAGTATAATATTGAGTGAAAACAAAATTTTCGATTTTTTGCAAAAAAGGATGATGTATACACTTGTCTTTTTTGCCAAAAAATGAAAAATTTTATTTTCACTAAATATTATACTCAAATGAAAGCGAATACTAAGGGCATCCAATAAAACTACTTTTCACTGCGAAATTCCTTATAGTTTCTGAAAAAATGATGATTATGGAGGATCGATTATGAAGATTTTAATGCAAAATCCACCCTAAATCTAAGAATTTTCCAGAGATATATGTACTGCTAAATAGTCCTTTAAATTCCCTTTCATTTGAGTATAATATTGAGTGAAAACAAAATTTTCGATTTTTTGCAAAAAAGGATGATGTATACACTGTCTTTTTTGCCAAAAACTGAAAAATTTTATTTTCACTAAATATTATACTCAAATGAAAGCGAATACTAAGGGCATCCAATAAAACTACTTTTCACTGCGAAATTCCTTATAGTTTCTGAAAAAATGATGATTATGGAGGATCGATTATGAAGATTTTAATGCAAAATCCACCCTAAATCTGAGAATTTTCCAGAGATTTATGTACTGCTAAATAGTCCTTTAAATTCCCTTTCATTTAAGTATAATATTGAGTGAAAACAAAATTTTCGATTTTTTGCAAAAAAGGATGATGTATACACTGTCTTTTTTGCCAAAAAATGAAAAATTTTATTTTCACTAAATATTATACTCAAATGAAAGCGAATACTAAGGGCATCCAATAAAACTACTTTTCACTGCGAAATTCCTTATAGTTTCTGAAAAAATTATGATTATGGAGGATCGATTATAAAGATTTTAATGCAAAATCCACCCTAAATCTGAGAATTTTCTAGAGATTTATGTACTGCTAAATAGTCCTTTAAATTCCCTTTCATTTCAGTATAATATTGATTGAAAACAAAATTTTCGATTTTTTGCAAAAAAGGATTATGTATACACTATCTTTTTTGCCAAAAAATGAAAAATTTTATTTTCACTAAATATTATACTCAAATGAAAGCGAATACAAAAGGCATCCAATAAAACTACTTTTCACTGCGAAATTCTTATAGTTTCTGAAAAAATGATGATTATGGAGGATCGATTATGAAGATTTTAATGCAAAATCCACCCTAAATCTGAGAATTTTCCAGAGATTTATGTACTGCTAAATAGTCCTTTAAATTCCCTTTCATTTGAGTATAATATTGAGTGAAAACAAAATTTTCGATTTTTTGCAAAAAAGGATGATGTATACACTGTCTTTTTTGCCAAAAATGAAAAATTTTATTTTCACTAAATATTATACTCAAATGAAAGCGAATACTAAGGGCATCCAATAAAACTACTTTTCACTGCGAAATTCCTTATAGTTTCTGAAAAAATGATGACTATGGAGGATCGATTATGAAGATTTTAATGCAAAATCCACCCTAAATCTGAGAATTTTCCAGAGATTTATGTACTGCTAAATAGTCCTTTAAATTCCCTTTCATTTGAGTATAATATTGAGTGAAAACAAAATTTTCGATTTTTGGCAAAAAAGGATGATGTATACACTGTCTTTTTTGCCAAAAAATGAAAAATTTTATTTTCACTAAATATTATACTCAAATGAAAGCGAATACTAAGGGCATCCAATAAAACTACTTTTCACTGCGAAATTCCTTATAGTTTCTGAAAAAATGATGATTATGGAGGATCGATTATGAAGATTTTAATGCAAAATCCACCCTAAATCTGAGAATTTTCCAGAGATTTATGTACTGCTAAATAGTCCTTTAAATTCCCTTTCATTTGAGTATAATATTGAGTGAAAACAAAATTTTCGATTTTTTGCAAAAAAGGATGATGTATACACTGTCTTTTTTGCCAAAAAATGAAAAATTTTATTTTCACTAAATATTATACTCAAATGAAAGCGAATACTAAGGGCATCCAATAAAACTACTTTTCACTGCGAAATTCCTTATAGTTTCTGAAAAAATGATGATTATGGAGGATCGATTATGAAGATTTTAATGCAAAATCCACCCTAAATCTGAGAATTTTCTAGAGATTTATGTACTGCTAAATAGTCCTTTAAATTCCCTTTCATTTCAGTATAATATTAATTGAAAACAAAATTTTCGATTTTTTGCAAAAAAGGATGATGTATACACTGTCTTTTTTGCCAAAAAATGAAAAATTTTATTTTCACTAAATATTATACTCAAATGAAAGCGAATACAAAAGGCATCCAATAAAACTACTTTTCACTGCGAAATTCTTATAGTTTCTGAAAAAATGATGATTATGGAGGATCGATTATGAAGATTTTAATGCAAAATCCACCCTAAATCTGAGAATTTTCCAGAGATTTATGTACTGCTAAATAGTCCTTTAAATTCCCTTTCATTTGAGTATAATATTGAGTGAAAACAAAATTTTCGATTTTTTGCAAAAAAGGATGATGTATACACTGTCTTTTTTGCCAAAAAATGAAAAATTTTATTTTCACTAAATATTATACTCAAATGAAAGCGAATACTAAGGGCATCCAATAAAACTACTTTTCACTGCGAAATTCCTTATAGTTTCTGAAAAAATGATGATTATGGAGGATCGATTATGAAGATTTTAATGCAAAATCCACCCTAAATCTGAGAATTTTCCAGAGATTTATGTACTGCTAAATAGTCCTTTAAATTCCCTTTCATTTGAGTATAATATTGAGTGAAAACAAAATTTTCGATTTTTTGCAAAAAAGGATGATGTATACACTGTCTTTTTTGCCAAAAAATGAAAAATTTTATTTTCACTAAATATTATACTCAAATGAAAGCGAATACTAAGGGCATCCAATAAAACTACTTTTCACTGCGAAATTCCTTATAGTTTCTGAAAAAATTATGATTATGGAGGATCGATTATGAAGATTTTAATGCAAAATCCACCCTAAATCTGAGAATTTTCCAGAGATTTATGTACTGCTAAATAGTCCTTTAAATTCCCTTTCATTTGAGTATAATATTGAGTGAAAACAAAATTTTCGATTTTTTGCAAAAAAGGATGATGTATACACTGTCTTTTTTGCCAAAAAATGAAAAATTTTATTTTCACTAAATATTATACTCAAATGAAAGCGAATACTAAGGGCATCCAATAAAACTACTTTTCACTGCGAAATTCCTTATAGTTTCTGAAAAAATGATGATTATGGAGGATCGATTATGAAGATTTTAATGCAAAATCCACCCTAAATCTCAGAATTTTCTAGAGATTTATGTACTGCTAAATAGTCCTTTAAATTCCCTTTCATTTGAGTATAATATTGAGTGAAAACAAAATTTTCGATTTTTTGCAAAAAAGGATTTTTGCCAAAAAATGAAAAATTTTATTTTCACTAAATATTATACTCAAATGAAAGCGAATACTAAGGGCATCCAATAAAACTACTTTTCACTGCGAAATTCCTTATAGTTTCTGAAAAATGATAATTATGGAGGATCGATTATGAAGATTTTAATGCAAAATCCACCCTAAATCTGAGAATTTTCCAGAGATTTATGTACTGCTAAATAGTCCTTTAAATTCCCTTTCATTTGAGTATAATATTGAGTGAAAACAAAATTTTCGATTTTTTGCAAAAAAGGATGATGTATACACTGTCTTTTTTGCCAAAAAATGAAAAATTTTATTTTCACTAAATATTATACTCAAATGAAAGCGAATACTAAGGGCATCCAATAAAACTACTTTTCACTGCGAAATTCCTTATAGTTTCTGAAAAAATGATGATTATGGAGGATCGATTATGAAGATTTTAATGCAAAATCCACCCTAAATCTGAGAATTTTCCAGAGATTTATGTACTGCTAAATAGTCCTTTAAATTCCCTTTCATTTGAGTATAATATTGATTGAAAACAAAATTTTCGATTTTTTGCAAAAAAGGATGATGTATACACTGTCTTTTTTGCCAAAAAATGAAAAATTTTATTTTCACTAAATATTATACTCAAATGAAAGCGAATACAAAAGGCATCCAATAAAACTACTTTTCACTGCGAAATTCCTTATAGTTTCTGAAAAAATGATGATTATGGAGGATCGATTATGAAGATTTTAATGCAAAATCCACCACTGTCTTTTTTGCCAAAAAATTAAAAATTTTATTTTCACAAAATATTATACTCAAATGAAAGCGAATTCTAAGGGCATCCAATAAAACTACTTTTCACTGCGAAATTCCTTTTTGTTTCTGAGAAAATGATGATTATGGAGGATCGATTATGAAGATTTTAATGCAAAATCCACCCTAAATCTGAGAATTTTCCAGAGATTTACGTACTGCTAAATAGTCCTTTAAATTCCCTTTCATTTGAGTATAATATTGATTGAAAACAAAATTTTCGATTTTTTGCAAAAAAGGATGATGTATACACTGTCTTTTTTGCCAAAAAATGAAAAATTTTATTTTCCCTAAATATACTCAAATGAAAGCGAATACTAAGGGCATCCAATAAAACTACTTTTCACTGCGAGTTTCTGAAAAAATGATGATTATGGAGGATCGATTATGAAGATTTTAATGCAAAATCCACCCTAAATCTGAGAATTTTCTAGAGATTTATGTACTGCTAAATAGTCCTTTAAATTCCCTTTCATTTGAGTATAATATTGAGTGGTAAAACAAAATTTTAGATTTTTTGCAAAAAAGGATGATGTATACACTGTCTTTTTTGCCAAAAAATGAAAAATTTTATTTTCACTAAATATCATACTCAAATGAAAGCGAATACTAAGGGCATCCAATAAAACTAATTTTCACTGCGAGTTTCTGAAAAAATGATGATTATGGAGGATCGATTATGAAGATTTTAATGCAAAATCCACCCTAAATCTGAGAATTTTCCAGAGATTTATGTACTGCTAAATAGTCCTTTAAATTCCCTTTCATTTGAGTATAATATTGAGTGAAAACAAAATTTTCGATTTTTTGCAAAAAAGGATGATGTATACACTGTCTTTTTTGCCAAAAAATGAAAAATTTTATTTTCACTAAATATTATACTCAAATGAAAGCGAATACAAAAGGCATCCAATAAAACTACTTTTCACTGCGAAATTTCTTATAGTTTCTGAAAAAATTATGATTATGGAGGATCGATTATGAAGATTTTAATGCAAAATCCACCACTGTCTTTTTTGCCAAAAAATGAAAAATTTTATTTTCACAAAATATTATACTCAAATGAAAGCGAATTCTAAGGGCATCCAATAAAACTACTTTTCACTGCGAAATTCCTTTTTGTTTCTGAGAAAATGATGATTATGGAGGATCGATTATGAAGATTTTAATGCAAAATCCACCCTAAATCTGAGAATTTTCCAGAGATTTATGTACTGCTAAATAGTGCTTTAAATTCCCTTTCATTTGAGTATAATATTGAGTGAAAACAAAATTTTCGATTTTTTGCAAAAAAAGATGATGTATACACTGTCTTATACAAAAGGCATCCAATAAAACTACTTTTCACTGCGAAATTCCTTATAGTTTCTGAAAAAATGATGATTATGGAGGATCGATTATGAAGATTTTAATGCAAAATCCACCCTAAATCTGAGAATTTTCCAGAGATTTATGTACTGCTAAATAGTCCTTTAAATTCCCTTTCATTTAAGTATAATATTGAGTGAAAACAAAATTTTCGATTTTTTGCAAAAAAGGATGATGTATACACTGTCTTTTTTGCCAAAAAATGAAAAATTTTATTTTCACTAAATATTATACTCAAATGAAAGCGAATACTAAGGGCATCCAATAAAACTACTTTTCACTGCGAAATTCCTTATAGTTTCTGAAAAAATTATGATTATGGAGGATCGATTATAAAGATTTTAATGCAAAATCCACCCTAAATCTGAGAATTTTCTAGAGATTTATGTACTGCTAAATAGTCCTTTAAATTCCCTTTCATTTCAGTATAATATTGATTGAAAACAAAATTTTCGATTTTTTGCAAAAAAGGATTATGTATACACTATCTTTTTTGCCAAAAAATGAAAAATTTTATTTTCACTAAATATTATACTCAAATGAAAGCGAATACAAAAGGCATCCAATAAAACTACTTTTCACTGCGAAATTCTTATAGTTTCTGAAAAAATGATGATTATGGAGGATCGATTATGAAGATTTTAATGCAAAATCCACCCTAAATCTGAGAATTTTCCAGAGATTTATGTACTGCTAAATAGTCCTTTAAATTCCCTTTCATTTGAGTATAATATTGAGTGAAAACAAAATTTTCGATTTTTTGCAAAAAAGGATGATGTATACACTGTCTTTTTTGCCAAAAAATGAAAAATTTTATTTTCACAAAATATTATACTCAAATGAAAGCGAATACTAAGGGCATCCAATAAAACTACTTTTCACTGCGAAATTCCTTTTTGTTTCTGAGAAAATGATGATTATGGAGGATCGATTATGAAGATTTTAATGCAAAATCCACCCTAAATCTGAGAATTTTCCAGAGATTTATGTACTGCTAAATAGTGCTTTAAATTCCCTTTCAATTGAGTATAATATTGATTGAAAACAAAATTTTTGATTTTTTGCAAAAAAAGATGATGTATACACTGTCTTTTTTGCCAAAAAATGAAAAATTTTATTTTCACAAAATATTATACTCAAATGAAAGCGAATACTAAGGGCATCCAATAAAACTACTTTTCACTGCGAAATTCCTTTTTGTTTCTGAGAAAATGATGATTATGGAGGATCGATTATGAAGATTTTAATGCAAAATCCACCCTAAATCTGAGCATTTTCCAGAGATTTATGTACTGCTAAATAGTGCTTTAAATTCCCTTTCATTTGAGTATAATATTGAGTGAAAACAAAATTTTCGATTTTTTGCAAAAAAGGATGATGTATACACTGTCTTTTTTGCCAAAAAATGAAAAATTTTATTTTCACTAAATATTATACTCAAATGAAAGCGAATACTAAAGGCATCCAATAAAACTACTTTTCACTGCGAAATTCCTTATAGTTTCTGAGAAAATGATGATTATGGAGGATCGATTATGAAGATTTTAATGCAAAATCCACCCTAAATCTGAGAATTTTCCAGAAATTTATGTACTGCTAAATAGTCCTTTAAATTCCCTTTCATTTGAGTATAATATTGAGTGAAAACAAAATTTTCGATTTTTTGCAAAAAAAGATGATGTATACACTGTCTTTTTTGCCAAAAAATGAAAAATTTTATTTTCACTAAATATTATACTCAAATGAAAGCGAATACTAAGGGCATCCAATAAAACTACTTTTCACTGCGAAATTCCTTTTTGTTTCTGAGAAAATGATGATTATAGAGGATCGATTATGAAGATTTTAATGCAAAATCCACCCTAAATCTGAGAATTTTCCAGAGATTTATGTACTGCTAAATAGTGCTTTAAATTCCCTTTCATTTGAGTATAATATTGAGTGAAAACAAAATTTTCGATTTTTTGCAAAAAAAGATGATGTATGCACTGTCTTTTTTGCCAAAAAATGAAAAATTTTATTTTCACTAAATATTATACTCAAATGAAAGCGAATACTAAGGGCATCCAATAAAACTACTTTTCACTGCGAAATTCCTTATAGTTTCTGAAAAAATAATGATTATGGAGGATCGATTATGAAGATTTTAATGCAAAATCCACCCTAAATCTGAGAATTTTCCAGAGATTTATGTACTGCTAAATAGTCCTTTAAATTCCCTTTCATTTGAGTATAATATTGAGTGAAAACAAAATTTTAGATTTTTTGCAAAAAAGGATGATGTATACACTGTCTTTTTTGCCAAAAAATGAAAAATTTTATTTTCACTAAATATCATACTCAAATGAAAGCGAATACTAAGGGCATCCAATAAAACTACTTTTCACTGCGAGTTTCTGAAAAAATGATGATTATGGAGGATCGATTATGAAGATTTTAATGCAAAATCCACCCTAAATCTGAGAATTTTCCACAGATTTATGTACTGCTAAATAGTCCTTTAAATTCCCTTTCATTTGAGTATAATATTGAGTGAAAACAAAATTTTCGATTTTTTGCAAAAAAGGATGATGTATACACTGTCTTTTTTGCCAAAAAATGAAAAATTTTATTTTCACTAAATATTATACTCAAATGAAAGCGAATACTAAAGGCATCCAATAAAACTACTTTTCACTGCGAAATTCCTTATAGTTTCTGAAAAAATGATGATTATGGAGGATCGATTATGAAGATTTTAATGCAAAATCCACCCTAAATCTGAGAATTTTCTAGAGATTTATGTACTGCTAAATAGTCCTTTAAATTCCCTTTCATTTGAGTATAATATTGAGTGAAAACAAAATTTTCGATTTTTTGCAAAAAAGGATGATGTATACACTGTCTTTTTTGCCAAAAAATGAAAAATTTTATTTTCACTAAATATTATACTCAAATGAAAGCGAATACTAAGGGCATCCAATAAAACTACTTTTCACTGCGAAATTCCTTATAGTTTCTGAAAAAATAATGATTATGGAGGATCGATTATGAAGATTTTAATGCAAAATCCACCACTGTCTTTTTTGCCAAAAAATGAAAAATTTTATTTTCACAAAATATTATACTCAAATGAAAGCGAATTCTAAGGGCATCCAATAAAACTACTTTTCACTGCGAAATTCCTTTTTGTTTCTGAGAAAATGATGATTATGGAGGATCGATTATGAAGATTTTAATGCAAAATCCACCCTAAATCTGAGAATTTTCCAGAGATTTATGTACTGCTAAATAGTGCTTTAAATTCCCTTTCATTTGAGTATAATATTGAGTGAAAACAAAATTTTCGATTTTTTGCAAAAAAAGATGATGTATACACTGTCTTTTTTGCCAAAAATGAAAAATTTTATTTTCACTAAATATTATACTCAAATGAAAGGGAATACTAAGGGCATCCAATAAAACTACTTTTCACTGCGAGTTTCTGAAAAAATGATGATTATGGAGGATCGATTATGAAGATTTTAATGCAAAATCCACCCTAAATCTGGGAATTTTCCAGAGATTTATGTACTGCTAAATAGTCCTTTAAATTCCCTTTCATTTGAGTATAATATTGAGTGAAAACAAAATTTTCGATTTTTTGCAAAAAAGGATGATGTATACACTGTCTTTTTTGCCAAAAAATGAAAAATTTTATTTTCACTAAATATTATACTCAAATGAAAGCGAATACTAAGGGCATCCAATAAAACTACTTTTCACTGCGAAATTTCTTATAGTTTCTGAAAAAATTATGATTATGGAGGATCGATTATGAAGATTTTAATGGAAAATCCACCCTAAATCCGAGAATTTTCCAGAGATTTATGTACTGCTAAATAGTCCTTTAAATTCCCTTTCATTTGAGTATAATATTGATTGAAAACAAAATTTTCGATTTTTTGCAAAAAAGGATGATGTATACACTGTCTTTTTTGCCAAAAAATGAAAAATTTTATTTTCACTAAATATTATACTCAAATGAAAGCGAATACTAAGGGCATCCAATAAAACTACTTTTCACTGCGAAATTCCTTATAGTTTCTGAAAAAATAATGATTATGGAGGATCGATTATGAAGATTTTAATGCAAAATCCACCCTAAATCTGAGAATTTTCCAGAGATTTATGTACTGTTAAATAGTCCTTTAAATTCCCTTTCATTTGAGTATAATATTGAGTGAAAACAAAATTTTAGATTTTTTGCAAAAAAGGATGATGTATACACTGTCTTTTTTGCCAAAAAATGAAAAATTTTATTTTCACTAAATATCATACTCAAATGAAAGCGAATACTAAGGGCATCCAATAAAACTACTTTTCACTGCGAGTTTCTGAAAAAATGATGATTATGGAGGATCGATTATGAAGATTTTAATGCAAAATCCACCCTAAATCTGAGAATTTTCCACAGATTTATGTACTGCTAAATAGTCCTTTAAATTCCCTTTCATTTGAGTATAATATTGAGTGAAAACAAAATTTTCGATTTTTTGCAAAAAAGGATGATGTATACACTGTCTTTTTTGCCAAAAAATGAAAAATTTTATTTTCACTAAATATTATACTCAAATGAAAGCGAATACTAAGGGCATCCAATAAAACTACTTTTCACTGCGAAATTCCTTATAGTTTCTGAAAAAATAATGATTATGGAGGATCGATTATGAAGATTTTAATGCAAAATCCACCCTAAATCTGAGCATTTTCCAGAGATTTATGTACTGCTAAATAGTGCTTTAAATTCCCTTTCATTTGAGTATAATATTGAGTGAAAACAAAATTTTCGATTTTTTGCAAAAAAGGATGATGTATACACTGTCTTTTTTGCCAAAAAATGAAAAATTTTATTTTCACTAAATATTATACTCAAATGAAAGCGAATACTAAGGGCATCCAATAAAACTACTTTTCACTGCGAAATTCCTTTTTGTTTCTGAGAAAATGATGATTATGGAGGATCGATTATGAAGATTTTAATGCAAAATCCACCCTAAATCTGAGAATTTTCCAGAGATTTATGTACTGCTAAATAGTGCTTTAAATTCCCTTTCATTTGAGTATAATATTGATTGAAAACAAAATTTTTGATTTTTTGCAAAAAAAGATGATGTATACACTGTCTTTTTTGCCAAAAAATGAAAAATTTTATTTTCACAAAATATTATACTCAAATGAAAGCGAATACTAAGGGCATCCAATAAAACTACTTTTCACTGCGAAATTCCTTTTTGTTTCTGAGAAAATGATGATTATGGAGGATCGATTATGAAGATTTTAATGCAAAATCCACCCTAAATCTGAGCATTTTCCAGAGATTTATGTACTGCTAAATAGTGCTTTAAATTCCCTTTCATTTGAGTATAATATTGAGTGAAAACAAAATTTTCGATTTTTTGCAAAAAAGGATGATGTATACACTGTCTTTTTTGCCAAAAAATGAAAAATTTTATTTTCACTAAATATTATACTCAAATGAAAGCGAATACTAAAGGCATCCAATAAAACTACTTTTCACTGCGAAATTCCTTATAGTTTCTGAAAAAATGATGATTATGGAGGATCGATTATGAAGATTTTAATGCAAAATCCACCCTAAATCTGAGAATTTTCTAGAGATTTATGTACTGCTAAATAGTCCTTTAAATTCCCTTTCATTTGAGTATAATATTGAGTGAAAACAAAATTTTCGATTTTTTGCAAAAAAGGATGATGTATACACTGTCTTTTTTGCCAAAAAATGAAAAATTTTATTTTCACTAAATATTATACTCAAATGAAAGCGAATACTAAGGGCATCCAATAAAACTACTTTTCACTGCGAAATTCCTTTTTGTTTCTGAGAAAATGATGATTATGGAGGATCGATTATGAAGATTTTAATGCAAAATCCACCCTAAATCTGAGAATTTTCCAGAAATTTATGTACTGCTAAATAGTCCTTTAAATTCCCTTTCATTTGAGTATAATATTGAGTGAAAACAAAATTTTCGATTTTTTGCAAAAAAAGATGATGTATACACTGTCTTTTTTGCCAAAAAATGAAAAATTTTATTTTCACTAAATATTATACTCAAATGAAAGCGAATACTAAGGGCATCCAATAAAACTACTTTTCACTGCGAAATTCCTTTTTGTTTCTGAGAAAATGATGATTATAGAGGATCGATTATGAAGATTTTAATGCAAAATCCACCCTAAATCTGAGAATTTTCCAGAGATTTATGTACTGCTAAATAGTGCTTTAAATTCCCTTTCATTTGAGTATAATATTGAGTGAAAACAAAATTTTCGATTTTTTGCAAAAAAAGATGATGTATGCACTGTCTTTTTTGCCAAAAAATGAAAAATTTTATTTTCACTAAATATTATACTCAAATGAAAGCGAATACTAAGGGCATCCAATAAAACTACTTTTCACTGCGAAATTCCTTATAGTTTCTGAAAAAATGATGATTATGGAGGATCGATTATGAAGATTTTAATGCAAAATCCACCCTAAATCCGAGAAATTTCCAGAGATTTATGTACTGCTAAATAGTCCTTTAAATTCCCTTTCATTTGAGTATAATATTGAGTGAAAACAAAATTTTAGCTTTTTTGCAAAAAAGGATGATGTATACACTGTCTTTTTTGCCAAAAAATGAAAAATTTTATTTTCACTAAATATCATACTCAAATGAAAGCGAATACTAAGGGCATCCAATAAAACTACTTTTCACTGCGAGTTTCTGAAAAAATGATGATTATGGAGGATCGATTATGAAGATTTTAATGCAAAATCCACCCTAAATCCGAGAATTTTCCAGAGATTTATGTACTGCTAAATAGTCCTTTAAATTCCCTTTCATTTGAGTATAATATTGAGTGAAAACAAAATTTTCGATTTTTTGCAAAAAAGGATGATGTATACACTGTCTTTTTTGCCAAAAAATGAAAAATTTTATTTTCACTAAATATCATACTCAAATGAAAGCGAATACTAAGGGCATCCAATAAAACTACTTTTCACTGCGAAATTCCTTATAGTTTCTGAAAAAATGATGATTATGGAGGATCGATTATGAAGATTTTAATGCAAAATCCACCCTAAATCCGAGAATTTTCCAGAGATTTATGTACTGCTAAATAGTCCTTTAAATTCCCTTTCATTTGAGTATAATATTGAGTGAAAACAAAATTTTCGATTTTTTGCAAAAAAGGATGATACACTGTCTTTTTTGCCAAAAAATGAAAAATTTTATTTTCACAAAATATTTTACTCAAATGAAAGCGAATACTAAGGGCATCCAATAAAACTACTTTTCACTGCGAAATTCCTTATAGTTTCTGAAAAAATGATGATTATGGAGGATCGATTATGAAGATTTTAATGCAAAATCCACCCTAAATCCGAGAATTTTCCAGAGATTTATGTACTGCTAAATAGTCCTTTAAATTCCCTTTCATTTGAGTATAATATTGAGTTAAAACAAAATTTTCGATTTTTTGCAAAAAAGGATGATGTATACACTGTCTTTTTTGCCAAAAAATGAAAAATTTTATTTTCACTAAATATCATACTCAAATGAAAGCGAATACTAAGGGCATCCAATAAAACTACTTTTCACTGCGAAATTCCTTATAGTTTCTGAAAAAATGATGATTATGGAGGATCGATTATGAAGATTTTAATGCAAAATCCACCCTAAATCTGAGAATTTTCCAGAGATTTATGTACTGCTAAATAGTCCTTTAAATTCCCTTTCATTTGAGTATAATATTGAGTGAAAACAAAATTGTTGATTTTTTGCAAAAAAGGATGATGTATACACTGTCTTTTTTGCCAAAAAATGAAAAATTTTATTTTCACTAAATATTATACTCAAATGAAAGCGAATACTAAGGGCATCCAATAAAACTACTTTTCACTGCGAAATTCCTTATAGTTTCTGAAAAAATGATGATTATGGAGGATCGATTATGAAGATTTTAATGCAAAATCCACCCTAAATCTGAGAATTTTCCAGAGATTTATGTACTGCTAAATAGTCCTTTAAATTCCCTTTCATTTGAGTATAATATTGAGTGAAAACAAAATTTTCGATTTTTTGCAAAAAAGGATAATGTATACACTGTCTTTTTTGCCAAAAACTGAAAAATTTTATTTTCACTAAATATACTCAAATGAAAGCGAATACTAAGGGCATCCAATAAAACTACTTTTCACTGCGAAATTCCTTATAGTTTCTGAAAAAATGATGATTATGGAGGATCGATTATGAAGATTTTAATGCAAAATCCACCCTAAATCTGAGAATTTTCCACAGATTTATGTACTGCTAAATAGTCCTTTAAATTCCCTTTCATTTGAGTATAATATTGAGTGAAAACAAAATTTTAGATTTTTTGCAAAAAAGGATGATGTATACACTGTCTTTTTTGCCAAAAAATGAAAAATTTTATTTTCACTAAATATTATACTCAAATGAAAGCGAATACTAAGGGCATCCAATAAAACTACTTTTCACTGCGAAATTTCTTATAGTTTCTGAAAAAATTATGATTATGGAGGATCGATTATGAAGATTTTAATGCAAAATCCACCCTAAATCCGAGAATTTTCCAGAGATTTATGTACTGCTAAATAGTCCTTTAAATTCCCTTTCATTTGAGTATAATATTGAGTGAAAACAAAATTTTCGATTTTTTGCAAAAAAGGATAATGTATACACTGTCTTTTTTGCCAAAAACTGAAAAATTTTATTTTCACTAAATATACTCAAATGAAAGCGAATACTAAGGGCATCCAATAAAACTACTTTTCACTGCGAAATTCCTTATAGTTTCTGAAAAAATGATGATTATGGAGGATCGATTATGAAGATTTTAATGCAAAATCCACCCTAAATCTGAGAATTTTTCAGAGATTTATGTACTGCTAAATAGTCCTTTAAATTCCCTTTCATTTGAGTATAATATTGAGTGAAAACAAAATTTTCGATTTTTTGCAAAAAAGGATAATGTATACACTGTCTTTTTTGCCAAAAACTGAAAAATTTTATTTTCACTAAATATACTCAAATGAAAGCGAATACTAAGGGCATCCAATAAAACTACTTTTCACTGCGAAATTCCTTATAGTTTCTGAAAAAATGATGATTATGGAGGATCGATTATGAAGATTTTAATGCAAAATCCACCCTAAATCTGAGAATTTTCCAGAGATTTATGTACTGCTAAATAGTCCTTTAAATTCCCTTTCATTTGAGTATAATATTGAGTGAAAACAAAATTTTAGATTTTTTGCAAAAAAGGATGATGTATACACTGTCTTTTTTGCCAAAAAATGAAAAATTTTATTTTCACTAAATATCATACTCAAATGAAAGCGAATACTAAGGGCATCCAATAAAACTACTTTTCACTGCGAAATTCCTTATAGTTTCTGAAAAAATAATGATTATGGAGGATCGATTATGAAGATTTTAATGCAAAATCCACCCTAAATCCGAGAATTTTCCAGAGATTTATGTACTGCTAAATAGTCCTTTAAATTCCCTTTCATTTGAGTATAATATTGAGTGAAAACAAAATTTTCGATTTTTTGCAAAAAAGGATGATGTATACACTGTCTTTTTTGCCAAAAAATGAAAAATTTTATTTTCACTAAATATCATACTCAAATGAAAGCGAATACTAAGGGCATCCAATAAAACTACTTTTCACTGCGAAATTCCTTATAGTTTCTGAAAAAATGATGATTATGGAGGATCGATTATGAAGATTTTAATGCAAAATCCACCCTAAATCTGAGAATTTTCCAGAGATTTATGTACTGCTAAATAGTCCTTTAAATTCCCTTTCATTTGAGTATAATATTGAGTGAAAACAAAATTTTCGATTTTTTGCAAAAAAGGATGATGTATACACTGTCTTTTTTGCCAAAAAATGAAAAATTTTATTTTCACTAAATATTATACTCAAATGAAAGCGAATACTAAGGGCATCCAATAAAACTACTTTTCACTGCGAAATTTCTTATAGTTTCTGAAAAAATTATGATTATGGAGGATCGATTATGAAGATTTTAATGCAAAATCCACCCTAAATCCGAGAATTTTCCAGAGATTTATGTACTGCTAAATAGTCCTTTAAATTCCCTTTCATTTGAGTATAATATTGAGTGAAAACAAAATTTTCGATTTTTTGCAAAAAAGGATGCCAAAAAATGAAAAATTTTATTTTCACTAAATATTATACTCAAATGAAAGCGAATACTAAGGGCATCCAATAAAACTACTTTTCACTGCGAAATTCCTTATAGTTTCTGAAAAAATAATGATTATGGAGGATCGATTATGAAGATTTTAATGCAAAATCCACCCTAAATCTGAGAATTTTCCAAAAATTTATGTACTGCTAAATAGTCCTTTAAATTCCCTTTCATTTAAGTATAATATTGAGTGAAAACAAAATTTTCGATTTTTTGCAAAAAAAGATGATGTATACACTGTCTTTTTTGCCAAAAAATGAAAAATTTTATTTTCACTAAATATTATACTCAAATGAAAGCGAATACAAAAGGCATCCAATAAAACTACTTTTCACTGCGAAATTCCTTATAGTTTCTGAAAAAATGATGATTATGGAGGATCGATTATGAAGATTTTAATGCAAAATCCACCCTAAATCTGAGAATTTTCCAGAGATTTATGTACTGCTAAATAGTCCTTTAAATTCCCTTTCATTTGAGTATAATATTGAGTGAAAACAAAATTTTCGATTTTTTGCAAAAAAGGATGATGTATACACTGTCTTTTTTGCCAAAAAATGAAAAATTTCATTTTCACTAAATATCATACTCAAATGAAAGCGAATACTAAGGGCATCCAATAAAACTACTTTTCACTGCGAAATTCCTTATAGTTTCTGAAAAAATGATGATTATGGAGGATCGATTATGAAGATTTTAATGCAAAATCCACCCTAAATCTGAGAATTTTCCAGAGATTTATGTACTGCTAAATAGTCCTTTAAATTCCCTTTCATTTGAGTATAATATTGAGTGAAAACAAAATTGTTGATTTTTTGCAAAAAAGGATGATGTATACACTGTCTTTTTTGCCAAAAAATGAAAAATTTTATTTTCACTAAATATTATACTCAAATGAAAGCGAATACTAAGGGCATCCAATAAAACTACTTTTCACTGCGAAATTCCTTATAGTTTCTGAAAAAATGATGATTATGGAGGATCGATTATGAAGATTTTAATGCAAAATCCACCCTAAATCCGAGAACTTTCCAGAGATTTATGTACTGCTAAATAGTCCTTTAAATTCCCTTTCATTTGAGTATAATATTGAGTGAAAACAAAATTTTCGATTTTTTGCAAAAAAGGATGATGTATACACTGTCTTTTTTGCCAAAAAATGAAAAATTTTATTTTCACTAAATATTATACTCAAATGAAAGCGAATACTAAGGGCATCCAATAAAACTACTTTTCACTGCGAAATTCCTTATAGTTTCTGAAAAAATGATGATTATGGAGGATCGATTATGAAGATTTTAATGCAAAATCCACCCTAAATCCGAGAATTTTCCAGAGATTTATGTACTGCTAAATAGTCCTTTAAATTCCCTTTCATTTGAGTATAATATTGAGTGAAAACAAAATTTTAGATTTTTTGCAAAAAAGGATGATGTATACACTGTCTTTTTTGCCAAAAAATGAAAAATTTTATTTTCACTAAATATTATACTCAAATGAAAGCGAATACTAAGGGCATCCAATAAAACTACTTTTCACTGCGAAATTCCTTATAGTTTCTGAAAAAATAATGATTATGGAGGATCGATTATGAAGATTTTAATGCAAAATCCACCCTAAATCCGAGAATTTTCCAGAGATTTATGTACTGCTAAATAGTCCTTTAAATTCCCTTTCATTTGAGTATAATATTGAGTGAAAACAAAATTTTCGATTTTTTGCCAAAAAATGAAAAATTTTATTTTCACTAAATATTATACTCAAATAAAAGCGAATACAAAAGGCATCCAATAAAACTACTTTTCACTGCGATATTCCTTATAGTTTCTGAAAAAATGATGATTATGGAGGATCGATTATGAAGATTTTAATGCAAAATCCACCCTAGATCCGAGAATTTTCCAGAGATTTATGTACTGCTAAATAGTCCTTTAAATTCCCTTTCATTTGAGTATAATATTGAGTGAAAACAAAATTTTCGATTTTTTGCCAAAAAATGAAAAATTTTATTTTCACTAAATATTATACTCAAATAAAAGCGAATACAAAAGGCATCCAATAAAACTACTTTTCACTGCGATATTCCTTATAGTTTCTGAAAAAATGATGATTATGGAGGATCGATTATGAAGATTTTAATGCAAAATCCACCCTAAATCTGAGAATTTTCTAGAGATTTATGTACTGCTAAATAGTCCTTTAAATTCCCTTTCATTTGAGTATAATATTGATTGAAAACAAAATTTTCGATTTTTTGCAAAAAAGGATGATGTATACACTGTCTTTTTTGCCAAAAAATGAAAAATTTTATTTTCACTAAATATTATACTCAAATGAAAGCGAATACTAAGGGCATCCAATAAAACTACTTTTCACTGCGAAATTCCTTATAGTTTCTGAAAAAATGATGATTATGGAGGATCGATTATGAAGATTTTAATGCAAAATCCACCCTAAATCTGAGAATTTTCTAGAGATTTATGTACTGCTAAATAGTCCTTTAAATTCCCTTTCATTTGAGTATAATATTGATTGAAAACAAAATTTTCGATTTTTTGCAAAAAAGGATGATGTATACACTGTCTTTTTTGCCAAAAAATGAAAAATTTTATTTTCACTAAATATTATACTCAAATGAAAGCGAATACTAAGGGCATCCAATAAAACTACTTTTCACTGCGAAATTCCTTATAGTTTCTGAAAAAATGATGATTATGGAGGATCGATTATGAAGATTTTAATGCAAAATCCACCCTAAATCTGAGAATTTTCTAGAGATTTATGTACTGCTAAATAGTCCTTTAAATTCCCTTTCATTTGAGTACAATATTGAGTGAAAACAAAATTTTCGATTTTTTGCAAAAAAGGATGATGTATACACTGTCTTTTTTGCCAAAAAATGAAAAATTTTATTTTCACTAAATATTATACTCAAATGAAAGCGAATACTAAGGGCATCCAATAAAACTACTTTTCACTGCGAAATTCCTTATAGTTTCTGAAAAAATGATGATTATGGAGGATCGATTATGAAGATTTTAATGCAAAATCCACCCTAAATCCGAGAATTTTCCAGAGATTTATGTACTGCTAAATAGTCCTTTAAATTCCCTTTCATTTGAGTATAATATTGAGTGAAAACAAAATTTTCGATTTTTTGCAAAAAAGGATGATGTATACACTGTCTTTTTTGCCAAAAAATGAAAAATTTTATTTTCACTAAATATTATACTCAAATGAAAGCGAATACTAAGGGCATCCAATAAAACTACTTTTCACTGCGAAATTCCTTATAGTTTCTAAAAAAATGATGATTATAGAGGATCGATTATGAAGATTTTAATGCAAAATCCACCCTAAATCCGAGAATTTTCCAGAGATTTATGTACTGCTAAATAGTCCTTTAAATTCCCTTTCATTTGAGTACAATATTGAGTGAAAACAAAATTTTCGAATTTTTGCAAAAAAGGATGATGTATACACTGTCTTTTTTGCCAAAAAATGAAAAATTTTATTTTCACTAAATATTATACTCAAATGAAAGCGAATACTAAGGGCATCCAATAAAACTACTTTTCACTGCGAAATTCCTTATAGTTTCTAAAAAAATGATGATTATAGAGGATCGATTATGAAGATTTTAATGCAAAATCCACCCTAAATCCGAGAATTTTCCAGAGATTTATGTACTGCTAAATAGTCCTTTAAATTCCCTTTCATTTGAGTACAATATTGAGTGAAAACAAAATTTTCGATTTTTTGCAAAAAAGGATGATGTATACACTGTCTTTTTTGCCAAAAAATGAAAAATTTTATTTTCACTAAATATTATACTCAAATGAAAGCGAATACTAAGGGCATCCAATAAAACTACTTTTCACTGCGAAATTCCTTATAGTTTCTGAAAAAATGATGATTATGGAGGATCGATTATGAAGATTTTAATGCAAAATCCACCCTAAATCCGAGAATTTTCCAGAGATTTATGTACTGCTAAATAGTCCTTTAAATTCCCTTTCATTTGAGTATAATATTGAGTGAAAACAAAATTTTCGATTTTTTGCAAAAAAGGATGATGTATACACTGTCTTTTTTGCCAAAAAATGAAAAATTTTATTTTCACTAAATATTATACTCAAATGAAAGCGAATACTAAGGGCATCCAATAAAACTACTTTTCACTGCGA
The DNA here is from genome assembly GCA_949748255.1 of Eustalomyia histrio. NCBI lineage: Eukaryota > Metazoa > Arthropoda > Insecta > Diptera > Anthomyiidae > Eustalomyia > Eustalomyia histrio. The sequence continues at coordinate 58,885,375 of OX456525.1, read as the reverse complement.
AATTCCTTATAGTTTCTGAAAAAATGATGATTATGGAGGATCGATTATGAAGATTTTAATGCAAAATCCACCCTAAATCCGAGAACTTTCCAGAGATTTATGTACTGCTAAATAGTCCTTTAAATTCCCTTTCATTTGAGTATAATATTGAGTGAAAACAAAATTTTCGATTTTTTGCAAAAAAGGATGATGTATACACTGTCTTTTTTGCCAAAAAATGAAAAATTTTATTTTCACTAAATATTATACTCAAATGAAAGCGAATACTAAGGGCATCCAATAAAACTACTTTTCACTGCGAAATTCCTTATAGTTTCTAAAAAAATGATGATTATAGAGGATCGATTATGAAGATTTTAATGCAAAATCCACCCTAAATCCGAGAATTTTCCAGAGATTTATGTACTGCTAAATAGTCCTTTAAATTCCCTTTCATTTGAGTACAATATTGAGTGAAAACAAAATTTTCGATTTTTTGCAAAAAAGGATGATGTATACACTGTCTTTTTTGCCAAAAAATGAAAAATTTTATTTTCACTAAATATTATACTCAAATGAAAGCGAATACTAAGGGCATCCAATAAAACTACTTTTCACTGCGAAATTCCTTATAGTTTCTGAAAAAATGATGATTATGGAGGATCGATTATGAAGATTTTAATGCAAAATCCACCCTAAATCCGAGAATTTTCCAGAGATTTATGTACTGCTAAATAGTCCTTTAATTCCCTTTCATTTGAGTATAATATTGAGTGAAAACAAAATTTTCGATTTTTTGCAAAAAAGGATGATGTATACACTGTCTTTTTTGCCAAAAAATGAAAAATTTTATTTTCACTAAATATTATACTCAAATGAAAGCGAATACTAAGGGCATCCAATAAAACTACTTTTCACTGCGAAATTCCTTATAGTTTCTGAAAAAAATGATGATTATGGAGGATCGATTATGAAGATTTTAATGCAAAATCCACCCTAAATCCGAGAATTTTCCAGAGATTTATGTACTGCTAAATAGTCCTTTAAATTCCCTTTCATTTGAGTATAATATTGAGTGAAAACAAAATTTTCGATTTTTTGCAAAAAAGGATGATGTATACACTGTCTTTTTTGCCAAAAAATGAAAAATTTTATTTTCACTAAATATTATACTCAAATGAAAGCGAATACTAAGGGCATCCAATAAAACTACTTTTCACTGCGAAATTCCTTATAGTTTCTAAAAAAATGATGATTATAGAGGATCGATTATGAAGATTTTAATGCAAAATCCACCCTAAATCCGAGAATTTTCCAGAGATTTATGTACTGCTAAATAGTCCTTTAAATTCCCTTTCATTTGAGTATAATATTGAGTGAAAACAAAATTTTCGATTTTTTGCCAAAAAATGAAAAATTTTATTTTCACTAAATATTATACTCAAATAAAAGCGAATACAAAAGGCATCCAATAAAACTACTTTTCACTGCGATATTCCTTATAGTTTCTGAAAAAATGATGATTATGGAGGATCGATTATGAAGATTTTAATGCAAAATCCACCCTAAATCTGAGAATTTTCTAGAGATTTATGTACTGCTAAATAGTCCTTTAAATTCCCTTTCATTTGAGTATAATATTGAGTGAAAACAAAATTTTCGATTTTTTGCAAAAAAGGATGATGTATACACTGTCTTTTTTGCCAAAAAATGAAAAATTTTATTTTCACTAAATATTATACTCAAATGAAAGCGAATACTAAGGGCATCCAATAAAACTACTTTTCACTGCGAAATTCCTTATAGTTTCTGAAAAAATGATGATTATGGAGGATCGATTATGAAGATTTTAATGCAAAATCCACCCTAAATCCGAGAACTTTCCAGAGATTTATGTACTGCTAAATAGTCCTTTAAATTCCCTTTCATTTGAGTATAATATTGAGTGAAAACAAAATTTTCGATTTTTTGCAAAAAAGGATGATGTATACACTGTCTTTTTTGCCAAAAAATGAAAAATTTTATTTTCACTAAATATTATACTCAAATGAAAGCGAATACTAAGGGCATCCAATAAAACTACTTTTCACTGCGAAATTCCTTATAGTTTCTAAAAAAATGATGATTATAGAGGATCGATTATGAAGATTTTAATGCAAAATCCACCCTAAATCCGAGAATTTTCCAGAGATTTATGTACTGCTAAATAGTCCTTTAAATTCCCTTTCATTTGAGTACAATATTGAGTGAAAACAAAATTTTCGATTTTTTGCAAAAAAGGATGATGTATACACTGTCTTTTTTGCCAAAAAATGAAAAATTTTATTTTCACTAAATATTATACTCAAATGAAAGCGAATACTAAGGGCATCCAATAAAATTACTTTTCACTGCGAAATTCCTTATAGTTTCTGAAAAAATGATGATTATGGAGGATCGATTATGAAGATTTTAATGCAAAATCCACCCTAAATCCGAGAATTTTCCAGAGATTTATGTACTGCTAAATAGTCCTTTAAATTCCCTTTCATTTGAGTATAATATTGAGTGAAAACAAAATTTTAGATTTTTTGCAAAAAAGGATGATGTATACACTGTCTTTTTTGCCAAAAAATGAAAAATTTTATTTTCACTAAATATTATACTCAAATGAAAGCGAATACTAAGGGCATCCAATAAAACTACTTTTCACTGCGAAATTCCTTATAGTTTCTGAAAAAATTATGATTATGGAGGATCGATTATGAAGATTTTAATGCAAAATCCACCCTAAATCCGAGAATTTTCCAGAGATTTATGTACTGCTAAATAGTCCTTTAAATTCCCTTTCATTTGAGTATAATATTGAGTGAAAACAAAATTTTCGATTTTTTGCCAAAAAATGAAAAATTTTATTTTCACTAAATATTATACTCAAATAAAAGCGAATACAAAAGGCATCCAATAAAACTACTTTTCACTGCGATATTCCTTATAGTTTCTGAAAAAATGATGATTATGGAGGATCGATTATGAAGATTTTAATGCAAAATCCACCCTAAATCTGAGAATTTTCTAGAGATTTATGTACTGCTAAATAGTCCTTTAAATTCCCTTTCATTTGAGTACAATATTGATTGAAAACAAAATTTTCGATTTTTTGCAAAAAAGGATGATGTATACACTGTCTTTTTTGCCAAAAAATGAAAAATTTTATTTTCACTAAATATTATACTCAAATGAAAGCGAATACTAAGGGCATCCAATAAAACTACTTTTCACTGCGAAATTCCTTATAGTTTCTGAAAAAATGATGATTATGGAGGATTGATTATGAAGATTTTAATGCAAAATCCACCCTAAATCTGAGAATTTTCTAGAGATTTATGTACTGCTAAATAGTCCTTTAAATTCCCTTTCATTTGAGTATAATATTGATTGAAAACAAAATTTTCGATTTTTTGCAAAAAACGATGATGTATACACTGTCTTTTTTGCCAAAAAATTAAAAATTTTATTTTCACTAAATATTATACTCAAATGAAAGCGAATACTAAGGGCATCCAATAAAACTACTTTTCACTGCGAAATTCCTTATAGTTTCTGAAAAAATGATGATTATGGAGGATCGATTATGAAGATTTTAATGCAAAATCCACCCTAAATCTGAGAATTTTCCAGAGATTTATGTACTGCTAAATAGTCCTTTAAATTCCCTTTCATTTGAGTATAATATTGAGTGAAAACAAAATTTTCGATTTTTTGCAAAAAAGGATGATGTATACACTGTCTTTTTTGCCAAAAAATGAAAAATTTTATTTTCACTAAATATTATACTCAAATGAAAGCGAATACTAAGGGCATCCAATAAAACTACTTTTCACTGCGAAATTCCTTATAGTTTCTGAAAAAATGATGATTATGGAGGATCGATTATGAAGATTTTAATGCAAAATCCACCCTAAATCTGAGAATTTTCTAGAGATTTATGTACTGCTAAATAGTCCTTTAAATTCCCTTTCGTTTGAGTATAATATTGAGTGAAAACAAAATTTTCGATTTTTTGCAAAAAACGATGATGTATACACTGTCTTTTTTGCCAAAAAATTAAAAATTTTATTTTCACTAAATATTATACTCAAATGAAAGCGAATACTAAGGGCATCCAATAAAACTACTTTTCACTGCGAAATTCCTTATAGTTTCTGAAAAAATGATGATTATGGAGGATCGATTATGAAGATTTTAATGCAAAATCCACCCTAAATCTGAGAATTTTCTAGAGATTTATGTACTGCTAAATAGTCCTTTAAATTCCCTTTCATTTGAGTATAATATTGATTGAAAACAAAATTTTCGATTTTTTGCAAAAAAGGATGATGTATACACTGTCTTTTTGCCAAAAAATGAAAAATTTTATTTTCACTAAATATTATACTCAAATGAAAGCGAATACTAAGGGCATCCAATAAAACTACTTTTCACTGCGAAATTCCTTATAGTTTCTGAAAAAATGATGATTATGGAGGATCGATTATGAAGATTTTAATGCAAAATCCACCCTAAATCTGAGAATTTTCTAGAGATTTATGTACTGCTAAATAGTCCTTTAAATTCCCTTTCATTTGAGTACAATATTGAGTGAAAACAAAATTTTCGATTTTTTGCAAAAAAGGATGATGTATACACTGTCTTTTTTGCCAAAAAATGAAAAATTTTATTTTCACTAAATATTATACTCAAATGAAAGCGAATACTAAGGGCATCCAATAAAACTACTTTTCACTGCGAAATTCCTTATAGTTTCTGAAAAAATGATGATTATGGAGGATCGATTATGAAGATTTTAATGCAAAATCCACCCTAAATCCGAGAATTTTCTAGAGATTTATGTACTGCTAAATAGTCCTTTAAATTCCCTTTCATTTGAGTATAATATTGAGTGAAAACAAAATTTTCGATTTTTTGCCAAAAAATGAAAAATTTTATTTTCACTAAATATTATACTCAAATGAAAGCGAATACAAAAGGCATCCAATAAAACTACTTTTCACTGCGAAATTCCTTATAGTTTCTGAAAAAATGATGATTATGGAGGATCGATTATGAAGATTTTAATGCAAAATCCACCCTAAATCTGAGAATTTTCTAGAGATTTATGTACTGCTAAATAGTCCTTTAAATTCCCTTTCATTTGAGTATAATATTGATTGAAAACAAAATTTTCGATTTTTTGCAAAAAAGGATGATGTATACACTGTCTTTTTTGCCAAAAAATGAAAAATTTTATTTTCACTAAATATTATACTCAAATGAAAGCGAATACTAAGGGCATCCAATAAAACTACTTTTCACTGCGAAATTCCTTATAGTTTCTGAAAAAAATGATGATTATGGAGGATCGATTATGAAGATTTTAATGCAAAATCCACCCTAAATCCGAGAATTTTCCAGAGATTTATGTACTGCTAAATAGTCCTTTAAATTCCCTTTCATTTGAGTATAATATTGAGTGAAAACAAAATTTTCGATTTTTTGCAAAAAAGGATGATGTATACACTGTCTTTTTTGCCAAAAAATGAAAAATTTTATTTTCACTAAATATTATACTCAAATAAAAGCGAATACAAAAGGCATCCAATAAAACTACTTTTCACTGCGATATTCCTTATAGTTTCTGAAAAAATGATGATTATGGAGGATCGATTATGAAGATTTTAATGCAATATCCACCCTAAATCTGAGAATTTTCCAGAGATTTATGTACTGCTAAATAGTCCTTTAAATTCCCTTTCATTTGAGTATAATATTGAGTGAAAACAAAATTTTCGATTTTTTGCAAAAAAGGATGATGTATACACTGTCTTTTTTGCCAAAAAATGAAAAATTTTATTTTCACTAAATATTATACTCAAATGAAAGCGAATACTAAGGGCATCCAATACAACTACTTTTCACTGCGAAATTCCTTATAGTTTCTGAAAAAATGATGATTATGGAGGATCGATTATGAAGATTTTAATGCAAAATCCACCCTAAATCTGAGAATTTTCTAGAGATTTATGTACTGCTAAATAGTCCTTTAAATTCCCTTTCATTTGAGTATAATATTGAGTGAAAACAAAATTTTCGATTTTTTGCAAAAAAGGATGATGTATACACTGTCTTTTTTGCCAAAAAATGAAAAATTTTATTTTACTAAATATTATACTCAAATGAAAGCGAATACTAAGGGCATCCAATAAAACTACTTTTCACTGCGAAATTCCTTATAGTTTCTAAAAAAATGATGATTATAGAGGATCGATTATGAAGATTTTAATGCAAAATCCACCCTAAATCCGAGAATTTTCCAGAGATTTATGGATGATGTATACACTGTCTTTTTTGCCAAAAAATGAAAAATTTTATTTTCACTAAATATTATACTCAAATAAAAGCGAATACAAAAGGCATCCAATAAAACTACTTTTCACTGCGAAATTCCTTATAGTTTCTGAAAAAATGATGATTATGGAGGATCGATTATGAAGATTTTAATGCAAAATCCACCCTAAATCTGAGAATTTTCTAGAGATTTATGTACTGCTAAATAGTCCTTTAAATTCCCTTTCATTTGAGTATAATATTGATTGAAAACAAAATTTTCGATTTTTTGCAAAAAAGGATGATGTATACACTGTCTTTTTTGCCAAAAAATGAAAAATGTTATTTACACTAAATATTATACTCAAATGAAAGCGAATACTAAGGGCATCCAATAAAACAACTTTTCACTGCGAAATTCCTTATAGTTTCTGAAAAAATGATGATTATGGAGGATCGATTATGAATATTTTAATGCAAAATCCACCCTAAATCTGAGAATTTTCTAGAGATTTATGTACTGCTAAATAGTCCTTTAAATTCCCTTTCATTTGAGTATAATATTGATTGAAAACAAAATTTTCGATTTTTTGCAAAAAAGGATGATGTATACACTGTCTTTTTTGCCAAAAAATGAAAAATTTTATTTTCACTAAATATTATACTCAAATGAAAGCGAATACTAAGGGCATCCAATAAAACTACTTTTCACTGCGAAATTCCTTATAGTTTCTGAAAAAATGATGATTATGGAGGATCGATTATGAAGATTTTAATGCAAAATCCACCCTAAATCTGAGAATTTTCCAGAGATTTATGTACTGCTAAATAGTCCTTTAAATTCCCTTTCATTTGAGTATAATATTGAGTGAAAACAAAATTTTCGATTTTTTGCAAAAAAGGATGATGTATACACTTGTCTTTTTTGCCAAAAAATGAAAAATTTTATTTTCACTAAATATTATACTCAAATGAAAGCGAATACTAAGGGCATCCAATAAAACTACTTTTCACTGCGAAATTCCTTATAGTTTCTGAAAAAATGATGATTATGGAGGATCGATTATGAAGATTTTAATGCAAAATCCACCCTAAATCTGAGAATTTTCCAGAGATATATGTACTGCTAAATAGTCCTTTAAATTCCCTTTCATTTGAGTATAATATTGAGTGAAAACAAAATTTTCGATTTTTTGCAAAAAAGGATGATGTATACACTGTCTTTTTTGCCAAAAACTGAAAAATTTTATTTTCACTAAATATTATACTCAAATGAAAGCGAATACTAAGGGCATCCAATAAAACTACTTTTCACTGCGAAATTCCTTATAGTTTCTGAAAAAATGATGATTATGGAGGATCGATTATGAAGATTTTAATGCAAAATCCACCCTAAATCTGAGAATTTTCCAGAGATTTATGTACTGCTAAATAGTCCTTTAAATTCCCTTTCATTTAAGTATAATATTGAGTGAAAACAAAATTTTCGATTTTTTGCAAAAAAGGATGATGTATACACTGTCTTTTTTGCCAAAAAATGAAAAATTTTATTTTCACTAAATATTATACTCAAATGAAAGCGAATACTAAGGGCATCCAATAAAACTACTTTTCACTGCGAAATTCCTTATAGTTTCTGAAAAAATTATGATTATGGAGGATCGATTATAAAGATTTTAATGCAAAATCCACCCTAAATCTGAGAATTTTCTAGAGATTTATGTACTGCTAAATAGTCCTTTAAATTCCCTTTCATTTCAGTATAATATTGATTGAAAACAAAATTTTCGATTTTTTGCAAAAAAGGATTATGTATACACTATCTTTTTTGCCAAAAAATGAAAAATTTTATTTTCACTAAATATTATACTCAAATGAAAGCGAATACAAAAGGCATCCAATAAAACTACTTTTCACTGCGAAATTCTTATAGTTTCTGAAAAAATGATGATTATGGAGGATCGATTATGAAGATTTTAATGCAAAATCCACCCTAAATCTGAGAATTTTCCAGAGATTTATGTACTGCTAAATAGTCCTTTAAATTCCCTTTCATTTGAGTATAATATTGAGTGAAAACAAAATTTTCGATTTTTTGCAAAAAAGGATGATGTATACACTGTCTTTTTTGCCAAAAATGAAAAATTTTATTTTCACTAAATATTATACTCAAATGAAAGCGAATACTAAGGGCATCCAATAAAACTACTTTTCACTGCGAAATTCCTTATAGTTTCTGAAAAAATGATGACTATGGAGGATCGATTATGAAGATTTTAATGCAAAATCCACCCTAAATCTGAGAATTTTCTAGAGATTTATGTACTGCTAAATAGTCCTTTAAATTCCCTTTCATTTGAGTATAATATTGAGTGAAAACAAAATTTTCGATTTTTTGCAAAAAACGATGATGTATACACTGTCTTTTTTGCCAAAAAATGAAAAATTTTATTTTCACTAAATATTATACTCAAATGAAAGCGAATACTAAGGGCATCCAATAAAACTACTTTTCACTGCGAAATTCCTTATAGTTTCTGAAAAAATGATGATTATGGAGGATCGATTATGAAGATTTTAATGCAAAATCCACCCTAAATCTGAGAATTTTCTAGAGATTTATGTACTGCTAAATAGTCCTTTAAATTCCCTTTCATTTGAGTATAATATTGAGTGAAAACAAAATTTTCGATTTTTTGCAAAAAACGATGATGTATACACTGTCTTTTTTGCCAAAAAATGAAAAATTTTATTTTCACTAAATATTATACTCAAATGAAAGCGAATACTAAGGGCATCCAATAAAACTACTTTTCACTGCGAAATTCCTTATAGTTTCTGAAAAAATGATGATTATGGAGGATCGATTATGAAGATTTTAATGCAAAATCCACCCTAAATCCGAGAATTTTCTAGAGATTTATGTACTGCTAAATAGTCCTTTAAATTCCCTTTCATTTGAGTATAATATTGAGTGAAAACAAAATTTTCGATTTTTTGCAAAAAAGGATGATGTATACACTGTCTTTTTTGCCAAAAAATGAAAAATTTTATTTTCACTAAATATTATACTCAAATGAAAGCGAATACTAAGGGCATCCAATAAAACTACTTTTCACTGCGAAATTCCTTATAGTTTCTGAAAAAATGATGATTATGGAGGATCGATTATGAAGATTTTAATGCATAATCCACCCTAAATCTGAGAATTTTCTAGAGATTTATGTACTGCTAAATAGTCCTTTAAATTCCCTTTCATTTGAGTATAATATTGACTGAAAACAAAATTTTCGATTTTTTGCAAAAAAGGATGATGTATACACTGTCTTTTTTGCCAAAAAATGAAAAATTTTATTTTCACTAAATATTATACTCAAATAAAAGCGAATACAAAAGGCATCCAATAAAACTACTTTTCACTGCGATATTCCTTATAGTTTCTGAAAAAATGATGATTATGGAGGATCGATTATGAAGATTTTAATGCAAAATCCACTCTAAATCTGAGAATTTTCTAGAGATTTATGTACTGCTAAATAGTCCTTTAAATTTTCTTTCATTTGAGTATAATATTGAGTGAAAACAAAATTTTCGATTTTTTACAAAAAAGGATGATGTATACACTGTCTTTTTTGCCAAAAAATGAAAAATTTTATTTTCACTAAATATTATACTCAAATGAAAGCGAATACTAAGGGCATCCAATAAAACTACTTTTCACTGCGAAATTCCTTATAGTTTCTGAAAAAATGATGATTATGGAGGATCGATTATGAAGATTTTAATGCAAAATCCACCCTAAATCCGAGAATTTTCCAGAGATTTATGTACTGCTAAATAGTCCTTTAAATTCCCTTTCATTTGAGTATAATATTGAGTGAAAACAAAATTTTCGATTTTTTGCAAAAAAGGATGATGTATAAATGAAAGCGAATACTAAGGGCATCCAATAAAACTACTTTTCACTGCGAAATTCCTTATAGTTTCTGAAAAAATGATGATTATGGAGGATCGATTATGAAGATTTTAATGCAAAATCCACCCTAAATCCGAGAATTTTCCAGAGATTTATGTACTGCTAAATAGTCCTTTAAATTCCCTTTCATTTGAGTATAATATTGAGTGAAAACAAAATTTTCGATTTTTTGCAAAAAAGGATGATGTATACACTGTCTTTTTTGCCAAAAAATGAAAAATTTTATTTTCACTAAATATTATACTCAAATGAAAGCGAATACTAAGGGCATCCAATAAAGCTACTTTTCACTGCGAAATTCCTTATAGTTTCTGAAAAAATAATGATTATGGAGGATCGATTATGAAGATTTTAATGCAAAATCCACCCTAAATCTGAGAATTTTCCAGAGATTTATGTACTGCTAAATAGTCCTTTAAATTCCCTTTCATTTGAGTATAATATTGAGTGAAAACAAAATTTTCGATTTTTTGCAAAAAAGGATGATGTATACACTGTCTTTTTTGCCAAAAAATGAAAAATTTTATTTTCACTAAATATTATACTCAAATGAAAGCGAATAATAAGGGCATCCAATAAAACTACTTTTCACTGCGAAATTCCTTATAGTTTCTGAAAAAATGATGATTATGGAGGATCGATTATGAAGATTTTAATGCAAAATCCACCCTAAATCCGAGAATTTTCCAGAGATTTATGTACTGCTAAATAGTCCTTTAAATTCCCTTTCATTTGAGTATAATATTGAGTGAAAACAAAATTTTCGATTTTTTGCAAAAAAAGGATGATGTATACACTGTCTTTTTTGCCAAAAAATGAAAAATTTTATTTTCACTAAATATTATACTCAAATAAAAGCGAATACAAAAGGCATCCAATAAAACTACTTTTCACTGCGATATTCCTTATAGTTTCTGAAAAAATGATGATTATGGAGGATCGATTATGAAGATTTTAATGCAAAATCCACCCTAAATCTGAGAATTTTCTAGAGATTTATGTACTGCTAAATAGTCCTTTAAATTCCCTTTCATTTGAGTATAATATTGATTGAAAACAAAATTTTCGATTTTTTGCAAAAAAGGATGATGTATACACTGTCTTTTTTGCCAAAAAATGAAAAATTTTATTTTCACTAAATATTATACTCAAATGAAAGCGAATACTAAGGGCATCCAATAAAACTACTTTTCACTGCGAAATTCCTTATAGTTTCTGAAAAAATGATGATTATGGAGGATCGATTATGAAGATTTTAATGCAAAATCCACCCTAAATCTGAGAATTTTCTAGAGATTTATGTACTGCTAAATAGTCCTTTAAATTCCCTTTCATTTGAGTATAATATTGATTGAAAACAAAATTTTCGATTTTTTGCAAAAAAGGATGATGTATACACTGTCTTTTTTGCCAAAAAATGAAAAATTTTATTTTCACTAAATATTATACTCAAATGAAAGCGAATACTAAGGGCATCCAATAAAACTACTTTTCACTGCGAAATTCCTTATAGTTTCTGAAAAAATGATGATTATGGAGGATCGATTATGAAGATTTTAATGCAAAATCCACCCTAAATCCGAGAATTTTCCAGAGATTTATGTACTGCTAAATAGTCCTTTAAATTCCCTTTCATTTGAGTATAATATTGAGTGAAAACAAAATTTTCGATTTTTTGCAAAAAAGGATGATGTATACACTGTCTTTTTTGCCAAAAAATGAAAAATTTTATTTTCACTAAATATTATACTGAAATGAAAGCGAATACTAAGGGCATCCAATAAAACTACTTTTCACTGCGAAATTCCTTATAGTTTCTGAAAAAATGATGATTATGGAGGATCGATTATGAAGACTTTAATGCAAAATCCACCCTAAATCTGAGAATTTTCCAGAGATTTATGTACTGCTAAATAGTCCTTTAAATTCCCTTTCATTTGAGTATAATATTGAGTGAAAACAAAATTTTCGATTTTTTGCCAAAAAATGAAAAATTTTATTTTCACTAAATATTATACTCAAATGAAAGCGAATACTAAGGGCATCCAATAAAACTACTTTTCACTGCGAAATTCCTTGTAGTTTCTGAAAAAATGATGATTATGGATCATCGAATATAAAAATTTCATTGCACCAAATTTCATAGTAATTCAGAATATTTTCCAGAGATTTATATACTCTTTAAATTTCCTTTCATTTGAGAATAATATTGATTAGAAAACAAATTTAGATTTTTTGCAAAAAAATACACTGTGTATACACAAGGACAGTGACGAAAAATTGTACTCAAAGAAAAGGCAATTGAAAGGGGATAAAAATACTTTTCATGGGATCAGATTTTTAAAAATTGTTCTAAAACTTAAATTTTTAGGATTCTTTAGTCTTTGGAATGGACTAAATAAAACTCTGCATGTTAATTATTTTTTTTAATTCTTGTAAAATTATTTTTTATTTAAACTTTTTTTGTTTGTTTTTGATTATAAAAAAAATCATAAAATGACACAATTTTTCGGAGTTTCTTTCAAATTAATTTAAAACTAAAAAAAAAATTAAAATATTAATAATAAAATAATATAAAACAATATAAGATTCTAATTTTAGAAAAGCTTAATTATCCTTAATGTTTCATTAACGATATTACATAATTTACGTAAATTTTTTATAATCAAATTAAAAATTTGAATATAATTTAAACATTAAAAAAATTGCTTAGATCATCATTTCAATAAAATATTGCTTAAATAAAAAGAAAAACTAATAATTATAATAATATTTTCATTTCACTCATTTATAATTAAGAAAATATTTAATAATTACAAAATATAAATATTTATAGCTAAATAATTAATAAAAGTATAAATAAAAACTTTAAGATTTTGAAGTTAATAATTTTTAATAGTTTTTATTTTGGTTTTAAATTTTTTAACTTACATTAATGTTTAAATATTCTTAATTTATTGGATTTGCATTTATATTTAGTTTTAAATTGAAATAATTTACAAAATTATTATTTTTTTTTAATTAAATTATAAACAGTGAAATTGAAATTAATTTTATTTAATATATTTTTTGTTGGTTGTTTATTTTTTAATTGTTCTTATTGTTTTTAAGTATTTTTTTATGTAGTATGCATAACTTTGAGTTTATTGTAATTGTTTTAATGTTTTTTTGTGTTATTTTTATTTGGATTGTATTTAATTTAAGTTTATTTTGGAAAAAAATTTTTGTTTGAATTTTAATAAAAACTAAAATATTTATTTTATCTTTTTTATACAAACATTAAAAGTTTAGTATATTTACACTAACAAAGACTAAATCATAAGAATTAATTTTTTTTTAACCAAAAAAAGGAACATGTTTTAAAATTTACAATATAAAAAAAAAAGTTAATAAATATTACTACCCATATAAAAATCGTAATTTGTATGAACATATATGATCATATACGTTGCTGTATAGTTAAATATATGACCATACATGATCTCATGTATGACCATATATCTTTGCATCCGAAATTTTTGGGGTATATGACCGTATATGATTATACATAAAAATATACGGATCCGATCATATGTGGAACTATTCACGCCCATGTATGATAATGTATGTTTATATAAATATATTTCTATTTTCACGTGCCTAGAAAGAAATTTTCTCATTTGGGGAAAAAAATCTAACAATTTGGGAAAAATAAAGAACACGCCACTTTCGATTGTATTTTATAAAAATTTACGTTAATTCTAAATTTCTTAAAGTGTATTTATCATTCATTTGCGAAACACTTACCAATATTTTGTAATAATATAAAATAATATTTGTTCTATATTTTCGCTTCCATCACTTATTAGTCCGTTTGTAACGTGTTGAAATATCACTTTGGAATAACCCACTAAAAAATAACATAACGCACCCTAAACACAAAAAACTCATAATTTTAAAATTTTCAGAAGAGACACTTCTTAGTTAATCATGCAGAAGTAACACAATTAACATAAAAACAAACATAACGGGAGTTTTCCAGTTAAAGAAGAAGAAAGTAATGATAAGTACATTTTTAAAGTAGTTAGAGATGGAAGAAATTAAATTTTGGAAAATTTAAAATTATGACATTTTTGTATTGAGGGTGCGATATCTTCATTGAAAATGCAAAATAACAAATAAATATCGTTTTTTTAAATAAATATGATTTACTCGTATAAACTACATTCCCCCACAAAACTTTAAGCTTCTTTGATAAAAATAGCGGTTTTATAAACAAAATTAGAATACAAAATATTTTTTATTTTCTGCGCTTTTTTGGTCAAATGGATCTGAGTGATTGTCAAGTATTACATTAAACTGCTACTATCGTTCTTAAATCAATAATATCAGTTTTATAAACAAATTTGTGAAAATGTAAAAAAATAAAATGTTACGTTTTTTTACATTTCAAATGAGTTTGAATTTTTGATATTTATGTAATTATATGTTATGCAGATCTATCGAATAAATTAGTATTTTTAGCCATATCTTGTAATCCTCTTGAACAATTGTATTTTCAATAGCATTAAATCGGCCCCAGCGGTTCAACAGTTGTAAATGAAAATATAAATATTCCTATTAGTTTTTTATACAAGATGGCTGAAACATAAATGGCTTAAGTGACTTAAACTTAATTTTGGTATGAAATAAAATATTAGAAATACAAATTTTTAATTTTCGTTTCATACCGACACCTAGCTTAAGTCACTTAGCTAATTCTGATTCTGTCTTTAATCTATTAAAGTCTTTTTTTTAGTCGAAGTTTTTTAAATCTTATTAATAGATTATGAAAATCTTGTTTCTATACAAATTATAAAATATTTCTCTCTGCCACCACTTACATATTTTTAAGGACAATTTTAAAAAATATTTTTTAAACAAACATGCTAACAAACAGACGTGTCAAAATTTTCATATTTTTCAAACTCCTATGAAAAATTCTTAGATTAAAATAACGTATTACATTTCGTTTATAATCTACCTATTTTATTATGATTATAATATATTTTTTAATCATCACTTTCAAAGCGGTTTTTAATAAAATTTTAAGTGAAACACACGATACTACAAATCCTAACTGCTTTAACTAAATTTGTGTGAGAAATTTTCAATAATTTTTTTACTTTTTGAAGTGTTTGGTGATTTTTGTCCTCTTCCGATTTTTTTCTAACATGGCGCATATCTTGTAAACTAAAACAAAAGAAAATTTCAGTTACAAAAATATAAACTGCTATGTAAATTAAACTGATATTACAGTTGTTTTATTAACTACACGTATAGTAAATTTTAAATAAAATTGCAGTGAACATTTTTTAACTGCAAATGCAGTTAATTTTACCGACATAATTTTTTGAGTGTAAGAGAGCCAAAGCAAAATGTAAATTCGTACTTTCTTTATAATTCTCTATTTAGAAATGGACCTTGTTGGGGTCCAAGACTACGGATTTTTTTTATGAAAATGCATTTCAAAATAAAATTTTCAGATCACGAAAACTAGGCGAGGTAGAGCAAAACGGAGAAAAAAGACAAGACAAATTTCTAAAAAGCCTTATATGCTTGGGACTTTTTTCTATGGAAAAACTCTCAGTTTTTAAGGTTTTTATTATAATGAAAAATTTAATTCATAGAAGTTTTTCCTTATGGAAAAAATCATAATTTTTAAGCATTTTATTTTTATTTTTTGCATGCAATAGTTTCGAAGAAATTTTTCTATATAGAACAATCATTACTTTCTGATGATTTTTCTAAAAAAATTATGTATTTTTTTAATATAAAAAATCTCAGAACATAAGATTTTTAAAATACACCTAAATTCTAAGAACTATTTCCCAATAATGAAAATTTTTCTCACACAAAAACCCTTATATTCTGAGGACAGAAATCTAATTTTTTCTGTAAGAAAAACCTTTCAGAATCTGAGTGATTTTCTATTGAAAAATGTCTTCAGAATCTGAAGAATTATTATAGTAAAAACTCTTCAGAATTTAAAGGCTTTTCTTAATAAAAAGTCCTCAAAATAGGACGGGGTTTCTACCGGAAAATTAGGACGTTTATCGAAAAAAATCCCTAGAATATTTTTTTTCTCTAAGAAAAAGCTTTCTGTATATGAGTGATTTCTATTGGAAAAACTTCTCATGGCTTTTTTTTAATAAAAACCGGAGAGTGGAAAAGTTTTCAAAATCTGAGAGTTTTTCTATAAGGAAAAGTCCTCCGAATCTGAGGGATTTTTTCTATAAATAAAAATGTCGTCAGAATTTGATTAGTTTTTTATAGGTTCTTTAAAATCCGACAGTTTTAAAAGGTTTTCTAAGTACAATGTCATTTTAATAATCTGAGATTATTTCTATAGGAAAAAAGCCTCAGAAGCCCGGAGGTTTTCAATACCAAGAAGTGTTCAAAATCTGAAAGTTTACCGGTGGGAAAAACCCTCAGAAAGGGAATTTTTAAAAAAAAAATCCACAAACACTTAACATAATACTTTTTCTTATAGAAAAACCCTTATAATCTGTAATTATTTTAGAAAAAAATTGTTTTAGAAAACCGTCACATTCTGTTATTATTTTTTCTGTGGGCTTTCTTCTGTAGAAAACTCTTAGGTTTTGAGGACTTTTTCCAATAGAAAAATCCCCAAATTTTGAAAATTGACACCTTTAGATTTTAAGGACTTTTGTTATAGAAAACCCGCAGAATCTGAGGGTTTTCCTACTGAAAAACAAAAACAGAATATATTACACTGTACGATAATTATAAACTTTTGGCATCACCCATGATCAAACTGACCACATTCTAAAAATATCGCTTAAAAAATATACTTCCCGGATTTTCTAGGTCAGCTCATTTAGGATTTTTACACTCGATTAAATTTTTGGTGTGAATCCAGCTACCTATCACTTGGGGAAGTTACGATTACACTGTTGTGTTGATCGAAACGTCAGATTTTTGGTAAAATACTTACTATTGTTATCAGATGTAATGCGTAAAAAATAAGCAAAATCGGTCCACGGGTTTAAATTTTGTGACGATATATCTTAAATTTTGATACAATTTCATATATTTTTGCTTAAACATCATTATATGTACAATGAAAACTTAGTATGTTAAATAAAAATAAAATACAAAATATTCTGTATTCATTTAACTCATTGAATGTATTAAAGAGTGCTACGTGTATGTTTGGCCAATCAAAGCTTTAAGCATAATATTGCAGTTAGGTTGATTTAACACTACGATTGAAATCTGGTTTACACTAAATTTGAGTGAAAATCTGTTAATATAACTAGATACAAATAAATCTAGTGGAAGAATTTGCAATATATGGCATCACTTTGTGAAAAAAAAATGAAACCAAATGAAACTTTACCGAAATCAAGTTTAAAATTCATCCATTTACATTACGAACTTTAACAGCCAAAATAAATTTCGATTTGGCAACCTCAAGATTTTGTAAACAAAACCAAATACATAAAAAATAATCTTGAATTTTATATTTTTCCTAAGGTCGGCTAAATTATATAAAAGAAAGCTTAATTGAAACACTGCACATAGTTATTTATGGTCGAATGACCATTTGATGGTCGAATGACCATTTGAATGTATGATATTTTGTGTTATCGATATTTCCCGCACAATTTCAATATTGTTTGCAAAGATTTTCAAGCATAATGGTTTAAAATGATGTGCTCCATTATAAAATAAATATAAAATTATTAGCTTTTTAGAAATACACAGAATATTTTAAGTAATTAATTCAAATTCGATTTTTAGCATTTTTTTTTTGCAAACATTTGTAAATTGTCGTAATAACAATTCTTTAAAAATAAAAAGGGATGATACAAAAAAGATAACAAAAAGTTGTTTATATTTACAAATTCCATTTTTATTTTTTTTATTTGTATTGTATTTACAAAAATGGTCTATGGATGATGTTTAGTAACACAAACAAAATTTCATCATATTTTTTCCTGTGTATGTTCAATTTCGGGTTATCGTTTTTTATTTTGTTTTGTATACAAAATGTTGTGGCTGTGTCAAATCGTAATCCCGTTTTTACTAAGAGAATTATCAGATATACAGAGATATTAAAAAATCATATTTAAATCAATTATTATATATTTTAATTAACATCTTATTTTTTTACCAACATTTTTCAATTATGTATGAATATAATTCTAAAATTTTTCGTATTAAAATTATTATTTAATATTTTTCGTATTTTCAAAATAAGTATAAATATATTTGAATGAAAAAGAAAACAAGCTTAGTTTGAAGCTGTTTCTGTTTCATTTAATGTTGTTGCTGCTTGATTTTAAAACATTTTATCAATAAAGTTTTTCTGTTTGTGTACATGCTATTTTTTTAATAGTTTTATTATTCCCCAGCAATATAAAATGGATGTTTTATTCTTTACGAATCTCTTTTTCAGAACATACAAAGAAGTAATTAGTGCAAATTTTTCGGTTTGTAAGAAGTCATTTTAAACTACTTCCAAAATGTTGATATTAACCCCTACATATGAAGTCATAAGACTACAATTTTTTGTAACAATTCCATTACAAAGCATATAAATTTTTTTATTTTAATATTTCTTTATAACAATTTATAATTATAGTAAAAACAAATCCATTATTTAGTTGGTCCATAAATGGTAAATTCCTGCAGTATTTTAATGCCTTATTGAAAACATATTTTGCATACCAGTGATATCCACCCAGCAAAAACATGGTATCAACTACTTACCTGTCTATTTAAACGCTTAATTACTTTTGTTCGCGATGTCCAAAAAGTAATGGGTACTCATTATTTTTTGGCTGTTCGTAAGCGAGAGGGTAATGACCACTCATTACTTTGTGTTTTTTGTAAATGAGAAGGTAATGACCACTTATTACTTTTGGGACATCGCGAACAAAATAGGCTGGTAAGTAGTTGAAACTCTGTTTTTGCTGGGCACTTTGTCCTGGTCGGAATAATAATTCTTTGCATTTTTAACTTTAAAACAAAGCCACTCCCTATATTTATTTTGTAGTCCCTATATTTTACAACTTCCGTAAACTAATGAAAAAGTCCAACTGATCATCGATTTTTCATAGCACCGAAACAACTTCTTCCTCCCAATGGCACGCCAATGTTAAAATCATTAATGATTCACCGAAATTGTTACAACATCGGGTTCAGTACTTCTTGCTCAGCTCTTATTTTGCTGGGTGATTATTACCAGTATTACTCAAATATCCGTTTGAGTATAAAAAATAGGAAAAACTAGTAAATAATTTAAAATAAATTTTAGTAGTTTTTAATTCGAAAAATTTCTTGCACCAAAAACTAGCAACAAGATTTTTAAAACAACAAATAATAAATGCACTCTAATGCACATCTAATGCGGTTTTTATAAAATTTAATGACATTTTTTTTTTATTTTATTAAATATTTATTATGAATAAACAAGAGAAATTGTTCATTCACTTCTTTCCAAGAAAATTCTCTCTGTGCAGGTGTCAATGTTCGTTATGTTAACGGCATAGATTTGAAACCGATTTTAAAACTGAATTTTCGTAAAGTGTAAATTCGATATAAGAGAAAATATAAAGAACTAAATTATGGAAAAATTTATCAAATTGGAAATTTATGCAGTAAAAAATATAAATTCGAAATACTTAGGACCAAATCGTGGCTAATAAAAATACATATGTATATACTTTCTAAATAATTTAAATAAATATTTTTTAATTTTCCGATTTTTCTGATTATTTTTTTGTATTAATATCTCACTTATTAAA
This sequence comes from Eustalomyia histrio, assembly GCA_949748255.1. NCBI lineage: Eukaryota > Metazoa > Arthropoda > Insecta > Diptera > Anthomyiidae > Eustalomyia > Eustalomyia histrio. The sequence goes on along the minus strand of OX456525.1, from coordinate 58,865,281 downwards.
CTCTTTTTGTCTGTCTTGTAGGCACTATTATTATTCTTGTTTAATCTTTGCAAAAAAAGGAGATTATTCTTCTTGTTGTTTTAGTTAAAAAAACTGTTTATAATTGGTTTAATTAATTTTTTTTTATTTTGTATTTAATTATTAACTTTAGTATATATACTATAAATATGTATACGTTCTATTTATGTTTATATATAAAAAAAATTATTGTTACTGTTTACCCTTTTTTAGATGATTTTTTTTCCAAGAAATGTATATTGTTGATATTTTAAGATTTATGCAATGATTTGTTTGATCATTTCAAAGTTAATGATGAAATTTAACTTAAAATTTAATATCAAAAAAAATTTAAATTATTCTAAAGAAAAAAATACTTTTTACACTTAAACATATTAAAAAAAAATATTAAATTAACGTAGATAATATTTTGTTTATTATGAAAAAAAAAATGTTTAACAATTAAATTAATGTTAAATTGAATTTTGTTTAAATTAAAATAATAATTAGATTTAAATTTAAAATTTTAATTTTTGTTGTTTTAAAAAAAACGGTGGATGGTTCAAATTCACATTCAAATGAATTTACTTTGTTTTATTTTTTTTTTATATAAATTAAATTTTACTTAAGTTTTTTTTTATTTTATTTTGTTTAATTTATACATTAATTACACAATAATATTTACGATTTTTTGTTGATATATTTAAGGTTTAAAATTAGTGTTTTTTTTCTTTAAGTTTAAACGATTTAAAATCTTAAAAATAACTGCTGATATTACACAAATATATATTTTAAATATATATAATTTACACTAAAAACAAAACAATTTTTTTTTTGTATTTTGTTAGATTTTTTAAAATTAAACTTAATGAAATTCTAGTGTTTGTATTACAAACATTCAAAATTTTAAATTAACTTTTTTTTTTTTAAATAAATTATATAAATAATTTATTTTTTATGCTTAATAAATATTGGAAATTAAGAAGGTTAAAAAACTGTGTTGAGTTTTACAAAATATTTATATTCCTTAAATCTTTTTGAGATCATTTTATATGTTTAATGGGAGGGATTATATGTTGTTGTAGTTTGAAAAGATTGTTTTTATTTTATAAGAATAAAAAAATAATTTAAGAAATATAAATATTTAATTTTATATAAAATTATTATTTCATGTTTATTTTCTTATGATTTTAGAATATTAAAATTTTTAATACGTTTCCATATACTTCAACATTCAGCCTCTTATAAGAAATAAATTCCAAATTTAATATAAATTAAATAAAATTGTATTGAGATTCAAACCAGAGAACTGCAAAATCAACTTTTTTCTTGATTTAATCATACACAAAAATTCTTGTTCACTTTTAATAATTCAACCAAAATTCACTGTAGAATAAAATCAGCATCATGTTACTGAACGCGTAATTGGAATCAGTGTGAATCATCTGTCGTTTATGTTTTATGCAAATGTAATCACTTAACAGTGTTCAGTGACATGATGCTGATTTTATTCTACAGTGAATTTTGTTGAATTATTAAATGTGAACAAGAATTTTTGTGTATGATTAAATCAAGAAAAAAGTTGATTTTGCAGTTCTCTGATTCAAACTAAGAGAACTATTAATTTATATCGTTAAGCTATTACGGTGTTAGTTTTTTTTTCTTTCAAGATTTTTTTCTTCAATTTATAAAAAATTTTCATAACGTTTTTGAATTTTTCAAAAATTTAAAATAAAAACACTGATGACCTTTTAAAAAGGGGTTAAATCTGTGCTGAATTTTTTATTGAAGGTATTTGAGTACAAATCTGATATTAGATTTTTAAAATTCAAAATGGTGGCTCCATATGGCGAATGAATATTTTTTTCGTTGTAAATTAGTTTTTTGGGTTGCAAAATAAAAAGTCTGTCATCAATTTTTCGATACTTAAAATGGTTTATTCAATTTGGAAGATGATTTAAAAAACAAAGATACCTGTTGTCCAAAATTGTTTAATCGGGAATTATTAAGAGTCGCTGAATACTATTATGACATTCAATTTCTTCTGATTTAGCTCCCTGTTACTTCTTCTACATGTTCGCAAATCTAAAAAATTTCTTGCTTGCAAGCGTTTTGCCTCGAATGAAGATGCAATTGCAGCTGTAAGCAATTATTTTGCAGAGGTCCGGCTAAATTATTTTAATCAAGGAATAGAAATGCTAGAAAAGCTTTGAAGTAAGTGTATTGAATTTTTAGGAGATTTTATTGAGAAATAAATTTCATTTGAAAAATCAAACTCTTGTTTTTCATTGTTAGGCTAAGAACTTCTCAAACGACCCTTGTAAAAACAAATTGTATATTTCACAGTTTTATTTTTGCTGTTTCCAACGTGCTAATATTTAGACAAAAATCTGCTAATTTTAGCAGTTTTTTCCGTAGAGCACTAATTTGAACTAATTTTTTGTCAAAATTTCTGCAGATTGTATCTTGTCTCATTACGGGATATAAGAGAAGATGAAAAAGGTTAAAAAATCGAATTCGAAATAAAAAATGAATAACAAAAATGTATTCTTCAAAAGGAGTACATAAAGCTTATGCTTTAGCACTGGGTTTCCGAGTTGTTCCAGAAAGCACCAAAATAGGGCAAGGGGGAAATTTTTTTAAAAAGGAAATTAGCATGAATGTAAAATATAAATTTAATAGGACATTAAATATGTGTATTCGAAAGTCATTTCACACAGAGAGAAATCTTTTGAATGAGTTTTATTAAATTTTTTTTTTAAACAAATAATGTTTTATTTACTAAGTAAATGAAAAATTGCTTAATGAGAATCACGATTGGCCCATAAACATATACATATGTCATAAAACGTAATGACCATCGATGCAAGTGTTCGGAAGTCAAAACGGCCTTCTATTCAAAAAAGAGGGACGTACTGTCCGCAGAGCCCAAATTGCCGATGATAACACGATTTTTGAGGAGGAGGAGAACAATATGGAGCTGGAATTGTTGATTGATTAGCTTATGTAAGTATTCCAAAAAAAAATATGTGTTTACTTTTAATTGTATGCCAGAAAATTTAACTTAAAACTAACTTGGGTGGTCGAAACCACGTATTGTTTAAAAATAACTTAAAAATCTTTTTTAATAAAAATAACTATGTATTTTATTGACTGATTGCAAAACTTGAAACCGAAACGAAAATCTTTGATAATCTTTTTATGTAATGACGAACTTAAAAAACCAATTCCATATTCCGAGATTTTGGATCAAGTTAATAATCAAATTCGAATTAATGGAGCCTGCAACCAAAATTGATAAGACTATTAAAAAATGGTGACAAATTTATTTAGTATGGAAATATATTGTAAAAAAGCAATCATAAAATTGTTTGTGTAGATATGTTTAATGTTTTAATAATTTATTATCATTCTCTTGTAAACTTTTCTTTGAAGTTGTGGGCGATAAAAAAGATAGTGTTGGTATACCTCAATTTAAAGGTCGCGGTTATGATAAGTGGCAATTTCGTGACAAAATGCATTTGAAAAATGTAAATATGTAGGAGGTTTTTACGGGCTTAATGCAGCCAAGATGGAATTTTTAAAGAAGGATCGTAAAGCAAGAGAAAAATTGGTATCATTTGTAAGAGATGTTGGAGAGTCTCCGGTGTGTATTTGCGAAAAAAATCTATAGTAAATCAAGTTCTCGTAATGAAGCAAATTATGAATTTGATGCTGTAGAATAGAGAATCCGTAGCAGAACATTTGATGAAATTCGAAAATCTTGTAAGTCTCACAGCAATTTTAATTGCAGCAATTCTGAGTTTATAGGAGAGGGTGGGAAGAAGAACGGAACGGGGTACAGCTTTGCTTGTAAGTGTTTTTTAATTCGTTGTTTTTTTTTTATATATAAAATATACTAAAATTGCAAAGAGATACTTTCACAGTGTGGACACGAATGCAAGTTTAAAAGCGAATTTAAGAAAATTTCTATATGTAAAACGGAACTAAGATATCTAAAGATGGCTGGTGCGAAGGTTGAAGATAGCTATATTCTTACACAATTGTTTATCACTTTGGCTGAAAAATTTGAACCATTGGTAACCGCTTTACAAAATTTTAAAAAAGCTAAATCAAACTAAAACAGTGTAAAGCAACATTTATTGCTTAAAAACACAAAGATGTCAAATAGTTGAGATGAAAAAGTTGCTGCTGCTAAGACAGCATTTGCTGGAAAGAAGAATTTTAAGAAGACATTTCAATGAGGCTGCTTGGAGTGTAACAAACCTGGTCATAAAGCTAATGGGTGTCGCCAAGTTGAAGTTCGCAGCGCTGACAAAAGCAACAAAGATTCAAAATCTGTTTGTTTTATGGCGGATTCTAAGAAATCCAATAACTATAAGTCTTGTATAAACTGTAAATTGGATTCTGGTGCTAGCGATTATTTGGTAAATGAAAAATGATACATTGATACAATCAACAAACTGTCAAATCATATTGAAATAAAAATTGATAATCCCTGATTGCAAACCAAGTCAGTATAATTAAAAAGGGGTAAGCAACACAAATTTTGATTTAACGCTAAAGGATGTATTGTACGTGCCCGAGTTAAAAGATAATTTACTGTAAGTGAAGAGGAAGACCAAAGCTGGTATTAAAGTAAAGTTCTGTGACGATAAGGCATTAATTATGAAAGGTAACGAATTAATTGCAACGACCTACTCACGTGAAAGTTTGCATGAGGTGAGTCTTAGTATTAAGCTAACGTTGAAAAGAATCATTGGTCACTCATGTTTTAATGAATTGATAAACAAGAACATGGTAACTGGCATTAATGTAAGGCAAAGAAGATATTGAATTTTGTGATATTTTTGTTAAAGGGATACATTGCCGTGACCCTTTCAACAAATCCCGTGAAAATCTACCCCGTCATCCTGAAAGAATTCATTCTGATGTAAATTTGGGTTATCAATTTCAAAGTTAACTGTAGACCAAGGTCGTGAATACGGATCTAACAAACAAAAGGGCATTCAAGTTAAAGAGACGATTGCATATTCTGCCCAATAAAACCTATAGCAGAACGATCTAATACAACTCTGGTAGAAAAAGTCAGAACGATGATAATCGAATCCAAAATCCCTAAGTATATGTGGAATAAAGCTGCCTTGACAGAAGTTCAACTAAAGCACTTGCAAATGATTTTACACCTGCTGAATTGTGGTATGGGTATAAACCAAACATTATCTCCTTCAAAGTTTTTGGATGCAAAGCTTATGCTTGGTTGCAAAAAAAACGTAAGAAACTCAATAAGAGCAAAAAAGAGTCAAAAATTGCTAGTGATTGGTTATGGTTATAAATTATGGGACATAAATTCTAGGAATGTTGTAACTTCAAGAGACGTCAAATTCGATGAAATAAACTTTTCTTTTGATGATGAACGTAGAGACAAATTGTCTAATATTATAACAAGCATCATGCAAGAAGGGAAGAAGTTAATTTTTATGTTACTTCTAATAATAAGATGCATCTGTTGTTGAATTTAAAAGTGAGTCTAGAATTGATCGTGAAAATTCACCTGAGGATTTGCTAACTGATGATGACTACAGCTATGGTTCTAATCATACCAAGCACCATGATGATTTTAATAACAAATATAATGATGCTCTTCCAATGCTGAGGACAATGATGCTACAATTGGTACTGGAAATGCTAATGAAGGCCAAACTCCTAAAAAAAGCCTAAGAGAACAAAAAGTGCCATTCAGGTTCTTGGGTTTCAAATTTGGATATTCTTATCTTATTTAAAAACCAACTACAGTTAAATGATAAACACAGATATTTACAATGTAATTTGAAATAAGTTAGCTTGTCCTAACCTAAATTCTGGTTATTTCAATACATTTAAAAGCTGCCATATAAACTGCTTACAGGACCATAATAAAAAAAAAAAACATTTTGCTAGTACCTCTAAGTTTCGAAAAAAAACTTAGTTCTTCTGCATAAAAACTTCATATTTTCAATTGCTTATCCAGTCAGTTTTTAAAATAACAAAATTTGGAATTGAGTTTATATACCACTAAAAGTTTTCAAAGTGGATGTTCTGTTCAAATTTAACTAACTCAATTTTTTTATGGGAAAAACTATCGCAGTTAAAGTTCCAGTTAGATGAAACTGGAGACAAGAGTGACTGCATATAATTCTTGTTTGTATTTTTATTCATCTGATCCGAAATTTAATCTGCCATCAGCAATTTAGAATTTTGTTGCCGTTCAGTATAATTTAGCTTATATTAATTCTCAATACAAGATTGTTTGTTAAAGAATATAAATTGAATAAAATGTTTGTTGAATTCATCAATCTAAGAATTTTTACACAAGGATTAACGATTACAATTTAATATAATTGTAATATGTAATAGGGGAAACGACATTACGCAGCAAAAGTAAACGGAATTGATTCTTAATGAATTAATTTTTCATTGATTCTAAAGTATCGTTTAGTTCTGATTTTCCTCTTCCAAGCCAGTTCTTTTTCACAACTTTTAAAAATGTGATCTTTAATGAAATTTAACACTTTTCAAATCAATGACTGGTAAGTTATTTTAAAAACAACCAACGTTAAACACTAATTATAGATATTTCTATATAAATTTGACATTTATAACTATGGTTTAAGTGATTTGTTTTAATGTTTAACTTACCAGATTTTAAATTCTTAAAATCGTAGTTATTATTGATACAACAAGTAAAAAGCTATTGTAGTAAAAATTGCAAGAATTTTAATAAAAGTCCCTTTTTTATTTAACCAAGAGTAAAACTCAAACTTTATATGGGAAACAGCAACAACTGTGTCACTTAAATTCCTAGGAAGAAGCTAACAAGGAGATTTCGAAAATGACACTAGTGCCCGATTACTGATGTCCTATCAAAATTTAAATTACAAATTTAAAATTTATTTGGCAACATCAAAAGATTTCATTTTTAACTAAATCGTAAGAAGGGCTTTAGATGCAATGAAAAGGGATCATGAAAGAAAACTTCTACCCTATGACACCCATATGTACAAATTATTGGTTTCGATCCAAATTTCCACAACACCGGAGTCAAAATCACAGCTTCTTTTTCTCTTCTTTTGCTACTTTTTTTTTTGCTGGATATACATATATAATATGTTTATTTGTTGCAAAGGTCAAATTTCGTTTCAAATATCTCCTAAAATAACTTATGGTAAATTTGAAGAGATAAAGAAACGAACTAGTTTTGAGTATTTTTACCTTTTTAAAGATTGTGCCATAAAAAAGAGTACGTATCCTTGGTTATCTCTTATCCATCACATACCCAAATAAAAGATAAGACCTAAGAGTTTGCCTTAAAGTTGTTTAAATTCCAATATTATAATTAAACAAGTAAAAAAGGCTTAAATTCGGCTGTGCCGAATCTTTCAATACCCTCCACCATTGTTCTCTATTGTTTTTGATACAATGTAAAAAACTTTTGAAGTAAAATTATGGAGGTGAAAAAAATTTTTTGAGGTGAAAAACTTTTTTGGATGCGGAAACGAATTTTTTTTACCTGAAAAAAATTTTGAGGTGAAAAAAATTTTGAGGTGAAAAATTTTTTTAGGTGAAAAAAATTTAAGTGTTGAAAAAATTTTTTGAGTTGAAAAATATTTGAGGTGTACAAAAAATTATTAATTTCTAAGCAATTGGTGAAAAAACATTAGAAAATATATTATGGACCGATTTTGCTCATTTTCAATACTAAACTGCTCGGGAGGATGTAAAAATAGACACCCCCGCTAGCGTCTTCGCGTCGTGATCGCCATTTCAACAGACAGACGGACATCGCTAAATCGACTTAAAATTGCATTAGGATCACGAATATATACTTTATGGGGTCTTAAACCTATATTTCAAAATGTTACAAACGGAATGACAAACTGATATATACCCTCACCATATATGGTGGAGGGTATAAAAATTATAGTTTCATTTTTAAATAGTACACGCAAAGAAAAAACATGGTTGGGAGAATCATATTCGAAGAGCATCATATATTTTTGGGTTTATGATTGTGCCAACCATAGTCGTACTATATTATGATTATCATATTATGATAGTAAAATATCCATAATTTTACCATAATATTGACCCTACTGTTATATTATGATCCAAAAATTACCATATTATGATTCTAAATAAACATATTATTATGTTGAATTAATCATAATATGATTACATGTAATCATAGTATGCTCAAAATGTTATTACATTATGGTCCCCATAACTATATTATGATTTCTGGATTATCATAATATGAGCCATATAAAATCTTTATATAGAATCTTTTTAACAATGAATTGATTATTGTTAATAATATTACATGTATAAGGAATTTTCGAAAAAAAAACCCTCATAAAAAATCTTCTAAAGTTTAAAAATTGATGAAATGTTTTAATGCCACATGAAAGGTATTTTCTACCCATCTGATATTTCTCCAGTTTTAGCAAACAATATATGATTGTTGTTTTAAGATATTTTGGTTTTATGAAAACAAGACAATACTCGTATTAGGTCACAGTCATGTTTTATTTGATGAATAATTATTCATTGATTGTTGCCAGCATTTTATGGCTGCATAATTATCATATTTTTTTCATAGTCAGAATTTTTGTTACCACAGTATGGTTACAGCCAATCATGTTATAAAATAGAAGGTGGCAATCATAAAATAGTGAAATATTTACTATAATTATGATGGTAGCGACCATGTTGATGGTTAGACAACCAATAATATGGTTGTGACAACCATTCTTGATTGCAGCAAGTACAATATAGTAGCTGTGATCATGTTGCAACCATATATTTTCTCTGCGTGTATATGCAGATATTTAGAAATTGTTTAGCCTTTTGATAAAAATAAGAAATAGAATTTAAACCCTTTCGAGTCCATTTTATTTTATATATCTAAGAAGCTGATATAAACTTTATGGAAAAGTATTTAAAAAAATTATTTTGTGATTTTAGGGTGGGTGCGAACTGGCTAGATAAAATCTAAACTAAATTCAGGTTTCCAAATCTCTATGAAATTAGAAAAGGAATTCAAATATATTTATTTTTTTTAGTAATTTCAAAAGCTTTTGTCAATTTATATTTATTTTAGAATTTATTTAGTCACCTCGCGTTAATAAGAAAACATTTTGTGAAATAATTTAAAATTGATCAACCTTTAAAATTTCCAATATTAATTACGTTCACAAACATTTAGTGATGCAGACAAATCATTGCTGTTGCTGTTATTTAACAATGAACTACTTTGACTACCAACACTATTTAATACACTATTAACACTACCAACACCAGAACCTACAATACCACTAACTAAGGCCGAACTACTATTACTTACAGCTCCGGTAACATTGGCCACAGCAGCTGCTGCCATTGCTGCTGCGGCTGCCGCTGCTGAACTTAAATTTAATGCGGCACTTTCGGCGGCCGTTGAGTACTCTTGAGCAGACAGTTTAAGAAATTGTTCATAAGCACTTAAACGTGTTGTTGATGTCGTTGGGCCGGTTGTTAAGCTATCTGAGGCTGAAGAAACCATTGAATCCATTTCATTTGTACATGATGTTGCTGAAGAAAGAGGATGATATAATTTTCCTATTGCTGCTGCTGCTGCTGCTGTAGCTGCAGCGGTTGATGATGATTGTATTGTAGTATGATGATATGATGGTGGTGGTGGTCTATCATGACCACTACCAATAATATCAGTGGATGTTGCTCCTGCTGTTTCTGGTGTCAATTGACATTCGGTCATTGATGTTGTTAAAGGTAAAGGTAATTCTTGTTTATGTCTTGGATATGCAATATTTTGTGTACAGTTAATTAAAAGATTGCTGCTGATACTGGTGGTATTTGCATTGTTGCTAGTATTAAGCCTCAAATTTGTATGTTGTTGATGATGCGGATGATGCTGAGTATGAGTATGAGAATGATGATGCGACGATTGTGACGTTGATAAATCTAAATTTTCATTTAAATTTGAATTTGTAGTATTATGGTTGTCTGTTGTTGTTGTTGTTGAGTATAAATGTTCTCTAGGTTGCTGCTGCTGCTGGTGTTGGTGTGGTTGTTGCTGCACATCCATGGGTGTTGGTGATGTTGGTGATTGTTTTATTATTGTCGTTGTTGTATTATTTACTTCACGTTGCATTGTTGCTGTGCTAGACGCTGCTGCTGTGGTCATTGTTTGATTGGCCAAATATCTTGCTGTTGTAAGAGAATCTTTCTTTTCCATTATAACTGTACGTTGTTCATCTAGCACCATACTGGTTGATGATAATCTATTGCTTTCATTGCCAACACCAACACCACCACTTATATCACCTAAACCAGCAACACCTGATGTACTATTACCATTGCCTCCTCTATCGCTGCTGGTATTATTAAATTCATTAAGTATTGTTGTGGACAGTGTATTGTTGTCATTATTGTTATTTGACAAAGACTGAAGTTCATGCTATTCCTTCATTAACCGATAAATATGGTGCGTAGCTCCACTATTTTGTGCTGCAACTTCAAAGACATACGCTATACAGAGTAAGGTCTCTTGTGTATCGCGGGATTGAATTACCTAAAAGAAAAGGATCACATTAACAAATAAAATTCTAAAACTATCATCGGAGGGGGAGAATTATACAAATTATCCATACACAAAAGAAATCGTAATGGAGCCTGATGTTATTAGGTTCGTTTGGTTAGTTTTCCAGTAAAGTTTAGTAAAAATTACTCAGCAACAAAATTACAGAGAGTAAGACAAAATTTATGAGTAAAAGAAAAATATCAAAAATCTTATATATCCTTCACCATGGTGGGGAAAAAACTGAAGTTTATATATGGACATATATGGAATGGACAGATTTATATACAGACGCCTTTAAGAGGAAATTAACCATTTAGTTTGGTGATAAAACTTGGACTCGGGAAGATTTATGGTTCCAGAAAATAGGTTTTTAAAAAAAATTTATGTTTTGGGCATAAATTTTTTGTATCTGAACCGATATTTCCGAGTTTTTTTAGCAAATATGTTATACTAAAGATTTTCGATCTTTTGCTATATAAGATGTATCTATAGGTCATATTACAGCTCTAAAATAATACATGAGAAATAAAATAATATATGAGAAATAAATTGGTTTAAAAATCTTTTCATAAATTCTTTTAAATCGAACCCGCCTTAGAGAAAAAAAAAAGTATTTGTGACTGAGCTGTTAAGGTCATGTGGAATCATGGTTAATAGAATTAAATAAACAGTTTTCGTTCAATAGGGATTTGTTTAGTTTTGATTTAAATGACAAATCTTTGTATTAGTTTGTTGTTTGTGTATAAAAGAATTTCAACAAATTTATGTGTTTGTTATGCGTAATATTCAACATACATATAAAAACAAAGGGATTTTACGGAAAAAATTAGAGGTAGTCCTGGTTTTATGCTAATATCTCATCCATTTATCACATGTAACAGAAATATATAACAATCAAGTCCTTATCATGTCTGTGGTCTTCGGAAAACCCATTTCAACACACAGACGGACAGACGGACATCGTTAAATCAACTTCGCTCTTCATAAGGACCCAGAATATATATACTTTATAGGGTATAAAATAAATATTGTAGAAATTACAAACGGAATGACAAACTTATACATATATACCCTTCCACCTGTGGTGAAGGGTATAAAAAGTACGTAAACGGAAAATTTGTAAGAATTAGTAAGATATTTAAAACAGCTGATTGTAAATGCCAAACAGAAAAATTCAACCGCTCAATAATGGAAAATATGAATAAATAACGGAAATTAGATGCGAAAAGGTTCTCCAGGAACATTCCGGACTTCCATCTTACTCCTTCCATCGTAAATAAGCTGGTTTTAATATATTTTTTTTTTTAGTTTTATATTGTAAAAAATATTTACTGTGTTTGGACAAATTATTTGTTTTTCAATCAGCTGTTTTTTTCTTACAAATTCTTTTTAAATTTATCCAGTAAAACCCAGTAAGATCTTTTGCATCGAAATGTCACATTACTCTCTAGTTTTGCTCTCCTTACTGAGTATTTGTGTAAACAAATACCTTCCAGTAAAAACGTTTACACATTTGTACGAATTTGTACAAATTTTCAAGTTCCCAAACACACTTATTGTTGTGAATTTATTTATATCTTTTACAAAACTTTCTAAAAAACAAAGCACCTGCAACAAAAATTGGCATAACTACCGCATTGATGCACAAATCTTCCGCATTTACGAACGTTTCCTAACTTTCAAGAGAGCCAAAAAAATGTTTTTTAAACACGTGAAATTTTTTTTAAAAATTTTTTTTTAAATAATCCAATCCAATCTTACCAGAAAGCGTTTCTTGTAACAAAAAATGGATAAATGAGAGCGTTTTTAAGAAAATAATTGTGTTTCTCTTTTTACTAGTAATATGGTAAAATTGTCAAATCATTACCAGCTGTTTTTCATTTGTGAAAAAAATTAAAGTTAAATAATTGCATGCAACAAAGTCACTGTGTAAATTAGCTCTTTAATAAACAAATTCCTATGAAGAACTTTTTCTTCTTAATAATGAAAAACATATTTTAACAGTTATTTGCCATTTCAAATATATTTATTAATATAAATAAATTTGACGTTTATTTTTGGGTATGAAATGTGGTTTTATGTGTTCGCAGTATTTTGGGCATTTTTATGGTTTTGTGAAAGAATTTTTTGCCTACTCTCATTTTACCAGACTACCCAAAATTACCTCGTGCAGACCTAATATAAATTTTTAAAACGTTTTTTTTTTGTTTGTCCTGAAAAATATTAGTTTAGGTTGCTGCAGTAAGCCCTTGATATTTATATACAGAATGTTATACAAAAATATATTTTAAAAACTAGTGGAATATTCTATAAAAAAAAGTTTTTACAATCCAAAAAACAACTCTACTCCGTTTAGAACAGATTGAATCACGTGATGTCAAAGTTGTCTAGTGGTATGTAAAAAAATATGTACATTTGTAGATATTGTGTGACTCGCACTGTTCTAAATACAGAGAAATTTAATTTTTTGGTGAGAAAACTTTTTGGATTGTTATAGAACACCCCCAAAATGATCTTCATTTCAATATGTTTTTTAGAATTCATCCATTCTGGCCATCTAATTGCTTTGCTACATTAGTTTTTTTTTAATATATTGACTTAAAAACCTTTTTGTATTCGCAACGTTACATATTTAGAAATTTCAATATTCTCAAAATCCTATCTAAAAACCCTTCTTTTTCGACAAACAGGAACCCAAATACAGGGTGTAACTCGAAGTTATAGAGCTTTTATAAAGCCAGATTTGGACTTAATATATCAAAATTCAGAAGATTTATATGCATGAGCATAATTATTACAAGAATATTTCGCGATAAAATCGGGACATATTCAAAATACTTCTTTGGTGACGACAAAATTTCGCACTAACTTATATCTGACATATCTGTCAAGTGTTTGCATGGATATGCAAAAAAACCGGTTTTGAGAATATGCTAAGGATTTTCGCAAAAGAGCTTAAGTTTTTAAAATCTATCAACTATATAAAAATCTCTAAATTTAAGACTATAATAAAATCGGAAAATACTAGTTTTCTTAAATTGGTAAAAAAAATAATACTTACTTGTAATATTGTAAAATTTTCCAATACACTATTCATCATATATCGTTCAGGTAAATTTTTTAATTTTTGTATAAAATTAATCATATACTCGCACATAGGTGAACGTTCGATACGATAAATAAAACGACCATTTTCTAAGCGTGAAAATTCCGTTTCCACTTTTTCCACAACTTGAGAACCAAACGAACAGACTTTTGTTGAACACACCAAAACAATATTTTCATTACTTTCGTATCTACAGAAGAAAAAGCGTTAAACAATTAAAATTTAAATGCAATTTTTTAAATACTCACTGGCTGGTAACGCCATAAAAATCACCAGTTTCTGTGCCGGTTAACTCTGTATTAAGATCCGCCCAACATTTAACCAAATAAAATGCATTTTGGGGGCCTTTTTCGTAGAGATCTTTAAGACCACCTGATTTCTCAGGGAATTTATCAAATATTTGTCGGATATCAACAGTCTCAAGTAGGGGATCCGAAAAGGAAGGTTTACCGCCCAATTGCACAAACAAATGCCGGTGATACTACATACGGAATTATCATAAAATATTAGACATATAAAATTCAAATTGAATAATATTTGCAAACTCTGTTTCAATACTTACAATTTCATCTCTTCTGATTTCCATAAACGCTGAAAATTCTAATAATCTAAATTTGTGCGTTGCTATCGCCCTGCCTTCCCATGGTAGCTGTGCTGGCGGAAGACCTGCTTCAATATCACCAGATACAGCTGTTGATGGTTTACCGGCGGGATATGGTTGTTGTGCAAATGGTTTTATACTGTAATCATAAAAACTTTGAGGGTCAATGTAATCAGATAATTATATATGAATCGATTAAAAAAATGTATGCGTGATAACTTACTCTTGTGAAGTGCTCGGTTGGAGCCCAGGTTGCCAAAATTGCTAATAAAAAAATAAACATAAGAAATAATTAATTAAAATTTGTTTAAAATAAATTTAACTGATTCTTAAGTTTTTTTTTTTGTTTAAATATAAAAGCCGTTTTATGAGAAAAAGCAAGGTTTTTGATTTGTTTTGGTTTTATATAATGGCTAGATTTAGTGATGCGTTTAGCCGGGAAATTCTAATTTTAAAAAAAGAAAATGTTTAAGCCTCGTCCCGGTTTACACACAGCAATTTGAATTGCAGCAATTCTGAGTTTATTGGAGAGTGAGGAAAGGGGTACAAACTTTAATTCATACTTTTTTATATGTAAAAGTTACTAAAATTGCAATAAAAGACTTTCACAGTATGAACACGAATGCAAATTCAAAATTGAAATTGCTGCTAGAAAAATTGCTGTGAGTAAACCAGGATTATATGACACTTGCTAGTTTCCTTATAATTAATCCAAATTAGAAGATAGATCAAACAAACTTACGTGAAAAATAATGAGTATAAAGACTTCAACCACATAAAATTGAATAACAATCTGTCAAATTGAGGTTGGTAAGGCCGTGCACATTGGTGGCCCAAAAAACTAGAATATAGAAACTAGCCAGTGCCATATTTAAGCAATTTTTGCATTTTCCTACAAAACATAATTAATTTTGAGCGTAAAATTCAACAAAATTTTATGAATTTTGTTCACTCTACACATAAAATTAACAGTCTTAAATTTACATTTAAAATGCTAAAAAAAATATAAATAGAATTATCTCTAACTATACATAAAACATTCTAAGATATAATTTCACTTAAACCTTCAAATAACAAACAGCGGTGCAAATTCGTTCGTTAATAGCATGTTCGGAATAGTATTAGTAATTAATTTTTGATACGAAACCCTTAAATTTATTACAATATCTGATATGTGATGAAATCTATAGATTTTAACCTTTGTCCAGCGGAAAAATTTTACAACGTTAAAAGGCGGTAAGGGTACAATTATATCCTTATAAACTTAACACGATATGTATGGCTTTTCCTATTTATATAATTAAATTATTCTGTTCTTATTTAATAAACAAATGATAGAACAGGCCCGTGGCTAAAAAGTATATAAAAGTTTAGAGATGTCAGAAAATTTTAGATATCTAGTATTTACAAAAAAAAAGTTATTGCAATTCAAAAACGAAAAAGGTACAATTGTACCTCTTCCGCCGGACAAAGGTTAAATCGATAGTTTTCAAAATTTCAACCCTGAATATTTTGTATTATTTTAATTTCAACTGGAGCGATGAAAAATAGTTTCAATACGCTTTGCCACTAATATATTAAATAATGTTTATATCAACATCAGAGTTAACTGACTAAAAAGTTGGAATCGTTGAAATTAATTTTAAAACTTACATAACAACTGGGTAAAATTTGGAACTGATTTGGGTTTTATTGGCAAGCAAATAATTACAATATTGACTTGACGAATAAAAATTGTATTTTCCCAATTTTTGTTTAATTCTGCATTTTTTCGCTCATGATTGTCAAAAGTCTTCCAAAATTACAACATATGCGTATGATTAAGAGAGGATTTGCTATTGGAGGGTAATTTTAATTTAATAATTTGTCCGCTAATGAGAGAGGTTGGTTTTGGTAGGATTCACTGTATTTAGTAACTTTTTGAAAGAAACTTACAATATTTTTCTTATAAAAATTTTTAGCATTTTTTTAGCTTTATTTTAGCCATTTTTGATAACCAACTTCTGGCAACACTGGTTTAACGAGGGCGTATCAATAGTCCGTGACTTTTCGTAGTTATATGAAATGCAACACTGCTCCCATCAAGTACCACCTGTTAATAGACTACTGTCAAATTTTGAGCAAGTTCCGGCATTTACTTTGTGTTTAACAGCTGTTCAAAACATACAACCTCGTGGATTTTTTAAAAATGGAAAAAAGTGAATTTTAAGTGCTCATTAAACGTTATTTTTTGCGAAAAAAAACCGTCAATCAAACCAAGGAAAAGCTTGATAAATACTATGGGCACTCTGCACCATCAATTTTAATGGTAAAAAGGTGGTTTTCTGACTTTCGTTGTGGTCGCACAAGTAGAAATGACGCTGAACGTTCTGGACGGCCAATTGAGGTCAATACACCTGAAAATGTCGAAAAAATCCACGATATGGTGTTGTCCGATCGAAGAGTAAATGTGCGAGAGATTGTTGATACCATAGGCAGTGTGGTTTCGATTTTAACTGATCAGTTGGATTTAAGAAAGCTGTCTGCAAGATGGGTGCCGCGTTTGCTCTCAATTGACCATAAACGTAATCGTGTGACGTGTGTAGTCTCAATGGCAAAATTCCATGAATTTGGCTACGAATTGGTACCTCATCCGCCATATTCTCCGGATTTAGCCTCCAATGACTTTTTCCTATTTCCAAACCTCAAGAAATGGCTCGGTGAAAAGAGATTTAGCTCCAATGATGAAATTATTGATGGACCTCGAAAATCCTATTTTTTGAAAGTTGTACAAAAATTGGAGAAATGTTGGACTAAGTGTATTGTAAAAAAACTGTATTTCATTCAAAAAGTCACGGACTTATTGATCCGCCTTCGTACGGAAAACTTTAATCAACTAAAAAAAATAAGGGAGACATGTTCATTAATTTTTATTTCTTTACTTAGTTAAATGTTCTTTAAAAACGTTTAGAAATTTTTTCCTTATTGGTAAGAAATCTTAAATGTTACGAATTTATAAACTAAAAAATAAGGAAATTTAAAATTGTATGAAAATACAAAATCTAAATATGGAACTTCTTTAGATTTAGTTCAAAAATTTTAATTTATTTAAAGCAAGTATGATAACTTCTTAAATTTAAGGAACTGTTTTCTTTAGCATTCCTAAAAATTTTAAGAATATTTATAACCTTAACAATTCTCGTTTGGTTTATAGGTTATATTGTAAATACAACTAATTTAGTTTAGATCATCAACATTTAAGTAATAAAATTTATATTAAAAATATTTGTATGTATTAACGAAAATAATGTTTTCGTTTATGTACAAAGCAAACTGAAATTAATTACTCAGATTTTATGATGCAAACTAAAATACTTTAAAAACAAGTGCTTAATTTTCCTCGATTATTTACATTTTGTCCTTTTGGCAAACTCTGACCCCTTTTTGGGTTAATACTACGCTATGATCTATTTTACTCCCCTTTTATACTTTTTTGAAGGGAGTATTTACACTTAAGCGTTGTTTGCCACCTCCTTTTTGCTTTAAGTTCGGGTTAGTTCTTAATTAAAGACGATTGGTAATTTTCTTTTACTACTTTCTACGAAGGTAATATATTTTAAAATAAATAACTACAGACCTTTTATCTAAAGATTAACAGCACTTTTTGTCTTTTTACTTTTGGCATTTATAATCTTGCATTTACGGCAAACATTTGGTCCTTCGAACCGGATCTCCAAGTGAATAAGGACAAAAAGTAGAAATAATTTTTATATATTTCCAGACTCCATATTTTTTTGTGGCATCATCGCAACAACAACATTTTTTGGTAAAAAAAAATCCTTTATTTTCTACGGAAAACAAATGCCTAAAGTTTTTGAGCTTTTAAGTGCCAAAATTATAAAAATAGTAAAGTGAAAATAATAAAAAAAAAATAAATTTATTAAATTTGCAAAATAAAACAAATGTTTGCCGTAAATGTAAAATAAAGGTTTCAATTAAAATAAAAAGACAAAAAGGTTTGTTTTAGAGTAGAGATAAAGTCTCTATTTATTAGTATACAAATATATTACCTTTGCAAAGGGATTTGCGTGTAAATAGTTAACAAGTAAGATTTTAACTAAAGCAAAAGGCGGCTGACAATGCAAAAAAAGGGAGTACCGTTAACGGTTTTACTAGTTACAATCTATGTAAATACTGCCACCAATGTTGCTAAATTAATAGATCATAACGTAGTATTAAAGCAAATAGGGTAGATGGTACCAAAAGGGCACTGATAACAGAATTAACCAAAATAAAGGTTTTTGGATTAAACAATATATCTAAAAGTGAGCACTTAATGAGAATTACAAATTAATACAAAAAATATTCTAAATTTTAGTTAAGTTCCAAAAAATTTAAGATGAAGTTTACTTAATTTAGCTGAATTGTTTGTACTTGTTTTTAAGAAAATGGTTTGCTTGACGTAAGTTAAAATTTCTTTAGAGCCAAATAATTCCCAAATTTCGTAAAATTTAATTCAATTGTTTAATATTTGGAAAATATTTGTCTAAGTGTAGGTCCAAAAGTGGAGGCCTAATTTCCTAAAGTCTAACCCTAGTTCAGTTAGGACCTTTCTATGGTGACTAGGTTAAATAAAACATAAACCGATATAACAACCATTTTAATAGGGCTCTTTTTTGGGATTTGAGAAAAGTTTTAAAGGTTTTTTTAACCACTTTTACCAAGATTCTGGATTTTTTTTCATAAACTCCTTCATACTTTTAATTTGTTAAAAAATGTACTTAATCGGTCAGGGAGGTAGTAAGAAAAGAACGCTCAAAAAGAGATTCTTTGAAGTATTCAACTTGGCCGAAAAATGGCTTACGCTCAAAGTTGGGCGCCAAAAACTAACGATAGCAATTAAAGGGAAAAAATAAATTCCCTTCAAATGATACATATGTTACAAATAAGCCTACACACATGTGTTAGTAATACCAGCACAGTTAAATTTAAAAACTTGCAACAATAATGACCAAATGTTAAAGACAGCGCTATACACATATGGAGCACACATAGAAACACAAAGAAAGACAAAAAGTAGTAGGACAATCTTACTCCCGGATATAATGGCAGTGACGACGCCACCGCTGACGCTGAAGAGGAAGAAGAGGATGAAGCAGCCGCAGCTGCTGCTGCCAATTGTTGATGATGCTGTTGCAAATAAACGGAACTTAAAGCAGCTGCTGCATGCTGAGATAAATGCGAAGGATGTGTACTACTACTAATATTATTATTCGTCGAAATTGTTGTTGATGTTGTACTACTAACCGAATTCGTATGCTGGTGATGCGGATGAGGTGGTGGTGGTGGCATATCTGGTCTTAAAGGATGACCCACAGGATTCGTTGAGGACGCCGTTGACGAGTGATTGTGTAAATGATGTTGGCTAGGGTGGTGTTGATTGTGGTGGTGCTGGTGGTGGCTGTTATGGTGGAGGTGGTGATGATGAGGTGTATGGTGGTGGTGGTGGTGGGGATGCACCGCATGATGATGGTGCAAACCACTAAGGGCAGAGGCAGCTAAAGTAAGATTTTTCACCGCTTGAGCGGATACAATTTGTGAACTAGTCATGCCAGACATGGCCTGTAAAGCTTTTTCCTTTTCATTTAATAAATGCAACATGGCAGCATTATTTGCACCCGGGCCACCTATAACTCCATTAGGTTCCTGTAACCGAAAATAAATAATTTTCATAGAAAAGTTGTAGAGTGTGTATTTTTTGTTGTTGTTGTTGTTGGAAACATTCAAAGTGTTACATTGTCTTATTTTTTTTTTGTTGAAGAGTTAGATAAAATGTTGGATGACGTAGTGGTAGGTAGTGGTTGGTGGTGGTTGGATGATATTTAAAGTTGTAGTGATTATATTCTTTTGATGATGATGGTGATGTAATATATTTGATATCATGTTTTTGAAAGTGTTAAAATTTTAATTTATGTGGTAGGGTCTAAGAATTATATATAAATGTTTTAACGCAGCAAAGAAAAAGTAATAAAAACTACTTTCTCTTATTAATGTTTTAGCATTTTAAATGTGATGATTATGATTTTTATATATACTATTTACACTGAAAGAAATACTATTAAATTACAATATGTTTATTTTATTTTATAACAAAAAGTTTGTAAAGGAAACATCACAACAATGCTTTTTTTGGGTTGCAATATTTTATTTTCTGCTTAAAAGGTTTATTTTTTAAGTACCTGTAACAATAATAAATTGTTTGGGGAAGGTTTCCTCACATTTAAATATAACATTTTGCGACATAAGTAGCTTAGGAATTATCTCAAAATTGGTTAAATAATAATTAAATAATTTCGATATAATTTATAAAAATATATGTAACGCATGTAAAAATCGATATATATAAACATACACTTAAAAAAGTTTGTAAGTTAAAATAACTGAAAATATCATTTAAAAGAAATGATATTTCTTTTAAAAACCGGTCTACTTAATTTTCATTTAAATTAAATGCCATTTGTTATTTATTTTTAAATGTCGATTTATCAGCTGACACATCTGTAAGAAACAACTGATATAATCAGTTAAAATAACATAATGACAAATTTTTACCCACCAATCCTTAAAAAATAAATGTTTTTTTCATTTATTTGAAATTATTTCCGTTTTTGTATTTTTTGTTTTTTTTTAATATACTCGTACAATACAAAATGTATGTATGAAGCTATAAACACTTTTTGTGTGAATGTATTTGTATATGTATGTGTGTTTATGAAGTTCTTGTAATTTGTATTGAAAAATTTTGTATATATACAACCAATTTAAATAAAAAAAAAAATTGAAATTTTTTGAATATTTTTTTTTGAAACAGACAGCAAACAAAATTTAAATTTTTAATAACTGTTACGGACACAAATAAACCACAAGTTTCCGTTTTGTGGGTAAATTTTTATTAAATTTCAAACAAATGAAAAAAATAAATGAAACTGAAAAAAATCGGTAAATGATAGTAAATTATTTCGAATAAATGTATAAAAAAGTTAATATAGATGTTTCTTTGAAAAATAAATGTATCTTCCTTTATTTTTAAATGGAACGGAAAACTTTTTTATTAAACTACAAACAGTTAACTACATAATATTCTGAGTGTACATGTGCTGGTATATGATTCTACATGCGAATACATGATCATATACGACTATGCATAGTTCAGTATATGACCATGTACTATTGATCCGAAATTTGAGGGTATATAGCCGTCTAAATGAGCATATAACCTCAAATTTCGAGTCCGAAGTTATATGTGATATCATGTATGATCATATAATGAACTATGCAAAAATAGGTAATTATATAGTCATATACAGATCGTTTATGCTCATGTATGATCATATACAATACCGTACATACATATATCGATTTTCACATGGATAAATAAAAGATATATATTTTATTACAGACAATTTATAAAATCTTATCTGGTAACACATTACAATTTCTATACAACTTTAGTTTCATTTGATATGAGAACTTCCCTGCAGTCTCCTATATGCCCCTTCTCTTCTTTACATGTTTTTGTCCCGAAAAAATTCTTCGTCTAGGGGTTTTATCGTATTTGTTTTTTTTTCGTTTCTATGTATACTGGTAATATTAGATGAACTTTTTTTGTGGAAAACACACAAATTTGGTACATTTAAACATATAAGTTTTCAAAGGTTTTCCTAACCAACCATTTCTTTGTTAATTTGTGTCCCAGTTTAGCAGGCAGCATCATTTGAAAGTTAATACAAAGAATTTCATTGACAACATATAAATTGTATATGATGATGTTTTTTAAAACAATCAACATCAATCAGAGAGATAGAAAGTAAGTAAAGAATCCGCAAAGTTTTGGTTTTTATTACAAAAAATAAAAATGGTTAAAAATACAAATTTAAGGGCGGGTAAGTAATCTAATAAATAACCAGAGTAAAATGTTAACCACAGATATTTCCATACTCCATTTATAACAATGGTTAGGCATTAAGCTTTGATTATTCTGAGATAAATTAGCAGGTCTTGAAATGTTTAATATATAATTAATTATATTCTCTAGATTTTTTTTTGAAAAAAACCCTTCCTCCCTTTGCCGATGGTGTTGTGTATCCCATTATTAAGACAGAATTAAGATTTTATTTGATTTTTCTAATCGAATTTTAAAATAAATCTAATAGAGAAATCTATTAATTTTGTTCACATTTTATCACGGAAATTTAAATATATAAATATCTGCTTCAAATCTAAGAAAATATATGCTGCCGGGAAGAGGATCAAATTTCAGGAAAAGATCAGATACTTATTATATAGGCGAATTTGAATGAAATTGTCGAAGCCATCTTTTTACTTGAACGTTACCTTGGCAAACTTACAATTTTTTTCTGTGTATTAAATTACAAGGCCGTTATTCAATGTAAATGTAATTGGCAATTACTGGAAATCACACCCTATCATAGTTACAAGTGCTTAAACATTAGTTTAATGATTAAACCATTTTAAAATTGCACACGTAAGGCGGAATCAAAATATTGTTTTTTAATAATTCCGCCATTAGCTGGTAGGTAAGGTGTCTCGTTAAAAACAGTCAAATACTAGCATTCAAACGATGCGTATTGAAGAGCCGAGCATTTTGTGTGGGGTATTTTAATGTTCCGACACGTGAATTAAAATGTCAAAAATTAAATATTTTTTAAAAAAGTGCTAAACAGCCTTATCTTGTTAGCGAAATGGAACTTGGTAAGATAGCAAGCAATCTAATCGAGCATTCAACACTGAAGGCATACCTATTTCGAATGGACCGTGCGGAATCGGTTTCGATTTGTAGGGCCTGTAGACAAGATAAGAGCTCACAACAAGCCGACTTTCCGAATTAAGTGTACGTTAAATTTTTTGAATATGGGTTGGTATCTTCACTTGTAAATCATATTTTTCTATCTAACCTGGGTATACCGATCAACTCAAACAGTAAATACGCAGCATAAGAATAGTATTGGATAATGTTTAGACCTAGTGCATATATGGATCATATTTCCAATTTTCTTATAATTATGCCTCACATCAGTAAAATAAAAATTTTTAAATCAATTTCAGGATAAACAAATCCACTTATAGAAAAATATTAATACAAGTTGATTTAACCCATTCAAATTTCAAACCCAAAATTCTAGCCGGCTTTCTGTAGTCAGCTTTAACATTTTTACTCTTTTTTTTTTATTCAATTCCAAAAATGGAATTGTTTACAATTTTTTATTTCTTGTTCACATTTAAAGCAGGTATGGAACAGGTTCTTTGTCATTACGTTAGGGATACCTTGGAGTGTATTGTCTATTTTTGAATCCCGGCTTTGGACTCAAAAGTAATTTGCATTTTTATTTATAAGAAATAGAAAAATTGTGAATTTATAGAAAATAATTATAAATATTAAAAAAATATTTCTCTTGCGAAGATTCGAAATAAATAGTATCAAGATCACTTCTTAGCATAATTTTTAAAGTAATAATGATTTAGAAGCAATATGTGATATATGTATTGGGTATTGTTCAGAATTACTTCTAAAAAAGCTGTAAAATTATACTGACAGATACTTTTTCGCTGAGACAATTGGTTCCAACGTTAATTTTTATATTGATAGTCAAGCGGCTATTAGGGCGATCTGCGCCGATTTGACATATTCATCGATTGTCCAAGGGTGCAAGGACTCTTTAGGTAGACTTTGTGCCAGCAGCGGAGTGCATATCTATTGTGTTTGTGGGAACTGGGACATCGAGGCTAACAAGATTGCGGACGAGCTGGCGAAGAGCGGGGTCCAGTTGCCTAGCCAAAAGGCAATGGACATTCATGTGCCACTCCAGATCTTGGAACGAGACGTAGAATCCATTGTAATGGGCAGATCTGAGGAGGTTTGGTGGAATACCGGAACGTGCAGGGTGTCAGAGATTATGTGAAAGACTTACGATCCTTAAGTGACGGGTCTTCAGTTATCCTTAACCATAAGCGATTGTACAATTCTGGTGAGGATACTGAAGGGTCACTGCTGAACTGCAGTTCTTGCCAAGAGAGTGCGAAAGTTGGCAAGTGGTACTTGTAAGTTTTGTGGGAACCGGAGAGACGGTGGAGTATATTATGTGCCACTGTCCGGCTCTTGCGCGATCCAGGGTATGTTCCTTGGAAGATTATATATTTCGTGATCTGGAGAAAATCTCTAGAATAGGAGTTTCGATACTCCTGGCACTTGCTAAGAGAGTGTGGAGCACCTTGGCTGTCATCACATCTGACTAATTGCTTTTACGCGGATTATAGTTTTTTATCTGGTAAGGCTAGGGATCTAATTGGTCAATAAGAGGTCTTTTTGACCAGCCAGCTCAACCTAACTCAACCTTAGAAGCAATGAAATAAGGGATATTTTTGAAGATGTTCAGAATTACTTGTTCAGAATTACTTACTGGTTTCTAAAGCATCCAATAATTTGTACTTTTCTGAATCAAAGAATTTGTAAAAAATGGCATCGATTTTGTTGTTGCATTTCTGCATATTTTAGAATATTTGGCTTTTAAGTGCATATTTCTTAAATTAATTTTTAATATTTAAATATTTGTATATTTTTCATTTTAGTGCATATTTTTTCATTAAATTATTTATTTATTTATTTATTTATATTTATATTAATCATATAACTACAAATTATATATTAATACCCTAACCGAGCACTAGCAACAAAGGCCATCGGCTCGTTGTAGCGAAAACAGACCGAAGCCTCTGGTGGGAATCGAACCCACGACCCCCGCACTGATAAGCTAGCACGCTACCAACTAGCCTACCGGGGCGCTCATTTTTCATTAAATTAAAATTTAGTTTAGCAAGAATTTGTAAACCTTGCAATAGAAAGCATCCTGTTGTTTTACACAAACATACTTCGACAATTATATTGAATTTAAATTATAAATATAATTTATAAAAATTTGGAAAATTTGAAGTACAATTTTTATAGTGCATAGTTTTTGGTGTATATTTGCTTTTAAGTGCATATTTTAAATTTTTTACACTCTTATTAAACATATATTTTCAATTATTTTGTGTACGAAATTCGCCTAAAATATGCGCAGAATTTTGAAAGTGTTTTAAGTTAAACAAAATCATTTAAGTGTTAATATTTTAAAATATTTGTGAAGGTCTTATATTTCTTTTAGCCCGTTAAATTTTAAAAATAAAAAAAAAGAAATTTATGTAGTATATATTATAAATTCTTTGACGTATGCAAGTACATTTTTTTATTGCTGTCAAAAGTCAAAGGTTTCTTTTTAAAACGCACAAATTTTTTAAAATGTTTTTTTTTTATAAATGTTTTCATTTAAGATATTTTCCACTCCCTCTGCTAGGATTTAAACCTTTGTCTAGTTTCTTGCTTTTTCTTCTTGTTTCATGGTACCACCTCAGCTGTACATGGGGCAAAAAGAAATACATTTTATTTCTGTAGTTTTTTGTTTTTTTTTTTGTTAAAAAATGCATTTGTATAAGGTTCAAAAAAGTTTGTTTTTGTAGTTATTTTTCTTTTTGCATTTTTATTGTTTGTTATGTTTAGTATGTATGTAGGTATATTATGTATTTTTCCTTTTTTTTCTATTTCAAATATCAAAGTAAGTTAAGTGTTTTTTTTAGTTTTTTCACAAGTTCTTTATATTAAAATGCAATTTTTAAAAAATTTAGTAAAAAAAACAGAAACAGTTTTAAATTTGTTTGACAATTGACAAACATTTTGGATTTAAAAGACTTTGAAGTATACAAAGTAATTAAAAATAATTTTTAAGTGAAACAAAAATTGCCATAAAACTATGCAATGCATTTTAAAACAAAAATTAACCTAAAACTATGCAATATTTATTGATAATAATAATAAAATACTAATAATTCAGAAGAATGTGTTAAATCAATTTCTTGAAAATTTGAACCATCAAAACCCCCCATAAATTATTCAATATGACACTCCAATCTTTAGCATTTTTCTCATTAGATGACAAATTTCTAAAATAATTTAAATTTGTAATCTAAATTTGCTTAAAATAACTTGCTTTTTCTTAATAAATGTGACCTTTAAATTTAAATAATAAAAAAAAAAAACATTTACACACATGTATAAAATTTATATAAATTAAATGATATAAAATGATTTAAGCATGAAATAAAGGAAACATTAAATAAAATGATGAAATAAAACAAAATTGATATTAAATTATTAAAAGGTAGTGATAAGAGGATTTTAAAAAATAAAACATATTTAAATATTTATAAAAAAAAAACGAAATGAAAAACAACTTACAACTTTAATTTTTGCCTGAATCTCACGTAATTTTCGACGTGCCAAAACCTGTATATGGGAACTAACTTGTTTGCGGGTTCTCGTTTTACCAGTACGTAATTTAATATAACGGGCGATAAGTTCATTGCGTCCTAAAATGATAATAAAAATTAAGGAAATATTAAAGGTTTGCTTAACTAAATTTAAATTTAATAATGTAACAAAAATACGTAGAAAAATACCTTACAAACAATGAACAAAAAAAGGAGTTGTTTCTTTAACAAAGTAAAATGTCCAGTATGAACTATTTTCCTTTTCAAAAATGGACTTCAGGGGCATATAATAATAATAGAAAAAAATACTTTTAGAAATTATGTAAAGACTTTGCTGTTTGTAACATGTAAAGGTTATGTACAAACATTATACATATTTTATGGAAACAAAAAAAGAAAAAATATTGTAATATTGTTTGTTAAAATATGTAAATACAATGTGAATATTATAAAAAAAAATTAAATACAAGAAAAGGTGTATACAAAAGGTGATCCAAATACAAGCATCATTTTAAAATTTAAATAAAATTAACTTAAATTAATATCTTTTGGTATTCTCGTATTACATATTGCTTAATAATAAATAATAAATTTTCCTGTCAGTGCAATTATCCAAGACTTTGCTGATGGTTTCTGGTGCTATCACACGAATAACTCGGACGATATTAGCTTTAAGGGTTTGGAATCGTTTCTAGATTATTTTCATAGTAACAAAAAAACCCATGGGGGTCAAATTGCAGCTCTGAGGCGGCCAATTGATATCGCCAATTGCAAAAGATGGATTGCTTACTGAAACTAAAAATTATCCAAGTTCCTATATTCCAATTCAGCCCATATAGAGACCGTAATCATAGCTCTGTAGCGCTTGCCCTTGACAGAAATGGCGTTAAGCAGCCAATGATGCCCCCACTCCAAAATCCACACCAAACTGTGGCTGCATTGGCTTCTTGAAAATGACGTGCGAATTTTCCCCTCCCTAGATGCTGCAATTTTGTTTCTTGACATAGCCGTTAAGATGAAAATGCGCCTCGTCAGAAAAGATAATTTCTGCAGCCAAATTCGAGATCCGACTGAAGCTTTTGTAGGACCCATACTGAGAAGCCGTAAATTATAATGTTTTTCCAATATTAACAAGAAACAGTGGTATTTTGTATTTTTGCAACAATTTACTGAAATTAGTTAACTTAAGAAGACAAAGGACCCGCAGAGTTCCTTAGCCATAGATGCCGTCTGCCACTTAGGGCGTCCCTTTTTGTAGTTTTCTTGAGAAGAACCATAAATTACACAGAAAAAATGAAGCTGCCAAAGAAGCAATAAAATCATCACTACTATGGCAAAGGCATCTCTTATTTTATAATGGTTTCATCGATGAATTTAACATTAGCGTGTCATAGGATGGAAATATTCAAATGCAGCTACTAGCATTACTCATACTTTGCTCTAAGGAAGCAATGATAATACAATTATTAGGTATTCTGATGCATGAGTGGAAAATGTTCATATATTTTGATGTATTTAAGCTTTGATGAAAATTTAATTCATAAGAATGCAGAAAAATACGTTTAAAGAAGCGAAATGTATGCATTGATATACAAAAACTCTTTATTAAATCAAATACATAATTCTGCATTAGTGAAAAAGCATTTTTGAAACATTTTTAAAAAATTTTAATGAATTTTTAGCAGGGACCGTAACTGTTATGACTTTTATCAAAAAAATCAAGAAATAAGAGTTATTTTTGATTTTTATATTTTTAGATAGAAAATAAGAGTTATTTTTGATTTTTATTTTTTTAAATGAAAAATAAAAGTTATTTTCGATTTTTATATTTTTATATTAAAAATAAAAGTTATTTTTGATTTTTATATTTTTATATTAAAAATAAAAGTTATGTTAATTTTTATATTTTTATATCAATAATAAAAATCAATTCAAAATTCGTGACATAGGTAATATGTTTATTAATCTTTGTTACGTATTAAAGTAAAAATAAAGTACACAGTTATAATAACAACAAAATGTGTGTAACAAAGTTTCTAAATTACGCTGTGCATTGCCCTTGAACATGAAACAACACTATTATTTGTTCTTTCATTTTTGTTGTTATGATTAGCGTAATCTTATTGTTGTTTTTAATTTATTAATTGTAATGCAAATTGTCAATGGAGATGAAAAGTCAATGGAGATGAATTATTCGTCTTCGGACGACGATGATACTCCTACGACAATAAATGACAGCGTCCGCAAAGCTTATTTGGAAATAGACAATTACAAAGAAAAGCGTTTCGATACTTCTGCTAATTTATTGGAATATTGGGAGAGCAAAAAAGTTGTGTTTCCATGGCTTCGAAAATTAGCTTTAATTGTTCATTCTGTACCGGCCACTCAAGTCAGTGTAGAAAGGTCATTTTCAGCACTCAGATTAATATTGGGAGATTTGAGATATAATTTATCTGAGGAACATTTAAAATCAATTATGATGGTAAAATTGAACACCTGAAAACGACCTCTTAAAACAGACTTGAATGGCAGCCAAAACTTATAAGCTATTTCTATGCATTCATGTTTTTTAGCTGATAATGGATAAGTCATATAGAAATTTGAATGAAGCAGCATATTAAAATACATACGGCATCAACAAATAAATAAGAGTTTTTAATTGATTTTAATATTGATATAAAAATATAAAAATCAAAAATTACTTTTATTTTTCATTTAAAAATATAAAAATCAAAAATAACTTTTATTTTTCATTTAAAAAAATAAAAATCAAAAATAACTCTTATTTTTGATTGTTAAAATAAAAATTAAAAATTTTAAAATCATGCAATATGTTGTATGCATTTCGCCTAAAAATCATGATGGTGTAATTAAAAGTTTTCTACGATGTTCATTTATGTATGATTTATTTCTTCAAAAATTGAAAAATAACCCTTATTTCCGGTCCCTGATTTTTAGACAAATTTTAAAATATTTTTGGATAATTTTAAAACTTGTTGTACAATTTGGAAACATTTTTAGACAATTTTAAAATATTTTTTAATAATTTTAAATAATTTTTGCACAATTTTAAAATTATTTTAATAAATTCTGAATTTAAACTCGAAATGATGTAGTGTTAAATAATATACATAATGCAAAAATGCACAGATTGTGTCGTCGTATATATTTAAGGCTGAAAAAATGCAAATGACAGGCCAGCTAGTTTCAATTAAAGGTAAAAAATCTGTTTTTCTTGATTTTTAAAAACTTAAAACTTTTATAAAAATTGCAAAACTGCATAATTCTGAAATTTTAAACTATAATATAAAAAATGATTTAGAACTATTTTCTCACTTTGAATAAATGCTTTAGATTCAAAAAAATATAAGATATGCATCGGGTTTATATCCAGATCACTGCATTTGAAATATGAACACATGAATTCATTTTGAAGTGCCTTAGAATAACACCAAAAAATCATAAAAGAATGTCAACTGAAGTTTAGGAAGCAATGAAAGAAGTTATAGTCACAGAATGACTACCATTTTTTTTTTTGCTGGGTAACTTCGAAAAGGAACTGACTTTCTCATAACGTACATTTCACGATATCCCGACGTACATTTTTTTAATTTGTTTACCTTTTTCATAATGAAATTTAATATATATTTTAAATACATGAATTTAGTATAATTCAATTCAATTTAATTTAAAGAATAAAATTTACATCAAAAAGCTTGTTAAGTGGAAGTCCTCCGAAAGTGGGAAATTACTTACACAATAAGTGTAAATTATACGTACTTTAAAATATATGGTAAAATATATTACCTTTGCCATAGAAACAGTTTCATATTTAAAAGACAAATTTTTTTTTATCAAATTTAGGGATAATTTTCATTTGAAAGAAGTGCTATTTAACTTGATGTAACAAAATATTTTCTTATTTTAAGGGAGATAAGTCCTAGTTTTTTTTAAAAAAAATAATCTGATGAACTAAAACTAAAATAAAATTTTTCTTAAAACCAAGGAAACATTTCCTAACTAAAAGTAAAATTTAAAATATGAACTAGTTAAGAGAAAACTTCATAAATACAAATTTATTTCTCAATAGTAAAATTTTTCTATAATTTAGAAATATTTACCAAATTTTAGTAAAATTATTTTTCTTAATTTTAAGGAGAATTTTATTAAATATTGGTAAAAAGTTTCTTTGGCGCCGTTTAATTTAAAATTTTCCTCCAAATAAGTTAATTTTTCTAAGTTCTAGTTCATTTCTTTTTTTTTTTGTGTAGAACTACACTCACAATATTCACGCTTATTCTAGTTGTCGTCATCGACACAAGACAATGTCGTCTTGGTATTTTTTTTTTTGAAATTGGTATTCCCGTTGTCGTTATCGAAAATAATTGATAACTGTCGACAAGTATTTGGTATTCTGTAAGAAAATGTGACGACGATATTGTCTTGAAACGACTCTGATTTTATCGACACAATTTTTAGTAACGGCTTGAGGAAAAGTAATGACTGAAAAAAAAGGGGAAAAATGGGAAGAAATATCAAATTTATTAAATGCACTTGGCCCACCGAGAATAATGTGAGATGGATGGCAGAAGGTAAAGAAAGCATGATCATATAAAGTGCATTATAAAAATATAACAAAATTTATTTATAGGTTTGGCGAGACTTAAAATTTGAAGTTAAAAAGAAAATGGTAGCCAACAAAGCCGAGTGTAATGCTACAGGTGGCAGAAGATTCAAGCAATTTATATTGAGCCCGCTGGAGGAAGCTGTGGCAAATCTTCTACAGTTTCAGAAACAGCTAAACCCTAAGATAAAGTCGTTTCCAACACTGAGCTGGTGTAGCTGCCAACTTTATTGTTTTGGAAATAAATGTGGACTTGATTCCGGTTTTCAAATAAGGTGCTATTGTTTCCAGCACATCTTTGAAGGCTGTGCCGAAAGTAACTTTTAAACCTTTTAAAAAAATTAGAAGATTAACATTCTTTAAAGCAACAGACTTTGATTTTGATACTCACTTTTTATCCGGCAGATTAAAGATATTGGATTTCTGTATGAGAAGTCTTCTTTCCAATACTAGATTTTCTTTATTTTCTTCATCACTGGTATCAGAATTTAAATTACACATAAAAAACATTTTTTCGCAAAAATAATAAACAAAATAAATCTGCCGACTCAATTTTTAGAGATGTGTTTTTGTTTAAATCGATAAACTGTCGACGTCGTTACAACACTGTTTTAGAATACCAATTTGGTGTCGAAGTGATGTCGACGTCGAAGCAAAGTGATGATGACTCAAAAACGACGACGACATTGATAACGACAACTAAAATAAGGGTGATTATTTCGTTAAAAATAATCTAAAATGCATATTAAATTAATCGAAAATACAATCAAAAAGAGGACTTCTGATTTTTCATTTTATTCAGCCCATTTTCTTGTTTATTTTCAATCATTGTTTAATAATCGACAAAAGAAGTAAAATCAATCGTAAGTAGTTTAAAATAACCATTAATTTTTAACTGACAAAAAGTAGAAAAAACGATTTTTGAGGTTTGTTTTTCAAAGGGAATTTTTTTTTTTTTTTGTATGTAATTTTTCAACACACAACACACACAGACGTATATATTTTTTTATTTTCTTGTGTGTATCTATATTTGAATAATTTCTTGTAATTTTTATTGAAATAATTTTGTATATAAAGAAACTATTTTGGTAAAAAATCAATAAGGAATTATATGAATTTATATTTTTAAAAACAGAAAACATAAAATTTTACATTTAACAGAAAATATCAACTCCTACTGAATGTTTGAAAATTTTTATAGTTTGTTTTTTGAGTAACTGATTCAAATAGTTAAAAAATATATTTCTATGAATTTCAATTGATTCTTCGTTTAAAACATTACTTTTTAAATAAACTACATTTGGTTACGGAAAATATATTGTGAGTGTAGTTTCACAAAGTTAAAATGTAAGGCGTAAGGACCGAGAATTAGTTTAAAAAAGGAATTATAGAAATGCATGATTATTTTTAATCACGGTTGAACGTTAAGATTTGAAAAAAAAATTAATTTCATTAAAAATCACATTTTTGTAAGTTTTGACAAAAAAAAATGTTTGGAATCAATGAAAAATTAAATCCTTAAAATCATTTCCATTTTTTTGCTGGGTTGTACTAAACTGACTTATTTATAATTCCTTATGTACTCGTATATTGTTTTTAAATATTTTTATATTTTGTTTGTAAATTTTATTATAAATTTAAAAGTTTTTTTTTGAAACTAATTGCAAATTTTTGGCATAGTTATATGTTTCGAAAAAATTTGAGCCAAAATACAAAATAAAACTTTAATAATTACAAGTAAACCTATTGTAAGAAAAACCCGGATATATTTTTTGCCTATTATATTTAGCAAGGGTATTCCCCTAAGAAAAAAATTCTGTTACAACATGGTAAATATATTAAAAAGGAGCAGAGCATCAGGAAATGTCGAAAATTGAAAAATTTCGAAAAATCTACCGAAAGGGTAAACGAATTGGATTCTATTAACGCAGTTAATTATAACGTAAATTGCCGTTGTTTTCACTGTATTAAATTTGAAACAGTATTTAATCGGTATTGGTATATCTAACGATTATGATATCCTTCTTTTCTTTTAATTTGTTAATTAACATTAAGCATTTTTTATGTAAACTAATTTATGTTGTGAATACTCTTATTATGTGTCTACAGTGTTAAATGCTGACACTTTATGTTTAATTGAAAATCCCAATTAACCTTTTTGAGTGATCTTTAATAGAGAATAACGCCCAGCTTATTTAATTTTTATTATTTTTTATTTTTTTAAATTTTCAATGTTGTGTCTCTTTTTATATTTTTTATTTTTAATTGTCTAGAGTTTGATATAAAAGACATATAAATTTGACCTTTAGTCTGTATTTTTGATTAGATAGTGCAAATTTAAACAATTGTTGTGTTGTTAAATTAAAAAAAAAGTTAAAAGTATTATTAAACCTTGCAATTAAATATCAAGGAAGGAGTGTTGAGATTCAAAGTTATTTATAGCATAACCATTTTTTTAAACAATTTTTAAACATATTACGGTATTTAAATTTTTGAACTATCAAAATAAGTAGTTCTAAGAAAATCATTAAACTAATTTAAATGTATCATTTATATAATATTTTCCTTAATATGTAAATCGCACATTGGTTCAAAATCATTTTTCTAAAATAATTCAGGCGTTTTTTACTGGTCGGTGTTTTATGAAATTGCATACATTCACAGCCAAACTAATTTCGAGCTTAAGTTGTGACCGCAAAACCCACAGGCCTACTAGGAGCTTTGACATTAGCCCCAAAGTACACTCAGATAAAAAAGTATGTAAAAGTTACAGAAAAATCTGTAATTATATGTACTATATTAAATTTTATTTTTTTTTAAATTGCCTTATATTTTGTCATATATACTTATATATGGCTTATACAGCACCATTTATAGATTTATATGCTACCTAATATTTGAGATATTATAATATATGGTCCATTTTTTAAAATATTTTTAATATAGTCTTAGATACAAAATATTTTTGATATGCTATAATATATAATTATAGATTATCAAACACATTATTTTATATGATATAAGATATGGTACAATACGAGTATTTGCCAACAAATTTGAGAAATAATCATATATGATTCCATATTTGGAGTACTTTTGATATGATAATTAGATATAATTATATGTAATTCCATGTCAATGCACTCACAATATTATTTTGTTAAAAACAACTTAAAATTCATATTAAATTAATCGAAAATACAGTCAAAAAGAGGACTACTGATTTTCCATTATATTCAACCCATTTTGTTGTTTATTTTTAATCATTGTTTAATAATCGGCTAAAGTAAAAACAATAGAAGATTCTTTTAAAACAATCATCAAATTTTTACTGACAAAAAGTTAGAACAACTACTTTTGTGGTTTGTTTTTCAAATTGAAATTTTTTTATTTGCATGTAATTACAAAACAGAACACAACACATGCAGATGTATATATTTTTATTGGCTTTGTGTGTATGTATATTTAAATAATTTATTGTAATTTTTATTGAAATAATTTTGTATATATACAAACTATTTTGGTAAAAAAACAAAAAGGAATTATATGAATTTATATTTTTTGAAGCAGAAAACAAAAACATAAAATTTTACATTTAAAAGAAAATATCAACTCCTACTGAATGTCTGTAAATTTTTATAGTTTGTTTTTTGAATGACTGATTCAAATAGTTAAAAAATATATTTCTATGAATTTCAATTGATTCTTCATTTAAAAACAAACATTACGTATTACTTTTTAAATAAACTACAGTCGGTAACGGAAAATATTATGTGAGTGTGATATCGAATCCCAGCCATGGAGATAACAATTATTTTTTTTTTATATATTTTGATTTTCTTATTAATATTTATTACAAAGCTTGCAACAGAAAATTTTGCTGTTATTACAGGAAATTTTGCTAATTTGAGCCCAGCGGCAATTTTTTGCTAATCTAATGAAATTAGTAGAAAAATTAGTAGCCGCTACTAAATTTAAGTAAACTTTTTGTAAAGTGAAATTTCAAATCGGTTTGGTAAAATCAGCAAAAAAATTTACTAAATACTATAATATTAGTACAATCAAATTAGTATAAAAAATTAGTAAGCGCTACTAAATTTTAGTAAATTGCTGTAAATTCAATGAATTGAATGAATGTATAAATGTAGCAAAATTTTAAATCAAAAAAAAATTTGAAATGCACAATTTAACTTAAGTATTTTTAGATACACTTGTTATACTTTATTCTGCTAATTTCTTTAAAATTGACTTATACGAATTCAAATATACAAATTTATATTTTTCTTTATCCAGCAACAGTTTTTATTTAACTTATATTTTTTTAAAAAATATTTCAGAAAAAATTAAAAAATAAAAAAATTCAAAGGCTTAAAAAATAGTAAAAACATAAACAAATTTATTATTTTCTTTTTATTTGCTAATTTTGTTTTAAAAATTATTAAAAATATTAGATTTTAAGGTCAATATTTTTAGATTTTAAGGTAAAATTCTAATTGTTTTAAGGGCTGGTTGATTTTTAGAACTAAAAAGTTTTTAGTGATATCTTAAGTAAATGTCCTATTTTTGGGCATGAGTCGATTGTAAAAAGTACTCTTCTACTTCCGATGCTTTTTTCAACCTAAGTAACATTTTAAGGCAATTTTAGTTTGTATGTATAAGTTTTAATTATTAGAAATAAAATTTTCTTCAACATCTACTTTTTTCAAATTAGTAAATGTTTTTGCTAATTTTAGCAAATCGGTTTTTAAAAATTTGTAAAATGATTTCTGAAGTCAGCAACAAATATTTGTAAATATTGTATAAAAATTATATAATTTGTAAAATGTAAATAGGAAAAAAAAATTATCGAATAATAATTTTTTTTACAAAAAATCAATACAAAACTAGTAAAGTGGGATTGAAAACCGTTTATAAATTTTTTAATAACTTTTTTTCTGATTGTAGTTCCATATAATTAGATATGATCTTTGTTTTCAAAAGTCCTGTTAGTGGTGAAAACTCTTAATTATTATTATTAAGTTTTAATTATTATAATTTTTCTGGCCGAAATATGTTCATAAGTAATAATATATAACTAAATATAATTGTATATAATATGTATTATATATAATCAGACAAGTAAAGTAACAATGTAGTCTAATTCAGTAACATAAGTCCCGAACATTTAATTATATATAATACAATTACACGAAAAATTAAGTCTTATAAAGCCAGCTATTATGTATAGCTGTGTATGACTAAGTAAGGTAAGAGTTCGACTACAAATCTGGCAGTTATCTGGCAGTTCGGGTTCAAAGCCCGCCGGCATTGCTTTTTAGACTCAATTTTTTATTGTAAATTTTTTTTTTTTTATATATTTTTTTTAGAAACTAGATTCCATACACTATATTGTTGGATCTAATGTGACACAATTTAATCTGCCATTTTTTGGATTAATTTAGATCTTAGTAAGTCCCAAAAAATATGGCTGGATCTAATTTGATCAGTAATTGTTCACATCAATTACTTTCTAACTTAATCGCCAAAAAATTTGCTGGATCTAATATGATATGTCAGTTTTCGGATCAAATAACATCAGCTAGATATTAGAACCGATATTAAAGAATATCAAATTGTGTATGAATAAATATTGCACCAAATACTCCGGTACCCATATTACTCTGGTACCCATATAAAAATTATAATATACATGATACATGATTTCATGTATGAAAATATATAGTTTCATAAATATGTTATTTATGGCATGTATGGGAAAATATGTGAAATTATACATGCGCATAAAAAGTGCATATATGGTTATGTATGACATAAGGTATTAAAATATATGGCATATATTGTTTGATATATAATATTTAATATTTAATATATAATATATAATATTTTATATATAATATCCTATTTTTTAAATATAACTCATGCATGTTCACACATATAGCATTCCTTTAGAAAAGTCTAAAAATCGATGAATTCATGTATGATCCTATTTTTTTACTTTTAAATCATATAAGTTCATATATCATTGATTTAGAAAAAAAATCGTTTATTTTTATTTTTTAAAAATTATTGAAAGTCAGATTTAGAGTTTGCTGATTTATCAGTCACAGAATTTGAAACCGTTTTTGTTTTAAAAAAGTCTTATTTTAATGAAACCGTTTTTGTTTTAAAAAAGTCTTATTTTAATGAATTAGAGTAAAAATATATAATTTACTTTTTCAATAGATAGATTACAGTGCATTTAGTTCAAAAGTAACTTTTATCGGAATATAATATAACGGGATATAAAAAAAATATTGATATCATCATTATGGACATATACGATCTAAACTATATGATCATATATGACCATGTACGGCTATATTACCCCAATTTTCGGAACCGAACAGATGAAAATATATGCATGATAATATATGATCATTTTCGCCTGGAATATAAATTTTTTAAAGTCCAGGTATAAAATTTTGGACTGAGTTTCTAGTTAATAGTATACCAAGCTTATAGTATATGCTTAGAATCGGTTAGAGCTACCTTCTATAGAAAGATTCATTTTAAACATCTTGTTAAATTTGGGTTGTGAATGTTATATAGGACCGGAAATCATGACTCCCAATTTAAAGAAATCCGGCCCTACCGGAATTTTTATTACTTCCTAAAATTTTAACCCAATGTTACTTGATCACTTTCACTTACTTTGGCTAATTTACGGCAATGTAATTATCTGGTAAAAAAACGGCAAAATTATTTTTACAACATTTTGTTTCTGATCCACTGTGTGTCGTAAAAATAGTTTCCGCCCAAAAATATGCTTCCAAAAATATTTGTTGTCAGACTAATATGTAGTAAATCGATAATGATGAAAAGTGTTGCTGTTAATGGTTTTAGTGATGTGGTTACAATTTTTGTAAAAATACTCCCTCTCAAACATATATTTAAAAAATTCAGCTATAGAAGGATGATATCAACAAAAAATTTCAATTATCTTTCAAGCTTTTATGAAAAACAAAAAAAAAAAAACTGAAGCCAAAAATACTTTACCAAATTAATTTTAATATCAACTACTTCACATCTAAAAACACTATAAACATACTGTCTGTCGATAGAGAAGAGGATGAGAATGATGATGATAATGATGCTGCCAATGTTTTTTTTTTTTTTGTAATAATTTTTGAAATTTCGGATCTTTACACATCCATACATGATGATGATGATGATGAAAATATTTGTGGTTGTTATACTATCACTTTGTTGTGAATGTGTAGTGAAGTTTTTGAAAACAAAAATTTTTTTATGTGTTTGGCTCAAAAATGCATGTTAAGAATTTTCTTCTGTAGGATTTTTTTTTGTTCGTTTAGCGGAGATTTTTTTTGTAATTAACACAATATCAAGTTTTTTTTCTTTTTTTTTATAGGTATAGTTGAATGTTGTAAAAATATAGGTGTCATAATAGCGGAAAAACTGAGTGAAGAGACAAAGTTTTGTGTTAAGAATTTTTTGTTAAAAAATATAAGAAAAAATTGTATTTGAAAACTTTTTAATTAGTGTAAATAATTGAAAATAATAACATCACTAATTAGCGTAAATATAAATGTTGATAATATTTGTTAAACCTTGAGGCGGGGTTTTTCTTGCCACAAAACTAAAGTATATTATTTGGTGTAATTGTACAAGTACACTTAAAATAGTTTGTAAGTTAAAATAACAGAAAATGTAATTTACAAGAAATAATATTTCATTTAAAAATCGGTCTATTTAATTTTCGTTTAAATTAAATGCCTTTTATTATTTATTTTTAAGTGTTGATTAAACTGCCACATCCGCAAGAAACAAATGATGTAATCAGTTAAAATAAATGTAAAAATTTTACCTACCAATTCCTTAAAAATAAATGATTTATTTGAAATCGTTTCCCTTTTTGTGTTTTTTTTTTAATATACGATGCAAAATGTATGTACACATAGCTATAGACACTTTTTGTTGAATGTGATTGTGTATGTATGTGCATGTTTATGCAGTTCTTGTAATTTGAATTGAAATAATTTTGTATATATACAACCAATTTAAATAAAAAAAACAAATTGAAATTTTTTGAATATTTTTTTTGAAACATTTAAAGTTTGTAATAACTGTTACGGGCAAAAATAAATTACAAATTTCCGTTTTGTGGGTAAATTTTTATTAAATTTCAAACAAATGAAAAAATAAATGAAACTGAAAAAAATCGGTAAATGATAGTAAATCATTTCGAATAAATGTATAAAAAAGTAAATATATGTAGATATTTATTTGAAAAATAAATGCACCTTCCTTTATTTTTTAATGAAACAGAAAACTTTTTTATTAAACTACAAACAGTAAACTACATAATATTTTTAGTGTAAAAATGGCTTAAATTAGGTTGTGCCGAATTGAAATGAAAAAAATTTTTGAAGTGAAAATCTTTTTTTGATGTGAAAACAATTTTTGTGATAGAAAAAAGTTTTAGTGATAAAAAAATTTGTTTGTGGTGAAAAAAAGTTTAGTGGTGAAAAAAATTTTTGAGGTGAATATAAAATATTATTACTTTCTAAGCGACTGGTGGAGAAATATGAAAAATATTTTTTTTTACTAATCGCAAACTCGCTTGCGTCTCCGCGCCGTGACCACCATTTCAACAGACAGACCGACAGACGGACACCACTCAATCGACCTTAAATCGCATAAGGATCTTGAATATATATAGTTTATGGAGTCTTAAACCTATATTTCGGCATGTTACAAACGGAATGATAAACTGATATTTATATACGAGGGCGGCTCAATAAGTCCGTGACTTTTCGAACTTCCCTCGTAGTTATATAAAACATACAACCTCGTGGCTTTTTTTAAAAATGGAAAAAAGTGAATTTCGAGTGCTCATTAAACATAATTTTTTGCGAAAAAAAACCGTCAATCAAACCGAGAAAAAGCTTGATAAATAATATGGGGACTCTGCACTATCGATTTCAATGGTTAAAAATGGCTATTTCCTATTTCCAAACCTAAAGAAATGGCTCGGTCGAAAGAGATTTAGCTCCAACGATGAAATTATTGATCAAATAAATGACTATTTTATGGACCTCGAAAAATCCTATTTTTTGTAAGGGATACAAAAATTGGAGAAAAGTTGGACTAAGTGTATAGAGTTAAAAGGAGATTATTTTGTAAAATAATTTTTTTTTTGCAAAAAAACTGTGTTTTATTCAAAAAGTCACGGACTTATTGTTCCACACTCGTATCCTCATTTATCCAGCATTTATGGTGGAGGGTATAAAAATAGTGCTTAAAAGCAGGCAACATTTTCTTTAGGTTCTTCTGCAATAGAAAGTACGCTTTACATTAACATAATTTTGCAGCCTAAAAATATTCCACAAAAGATTGTTTGAATTGCAGATAATTAACTGCAATGATTTATACTAAATGTATTGAAATATCTTCTGCTAATTTTTAAACTTTAAAATCGATAATGCAGGGTATAATGAAAAAATTCAATGAATAGAGGTTCAAATTCAATTGAATTTTTAACAAATATTTTAATTGAATCTTAGATCAAATTTTTGTGAG
The DNA here is from genome assembly GCA_949748255.1 of Eustalomyia histrio. NCBI lineage: Eukaryota > Metazoa > Arthropoda > Insecta > Diptera > Anthomyiidae > Eustalomyia > Eustalomyia histrio. Next base: position 58,824,396 of record OX456525.1, on the reverse strand, counting down.
TACGAGACTAAAATAATGTACGTATAACTATTTAATTAAATAGACTAATTTATGGCCGATTTCATTAAAATTGCATTGGAATAAAATTATTTTCTTTTTCCTTATCTTAAGTAAATTAATGATAATGATTTTATAAGTGGTAAAAAAATATTCTTAATTTCTCGGCACCAACATTGTTAAAATTCTAAAATTTTCTGTATACAAAAAAACTTCACATTAAAATTTAATAGTTTTGCAAAAAATATCTTTATCTTATTTTTTTTATAGAGTTTTTTGTTGTTGTCAATAAATTACAACCATTTAAGAGATTTAAGATATTTACCAAGTTCCTTGTTGATTTTGCAACAATAAGAATAACAACTACAATAAATAGCAAACAAAACATATCATGTTTTGTTATGTTATGTTTGTGTCTAGCTGATTTTTAAGATGTCTATAGTCAAATGTTTCCATGTCGTCTCTTATGGAGAGCATACAAAAACTTTAAAACACCTACACATTTCCTTTTTTAGAGTTGTTTTTTTTTATTATTTCATTTTTTCATTATATACATAAATATTTTTCTATTCAACTTTTAACTACAGAAAACTTTATTACATTTAATTTGTTGTTAGCTCCTCTCCAGTCTTTGGACTCTAACAGATATGTACTACCATATTTTTGTTATTATGATGTATTTTGATATTTCAAACAAAAATTATTATTAGACGACAATGACTGAGATGATGGTTGTAAAACTGCACCCGCCTTTTAGCATAAATATTTTATGATTTTAGCATAATAATAGCGATTATGAGTTTGTAAAGACTTTTATTTAAGTTTAAATGGAAGCTGCCTGTTTTTTTTTTGTTTCTCTTCTTTTTGTAGTTGATTTGGTTAAGAGTCTATTGGTCAAACCTTAATGCTGTCTGTCTAAAATTTACCAGTAGATTTTGTATATGCATTTTTATTTTATTTATTTTCAAGAATAAATTTAAAGTCTGCTGTACATATTTTGTGTTTGTGTGTGTGTGGATTATGACTATAATTTATTTAAAATACTTAAAATTTGTCAAGAGAATTTGTCATTTATCTTAATAGTTATAGTTGCTAAAATATAGGTTTTATTTTTTATTTTAAGGTAGGTGACTGTAAAATATATTTATGTTATTTTTGTTAAAATGAAAATTTGGTTCGGAAAAGAATAATTGCTGCACGACAACAAAAATAGAAGGAATTTAATATTTAGCTGTTAGATAGAGGTTTTCTGAAATGTTTTTTTTATTTTAATTCTATAGATGCGTCTGATCGTTAATGTTGCCACAAATAGCCCAGAATATGATAAAAGAGCTTTTAAATTTTTTGGCCGTTTTTTTGGTTTAATTTATGGAATTTCATGAACTTTTTTAGTTAAATCCATTTTTTAAGCTTTTGCAATTAGATTTTATTAAATTTAAGCGCCTTAAAAAGGCGCTTAAAACTTAAAAAGTTAGCAATTTTTTAAATTTTTTTAGCGATTTTTTTTTGATGAGTTTTTTAAATACTTAGTGATTTTATTAAATATCAGCGCTTTATTAAATTTTTGCAATATTTTTCGACTTTGGCTGTCTGCATTAATTTATTTTATATTAAAGATTTTTTTAGCTAGCGATTTTACATGTTTTTTTTTCAATTTAAGCGATTTTATTTACTGTGGCTATTTTTTAATTTTAACGAATTTTTTTATTTTGACGTTTGTTTAAATTAAGTAAGTTTTTTTTAACAGTTTTTCAATTCTTGAGATTTTTTTTAAATTTGGGAATCTTGTAAAATTTTATAGATTTTTTTTTAGGGATTTTTGCTATTTGGGTTATCAGTATAACAAAATATTAGCGACATGCCGCAATGCCAAAAAAGTTCAGTAAGGTTTGCTATTTCACCATGAATAGAATAACAAACGAACATTGTTTGCAAATCATTCAATCAGGAAAGTGAAGATCCACTTTGCTATCAAAAAATTGTCTTCACAGACGAAGCTCATTTTTGGCTCAATGAGTATGAATCGCCGAATTTGGTGTGAAAAGCAGACAGAGACAGCTTAAGAGCTGCTAATGCACCCTAAAAATGCACTGTTTGGTGCGGTTTGAGGGACGGCGGCATCATTGAACTGTATTTCTTCAAGAACGATGAAAATCGCAACAATACAGTCAATGGAGCACAGTACCCTGCGATGATTAGCGAAATTTTTTTTGCCCAAAATGCAAGAATTGGAATCGATTGACATGTGGTTTCAACAAGACGGTGCCACATGCCATGCGATACCATGAACCTATTGAGAGACGAGTTTGGTGAGCAATTAATCTCACGTTATGGAGCAGTCCATTGGCCGCCAAGATCACGCGATTTGACCCCACCAGACTATTTGTTTGTGGGGATACGTGGTTTTTTATGTACACGAACAAGCCAGACACAATTCCAGCCCTGAAAGACAACATTACAGATACATTTGTGAGGTATGTCAAAATTGGAGCTCACGGATATACCACCTATGGCGTAGCCGCGGAAATAAATATTTTATTCACTTTTGCAAATTTTCTGTTTTTTTTTTAAATTTTAAACCCAAACGGTTATTATAGATTTAATTAAATTTTAGCGCTTTTTTTATTTTATTAATTTTTTTAGCGATTTTTTGCTTTTGACGATCTTTTTTTTATTAAATATAAGCATTTTTTTCGACCGGCTATTTGCATATTTTTTTTTAATTTCAGCAATTTTTTAGCTAGCGATTATTCACATTCTATTGAAGTTTTGTTTTGTAAATTAAGCGATATTATTTATCTTAACGATTTTTTTAATTTAAGTGATTTTTTATTTTGACGTTTGTTTAAATTTAATGATTTTTTTTTTAATTTAAGCAGTTTTCTAATTCTAGCGATTTAATTTTTGTCAATTTTTGCAATTTTTGGAATTTTTGGAATTTTTAAAAAATTTGATCGATATTTTTAGAGATATGAGCCATTTTCCAAAACAAAAAAAAAATATATATATATATGCGAGTACATATCGCTCATATACTTCAAGACTGTCATAACTCAAAAAAATCGATTTTACAGAAAACGCGTTTAAAGTGTTGATTTTAGCCTAACTACTGAGAAAAGTACAAAGCACTTTTGGTCGCCACTCAATGAGAAAAAAAGAGATATCAATACCATTTTTTGATATGTAGATTGTGGTAAGACCCATATTTCTGCATTATTAACTCAAAAACCAAGTTTCTTGACTTATGACATTCTTGAAATAAATGATCGATATATTGATGACTTTATTATATGAAATGATGAAGAAGTTAATACACATCTTTCAGAAAATTTTATGAAAAATTTAATTATATTTATGAAACGATTCACAAACGATTTATAAAAATTCAGCGACTCCATTCTGACCATTTTTTTACCTCTTTTCGCATTCTAGTGATTTGTTTTAACAAATTAAATTTAAAACTAAGGGATATTTTACAGGTTGGTTGAAAAGTTCCTGCGCTCACCAAGAGATGGCACTGCTAGCTCCAAACTTTTTTTTCTCAAGTTGGTATAACTGTCCTGAGAACACATGCACAGTTGCAAGTCATTCTGTCAATTCTTTCTTTGTTTACAAGTCATTTGAAGTTGACGTGTCATTGATTTTTTTTAAATATGGAAAAAATTGAATACCGTGCAGTCATTAGATTATTTGTTTTGAAGGGTTTACAAGCAAAGGAAATTTATGAACAGTGGTTAGAAGTGTATAAGGAGTCCTCACCTTCAAAACGCACCGTTGAATTTTGGGCTGGTGAATTTAAACGTGTTCGTACCAGCCTTAAAGATGATCCACGCGAAGGACGACCAAAAACTGCAACCACAGCAGAAATCATTGAGCAGGTACATAATATGGTTAGTGAAGATCCAAGTTTGACTAACGCCATAGGCATCTCAGACGAACGAGTACTCCATATTTTACATGAAGAATTACGTATGAAAAAACTGTTTGGAAAGTTAGTGCCGCACACATTAACAATTTAACAAAAACTGTATCGAAAACAAATTTCTCAGCATAATTTGGAGCGTTTAAAGCCGAATAAAACCGACTTCTTGCATCGTTTTATAACTATGGATGAGACTTGGATCTACCACCATGATCCGAAATTGAAACAAGAACGTTTACAGTGGACTGAAGCTGGTTGTTCAGGTCCAAAGCAGGTGAAGTCACAACGATACGCAAAGAAGGTTATGACATCAGTTTTTTTTTGATGCAAAAGGAATTTTGCTGATTAATTATCTTCAGAAAGGTAAAACAATCAACTCTGAATATTATTGCAGCCTTTTGGATCAGCTGGATGAAAAAATTCGTGAGAATAGACCTGGTTTAAAGAAGAAAAAAATCATTTTTCATCAAGACAATGCTCACAAAAGTGTTTTGACGATGGCTAAATTCAAAGAATTAAAGTACGAATTGCTTAAAAATTCACCGTATTCACCAGATTTGGCTCTCAGTGACTACTATCTCTTCAGAAATCTCAAACAATTCCTTCGTGGAAAGCATGTTTCGTCGAATGAAGAGGCCATAGCAGCCGTAGACGGTTATTTTGCAGAGCTTCCGGAAAACCATTAAAAGGATAGGATACAATTATTGGAAGATCATTGGAACAAGTGTATTGAGCTTCTAGGAGAGTATATTGAATAAAAAAATATATTTCGTAACAAAAACAGTATTCTTTCATTTCGAGCGCAGGAACTTTTCAACCAACCTGTATTGTCTTAAGATAAAAATTATCTTCTTAAGCAATTTTTGATTTCAATTAAGTAATTGTTTTAATTAAGTTATTTTTTAATTTAATTTCAGCGATTTTTAAAAAATTTCCATTCATGTTTGTGTGTGCAATTTTGAATTTGCACATTGATTTCTTGATATGAGCAGTGCAAATAGAACTTCTCACATTCGCATGTGGAAGATGTGAATACAAGCAAGTTTTTAAAGACCTGAAGCCTGTTAAATTCTTGTAGGACTTGTAACTACCCAGGAAAAAATGTATAATCGGTTCCCAATTACACTGGTTCCACTAGAAGCAATTTCATGGTACTGTTTTCGAAGTGGTTCCAAAATGATTAGTTTTTTTAAAGCAATATGAAACAAAAATCAACGGTGTCAGAAGCGACAGTAAAATGGGTTATAAAAGAAAATTAGTTGTTCTAAACCCTTTGTTTGGAATACACAATTTTGTTGGTTATTACCACTTTTTCCTTGATTCTAGCGGTTGACACTTTAAAAGATAATCTATCGTTTACATAATCTTTAAAATTTTTAGTTATGTATAAGTGTGTATTTTCTGTGTTGTCAGCTTTAAAATTTTAAATTTATAGCCTACATTTTGGCTTAATAATTAACAAAAAATTGTAGCATACATTTTTTTTTTTCGAAAAGAAAAATTGTTCATGTTTTTTTTTTGTATGAAAATAAAACAAAAATAACAAATAAACTTTTCCTTTACATGTTCACCACCCCATTCTTTAACTTTTATACTCTTTATCATTGTGTAGTTCTTTAAATTTTATTTTATTTAAGTTCTGTTTTTTTTTTTATTTTGTTAACAAAAAAGAAACATGATTCTTTTTTAAGTCAAAGTTCACTTGTAAAAGCTATGGAAAATATATCCTATTCTACCATTTACTATGTAGCACTTTGTTAGCGTTAACGTTTGTTGCTTTAGCTGTCGTCGGCGACATTGTTGTTGTTGTTTGTTATTTAACTTCCGTTTATTTTTCACACCTTTTGTTACTCTTTATTTTTATGCAACCTGCCCCTGCTTTTAAACAACAATCCCTTCCTATTGACATTAACATCCTGACTGGAGCTGTTTGCTTGTTAACCAGCCTTATGTTGGCCATCTTTACTCATCCCTTTTACACAGAAAACAAACTAAAAAATGTAAAGTTTAAAATTTGTTTACTTTTGTAATGATAGTCTCCCCAAAAACACATAAACAGCAACAACTTTTTTCTATACAATATACTTTCAACAAAGTTGCTAAAGAGGATTTTGTTGTTGTTGTTTTTGTTTTTTTTTCTGTAGTACTATAATGTGTATGTAATTGTTTATTGTTAAAATTTTGTTTCAATTGGGTTGCATCAAAGAGGATGAGAGAATGGTGTAGGACGACTTGGTTTGCTTGATGTAATGTGAAAGTGTAAACAATTTTCCTGTTATAATGTCTGACTTTTTGTTTACATTTATGTTTTGTAAACATGTTCCTTTCTCTTCGAGGTATAGAATGTTTGTTGCTGTTTTTTATTCGCAAAAAGTTTATGTAAATTTTTATATACCAATTGTGGCATGTTCTTATTTTCTAAAGCCAGTCCACGAAAGTATCAAATTATTTATGTGTTTTGTTTTTAAAAATGTAAAGAATATTTTTGGGTAAAAATTCTAAATAATTTAGACTTGCTAAATTATCAAAAAGTAAATAGAGCAGCGGGTTTCCCATTAACTTTTACTTGACAGACCCATTAAGACAGTTTTATTAGCTTACGGACTCTTAAATTTTGAAATTTTTTAAATTGAAATAAAAACAGTTGAAAGATTTTCGGAAAAAAAATAGTGGTAGTAATAATTATGAAAAGTGGAAAAAAGTTTTTATTACGTTATTTGCTAGATAAAATTATTGGAAGAATCTTTTAATTAAATTAAAAAAACTCTAGGATTTTGAGGGGTTTTCTATAAAAAAGATTCTAAACATCTGTAATTTTTTAAAACGAAAATTGATTTTTAAACACACACTGATGATTTTTTTTTCGAAACTGAGAAAGTTCTCTATGGGAGAAATCAAAAAAAGAATAAACAAAAAAAAAAAATAATAATAAAAATTGCCGGAATCTAAAAAGTCCTAAGAATTCGAACAAACCAACTTTTTATTAGAGTTTCTTTTTAGGCTACATATGTATATTTCTGATTTCCTTCAAAAGTTTTGGAATTCGCGCTTTATTTATTATATTTTGGATTTTTTAAATACAATTTTAGCAACTGACATTGGAAGATTATTTATTATTACCTTCTTATTTTTAAAGATTTTTTTTCAAATTCTTTTTGGACCCCTTTGGATGCAGCTACGGACCCTCAGAGGGTCGCGATCCCCCATTTGGCACCCTTGAACAAGAGCTTAGTGCTGAAGAATACAAACTTAGGAAAATTTGATTAGTCTGCAAATGAAATTCGGTTGCTATGATTTAAATCGGCTGGTACACTCAGGGAAAAATTTCCCTTGTTAAAACGTTCATATCTGATCAGATATGACCATAATTTAATTTATCCAATTAACTCGTTAAAGGTGCGGGGCTTGCTTGCGTATAACAAGGACTTCAAATATTCCCAGATGCAAAAGCCCGGGACAGTTAAATCGGGAGAACTGTCTGACCCAGCCAAATCGCTGCAACGCGAGATTACACGCACTCTATTCTTCAAAATACGCATTTTCACGTGCACAAGTCTTCCAAATCCAGATCACTAACTTCCGGTAATGGTGCTTCATGATTTGTACCTCAAAACCAAGAATTTTGCTTGTAGTTCATGATAAATTTTCATAGAAAATCCTCCGCATAAATATGACGCGTTTTTGAGGCCTATAGCGATTCACTGTTATCTGTATATATAAAAAATTGTTGCAAGTGTGTTGTGACTTTATAACTCACGAACGGTCAAACTGAATCCGATTAAATTAGATTTATTCGTATGGTCGTGTAGATGGTTTGCACGAAATCGGTCGACGCGTTCGTGAGTTATGACTTTTTATGTGAACACGTGATTTTGTCCATATAAAAAAAAACAACAACAAATACGTAGGCGCCCATACATACCGCGTGTGCGGTATGAATTCTGTGTGCTGACTTCATACACACGGTAAATACACGTTGTAGCGCATACACGCATAACATTGGCGGATTGAGAAACCAATGAATTTGATTCAATGTTAATATTCATGCGTAGCGAAGCAAGCCGGGATCCGCTAGTACACTATAAATTTTGCCCGTGTCTACTTTAGAAATATCAAAAAACAAACTTACATACGATACAATTCGCACAAATGGCAACACTTACCAATAGTATGATATTTATTGTCCCACCTTGTATATAAGCTTTTTTAAAACGATTATTTTTATGAATTTTTTAATAAATATGATGAAGGGTTTTATAAAAATTTATGTTAAATGTATTATTAATCTTTATTATTTCATAAAAAAAAACTCTTACAAGTTAATTTTTTTTATGCAAAATACTGCTTTTTGCAATTCACATTAAGTTTGTATTTTAATTAATTAAAATGAAAAAACTTTATTATGTCGATGAAACTTTTTCATAAATATGATGAAATTTATTCATTATATTGATGAAATTTTTTCATCATATTGATGAAACTTCTTAATAAATATAATGAAACTTTTTTTTATAAATATAAAGAAACTTCTTTATAAATATAAGAAAGTTTCTCATAAATCTTACTTGATATTTATCAAAAATGCTATAATATTTTTACGAAAGTTTTCATAAATATGAAGACAAATGTCATCAATTTGCATTTTTATGGAACAGCTTTATTATATTTATAAAGTGTTGCAACAGATGAAAATTTATTAGGCTGTTTTGATGAAGATTTTTTCTTGAGTCTACAACCGAATATTGGTTTACACTATAGAATTCGGTTAATTTAACTGAACTTTAGTTGCAGCTCTTAAATTATTCAGCAATCAGATGGAAATATTGTTTAACCAACTGAATTTAATACATCTTAATTTGCTTAGCACTTTAAATTGCTGTGTGCAATTTCGAATGTCAAATTTTAATGGAATTAATAATGGTTAGTATTGAATTGTGGTTATTTTAGGTAATTGAAAGAAACTACAAATATTTTAAAAAAATATCATTTGAACTCTAACTATTTTGAACTGATAGGTAAAAATAAAATTTCATTTTATTTCAAAATACTTTTTGCTGGACAGTCTTTATCTTTATTTTATTTTTCGTACTTTTGCTATTCTATAGTGTTTTATATTTTGATTAATTTATGAGTTTTTTTCAAGTTTAATTGTTTTTGTAAACAAAAAAAGTTTGTATAGCATTTAGAAAAAGGGGAAAATTTAAATATATTTTTAGATATTAAATAAGGAAGTGCAAAATATGTTCTTATCTTATGAAAGACATTAAAAAAATATTTTAATACTCAAGGTTTTTTTTTTGCATCGACTTCCACTAAAACTTTTCTAAAGTATCATAATCCTTAAGTATTTATCTTAAGCCAGCATTAAAGGTCAAAAAACTTCATCAAATTGCTTTTTCCATCAATAGCCCTTCTGGAAATATATGGGTTCTTCTTAAGGGAAATGTTCAAGGGTATTTTAGGACCTCGTAAGCATCTAAAAAAATATTTTTTTTAAATTGTCCTTATAAGAGTTGCTCGAAAATTTGGCCACATTAAAAGCGCAAGTTCATACAAGATACTTCAATAAATAAATAAAGAGCTCGAGCGAGTCTGCAGTAGAAATAAAAATATTTGAAAAATAGTTAAAAACTTTGAACCAAATTTTTTTTTAGAAAAAAAGTTCGACATTTTGGGATATAAATTCAACAGCGCATGAAAAACTGTGTCAAATAAAATTTTTTGGATATTTTATGCTCTACAATTTTTATAATAGATGTTGGAGCAATAGAAACCGTAATAATTACCTTTACCTTGAATAACTTACGAGGCAGACACGAAATTTTATGAGACTTTTGAGACAACTTAGAATGCCAAAATTACGAAAACCCAGCTTATTATCTTTCATTCCGAGGTTGATCGCTAATTTGACTGGACTATTCAGTCAGTATTCCATTCAATTGTAGCACGAAATAATCGGCAATCATTGCCCGCCGTTCTCATTTTTAAAGAAGTACGGACCGGCCATTAAAGCACACAGTGAGTTTCTGTGGGTGTAAGGGTGACTCTTGAGCTTCGCGTGTATTCTCTTTACTCCAAATACGTCAATTCGGTTTACTCAGATGCCCACTGAGCTAAACAAAATATTGCGATAAAACAGTGGGATGACTTCCAGTTGATTTGGTTCGGTGTGAATGATGATCATTCGGCTTTAATTACTGCATCAGCTGGATCTTATAAGGTCGCATACCGAGATATTTACTCAAAATTTTCCATAAAATGGATGCAAACAGCTGCAGCTACTACTTGCGATGGCGAATCATCTCGTTTGAGACCTCCTCAATACTATAGGGTCCGCCAAATAACTTTTTTTTTTTGAAAATGCTAAAAAAAAACTACTGAATATTTTCTCAAATTTCTTTTTTTATTTAAAAGTGCAATCCTTCCGGTTAATAATGAAAAATAATTTCATTCAAATTGCTACCTCGGCTGGCCATGCAGTAGCCTACACGATCGGTCCAATTTTTAAGCACATTATCGATTGTGTGGAGCTGTATTTCACCAAAGGCTTCACGAATATTGTCCTTTAAAGTGTCAATTGTCTCTGGCTTGTCGGCGTAACACTTATATTTGACGGCACCCCACAAATAATATTCCAACGGTGTCAAATCGCAGCTCCGAGGTGGCCAAACGACATCAGCTCTGCGGCTGATAATGCGAAAACATCGAATGTAGCTTCGGCTGTGTAACACGTAGCGCCGTCCTGTTGAAACCAAATGTTGCCAATATCCTCCTCTTCAATTTTTGTGAACAAAGATTCGTTCAACATGGCCCGATAACGATCGCCATTGACTGTAACGGCCAGCCGAGGCAGCCATTTGAATGAAATTATTTTCCATTATTAACCGGAAGGATTGTACTTTCAAATAAAAAAAGAAATTTGAGAAAATATTTAGTAGTTTTTTTTATAGCATTTTCAAAAAAAAGTTATTTGGCGGACCCTATACTTTTGATAGCAGTTATTATTTCATCAACATACAACATTTTCGCGGATGCGTATTACGAGAGCGGATCAAAAAGTCCGTTACTTTTTGAATTTTCTGCCTCTTAACTGAAAAGCCAACATTGTTCCTGCCAACAAGCATCTGTAAGTTGACTCCTGTTAAAAGTTGAACAAGCTGCGTCATTTAATTTCTGTTTGACAGCCATTGATAGCAGACAACAGCGTGATTTGATTTTTGGGATTGGGGAGAAATGAAAAATGGCAGTTTCCATGGCAAAAAGTCAATGAATTGCTCCCTCATTCGCCTTATTATCCGGAGTGACTATTTCTTGTTTTCAAACCTATATAATTGTACAAATACCTATTTTGATAACCTCGAAAAATCTTATTTTTTTGGAAGAAAGAAAAATAAATTGGAGAAACTTTGGACAAAGTGCATAGAACTCAAAGAAGATTATGTTGATTTTTTTATCCAAAAACATGTGTTTAATTTAAAAAGTCACGAATTTATTGACCCAACCTTGTACCATTTAGAATATACATAGTTAATCGAATAAGTGGCTCGGATGGACGATTATGTCAACCGTAAAATGGACGTAACAATTTCCAAGCCTTGTTTTAGCATTCGTCTGTTTATGATGAAATGGCAAACCAAACTGAGCACAATCTATAATATTTTGCCCTGCCAAATCTGACCAATTTGTGATCGTTATCGAAAATAGAACTTCTACAAAAACAACCTTTAAATGTACTTGAAAGATTTTGGGTTCCAGATTGTAAATCTCCATTATGTACTATAGGATTTTTGAGTATTAAAAATCCATTATTAGAGACTATATTAAAGTCTTCGGCACCTTAATCTAAATTTAACGAAACAATATTAAGCTAAATTGTGGGCAATTCTGACTTGCACATTTCTAAAATGATATTTCATTCTCTGAATCTTGTCCACATTTCAAGTGATCATGAAAGTTCCAAAATAGCGGTTTCTTTCGAGTTCAATTATTTTGATTCCGGGAATAGTAACTTTTTCCACTGGATCTATCTATATTTTATATTTTAGAGCAGGGGTTCCCAAAAATTCCTTAAGAAAGAGCAAACACCAATACATTTAAAGAATAACTAATTTTTATTCAATATTTTTTATTGTAAAAAGCAATACATACAAAGAAAAAAGAAAAAAAAAATATTTCATATCATACGTTAAACAAAAACAAAATCTACATTGATGATCGCTGTCGTCAATGTTTACCAGCAAAGCATACGAAAGTGTTGTTGGTTTGCACTTGCGTGCATACATTGAAGAACGACAAAAAAAAACTAATAAGGCAAAGTTGTTTGTGTATTTCGTATTGCTATTGCTGAGTGCTCTATGTGTATTAAAACAATTACTTTTACAAAAACAAATGAGCATCAATCGCATAGGCTTGGACACCCTTGTTTTAGAGTATACCTTAAGGCCATTTACAAACTATGCCTTTCTTATAGCATTGTAATTGTTTTGAAATTCTATTTCATTCAATTCTTAAGGATACTGAATTTACCTTCTGTTACGTCTTATAAAATGTGTGTGTGTGTGTTGATTATAACACTTTTAAAATTAATTACTTCTTTTAATACAAAATTTGTTGTATCTCCCCATAAAAATCAAATTCAAAAACCTAAACATTTGTGCTATAAATTTAAGCCCTTGGCCATAGTTTGGTGTAGACCCTTAACTTAAATGCAAAACAAAACACAGAGACAAGCAAAAAAAAAAACACACTAAAAACTTTACCATTTAAATGAAAAAACAATAAATGAAAAAGGACATAAATTACAAAACTCGGTCGTAGCCAACAAAAAGTCTTTTGTTTTATATAAAACCCTTCTTGCTTCTCGTAACATTCTACATAGATTTGTTGGTAGAGAGCAGATATAAAGAGGGGCATAGAGAAAACTCAAAGCTAGACCATGTTAAATATGCTGTGTTGGTTGTATGTTGTTTGGACAACAACAAAACTTTTTCATATTATAGGAAAATTTTCCATACTGCACATTAAATTCGTTTTCCATGGCAAAAGTATATCGCATAGTTGTATGTTTTGTTCTTTTTTTTAAAACTGTCTCCTGTTGGTTAAAACATATAGTTTTGCTGAAAATTGTTTAACCTTAAAAGTTATAAATTTTAAAACACTTTTTACTCTTCTTTACATAAAAATATATTTACAACACTTTCTGTTGAAAGCCAATAATAATGCTATGTATGTGTGCATTGGTTTACTTATGTGTAAGTTTCTATTTGAATATATATATACAATAAATGTTTTTTTTATTTATATTTACTTTTTTGGTGACAAGTTAAAAATTTGTTAAATATTCACATATTTGCATATTTATTAAGGTTATAATCTGAAATTTCAAAATCTAATGATTTGACACTTTTAGTTTAAATATATTTCTGTTAAAAGAATTTGTGAATTTTAAAAATGCGTAAAATCAGAAACAAGGCGCTTTTAGGTGAGTATATATGAAGAATCATAGCATATTTTAAGGCTTAACATATTCTATCTCATTCAGGAGACATATAATGTCAAAATAACAACTTATTTTAACACATTGCAATAGAAAAATAAGGAATAAATCCTTTTATTTACGATGCCTCTGAAAATGTGTAATAATTTCAAAAACTTTCGGAACACGTTTGAAAGATCACTATCGATCGAAATCTAGCTCAGGCTTAGAAAATATTTTGAAAAGCCTTCGTACGAAAAATTTTATTTTCAAAGGTAGAGGTGGAAGCAGTGAGATTTATTTCTCAGTTTATAAAATATTTAGGTTAGGCAGGTAAAAAGGGAATCGTATATGATCATATATGAGTTTAGATAATCATATAAGGCCATATATAGTTAAATATATGACCATATATCATATAATACATGACCATATATGTTAGGATCTGGAATTTGGGGGTACGAAATTTGAGGCTAAATGGCCGTATAAGATCATATATGAACAAATAGAATAATATATGTATATATTATATATAATATATATGTTTATATACTATCCCATTTTGACCTGGTATAGAAGAAATCTTAGTTTTTAAGAAATTTATTCTTAAGAAAAACTTTCAAGTTATTAATTATGCCTACTTCTCTTAAACTCGTTTATATAGGGAAATTATCATATTCTGAAAATTTTCAAAGCTAAATTTTAACCTTTAAAAGTTACTTTTCCTACAGAAATATTATCGAGTTTTAAATGTTGGATTACATAAAAACTACAAAGCTTTTCATTAAATTTAAGAAATTTGTCAATCTTTATTAGTTTTTTGAAAAATTCTATTAAAACTCTTGCTATAAAAAACTCTCTGTGTATTTACAAATATAATTTGGAAAAGATTTATTTTGTAAGATATTTATACTACGGAAAAATGTTGAAGTTAGTTTTATAAAATGTTAGCCCATAAATATTTATTCATAAAATTAACACAATTTTTTTTAAAATGTATTAAAATGTTTCAGTATTTTTTTAAAACAAGTTTTTAAAGAAATTTTTTTATGAATGCTCTGTGGCTAAATTTATTCTTAAATAAATAAAAAATACCGAAAGATTTTAAAATTTTTTTTATAATATTATGTGAAAATAATTTTAGTTTAGAGTTGGTTAAGCCAGTTCGCATCCACCATAAATGTATAAATTTATTCATTAATAAACTTTTTATTTTATAAATTCCAACGATTTATGAAACAATCCATTAATTTCACGGAAATATTTTTGTCACTGTAATAATGATATGAAGTTGAACCGTGAAGTATTTTTTTAAAAACCTTGTAATATTTATAGCCTACTTTAGGGCTTAAGTATAACCAAAAATAATTGAAGCATACTATTAGGCAAAATATAGTAAGTAAATATTGATTTAAAATATTCGCATTATATTCAATATTTATCCATTTTTTTTTTAACAAAATCCTTTCATAAAATATTATCTAGAGCAGATCATATTTCATGTTTACACATACACAGTACATTACCTTTCAATAAAGAAAAAAAAAGATATATTCAATACTTATATTTTAACCCCTCAAACAAAAAAAAAAAAAAAAAAGAATCTATGTAAATTTTTTATGTAATTTTAATAAAGTATAAAAAAAAGTTATAACCAAAATGAAAGTTATAATAAATGCTTTTAGCAGCTTTTAGAAATACGATAGAATGTGTGTTTTGCCCCTAACCAAATAACATTTTCAATACTGTATGAAGACAATATAAATCTTTGGAAAATTGTATAAACTTATCCGTTGTATGTTGTCATTATTTAATATACAACCAGAGGCTAAATATTTCACTTTTAACATTATAAATATTAAAAGTTTTTTATGAAATATTTTAGGAAAATGTCTAAGAAACAAAGAACTTAAAACTTGAAAAGATGATTTCAATAAAAGTTAATATAAATTTAAGTTGTTCACAACGGTTGTATGTGTTGTATTGTCCTCTTAAAAATAGAGTTGTTCAAATGTAATTTTAATACAATAATAAATGAGAGGGCGATACAATCTTTGTACTTACTGTGAGGGTCAAAAGAAACTGTACATATCTGTTTATTTATTCGGTTTCATTTTACTTTTTGGCAATTATACTTTATATAACATTTTATATTTTTTAATTATATATTTTCTGCTCTATTAATTTATATGAAAAATTAATAACAATATAACAATAACAAAAGCTTCAGCGTAAAAAAAAACTAATTATTAATTGACTTGATGTCAATATAATCAGTTCAAATCGGAATATTTCTGCGTAAACAACTTTATTTTGGGTGGAGGGATGTTCGTGAACTTGTGCTAAAATACATGATCATATACTTCAATGCATAGTTCAATATATGATCATACATAATTTCATATATCTTCGGATCTGAAATTTGAGGGTATATGACCGTATATGGCATATACGGGCATATATGATTCATATACCCTCATATATGATTACATATGAACATATACATCCAAATATACCCACAAATTGACAAATGACAATGTATTGAACTATGCATGGCCGCATATGATCATATATGCCCATGTATGATCATATATGAACATATATGATTCATATATGTTCATATATTGTATATTTGGATTATTAAAAGGGAAAGAAAATTAGTAAAATAAAGTGAAAAACATAAAATACTAACGTGTACAGTTTCTTTTCACACTCACAGTATGTTTAGAGTGTGCTAACGAAAATAAAATCAAACAATATATTGTCGTTATAGTGAAATCAAAATGTTAACAACTCTGTTTTTAAATAGAACCTTAACAACACTTAGTACACCCTGTGAACTCCTTTACAAAGCAGAATATGAAACTCTATAACTTCTACATTCAATTTCTAGTCCAAAGTTAACAATTTAATATTTTCATTTAGTCGGTTAAATATAAATTACCTTATCCCATTTAACCATCATATAATTTGTTTATATTTAAACTTAAACCCCCACATTTGATTTTTATATTATTTTTCAACTCATAGTTAAATTTTCCACTAGATTATAATAAAAATTAAAGAAAAATTTTCCAGTAAATATATATCTTTTTTTTTTTGCAACAAAAAACTACATAGGAAAAAACGTCACACAAATGTGGGTAGCATAAATAAAATGCATTAAATGTGATTACAGCACATTTCCTCATCATCAACATAACGCTAAAGTAACGAAAGAAGAAAAAAAAATAAAAAACAAAATCCAAGAGGCTACCTACCTATTTGAAAAATTATGCGATTACAAGTATGACTGACTATGATTTGAATTTTAAAAACAATGTCTCCTCTACCTTTTATGTATGCTATGCCTTTTAGACATATCATATCATATCACATCATAACATACTATATATTATCTTATATGCATTACAAATCCTCATAGCAAATATATTTAGTACAGAAAACCATTATGAACACCTACGCCTTTACATGTTTTTGCAATGTTTTTTTGTTTTGTTGTTTTTATATCTCTCTCTTTCTATCTATACTATAACAAAACAAAATATTCATTGACTAAATTTTAAAACTGACAAGATATTTGTACAGACACATACAATAAACATAACATATTTTGATTCCAATAATGAGATATTAGGAATAAACAAGATTTGAAAACAATATAAATAATGATTAATAAGAATTTCGTTTTTGTTAAACGTTTTCAGAGCCTAAAAAAACACAATTTTTTACCTAAAAATATGCAACAGTTTGTCATATATTTTGTTTGTCTATTTCAACAATTATCTTCGATGCGAAATTTGTTATGAAATTGTGTTGAATATTAATGCTAAAATTTGAAAGGGTTTTAACTACACGCAGAGAAAAAACATGGTTGCAACATGATTACTTTTACTATATTGTGCTTGCTGCAATCGGGTGTGGTTGTCACAACCATATTATTGGTTGTCTAACCATCAACATGGTTGCTACCGTCATTACTATAGTAAATATTTCACTATTTTATGATTGCCACCTTCTACTTTATAACATGATTGGCTGTAACCATACTGTGGTAACAAAAATTCTGGCTATGAAAAAATATGATAATTATGCAACCATAAAATGCTGGCAACAATCAACGAATAATTATACATCAAATAAAACATGACTTTGACATTTACAGTCCGTATATTTCTTGTTTTCATAAAAACCAAAATGTATTAAAAAGCCAATCATATATTGTTTACTAAAACTGGACAAATACCTTTCATGTGGCATCAAAACATTTCATCAATTGACCTATTAAATTTAGAAGATTTTTTTTTCGAAAATTCCTTATACATGTAATATTATTTACAATAACCAATTCATTATCAAAAAAATTCTATATAAAGATTTTATATGGATCATACTATGATAATCCAGAAATCATAATATAGTTATGGGGACCATAATGTAATAACATTTTGAGCATACTATGATTTATCATATTATGATAAATTCAACATCATGTGTTTATTTAGAATCATAATGTGCTAATTTTTGGATCATAATATAACTGTAGGGTCAATATTATGGTAAAATTATGAATATTTTATTATCATAATATGATAACCATAGTATAGTTAGACTATGGTTGGCACAACCATAAACCCAAAAATATATGATGCTATTAGAATATGATTCTCCCAACCATGTTTTTTCTTTGCGTGTATAGAACAGTTTTTTTTTTGCTATTGAAAACTATTCAAAAATTTTTGTTGGTCTACGAGGGCGGATCAATATGTCCGTGACTTTTTTGAACTGCCCTCGTAGTTATATGAAATGCAACACTGCTCCCATCAAGTACCACCTGTTAATAGACTACTGTCAACCTCGTGGATTTTTTTAAAAATGGAAAAAGTGAATTTCGAAGACTGAAAGTGCGGGAGATTCTTTAGGCCGTAAGATGGGTGCCGCATTTACTCACAATCAATCACAAACGCAATCATGTGACAACTGCGTTTCTATGGAAAAATTCCATGAATTGGGCTACGAGTTCATCCGCCATATTTTTCGGATTTAGCCCCCAGTGACTATTTCCTAATTCCAAAACTAAAGAAATGGCTCGGTGGAAAGAGATTTAGCTCCCACGATGAAATTATTGATCAAACAAATGCCTATTTTATGGACCTCAAAAAATCCTATTTTTTGGAAGGGATACAAAAATTGGAGAAACGTTTGACTAAGTGTATTGAGCTAAAAGGAGATTATGTTGAGAAATATTTTTTTTTTGCAAAAAAAAAACTGTGTTTCATTCAAAAAGTCACGGACTTATTGATCCGCTCTCGTATTTGATAATTTTTGCAATGAAAATATATATTTTTTAAATAATTAAAAATATTGATGAAATTTTGATCAAAAAAATCGAATCTAAATTAAATACAACAGTTGTTTTTACCTTAAATTATGGCAACAATTTTATTGATATACAAAGCGCCTACAGGCCTACACGTCATACAGTGCAATTATGGCATCCATTTTGGGAAAAAGTATCTTTTCAATTATTGTCAATTGGACTTTGGAGAAGCTCGGTTCAAAGGTAATCACGTTCAGCGTAGGGAGTATTTTTAGGACCTTGAATGCGATCAGAGGGTGCCCTTAAGCTATGTTTTGTGGCCATTAAAGTGGACACTGGTCATTGATGAAATGCCCGAGGGTCTGAACGACTTGAGCTTTAGGAGCTTTGGCTACGCCAATGATCTTGTCATCTCCATTGTCGGCTTGGATGATAGGACTATTTCTGATTTTATGGGGAAGGGAAAAAGGGGATGTCTATCAACTCTTCTAAAACGGTCCTGATACTATTTGAAATGATGGGTAAGGCTAACCTGCCTCTGCCTGTTGTTGGAAGTACTGTCAGATAGTGTGAAGTGCCTAGGGGTATCTCTTGACAAATCCCTTAGCTGGAATAAACATCTTATCCAAAAAGGACACCAGAGGGTCCATTCTCGTTTTGTGCAACGGTGAAATGAAAAGTTTTTTCACGTTTTCATAGTACTTTTGATTCGCGTTCTGTGAAAAAAATTTAAAGAAATATCAAAACGTTTTCATATGAAAAAAAAGTGAAACGAAACAAGATTTTTCACGATTGCACAGCACTGGCGATTCTTGTTTTGTAAAACAGTGCAAACAACTGTCAAAAAATTTTCATATGAAAAAATTGTTTACACAGACTATTTATAAGTGAAATAAACATGGAGAAGGTCGTAAGAGGAAAGCATGCCTGCGAAAGCCAAAAGGAGTATTAAATTTATTATTTAGAAAAGCATGTGGACATTGCAAACGATAAGAAAGTTGTTTTATTACCATAAGCACACTTTTATAAACCCCATATTTACTGATTTGTAACTGCAGATGATGCCAAATTTAGAGACGAAAAGTGTAACGAATTAGCCGCGAGGCTTAACAGTCAAAAGGACGGTGAAAAATGGAAAAAGAATTGGAGCGACTTAAGGTTTATTTATAGTTTATTTATATTAATTATGAAATGTTTTTTTTTTTCTTCAAGTAATATAGTTCACTTAAGCAAGCCGATATAAATCCATGAAGTGCTCGTCGGTTGTCTTCTCGAATGGATTTTGGCCATCACGAATTATGCGTCTCAGCACTCTCAAAAAATTCCTATAAATTATTAAATTATTTTTGTTCATCCCGAATTCTTTGAGTAATATCCAATAATACAATTAATCCAGACATTTTTATGTAATTATTTAAAATACATTTTACGAACTTAATTCATTTTTGTTTACGTTTTTCTCTGTTTTGACATTTGCTTTAAATTTTGGATAACACAGTTACAAAAGTTTCATGGGTACAGTGCGAATGAAACATTTTTTTCATAATACATACGAGAATCGCAATTTATGTGTTTGTGAAAAGTTCGAGTGAAAAGTGCTTTTGAAAACGAAAATGAAAAGTTTTTTTTCACTTCACATTATCACAGAAGGAGAATTGACCCTCAGGACATGTTAAGCCTATAAAAGGCTTTTTGGAAAGACGTGGGTGGCATCATGTGGTCTACTGGTCATTAAACCTATGATAACCTGACTTTGAATATTGCCCTTGGATGATGAGGAAGGGTTGGACAATCAACGAAATACAGGGTTCATTAGAACGTTCCCAAAATTGAAGAGACCCATGAAAGGACGGCGATTTGCGACGATTGAGGAGATAAAAATCGAATCGCTAAAAGCCCAAGGCCATACCAAAAAGTGCATATTAGAACTACTTCAAGGATTGGAAAAAACGCTGGCGCAAGTGAATTATATCTTATTGGGAATACGTTGAATGGGACGAAATAGAATAAATAAATATTTTCTGAAAAAAAATAAAATTTACCTTTTCTGTTGAATAGGTCCCGTATGGCTCAATATGAGGTAATTAAAAAAAAATTAATGTAATATATAAAATGACATATTGTAATGCATACTGACATATGTAAATTTATATGATAATATATTATTAAATAAGGCCACATATGATAATATCTGAACTTTTTTACTCAGGATCTGATTGCATCGCTCTTGAAGGTTTTCTTTATTGAATTATTTGCTTATGGTATAATTTCTTAAAATTAATTGATTTTAAAGCTAAACCTTTTAAAAACTCCCTTATTATTTAAAGTGATGGTAACAAATGTCATCATATTTTGAAATCCCAAACTAGCATAGGTTTTTTTATTTGACTGTACTAAACTAAATTTTAGAATAAAATTTATTTGATTATTTGTTCACCTAAAAAATAGATTTTCTTGAAGCGAATAAAGGAAACAAACGTAAAATTCAATTTAAATACTTGTCCACTCGATTTATTTTAATATTCTAATGTCCTGTTTTTGTATCTTCTGCTGCTGCTGTTGCTTACGAAAAACAACTCAAAGGAATACAAGTCTTTATTGTCCTTAATATTATTTTCTATATGGGTAAAGTTAACTCATGCAAAATTCATCACGTTCTTCACACAAACACACACACACTCACTAACACAAAATCACTTTGATAAAAAATTTCTAGAGTAAAATGACTTTCTATTATACTTCACTACTATTTAACTTTGACTGTATTTTCCTTTTTTTATATACAAATGTATTTTTTTTTTCAATTTTTTCTTCTATGGAGCACAAAAAAGAAACGATTATGTCTGAAGGATGTAATGTGTTTGGTATAGAGAAAGTTCATGTCCTTTTTTTGAAATTTATAACTGCAGAATAAGAGTTACTGATGATGATGCTGTAGTTGTTGTCATGTTTTGAATATGTTGATGATGATGATGATGATGAATTGTGAAATGTTTTGTGACAAACTATTTGTGCCTGATACAACAAAAAAAAAGAAGTTATATCATAAAAAATGGACTGCATATTATATAAGTTTAGTCTGGGTATTGTGAACAAGATATAAAAAAAGCACAAGTGAAGAAAAAAAAAAACGAAAAGAAATGTTCTCAAGCATATTAGGGCCATGTTAGAAACTAATGTTAAACATTTCCACATTTTTTGTTTTAATTTAAACTTAAGTGCATTAAAAGTATTTTACACGGAAAGAAAATTATTAGAACCAGATCGAATTTTCGGTTTCACCTAAAAATCTGGGGTATTGACTTATTCACAACAGACACTTTTTGGAAATTTCAATTTATTGTGCTAAAAATGGGATTAAAAAGGAGAAAAGTGTAAAAGAGCCAATGTCGAAATCAAAAGCTTGCTTATTACGCTGCAGCCTAATGGGCAATTTTATAATAATAATTATAATAATAATTAAAGCCATTTTTGTTTCCGCGAGTTTTACTTTTTCTTTTTGTTTTTCTCTAACTGATTTTTCATTTTTAAGATATTTTTCACAGGGCGTTTATTATGACTTCCTTCTTTTTCGAGATAATCATGCTCTTAATCCCAGCTAGTTAAGTTGACTTTTGGGATAGATAGGGATTTTGGAGAGGATGTATGGACTTTAACCCAAAGGACATTATTCCAATATCCGATTTTGGGATTATGTCCAATAAACTTTCGGCTATAAACCCAACGATGAAAATGGGGATTATGAAAATTTACTAAGCGTTCATAACACCAATTGTATCAAGATGTATTAGGACCTTGAAATGAGCATTTCACACTAGAGCCCGTTTTTAATATTCACGTTTTCAATTTCGTCTTTGTAACGTAAAGAACAGTATTTAATATTGACGCGAAAATGTGGTTTGGTCGCTTTAAATGTGGTGATTTTGAGAAGGAACGACCGGGTTAACCCAAAAAGTTTAAAGACGAAGAATTGGACAGAGTTGAGTCGACAGTCAGCAAAAGCATAAAAGCCCTTGATTGATTCAAAAGCAAGGAAACTGGATGTCATACGAGTTGAAGCTGCGCGAAGTCGAAAGGCGATTTTCCGCTGCTGAACAGCTGCTCGAACGCCAAAAATGGCAGCGTCATGGGTTTTGCCCAGACAGTCATCAACATCCTTCGCAAATAAAAGCTTATGCTCTGTACTTTATGGGTCCAGCGCGGCATGATATACTACGAGCTGCTCAAACATAATAAAACGATCACGATCGGATTCAACTCATGCGTTTCAGCCGCGCACTGAAGCAAAAGCGGCCGGAATTCATTTTTTATTGTTTTTATAACATTTAAATATAACAAGTAAAAAAGGCTTATACTCGGGCAGTGCCGAACCTTTGAATACCCTCTCTACCAATGTTCTAAAAAAATTGTTCTCGCTATTTTTGATAAAAATAAGTAAAATTATGGTGGTGAAAAAAAATTTTTGAAGTGAAAAACTTTTTTATGTGCAAACAAATTTTGAGGTGAAAAAATTTTTGAGGTGAAAAAAAAAATTTCGTGGTGAAAAAAATTTTAGTGAAAAAAAATTTTTGAGGTGAATATAAAAGATTCAATTCTAAGGGCCTGGTTAAAAAACAAGAGAAAATATTTTTTCCATGGAACATTTAGAGGTACCTTCTCATTATCACTCATTAATTTTTAACCGCTGGATCGATTTTTCTCATTTTCAATACCAAACTGCTCGGGAGGATGTCAATTAGAACTATATTTCGACATGTTAGAACTATATTTCGACATGTTACAAACGGAATATATGGTGGAGGGTATAAAAACCAGAAAATATAATGCTGTTAGTTAACGAACGAGATGAGAAAAGGATCTACACTAAAAAAAAAAAAAACAGTGTTTGTAGTCACCATTGAACGTCATTATTTTGAGCCTATTTTCTCCCACAGCGACAATCGTTATGCGGCACGTTGTTATTCTGGGCCGACACTAAATGTGTGTTTTTATAATACAGACATCATGTCATTTTAACTTGAAAGTATGAATGGACTCTAATGACTTAAAAAATTATGTAACAAGACCTAAAAGATCGACAAGACCAAGAAAACTCACGCAATGTTACAAAAATATATTAAAAAACAAATGAAAAATCAAAAGACACACACAACAGGTAATTTAAGATTTTGAGACATAATTAGTAAACAGACATCTGCACAACCTTTTAAAGATGCATCGTACAATAACAAAATGCATAATGCACTTAACTAACTACTCAAATGGAAGTCAAATGTTGATGAAGATGATGATAACAATCTGTTTAAGATGATTGTAATAATGACTACAAGGCAACGAAGAAGACGAGTGAGTGAGTGAGCACACAATAAGATGCAATCATGAGCACGCAATGGTAAAACAAAAAAGAATACTCAAAACGAATATGAGGCTTAATAAGAATGACATATATTACGTGGGTTTCTTTCGAACTAAAATTTCGATTTTTGTCTGACTGCCTTTCTTTGATTTATGATTCAAGTAAATATTGTATGTGTTTCTTATAAGTTAAATAAAAATGGATTACGAGTAGCTTGTTCTTCTTAACCTTAATTAATCTTATCTTATCCACACAATCTGTTGTTGGTGTTCTTTTTGTTTTTAATCTTGATTCTTAGGATGCTAATGAAATTGTCATATTTTGTACTTACCATACATTTTGCCCTCATCTGAGAGTATAATTTTTCTACGTCCACATGGTGGATATATTGAGAGAGCTTCTTGAAAGCTTTGTTCAATGTCGGGACTCCAAACACCTTCAGCATCGGCATTTGAAAGATCTTTTTCATCCTAAAAGTAGAGAGTTAAGAAAAAGATAAAATAAGTATTTAATTTCTTAAAATATGAAAAAAAATAATAAAAGTATATAATTGACAAACACGAGATCTAAAATTCAACAAATTTTTGTCAGCTAAAGGCTTTAGAAAAATACTGTTTATCACAGTTTCGTGTTCGTAATATAAAGTCAACTTATAAAATTACGCATTTCAGATAAGCATATCGGCAAAATATCTGCTATAAAATATCACGATCCTTCATAAGTTGAAGAAATTAATGAATACATATATGGAAAAAACACTGTGACAAATTATAATGCCCAAGGACATTATCCCCAGTTTAAAAATGTCATGATTTTGGTAAAAATTCAGATCGAAAAAGGTACATACGCCCCATGGCCATTAAGACTATTTTTCAAAGGGACATAATACGTAAAAAATTTTAATTTAAAAGTGCTGCGAATGGCATCATGTGCCAGTTTTTTGACATTTGCGAACTAGACACGTGCGAAGTTTATATTGAATAACAGTGAATAAGGTACACGTCTAAGCTGTAAGATTTTCGATCTCATCGAGAAAGTTGATGATTTTCCATACAATTTTATCAAGACCCACCAATACACTCTCTTAAACTCCCCGTGTAGTTTTCAGTTATGTCGGACAAGGTGATTGGACCTTATTTTGTCGGCGAAGCAATACACGCAGAAAAAAAAGTTAGTAGAAAAATTTGTAAACGGTTTTCAATCCCACTCTACTATTTTTGTACTGATTTTTAGTAAAAAATTATTATTTAGCAAATCTTTTTGCTATTTACATTTTACAAATTACAGAATTTTTACAGAATATTTACAAATTTTTGTTGCTAATTTCAGAAATCATTTTACAAATATTTGAAAACCGATTTGCTAAAATTTGAAAAATATTTTACTAATTTTATAAAAGTGGATATTGAAGAAAATGTTATTTCTAATTAAAACTTACACCTACAAACTTAAATTTCCTTAAAATGTTACATAAATATATAAAGGTATCGGAAGTGAAGATACCGACTCATGTCTAAAAAGAGGACATCCACTTAAATAGCACTAAAAAGGTTTTTTAGTTTTAAAAATCCGCCCTGAAAACAATTAAAATTAAACCTTAAAAGTAAAAAAAAATTTACCAAAATATTTTTCAAAACAGAAATTACCAAATTAAAACAAAATGATTAATTCGTTTTTTAAAAAATATAATCAAAATTTTTGATGCTCGATAAGAAAAATAAATTCAAAGCTTTTTACTAATATGAATAATATTGAGTAATTTTTTTTGCTGATTTTAGCAAACAGATTTAAAATTCTACTTTACAAAAAGTCTACTAAAATTTAGTAGCGGCTACTAATTTTTCTACTAATTTCATTGTACTACACGTCAGCAGACATGTGTTGCTAAGATTAGCAAAAAATACCGCTGGGCTCAAATTAGCAGAATTTCCCGTAATAACAGCAAAATTTTCAGTTGCCATTACAGACTTTTTTTTGGTGAGTGTAGGTAACGCTGTAACGGTAAACGGTCACCGCAACAGAGCCACGCTGAATGAATTTTTCTAAACGGAAGTTGACTATCTAGATTTGGAGAACACGTAGTTCCAACAGGGACACTTATCATACTGCACGCGACATGAGTATTTTTTTGAGGGATACCTTGGCCAGCCAGATCTTTCGGATTGAATGTCTGGGAACTCCTTCCTCTGAGGATATTTAAAGTCCCTGCAACTTGAAAGAATAAAAGAACAACATTCGAGCCGAAATTGACAACGAAACACTACAAATGCAGTGTGCACAGTTATGCAAAATGTAATAAAAAAGCCAAACCTTGCATCAATACCGATGGCGGACACTTGTCGCACATAATTTTACATTGAATTGTATATTTATAAGATTTCACTTTAAACAAAAGTTAAAGCGAAAGAAAATCAAAACAAAGCCATTTTGCTAATTAATTCGGAATATCCCAGGTTAGGGACTTTCTACTCCGTGGTATATCCAATGTAGGCTTCATTGAGGAATTGTTTTCTGCATAGCGGCCTTCGGCGGAGCTTAGGGCTTTCATCTCTGTGGAATGTCTGAAGCTGGCTTCGCTGAGGTAAGCATTTTTCGTAGCGGCCAAAAAGTTGTTTGGGCATAATCCGCATAAAATATTGGCCTTAATCCTTATGGAAACTATTGCCATTTTGTAAACGGTCATGCACTCCGCCTTTCTGTTTGACGATTATGTCGGAAAACTTTCCTTTATATTCCAAATGGCGCTAATGTCCGTGGCGATCATAACCTGCCACCGAAAAGTCCTAAAATTTGTAAGTCGAAAGCCTTGTACACCTTTAATTAACAAAAAAAGCTAAAGAATTATTCTTCCTTTCAAGCCCGCTATTTTGAATTTTTTAATCCTTTTAAATTCAAATTATAAACCTTTTGAATTCCAGGTCCTCTATTTTGAATCCGTTATTTTTAATTTTTTACTCCTTTAAGATTCAAAATATAAAATTTTAAAAATACACGTCCGCTATTTTGAATCTATAGGTCCTTTTAGATTCAAAATATAAACGTTTTAAAATCCATGTTCGCTTTTTTGATTTTTTAATTCTTTTGGATTTAAAATATAAACCTTTTAAAATCTACGTCAGCTATTTTAAATACGCTATTGTGGATTCAATATTCATAATGACGTACAATGCCGAAGCTGCAGAACTAACGAAGTGAAGAAGACAATAAAGCAAAACCTCTGCGACTGGACAGCATTATAGAGAACTTTCAAAGATTTTGGGTGATCACGTACTAGACGACCTATCGATAATATCGGATACCAGATTATAACGATCGCATTAAGTAACTTTAGAAAAAAACAAGTAAGAGCGGCTAAATTCGGCTATGCCGAATCTTATATACCCTTCACCATGGTTGGGAAAAAACTGAAGTTTATATATGGACATATATGAAATGGACAGATTTATATACGGACGCCTTTAAGAGGAAATTAACCATTTAGTTTGGAGATAAAACTTGGACTCGGGAAGATTTATGGTTCCAGAAAATATGTATTTTAAAAAAATGTATGTTTTGGGCATAACTTTTTTGTATCTGAACCGATATTTCCGAGTTTTTCAGCAAATATGTTATACTAAAGATTTTCGATCTTTTGCTATATAAGACGTATCCATAGGTCATAATACAGCTCTAGAATAGTGTTTGTTGTTTGTGTATAAAAGGTTAAGAGGTGAAAGAAAAGAATTTCAACAAATCGTTAAAAGAAATCACTACAACTGCATGTGTTTTATTTCTACAAAATAGTTTGATTTAGCTGGCAAATTTGCATTTAGGATTTTATTTCGCTTTTTTATTAGAAATATTTGTAATTTCTTTAGCTTAATTTTAAAAATTTGAAGGAAAATTGTTTATAATTTTTTTTATAAATTATTATAAGTTATGACCTAAAATAGTTGCCCTCAAAGGTAAATTATGTATAAAATTTTCTTAATATGTGAGAAATAAAATGGTTTAAAAATGTTTTTATAAATTCTTTTAAATAGGAGCAAAAAATAGAAATAAAACCGTTTGCATTTTGTTTGTATCAGAGGGTTTTTATACAAATTTTGATGTTTTTAGCCTATTTATGGATTATTTAATTATTAATATAAAATTTTATTTAAATTAATTATTAAATGTAAAAAAAAAACAAAAAATAAACAAAAAAAAAATCTTAACGAACCCGCGACCCTTCCACCTGTGGTGAAAGGTATAAAAACGTTTGTATTTTGTTTGTATCAGAGGGTTTTTATAAAAATGTTGATGTTTTTAGCCTATTTATGGATTATTTAATTATTAATATAAAATTTTATATAAATTAATCATTAAATGTTAAAAAAAAAAAAATAAGCAAAAAAAAAGTCTTAAGAAAATAATAAAAAAAAATGTACAAAAAAAAAGTGAATTGACCTCACCGAGATTTGAAACTCGAACCCCACGGCCTTAGAGAAAAAAAAAAGTATTTGTGACACAGCGTCTAGACAACTGAGCTATTGAAGCTCACACAAAATCATCGTCAATAGAGGTACATATATAAAAGTCTTCGTTAATTAGAGATTTGTTTGGTTTTTATTTAAATGACAAATCTTTGTATGTGTGTTGTTTGTGTATTGAATTTTAACACATGGATGTGTTGTTATGCTCAAAATTCTACATACATATTAAACAAAGGGATTTTACTGGAAAAATTAGAGGTAGTCCTGGTTTTTTGCTAATATCTCAGCCATTTATTAACCGATCTGTCTGATTTTTAATAGCAAACAGAAATGGATCACATGTAACAGAAATAAAAAAGAATCAAGTCCTCATCATGTCTGGGTTCTTCGGAAAACCCATTTCAACACACAGACGGACAGACGGACAGACGGACAGACGGACATCGTTAAATCAACTTCGCTCTTCATAAGGACCCAGAATATATATACTTTATAGGGTCTAAGATCAATATTGTAGAAATTACAAACGGAATGACAAACTTATATATACCCTTCCACCTATGGTGAAGGGTATAAAAAAAACTACATCTCTGTTAGGTAAAGAAAGGAATATTGATTCCTTTTTAAGATAGAAAACAAAAATTTTACTTTAGTTCAGTTTAAATTTTAAGCTATTTTAAAGTCATATGATTTGACTACAAAATCCTAAAAACATTATTTATTTTAAAAGTTTAAGTTATCTTAATATTCCAGGTGCTTAACAACATTTTTCTGTCATTAACAAATGAACTCAATACTACTCTTTCCAGAGAATTTCATTCTTAAAGTAATAAATCATTTTGTAATGATTTTTAATAATAACAATCATAAATTTTCAATAATTGTCATATATTGTAATATTTAATAAAGTACCATGTATCCGTAGTGTCTCATATGTTTATGTTATGGTGGTACTCATATATAAATTTTCCCATCATTGTCATGTGTCAATGAGTGTAAGTTGTATATTACACTTGACTGCAATTACAAGTGATTTTTAATTGTCAAGTGTCACTGTAATAATAAAGTACTTTTAAAGCTATGAAATAACTTAGTATGATATACGACAATGAAGTTTTATTTAAAGAGCATCATATATGTAATTCTCTAACATTGCTCCTGTTTAGTACAATGTTTAGTCATCCCTACAATATTACAAAAAAAAAAACCTGCAAACAAAAAGTGTCGTATTACACTTTGGTAGTTAGGACTACTAATGTAATTATTTTAAACTACACAGTTTCTTCACTAAACGGATTTTATTGATTTTCATAAAATTGGCTGTAAGATATCATATTAAAAAATAAAATATATGTATATATTTATTTCATAATTTAAATCAGAGTCTGGTTTGCTGAGGGATTAGTGTATCAATAGGTATTAGTGAATATATTGCATGAATTTTGGTGTTGTTTAAGTGTCACACCTAATACTCCTGTGTATCCGTAGTTATGTCAAGTACTCTACTATTTCTAAATACTACGAGTACTTCAACACATGATTATATTTGTATGCGTGTGTGTGTATGTTTGGACATAATAAATCATTGTTATATGATTCCTGTTTAGTTGTCAGTGCTTTTTTTTGTGGTAAAATATGTTTGTATAATTAAAGAGAATTATATGTTTTATAGATAGGGAATGCATCACAGGTTTCCTGGGTAATCGACTATTTGTCCCGGGATTTAAAAAATTCTGTTTAAAATAAATATTTTTAATATGCAAAAAATTTACAAAATTTTCCAAAATTTCGAAAATAATGAAAATTGTAAACAGGGTGTACCATGATTTATGTCGGCATGACAACATTTAACACCTTTGACATTTGTAAATCGATTGATTTAAGAACACATGTTTTTGAAACGTCACTTCAGTACAATTTTTACCATGTATAGCTTTACATCCAAACAATTCGCCGAAATAGTGACGCTGTATATTGAATATAGTCGTCTGTTGCATTAACGGGCATATCATTGAGGACCTTTTTACACTCTGTGGCGGCGCTAACAATCAAAGCTGCAGCATTTGGGGAACGGAGAATCCACACGAGAACAAGGAAATATCATTGCATAACCGAAAGCAGACTGTTTAGTTTGGCGTTTGCCCCAAAAAAATCATTGGCCAACTCTGTGGCGGCGCTAACAATCAAAGCTGCAGCATTTGGGGAACGGAGAATCCACACGAGAACAAGGAAATATCATTGCATAACCGAAAGCAGACTGTTTAGTTTGGCGTTTGCCCCAAAAAAATCATTGGCCAATTTTTCTTCTGTGAAGGCAAAACTGCCGATGGGAACCGATATTGGTGGATGTTGGCCCATTATGTCGGCGCGAAAATGCGTGAAAAGGGACTGGACGGTTACTGGTTTTAATAAGATAGTGCACCATGTCACCCTGCAAATCAAACAAAGCAGTTTCTGCAACAAAACTTCCTGGGACGCGTTATGTCAAAAAAAGTCGACATTAAGGGGACAGCCATATCTCCAGATCTGACCCCTCCGGACCGCTTTTGAAGAGCAAAGTGTACGCCAACAAGCCTCAAACCATTGACGAGCTCAAGGCAAACATGGGAAGTTTGACAGTGACCAATAGAAGCGGCCATTTGATTGATGATGTATTCAAAAAGTAGTCCAAATGAAGTGAAAATCAAATTAAATAGAAATATCACACATATGGAAATCGGTTGTCTTCACATACCGTAAAAAGTAAAAATTCCGAGAACAGCATGTAGAACAACTTATATCGCATAAGAATAGGTTCTGATATATGTTCTTCAATCAGCTATTTTTGTATAGACTTTGACCCATTAGCAATAGCTTCTTTAAATCCAAATTAGAATAGGTTGCTGTGTTTTTAAGTTTCTTCTTAATTTAAACCAACAGGACCAAAGTTTGTCAAAAAAGTTTTAAGAAAAATACTCAATAAAATTATTTTTGCAATTATTTTGCAGAAAGAAGAAAGAAGTTCAGACAAATTCGTTTATTGATTTTGAAAAATTTTATTTTTATTAAAATTGTTTTTTGTATTTTTTTAACGGACATCTTTGTTTTACTGTTTTACTTTAAGTATTAAGTGTAAAAGAATTTCTAATTATAAAATTAATAAATTAATTTTATATACTTTTCTAGCGGGATGCCAGAATTCCGGGAATTTAAAAAGTGCGGGATTTTTCAATCCCTAGTTATATACTATTTATATTTGAAATGTAATGAAATGTTAAACTAATCAGGGAAAGTAACCCTAGAATATTTTTAAAGTTTCAAAGAATCAATGTTTATGCAGGAAAAACGTGCTGCTATAAAAAAAAAAAAACATTGAAAGAACTGTTGATTTTGAAGTAATAATACAGTATATATTAAAGCACTTTAAAGAAAAATGTTCATAGTTCGAAGGACCATTGTTGAATTCTTTGACAAAAGTGTTTAATAATTTATTATTTTATTTTTCTAAAAGAAAAGGGCGAGCTTTTTCACGACCTGAAAAATTTAAGGTCTTTAAGGCAATTTCTTTATAAACATAAAAAACTTTATATGAAATATGTTATTATTTACTTTTCCAACGGGATTCCTGGGAATTCAATAAAAATTTCTTGCATTTCTGAAAATTTAAAAAGTGCGCGATTTTGCATATGATATATTTGAAATTAATTAAAATGTTAGAATATTTTTAAAGTTTAAAACCATAAATGTTTATGCAGGGAAATCGTGTTGGTGTAAAAAAATACATTGAAATTGTTATAAACAGCTCTTGATTTTGAAGCAATAATACAGAATATATTAAAGCACTTTCAAGAAAAATGTTTATAAATCGAAGGACTATAGTTGAATTCTTCGACAAAACTGTTAAATAATTAAATTTTTTTTAAGAAATTCTTCAGCTTACTATGAAAAATTTAATTATTTATTTTTTTAGCGAGATTCCGCAGTACCGGGGATTCAATAAAAATTTTTTGCTTTCCCGGTAATTCAAAAAGTGGGAGATTTTGCATTCCCTAGTTATATTTTTGATATATTTGAAATGTGATGAAATGTTAAACTAGTCAGGTAAAGTAAACCTAGATTGTTTTTAAAGATCAATGCGGAGAAAACATGCTACTCCAAAAATATATTAAAATCATACAGTCGATTACGAAGCAATAATTCGGAATATATTAAAGTACTTTACAGAATTAATTGAAAAAAAAAACTTTTAAATAATAAAATTTTTTTTTAAATAATTTTTAGCCCTTCGAAGGACCAAAAACATTCCCTAGTTATATTTTTGATATATTTTAAATGTGATGAAATGTTAAACTAGTCAAGTGAAGTAAACCTAGATTGTTTTTAAAGATCAATGCGGAGAAAACATGCTACTCCAATAATATATTGAAATCATATAGTCGATTACGAAGCAATAATTCGGAATATATTAAAGTACTTTACAGAATTAATTGAAAAAAAAAACTTTTAAATAATAAAATTTTTTTTAAAATAATTTTTAGCCCTTCGAAGGACCAAAAACATTAAACAATAAATTTCGTTAGTACTATAATGCTTGTTAAAATAATGGTTTTCTTTGGAATTTATAAAAATTTGTATTTAAAATTCAATTAATTACTTACATCACTCATATCGCCCACATCTAAATTTTTACTATCTACCATACTGCCATTTGAGTCTGCCGGTCCCAAGGAACCCGGGGGACCGGCACTCACTGGCGTCCACGGTGAGGTTATAGTGCCAGGGCCGACTATACCGTCTGAAAAGAAAAAAAAACACAAAAATAAAACATTATAAATCAATCAATAATAAAATAAAAAAAAAATAGGAAAATTGTTTGCTGAATATTAGGAATCTTGAAAAATTTTTACAATCAATTCCCAAACACAACAATTTTACATGATTGCATGTAACCTAGTTTTTCTTCTACTTTGGAGATATAGAAGCAGTTGCTTTTTGTACAATTTGAAATCATGTCAGTTAGAACCGAGTGGGCTTTTTAAAGTAAAGTAGTTGTTCTACAACCCGATTTTTTGGAGCAGAAAATTTTGCTGCTTAGTTAGTCTCTGCTACGAGGGCGGATCAGTAAGTATGTGACTTTTTGAATGAAACATAGTTTTTTTTGCAAAAAAAAAATATTTTTCAACATAATCTCCTTTTAGCTCAATACACTTAGTCCAACGAGTCCTCATAGTATTTATCATGACGGACTTTTTTCAATTTTTAAAAAAATGCACGAGGTTGTATGTTTTGAGCAGCTGTTAAACGCAAAGTAAATAACGGAACTTGCTCAAAATTTGACAGTAGTCTATTAACAGCTGGTACTTGATGGGAGCAGTGTTGCATTTCATATAACTACGAGGCAAGTTCGAAAAGTTACGGACTCATTGATCCGCCCTCGTATTTCTACAAACATTTTTTGTTAAGTGTCGAATAATAATTTATTCGAATAAAAACTATTTATTTCAAAGTAAAACCACAATAATGTTAAAAAATTGTAAAACAAAAAAATCTGAAAATCTAGTGGTAAAATTTATAACCCTGTTGATGGTTACAACAACAACAACAAAACAACATGTTATGGCGGAGAAATTTAAATAAAAAAAAGACTAAGAACAGTTACACATTTGTAGGAGTTATTAGCATGTATAATACTCGTAAAAATATAAATACATTGTGCCAAATAATAAAAACTGACGTTTAAAAAGCCAACTGCAGCCAGCACTTACAAAAGTAGTAGGGAAGTTCAGAGAAAAGTAGAAGCAAATTTAAAATAAAAAAATACAATAAAAAAATATATCTTACCTACAAAAATAACCAAAAATTTTGATTTTTACACTTAAAATATTTAGGCAGTAAAAAATCTGTAAAACTGTAAACTCAAACTAATCTATTTAAAACCATTTTAATTCCTAATGATTTTATCAGTCAGATTTTATATGGTAATAATGGAAGAGATGTAGAACATAACTTTTAAAGGGAGAACGCACAGAAGCATCTCTGTTCAGCATAAACCGCGAATATTGCGAGAAGGAGCGCTAGCAATATTGAATTTTACATAAATTAGATTTACCAGCTATGTGGCCTGCTTGTTAAAATTTTCGACAAGCTTAGTTAAAAGAAATGTAAAAATAACTTTCTTGCATTAATCGTGAATATCTTGGAAACGCGAACAGCTGAACATTTTGCGAGACCAGTCTTGATATAATGAACGCCCCTTTTGTAATTTTATGGTAAATTTTAAAACCCATAAACAAACCAAAAAAAAAATAACAAGTGACATCAACAACATAAACCGAAAAAAACATACATACATACATAAAATGCAGATCTGTGCATTTAATAGATGTTTTAAATGTAACGTCACTGTGAAAAACATAACTCCATACGATTTTTGCGGTTTTTATTTTGGCGTGTCAAATAAAAAATGGAAATCATTTTTTTTTAATTTAATTTTCAACAGAGTATATTATATTTGTATAATTTAAACCATAAAATATACACAATCTGCTATTTATGCAAGTTTGTGCATGCAAAAACTAAAAAAAAAAAAAAAACAGTATCAAATTGCAACTAATTTCAACCACATGTTTTTTTTTCTATCTGGGTTGATATCACTTTAAAATACTGCGATTTCAACATTTATCACTCTATATGTTCACTATTAGTATTAATGGCATCATCCATGTCATTGCATGAAACAACAGGAAGAGAGAGAGAGAGAGAGCCTGTTAAACAGTTTCTGTAACATATTTAAGTGGATGTATATAAGATGTTGTATGATATTTTCCGTATTTGTAGTTCAAACAACATTAGCTTTTTTGAAATTTGTAATATTTAAAAAATTTAATTTTTGTTGAAATCTTCAAATCATGAATTTAAGGTAATTTGTTTAAAATATTATTCAATTTTAGTTTTAGGAGTTTTGCGTACTACGAATAGGCACCCATTAAAAAAATTCACAAAGAGCAAGGATGCCCGAGTAAAAAAATAATCTGGCGCAATATTTAATCATATCCAATTTGATAATCTTTAATATCTGCTGTAGTATCTAGCTGATCTTATTTGATCCGAAAAATGGCAGATCATATTAGATCCAGCAATATATTTAGGGATTAAGTAAGATCCAAATTTATCCGAAAAATGTCAGATTAAATTGTATCAGATTATATTCAATAATACAATATATACGAGATCTAAAAGGGCGCTCAATTACCCCGGTAAGTTAGTTGGTAGCGTGCTAGCCGATACGTCCTCCATGCTCATTTGTTGCTACACAATCGGAAAACTTACAAACCGATCACTAGAGGCGACAAGTTATCGGGAAAATGCAACAAATCGCCTCTTTATGTACGACAAATCAGTAGGTAAATATTTCTACGTGGATACAGGCGCCGATATGTCCATCTTGCCAGTCCGTGATCCATTAAAAGGGAAGTGTCAAAAATTCAAGCTTTTTGGCGCTAACGACTCACTCATTAATACATATAGCGAAGTTATTCTATCACCATCTTTTGGTCTTCGGCGAAATTTTTCATGGAAATTCGTGGTTGCTAACGTTTCTTACGCCATAATTGGAGCCGATTTCTTGAAGTATTTCGGTCTTCTTGTCGACATCAAAAACTTACAACTTATCGAATGAACAACAGGCCTATCTGCAAAAGGAAAAGCCGGACAACTACAGAATTACTTTGAGATTAAAACCATCCCAAACTCTACACCATACCAAAATCTGCTCTTGAACTATAACATCCAGCACGTAATAGAAACAATAGGAAAGCAAGTCACGTCCAGACCTCGCCGTCTTCCTCCTGACAAGCTTGAAATTGCGAAAGGTGAGTTTAACTTTTGTGTAGGTTTGTGTAGGCCATCGAAAAGCTGCTGGACAAGTCCAATGCATATAGAACCAAAAAAGAAAGGGCAGTGGCGACCTTGCGGCGATTACCGTCGCTTAAATGCTCAAACAGTCCCCGACAAATACCCCATACCGCACATCCATAACTTCACTCACAGTCTTCATGGAAAACGTACGAGCTTAGAAACGACGTCCCAAAAACAGCAATCATAACCCCTTTCGGAGTTTTTAAGTTCACTTGTATAACGTTTGGGTTATGTAACGCGGGACAAACTTTCCAGCGATTTATCCACCAGGAGCTTCGAGGACTTGATTTTTGTTTCACTTACATAGACGACATCCTGATCGCTTTCGAAAATGAAGAAATGCATTGCAAGCAGCTCAAGCAAGTTTTTCAACGCCTTCAAGAATTCGGGGTAGTAATTATGTTAACTTTCTTGGACATCTTGTAGAGGAAAGTGGTATTAAACCGCTTCCCGAAAAGGTTTTAGCCTTTTCATATCAAAAAGGAAACAAGAAAAACGATAATACATCGATTACCTGGACTCCTGAAGCTTCATCAGCTTTTGAGAAATGCAAAACGGATTTGTCTAATGTTGCTTTGTTAGCCTATCCATGTGATATTTAGCCGTTATGCATTATGTTTGACGCATCCGACGTCGCTATTGGTGGTGCGTTGCAGCAGAAGACTCCTAAAGGTTGGCAAACCTTATCCTTTTTCTCGAAAAAGCTAAATGAAAATACTCTAGATATGTAACTATATATAACAATATTTCAAATTTGTTTGCAAATATTAAACTATATGCAATTAAATATTATATCATATCAAAAGTATTTCTAATACCATATTGAAAAATATTTTTGACAATGGACCATATATTATAATATCTAAAATATAAGATAGCATATATAATTATAATTCTGTATAAGCCATATATAAATATATATGGCATGAAATTATATATAGTGTTATATATAATTTTTTTGACAACATGTACATCATATCTAATCACATAAATTACATCCAATTTTATAAAGATCCGTATACAACTAGGTGTGGTTATATATAGCACAAAAAAAGATAATTAAAAAAAATGTAATATGCAATAATATATGGTTTTGCATACTGACATATGTATGTAAATATATAGAATAATATATTATTAGATAAGGCCACATATGATTATATCTAAACTTTTTTACTCAAGCAGTTAAAATATGTGCAAGGCTTGGAAAAATAATGTGCGTCGGATAAACCATCCAATAGTTCATGAAAATGGTTTAATTTTGTTTCATTTCACGAAATTAATTTTAAACATTTTTAAACGTTTTGATTAAGTTTTTATTTTTCATTTTTTTTCCTTTATAAATTTGTCATTTTATGATGTTGTAAAAGTGTAATTAAATCTAATTTTTTTTTTCTAACTTTTATGGGTTTTGTCAGTACATTTTAAAATGGCAACACACGCATGTTTTTGGTTTTATTATATGTTTGTATGTTATGCATGTGTAATATTCATTATTAAATAATAAATAATTGAAATTTTTGCTTTAAGCTTGATTTTTTTTTCCTTTCATAACTTTATCATTTAATTTTGTGGTTGTTTTGATAAAAATGTAAATTAAATCTAAATTTATAGATATTTTTGTATGTAAAGTTCAGTAAAATAAAAGATTAACAGTTTTTTTTTCGGCAGAAATGACAGTTAAAAAAAAGTTGTAGGCAGTTAAAACTGCAATCAAAGTGCATAATTTAATAAAACAAATAATGAAGTTATTTTGAATTGTTTCAAAACAACTTACAAATGCACAACAAATAACTAACTGTTTAGTAAATATGGGTGATAAATTGCTTACTACAAAATAATTAAAACAATTGATAATATTGGTAAAAACTACTATTTAGGCGGTTAGCTTTTTTGGTATAACACAAATATAGGGTGACCCACAAACATTCAACCAATGTTGTTTTGCTATATTTTTTAAATGAAACGACATAATTTAATTTGATTTTTAAATGTTAATTTGGACCTCTACGTTTTTATACCCTCCACCATATATGGTGAGGGTATATATCAGTTTGTCATTCCGTTTGTAATATGTCGAAATATAGGTTTAAGACCCCATAAAGTATATATATTCGTGATCCTTATGCAATTTTAAGTCGATTTAACGATGTCCGTCTGTCTGTCTGTCTGTTGAAATGGCGATCACGACGCGAAGACGCATGCGGGGGTGCCTATTTTTACCCAGATTATTGTACATCCTCCCGAGCAGTTTGGTATTGAAAATGAGCAAAATCGGTCCAGCCGTTTATAAATTATGAGTGAAAATGTGAAGATACCTCTATATTTTCCATACAAATTGGTGTATTTTAGTACAATTTCATATTAGCGACTGGTATATAATATATATTCTTATATTTTTTCACCAGTCGCTTAGAAATTAATAATATTTTGTGTTCACCTCAAAAATTTTTCATCACAAAAAATTTTTTTCACCACTAAAATTTTTTTTCACCACAAAAAATTTTTGTCACCTAAAAAAATTTTTTTCACCTTAAAATTTTTTTTTACACCAAAAAATTCGTTTTCGCATACAAAAAAGTATTTTACCTCAAAAAATTTTTTTCACCTCCATAATTTTACTTCAAAAGTTTTTTACGTTATTTCTATCAAAAACAGTAGAGAACATTTGTTTTAGGATATTGGTGGAGGGTATTCAAAGATTCGGCACAGCCGAATTTAAGCCTTTTTTACTTGTTTCCCTTTAATTTTTGAAGACTATATCGGTCAAGTGGGTGCAATACCGCCATTTGGGCTCTGTTTACCACATTTTCCATCGTTTTGGAGAAATCTCCGGGCGATTAATTCTCGCAAACTTGTCGGATATTCTCTTTGAGATCTTAACATAGACCCGTAACTTAAAAAGTCTGAAGTCTGTAAAGGGATCCTTCATTCTTTAGAACCTCATATCCTCCAGTCCCAATTTATCAATTCGAGGCAATTAAAACTCGTTGATCACTGCGTTCTCGAAAAATAAATGGCGCACCAGTGACTTTGAGTGGATGTGCTTATTATGTTTGTTTGTAACGGTTTTAATACCCTCCACCATATATGGTGAGGGTATACTGATATTCCGTTTGTAATATGTCGAAATATAGGTTTAAGACCCCATAAAGTATATATATTCGTGATCCTTATGCAATTTTAAGTCGATTTAGCGATGTCCGTCTGTCTGTCTGTTGAAATGGCGATCACGACGCGAAGACGGAAGCGGGGGTGCCTATTTTTACCCAGATTATTGAACATCCTCCCGAGCAGTTTGGTATTTAAAATGAGCAAAATCGGTTAAGCGGTTCAAAAGTTATGAGTGAAAATGTAAAGGTACCTCTAAATTTTCCATACAAATTTGCACAATTTTTCTGTATCTATTTTTTTTTCTGTTAAGTAAGTAAAAATGTTATTAAGTCTTCTTATTGTTCGATTACATTTATTGTCTTACATACTATGAGAATAATATTCTTAGAGCTATATGTGTGTTACTCTGAAAACTAAGTTAACGTAAAAATCAACAATGTTAAAGTCGCTAACAGAGCAGACCTCTGTAAATAACATTGCTAAAACTAAATAACAAAAGTTCGTTACATAAATTGACAAAACATATTCATATTACAGTTCATGCAAAATTTAGTATATACGTATATCATCTTCAGCCCCTATGGTGGAGGGTATTCAAAGATTCGGCACAGCCAAATTTAGCCCTTTTTTACTTGTTTTTAAGTAAATTTTTTTGCTATTTACATTTTACAAAATAAAGAATTTTTACAGAATATTTAAAAATTTTTGTTGCTACCTTCAGAAATCATTTTACGAATTTTTGAAAACCGATTTGCTAAAATTAGCAAAAAAAAAAAATACTAATTTTAAAAAAGTGGATATTGAAGGATATGTTATTTCTAACATATGTAAATGAGAGTTTTTTTTTATTGGCATTGAAATTTCATCAGCTTTAGTTAAATAATGCTATTTACAATTGATCAAAAAAGCATTTGTTTACAATAAATGGGGGATGTTTAAATTGCTTTACATACACTTAAAATAGTTTGTAAGTTATAATAACAGAAAATGCCATTTACAAGAAATGATATTTCATTTAAAAATCCTCTAATTACTTTTCATTTAAATCAAATTGCTTTTGTTATTTATTTTGAAATATTGTTTAAATAACGGATGATTAATCAGAAAAAATAAATGTTAAAATTTTACCTACCAATTCCTTTAAAAATAAATGATTTTATTCGATTTAAGATCTTTAGCTTAAAAAATTGAATATTAATATTAAAATAAGATCAAATAAAGTTATATAATTTTTGTTTTGAAGCAAACAGCAATCAAAATTAAAATTTGAAAAAATTGTAACGAACACAAAGAAACAAATAAATATCAAACAAATGAAAAAAAAAATAAATAAATCTGAAAAAACCTGTAAATGATAGCAAATTATTTTGAACAAATGTTTAAATAAGTTAAAATAGATTTTTTTGAAAAATAAATGTATGTTCCTTTATTTTTAAATGGAACGTAAAACTTTTTTTATTAATATTCTGAGTGTAGGCAATTAAAAAAGGATCCCTCGCGATATTTACCGGACCTGTCCTATTTTTATTATCGCAGTATATTAACACTCTAGGATAGCAAAAATTTTGCCCGTTTTGAGCTATCTCAGTACCGTTAAAGTGTGGCAAGTGTGTCTAGAAATAATTGAGTTAAATTTATATTGTACATTTTAATATTTTTTAATTCGAAATAATTTATTTTAATAACAGTCGTACCTAATTTTACCAATCTTTAGTAGCGGTTATTAACTTTCCTACTATTTTCATTTCACTAATATTTAGTAAAATTTGTTACTGATGTTAGCAGATCTATTTTAAATTACAGTTTACAGTAATTTACTAAAATTTAGTGGCGCTTACTAATTTTTTATGCTAATTTGATTGTACTAACATTAATAATATTTATTAAATATTTTTGCTGATTTTAGTAAACCGATTTTTAATTTCATTTTGCAAAAAGTTTACTAAAAAACACGTCAGCAGACAGGTGTTGCTAAGATTACAAAAAATAAAATACCGCTGGGCTCAATATGCAAAATTTCCCGTAATTTTTTTTGGTGAATATATTTATATACTTTGTCCAACGTTTCTCCAATTTGTTTATTCCTTCCAAAAAATAAGATTTGTCGAGATCATCAAAATAGGTTTGTTTGTGAGATGATTTCATCGATTGGGTCAAATCTCTTTCCGCCAAGCCATTTATTAAGGTATGGAA
This sequence comes from Eustalomyia histrio, assembly GCA_949748255.1. Lineage (NCBI taxonomy): Eukaryota > Metazoa > Arthropoda > Insecta > Diptera > Anthomyiidae > Eustalomyia > Eustalomyia histrio. The sequence goes on along the minus strand of OX456525.1, from coordinate 58,782,669 downwards.
AAAAGAAATAATCACTTGGGGCTAAACCCGGAGATTTTTCGAATTTTTCATGGATTTTTTTCCTTTTTATCGTCAATCCCCAAATCAAATCACGCGGTAGTCTGCTATCAATGGTTATAAACAGACAGATGCCTTTATTGACAAATGGACTTATTGACGCAATCTCGTATAATGAGAAAGTACGATTTTATAACAAAAATATAGACCAAATTCTGCCAGGTTTCTAGCCTTGTTTCTGGCGAAAAGTACCTTATCAGTTTATAAACCCATACTCCAACACTCAGAATATTATGTAGTTAACTGTTTGTAGTTTAATAAAAAAGTTTTCCGTTTCATTTAAAAATAAAGGAACATACATTTATTTTTCAAAGAAATATCTATATTAACTTTTTTATACATTTATTCGAAATTATTTGCTATCATTTACCATTTTTTTCAGTTTCATTTATTTTTTTCATTTGTTTAAAATTTAATAAAAATTTACCCACAAAACGGAAACTTGTGGTTTATTTGTGTCCGTTACAGTTATTACAAATTTAAATTTTGTTTGCTGTTTGTTTCGAAAAAAATATTCAAAAAATTTCAATTTGTTTTTTTTATTTAAATTGGTTGTATATATACAAAATTTTTCAATACAAATTAGATGAACTTCATAAAGACACATACATATACAAGCACATTCACACTAGTATATTAAAAAATAACAAAAAATAAAAAACGGAAATAATTTCAAATAAATGAAAAAAACATTTATTTTTTAAGGATTGGTAGGTAAAATTTTGACATTTATTTTAACTGATTATATCATTTGTTTCTTACGGATGTGTTAGTTGATTAATCAACATTTAAAAATAAATAACAAATGGCATTTAGTTTAAATGAAAATTAAGTAGACCGGTTTTTAAATGAAATATCATTTCTTTTAAATGATATTTTCAGTTATTTTAACTTAAAAACTTTTTTAAATGAAGGATTAAATATTTTAAATTTCATGTTCACGGCCTATCAAATATGTTTGGTCAGACCTCCCAGTATAATTTAAAAAAGTTCAACCTTTTCGGTTGCCTACGCCCGATTTCAACTTCCTAGCTTCAATGAGCCAGGCAGTCACTTTATTTTTTAAACTCTTATATAGACAATATTTTATAACTCTCCATTGTTTCACTTACATCTTTTGAATGTTTAAATATTTTTAATTTATTATTTTTACCTGTAAAGTGTCAGTGTTCCAACGCGAAATAAAATTACCGAAACTACTGCTTAAATAAAAACCCCCAAAGGATATTTTCATCTTCATTCACAACTTTTCAACCGCTGAGCGAATTTTAATAACTTTTAACAGTTAACTTCTAAAAAGAATTGTATACAATATGTGTTAAAATGAGCAGCCTTCATTCTTACGCCGTGGTCGCCATTTAAACAGATATACATATATTTCAAGGGGCCACCAAATAAAAATCCAAGTTAACGTTGCAAACCCCTTTAGGAGTTTTGTATAGCAAATGGTGTTATTTAATTTTGCATTGGAACTATTGAGACTGAAATATCTTGTTGCCCTGTATCATTGATTATAGCTTTAAACAGAAGTATATTATTCTTAATTTAATGGAATAGAATAACAAAATATTTCCGCTTAAATTTAAAAACGTATAATATTTTATACAAATAATACAAAGTCAAATTAACAAAGGATTCATTTGATAAATAAAACTTTTTTTTTTTAAATTTCAAGTTTATATTGACCTGAAAAAACAAACCAACAAAGAAATTTGTACTAGAAAAGAAAAAAAGGACACATGTCCTTGTCTGCAAATGTTTTTTTACGCTTGAAAAACTTAATTAAATTTATATTAGACCCAAAAATATAAATAAAAAAAATCAAGTATTCAACACCCTTCATTATTATTTTGGCAAAGCAAGAAGAAAAAAGGAATTGTAAGAGGGTGTTTAAATTTTTTTTTTTACAAAAGGAAATCATTCAAATATTTATTATCTCTAACTCATCATTTGTCATTATTTTCATCATTACAAACTGATTATTTTAGTACATAATAAATTTGTAAAAAAAAAAAACTCTTGAAAAGGTTTTTTTTTTCTCAAAAAAAAAGTAAAAAGGGGTCAAATTTTTAATATTTATTTCAAATAAACAAGTTTTCTTTTTTTCATAAACATTTAATTAACACCTTTTTTCTCTAACATTTCACATAATTTGTTAATTTAAAAATTATCTAAAAATATATAAATTAATTTTTCTATTAAAACTCATAATTTATTTGTTATGTTTTACTTTTCTGATCTTTGTTTATACACATTTTAATTCAGTTGGCATTCATGTTTGGATTTTGTAAAAATAAAATAATTTAAAACGTAAATATTTGAAATTCTTTTGTTTTGTCGCATCAGCAAAAAAAAAAAACATAATGAATTTTCTTTAGTTTCTGGTATTATTTTTTTTTTCTTCATGCATTTACCTGTTTTTATATTCCACAAACGTTTAAAATCAATTGTATACTTTGTTAACTGTTGTTTCTGTGATTCAGTTGGGAACTATTTTCATAAAACTTTTATTTAAGTTAAGACCTGTTTATGAAGATTTTAAACAGATATTTAAAATAAAGTATTGATTATGAATTTTTTTAAAAATTGATTTATATTTTTAAAATTCATAGAAAAAATTATTTCTAATTATTGCTGCATTTTTAATGAAAAATTTGTAATATCAATAAAAACAATAATTGTATTTACAAATTATAAAAAATTTTAATAATTTTTTTTTATTAAAACATATTAAAAATTTTATTTTACAATTTTTTTTGTATTTTAGGCCATAAAACAAATATTGTAATTTAAATCCCATACCACACTGAGAAGGATATCTTTATGGTATTGATGAATTTTTGTAAATAAAAAGCAATTAAATGGCACTGAAACTTGCCCATAGAAGCCTAATTTAGAAAAAATATAATTATTCAGTTCAATTTCTTCGACCTTTTTAATACAAATTCCAGGTAATAAGTATTCAAGCTCAAGGTCTATTTTATACAAAATTATTTATTTTTCATCCAATATTTCGCTATCTCAATGGATAGCTTTTTCAGGGATTTTTTTGTTTTTTAATTTAAATTTTAAAAGGGGTTAACAATTCTACACTTTTGTCAATCTTATGGTGAATCGGCATAAAAACCATGTAACCCTTACATTTCAGGTATAACATGAATTCAGCAGATGTATGTAAAAAATTACAAGAAACTTTTTTGTGGAACATTTTAATCCTTTAATTTCTTAATGTGATGGGTCTGAAAGTACCATTTCTGTGGTATATGAGAACAGGATCGATCCGATCAAGAGATCGGTATAAATTCTCTATCACGTATTGGCTTTTGAAAGTACCAGTCCCGTGTTAGGTGAAAACAGTACCGCTTCTCAAAAACCCACCACAAGCTCGGCTTAAAAGCCTCCATGAAGTGATGAGTTTGAAAGTATGAGTCCTGTGATATGTTCTTTGGAGTCAGTTGTGTGACATGTTCTTTTATACCAGTCCTGTGACATGTCACAGACGGCAATTGACTCCCTCCTAGGACAAGCCCATGTTAAAGTGACCGGCCCTTTTTATAAAAAAACCGGTCCCTATCACAATGAACCGGTCACGTGATGTGTCTTGGGATAGGTATTTTTCCCGCGAGGAAGTTAGCGCTAAAATGCCCCTAAGATCTGTATTTTTTTAAGTTTGTATGAAATAGTGCAGAGAAGAAACAGATTAATTGTGGCAACCGAATGGTTTGGTTGCAGCAACCGAATCTTTTTGGTGTCACCACCAAATGTATTCCTGGGTCAATTAAAAAAATTATATTTTAAATGAAATTTTCTTATAGTAACTGAATTTCTGTTGCCACAAACAAAAATATTGATGACCATGCGGTTTGCAAAAAATTCGGTTACCACAATGAATCTGTTTTTCTGTGTGTATAACGTAAAATTTATATAACAAACAACCACCAAAGCACTATTGTTGCAGTAACTGTTAATAGTTACTTAAATAATTTAATACAGTTTTTTTTTTGATTCGTGATTAATAAATATTCGTTATTGCTAAATTTTTTGTGGAAGAACCCTTTTGAAATTTTGACATAAAATGTTAACGAATAAAAAAACATGTTTGCTTTTATTTAAATTCCGAAAAAATTACTTGCAATTAACCGTAATATTTACCAATTTTTATCAGTTTTCATCAGTATATTTTCATAATTTTTGTGGTAAAAAGTGTTTCAGTTATTATTATGATTGAGCAGTTAAAAGTAATTATATTTATAGTTATATTTTTAATGTAAATACTTTTATCGGCTATTTAACTGCATATCATTTTGTTTTAAGGGTCATATTCAGTAGATTTTAGAACCGCAATGCATCAACCCTATTTCTACACGCTGAAAAAAAACGACGTGCTTTAAATATAATATGCTGGTAATATATGTACATATATTTGGAAACGCTGTAAGTTATATTTGCCGCATTTATAACACAATATGCTTGCCTACAAATATAATATAGAAAACATATTATATTTGTAATCCTTTGAAATGCATCGACCAGCAAACATATATATGTTTACCTGCAAATATATATATGTTTATCATTATTATGTTTGCATCCCACAAGTATAATAATGATAAAATTACAATTGCAAATATATGTTTATTTGGGTGAAAAAATACAAATATTACAATGTTTGCCTGGAAACATATATATAATAATCATAAATATAAAATACTTGTAAATCTACTTCAAATATACATATGATAGTTTCTACACAAATATATATTTGCCTGTAAACATATTCAAAGATGTCTCTTTCCTGCGTGTGCTGTCCCATAAAAAGCTGCAACAGAATTTTCGGTTGGTATCAATTTTGGTTGGGACAATATTTTTTTTCTAGATATACGCAAAAATTACCAACTTTCAAGTCTTGTGTTGCAACGCTATTTTTGGATAGCATTAATATCGCGGCCATTTTTCTCTATCCCTTTCAGTGTTCGAGATGTGGGTTATTTTCCAAAAACGTGAGAATATGATGACATTGACAACATCAAAATTTTGGATAAAATAATGACAGCATCTACCGGATGTTAGCAGTAGAATACAAAAAGTACAACAAAATTTTCAAATTCTTAAAAGAACAAGAAAATATTATTTGTCGCCTCAATTCTGTTTAATAACCATTAAATGCAAGCATATAAATAAAACTTATTCTAATTTAGAAAATTTCAATTTACTTTTCTCAATTTATAAATGATTTTTTATTTTTGCTAAAAAGCACTTAAATTTTAGATATTTTTATACAATTTACCATACATATATACATACATAATTTTTGAAAAAACAACAAGAAAAAACATATTGTGGCGCCCAACTTGGAAGAAAAAAAGAAAAAAAACTTAACTGACCAAAGCCATAATTCTTCAAAAACACATACAACAAACCAGCTTTGTATGTAAAATATCCCAATATACCATATAGCAATAAAACTGCAATACAACTTGAGAATAAGCTTATATTAATAGTGTGTTTTAAGCTTTTCTTAATTTCGCTTATTATAATATTTATAAAATGTGAATTCACAAGCAGTATTTAACAATGCTAGAGAAAAGATTATTATACATAACTTTTTCTCAAGTATGCTTATAAACAACATACAACAACAACGCAATAAGACGATTGAAATAGAAATATTTTTCAATACATTCTAATCTTGTTGTCTTTGTTCTACGCTTATAATGCATACAACAAGTGCCATTACTTTTTCTTTAAATTTGTCAAACGTGTTTTGCGTGTACATTTAGTTGTAAATTTTATATAGTGAACGTGCAATTGCAAAATAAATTTAATTATTTTTATTTATGGTTAAAATTAATTCTTATTATTTATATTTAAAATGAATTATTATTTTTTATATTTAAAATGAGTTATTATTATTTATTTTTTAAATTAAAATAAAAAATAAATTAAATTAAAGAAACAAATTATGATTTCTCTTTTTCAACTACATATAAATAATATATTATTTTTGTAAGCTTATTCTACAATTGCAAGAATAAGCTTATAGTTGCAAGAATAGCTTATAATATTTTCAAGAGGGTTCCGTTTTGATTTTTCTACAATTGTTACGATAGCCTTTTTCAATATATTCGCAAGTCTTTTTCAAGCTTAAGGCTTGTGTTTGTAAGCTTATAATAATATTTTTCTCAAGTCATTTGGTATGTTGGGATACTTAAAAAGTATTAAAAAAAGGAATACTATAATGGACGTGTGCAATATGTTAAGTGTGTGTTCAAAAAAGGAACGAAAATAATTTATTCATTAGACCAACTTACTGGTTGGTACTCATCGTACTCGTTACAGACAAACTCTACAACATTAAACAGAAAGATAAAATATTCTAGTGCATATTATACAATGTGGGGGATTTTATTTTATTATCGAAAACGCTCTTTTTAGTTCTTAAGTATTTTGTTTTTTTTTTTACAATAATTTCATACCAAGCATTTTTTTTATTTTTTCATTTTATTTTAAAACATAAAGCTATACATCATTGTCACACACTTGCTGACACTGGGTACTACTACTGCTACTTGTCTTTATTAAAATATGTTGAAAAAAGAAAATGATACTGAAAAGTTTAATATAGAAAAATATCATTAAACCTCTTAAGTTCTGATTCTGTAAAACAAAATAAAGCAAAAATACTAAAATATTTTTTATTGTTAATAATAAAGTAATTACAGTCGAAGACGATTTGGAGTAAATTAGAAAGAAGCTGGAATGCTGGCAAAATTTTATTACATATTTTGTTGATTCCAAAACACATCGTCCCAAATTTTTGGGATATCCATTCCGTCTTTTTTTTAAAAAGTGGGCGATAATTGACAGTATTTGAAAAACGATTTCAATTGAGATCTCTTTAAATAAATTACACACTTTCAGTAAGCTTAAAATATATATCAAAAATTGAGCTTCTATTGTTTGTACTTTAGAAGACATAATGATTTTTAGCTTCATATGGCGACAAAAGGTCTTAGCAAGCCAGATTTACTTAATTTTGGGTTAAAAAAAAGAAAGTCAAGCCTTTCTTAGGTCAAAAATAAATAAAGACCATTTTGCACATCATTGGGTTAATTTCACTTAGGCATTTAGTATTTTAAATATTTACCGTAAAAATCTTTGATAATTTATTAGGCGAAGTAAAGTTTTTTAGAATATTTACACGTTTTTACAATATTATTAACATGAAATTATTGTTTTTGGGTTTTTCTTTTTAAAACGATTCTTTCTACAAGTTCCTAAGGGGTTTGATTACAGGCGATGGAAGTATAAATTTTAGATTTTTATAAATAGCGATTAAAAAATTGACATAAATGACTTTCAAAAGGCTAAATAATTAAATATGGTATGCGTTTTGAATTTAGCATATTAATGTACAAATAAAAAATACAAAATATAAAATTTTAGAATTTATATTATTTTCCTCTGTATTAGGAGTATTCACAACAAAAAGGGGGTAAAAAAATTAATTGTTATTATACTTTAATATTTTAAAATATTAATGTATAATTACTTCCCCGGTAGGCTAGTTGGTAGCGTGCTAGGTTATCAGTGCGGGGGTCGTGGGTTCAATTCCCACCAGAGGCTCTGGTCTGTTTTCGCTACAACGAGCCGATGACCTTTGCTAGTGCTCGGTTAGGGAATTAATATATAATTTGTAATTATATGATTAATAAAAATAAAATAAATAAATAAAATAAATAAAACTTCAATATTTTAATACTTAAATATTTAAAAATTTTAATATATTGATATTTTAGTATTTTAATATTTACATATAATAATATTTTATAATATTTTAATATTTAAAAATTTTTAAATTTAAATATATTAATATTTAAATATTATAATATTTTGATATTTGAATATTTTATTTTTTTAACATTTAAATATTTTACTTTTATAATATTTGTATATTTAAAAACTTAAATATTTTATTTTTTTAGTATTTTCTTATTTCAATATTAAAATATTTTAATATTTCAATATTTTTATATTTTAATATTTCAACATTTAAGTGTTTTTTATATTTTGATATTTTTATATTCTAAATTTTAATAATTTAATATTATTTTTTTTAATGTTTAAATATTTTAATAGTTAAATATTTTACAAATTTAAATATTTTAATTTTTTCACATATAAATATTAATCTTTTAATATTTTTATATTAAAAAAAAATCCCCGAAGAAGCTATCCATTGAGATAGCGAAATATTAGATGAAAAATAAATAATTTTGTAAAAAATAGACCTTGACCTTGAATATTTGTTGCCTGGAATTTATGTTAAAAAGGTCGAAGAAATTAAACTGAATAATTTATTTATATATTTTTATATTTTTATATTTTAATATTTAACTGTTTAATATTTTAAAATTTTATTATTTTAAAGTTTTAAAATTTTAAAGTTTAAAAATTTTTTAAATTTTAATATTTTAAATTGTTAATATTTGAATATTTAAAAATTTAAATATTTTAATTTTTAATACTTTATTATCTTGAATTAAAATATTTTAATATTTGAATATTTAAACATTTCAAAATATTATTGTTCTAATATTTTTATTTTTTAATATTTTAATATTTCAATTTAAGTGTTTTAATGTTTTTGTACTTTGATATTTTATATTTAAATGTTTAGCTATTTTAATATTTCAATATTTCAATATTTTTATTATTTTAATATTAAATCGTTTTAATATTTTAAAATTTTAATATCCCATGTAAAAATCGAAATATATATGTACATACATGATCATACATGGGCATACATGGTCATATATGCCCATACATGATCTCATATATGATCATATATCTTCGGATCCGAAATTTGAGGGTATATGGTGATATATGTGCATATATTATCATACATGCTCATATATTATTCATGTATGCTCGTATATGATCATATACGTCCATATACCCTCAAATTTCAGATCCGAAGATATATGATCATATATGAGATCATGTATGGTCATGTATTGAACAATGTATGGACATATATGACCATGTATGCCCATGTATGATCATATACAGACCCATGTATGATCATGTATGCTCATATATATTTCGATTTTTACATGGGATTCCAAAATTTCATTTTAATGTTTTAATAGCTAAATTTTTTAATATTTTAATATTGTAATATTTAAAAATTTAAATACCCTTGCACAAATTTAAATATACCTGAACATTTGAACATGATCATACAGGGGCTTGTATATGATCATACAAGGGAATTCATGGTTATATACGTCCATGCATTTTCCAATACGTGACCATACATGATCTCATATAAGACCATATATCTTCGGATCCAAAATTTGAGGGTATATGGCCTTATATGGTTGTATATGATCATATATGCTCATATATTATGCATGTATGCTCATATATGAATATATATGACCATAAACCCTCAAATTTCGGATCCGAAGATATATAGTCATATATAATATCATGTATGGTCATATATTGAACTATGCATGCGCGTATATATATGGTCATATACTATCATATACAAGCACATGTATGTTCATATATATTTCGATTTTTACATGGAATTTTAATATTTTACAATAATATTTTGATGTTTTTATATTTTATTCTTTATATTTTTATAATTCAGCGGGCAAGTGGGCGCCCAAATTTCGTGTGTTTTTCATGCGGAGAAAATAAACATAATGAATTTCGTTAACAAATTGTATGCATTATGGTCTAATTCCACTGCTTATTATTTAGATATTACTAATGAGTAGCAATTACTAAGATTATGCTGGATTCGGTTGGGTGATGTGTTAAACTGGAGAACTTTTGTTTTTCACCGCATTATCATAGTCAAATCAAAAGTCGAATTTTTGGGGAAAAAATTTAATTATTAACATGTGAATAGCCTTAATTATTATATTATAGCGTATTAATAATTTCCAAGTTATTAACCTATACAATGCACAAAAACGTGTTTTACATATTTAATAAATGTAAAGCAGTAGGTTTTTTGTTCTCTACATAAAATGCGTATTTGAAGTCTCGCCACATTGCGTTTTAAGTTTTTTATTTTAATTCATTTCTAGTTTTACATTTGCCATCCGTTGTAAAGTTACATTTGTATTGGTCAATATTTTTTTCAACGGTTTCATATACAGTAAAGCCTGGTTAAGATGACCTCCAACGGATTTCAGATACATTAGTTGTACGAATTTCAATTATACACAAGATATTTTAAGTTTATAAAAACCATTTTAAAACTTGTTAAAATTCTGTCACTGGATTACTAAAATAAATTATTTGCGATTCAGATTGTTCCAAGCAAAATTTGTCAAATTACAAAAAAAAAATTATGTAGATAAAGTTTTAATGAATAATAAAATATTATATAAAATTATGTATGTGCACTCACAATATATTTTCCATTACAGACTGTAGTTTATTTAAAAAGTAATATGTAAAGTTTGTTTTTAAATAAAGAATCAATTTAAATTTATAGAAATATATTTTTTAACTATTTGAATCAGTCATTTAAAAAACAAAATATAAAAATTTACAGACTTTCAGTAGGAGTTGATATTCTCTGTTAAATGTAAAATTTTATGTTTTCTGTTTTAAAAAATAGAAATTCATATAATTCCTTTTTTTACCAAAATAGTTTGTTTATATACAAAATTATTTCAAAAAAAATTACAAGAAATTATTGAAATATAGATAAACACATATAGAAAATAAAAATATATACATATGTGTGTGTTGTGTTTTTTTCATACAAACAAAAAAATGTTCAATTTGAAAAACAAACCACAGAAATCGTTTTTTTCTACGTTTTTTACAGTTAAAAATTGATGGTTATTTTAAATAATTTTCGATTGATTTTACTACTTTTGTCGATTATTAAAAATAAACAACAAAATAGGCTGAATATAATAAAAATTAGTAATCCTCTTTTTGATTACATTTTCGATTAATTTAATATGTATTTTAAGTTGTTTTTAACGAAATAACATTGTCAGTGTGGGACTGTCAGAAACAGTTAATTTTACCCGAGGATTCGTTTTATGCGACTTTGTATTACCAGGTAATTTCTTTATGACAATTGGAACTTTTAAATTAGCTTACATTAAGGAAGAACTCATTTTGTTCGAGTACATCTTTAGCTAGTTCTACTGTAATAATTTGTAAATTAGTAATTTCGCTTTTTGTTACAATTTACATTCAATTTACATTAAAATTAATGAAAAGAGAATTTTGAATTTCTATAGTAGTTCAAACAACTAGATTTAAACTATAAATCCGAAATAAAATTAATTAAAAGGTATATTTTTATAATGACTACTTATAAAATTAATATTAATTTGTGTTTTTTTTTAATGCCGAAATAAGTAAAAAAATGCGATATTGTGAAAGGTCCGGCTTTGAGTTAATCAATAATTTTATATTTAAATAGAAATTCTGTAGAAACAGTAATGACGTGGTATTAGTTTTTTTAATTAGCAATAATAATACCATCTTACTTTAAAATATATAATAATGTGGTACTCATAACTAGTTAATTTTTCAATTATTTTAAATCAAAAAATAAATTAAAAATAAAAACAAAACTGAGACTGAAAAAACTAGTCTCACTTATGTAAATTTTTGATAAAGTTCAAAATAACAAGCACAATAATAAATTTAAAGAAATTTTTTTATTTTATGAAAATTTTTATAATCGTTAACCGAATGTGGAGCATTCACATAAGATTTGTACGGCAAATCAATAAACTTCACTATAAACCACTCATACTATAAACCACTCATACCACTCATAGAATTGTTTAATATGTAAACTCTATTTGGAACAATTAATAATTCCAACACAATATTATTGAAATTGTTCAAAAGAGGAGGTTTAGAAGTGAAACATGTGTAAACAACTTGGTTTCACGTTTCCACTTGCATTTACAGCAAAGGGAAATACAAACACATATCTTTCAATATCATCTGATAAACATACATATGGAACTACTAGGAAATAGTCACTGGGGGCTAAATCCGGAGAATATGGCGGATGAGGTAATAATTCGTAGCCAATTGATGGAATTTTGCCATTGAGACTACACACGTGTGCACCCGTGCATTATGGTCAATTGAGATCAGTCCAACTGATCATTTAAAATGGAAACCACACTGTCATATGAAATGTCTATGGCAGTGATGGAAAAGTTGTTACAATTGTACTTTTTCTGATACTATTTGATTCAAGAAAATTCCGTGATACTCCCGAGACACATTTGATACTCCCACACACTTTTCCCAAATAAAACTTTTATATTCACTTATTTCAACATTTCCCCTTAATACTTAATATCATAAGAATGCAAAAAATTAATTTAAAAAATCAAACTTTATGCACTGATATAGAAATACTATTTATTTAAAAAAATACATAATTCTGCATTTATGAAAAAGCTTTTTTGGGAAACTTGAAAATATTTTTCAAAAATTTTAATGAATTTTTGTGCAACTTTAAAATGTTGTTCAAAAATTTTAATAAATTTTTGGATAATTAAAAAATTTTGAAACATTTTTAGACAATTTTAAAATATTTTTGAATAATTTTATATAATTTTTGAACAATTTTAAAATTATTTTGGAAAATTCTGAATTAAAGCTGGAAATGGTGTAGTGTTAAATAGTATAGTATTGTTAGTATTTATCAAGCTTTTCCTTGGTTTGATTGATGGTTTTTTTTCGCAAAAAATAAATGTTTAATGAGCACTCGAAGTTCACTTTTTTCCAATTTAAAAAAAATCCACGAGGTTGTATGTTTTGAAAAGCTGTTAAACGCAAAGTAAATGACGGAACTTGCTCAAAATTTGACAGTAGTCTATTAACAGGTGGTACTTGATGGGAGCAGTGTTGCATTTCATATAACTACGAGGGAAGTTCAAAAAGGTCACGGACGTATTGATCCGCCCTCGTATATGGGACATTCTGTGTAAAACATAACAAAGCTCTGCCCAAAATTCAATTTGATGGATTTTAATGATTTCGGACTGAAAATTTTTATTTTTTCGTCCATAGGGTCAATTTGACCTTTGAAAATTTCCAAAATGACGGTTTAAGATGGCGACTAGAAACCAAAGGCAAATTGAGAGATCAGATAAAAAATCTTTTTATAAAAAAACTTGCCATGGGCTCAAATTGCTGGTAATTAACGTCCTCAAAAAGTTGGCATGATAGGTTAGTAAAATCTAGTATGGCGGCTGAAACCTCAAAATCGTCAAGAAATGAAAAAAATAAAAATAAAAAAGTACACGGAAATTTAATCCGTCTTCAGCGAGAAAAAGGAGCTTTGGCATTATTTTAAAACTTAAACTGATGTTTACCTAACATATACAGTGTGGGCCAAATATAGGTATATTTTTAAATCATATGTTGTTTTAACGCTGATAGATTTTTTCTGTTCGATTAAACAACGTTGGCAGATATTTAAAACTTGTTTCCAATGTAAGTGCTGTGTTGCCAAACTGCGCATTTGTTGAAAAAAATTTCAGATGACATGAGTTACCCACCACGCACGCTGTACGCAAGTTTATGCAAAAAGTTCGTGATACTGGCTTGCTAGTGGACAACACTCGTACGGTGAGTACCGATGAGAATGTGGCCGAAAGTGTGCAATTCAATTCAAGAACATGGACCTGCCATCGATCTCAACAACTTGCAACCAAATATGGTCAGAGAAGTGAACGGACGAACATGGCTTAATTGAATATGGGAGAGAAAACAGATTCATTGTAACAACCGAATTGTTTGCCAACCGAGTGGTTTGGTTGGAGCCACCTATATATTTGTTTGAGGCAATCGAAATTGGGTTAATGCAACAGAAGATTGGTTGAAACCAAATTGTCCAATTGCATCAGAAAAATATTCGGTTGGCACAAGCAAATAATTCGGTTGGTGCAATCAAAATAATTAGTTGTCACGATGAATCTGTTTATTCTGTATATGAGTGGCTTCTGAGTAATTCTGCATGCATGTTTTTACAACACAAATTCACATCAAGGTGTGTGTTCAAACAATTTGGGTTCATTAAAAAGAGCGTAAGGCGAAACCTTTTAATTCTAGGAGTTTAACTTCAAAAATTTTCTTTAACTTACCGGCCAAGGCTTTAAATTCCTCAAGATAATCCAAATTTCTATGTAACGGCGCCACTTTGGTGCCGTGTTCTTCACTTTTGAGAAAAATTTTGAAAAATTTTCAAAATATTAAAAAAAAAATTTTTGATCTTTTGTAACACGTATAGCTTTTTGATTTCCTAAACAAAAACTTAATCGAAAAATTATTTGAATACACATACATAAACACAAATTGCACAACACATATACACAAGCAAATATTTTAAAACAAAAATTTAACGGCGTTTTCAAATAAGCAGCTGCTTTAAAAAGGTTTTAATACACATTACAGGGGTGGTAATATTTTATATAGGAATATGACAATTTGAATATTTTCCTTTTTTTAAATAATTTTTAATTTTCCAAATTTCTATTTAAAATTTTTAAATTTGTTTAATTTTTTTCACATTTAAAATCTCAATATTTTTTTTAAATTATTTTGATTTAAAACTCAATTTCGTATAATTTTATTATAAAATACGGATAGCAAATCTGTATATTCTCCCCGTGTGTTTTCTAAGAATACCATATTAAAACTGTTTTTTTGTTTAATTTTCATTCGAATTTTTGTTGTTGTTATTCAAACATTAGACCCACACACACACACACACTCACACACACATCGTAGGGGATGATTTTGGTGTCTACTGATGGTGTTGTATATTATTTTTGGTATGACGGAAGGAGGAATATAAATTGTATTCTGTAAAGGGAAAGTAATTCCATTTGGGTTTGATGTTATGAGTAAATAACGTCGCTTTTTCTTCTGTATTACATTAATAACTCTTGAGGGAGGTTTTTGCTGGTTAAAATCAAGAGTTTGAGTGTTATTCGAGTTGTAAAAAAAATAATAATTTGAAGACTGAGTATTTGTTATTAGGAGTTTGAGTAAAAATTCTTTGCTTGATGGGGGGAAGTTGAGTTTTATTTTGTGTTGATATGTTTAATTGGAATTTTAGGAATTTAAAGAATTTTTCAGAGAGAATATATTTATAAAAATTTTGGAAATTTAATAAACAGCTGATTTTTTTTTTGAGAAATATTTTTGTATAAGCGAATTAAGTGCATTGTTAGATAAGATATAAGTATTTGGTTTTGAGATATAAATTATTAAAAAATACCCGATGTCAATTTACGCTTATGAACTTGCTTTAGTTTTTTTTTATTTTTTTGCTATTTTCGTTCATTTCAATAGAATTAAAACAATAGCCCAGCAATCTTTGTCCTCCAATCTGTCAGAACTTATGTTTCTTCAACCTTCGCAAATTTATTTATAGTAAAATTGAAATGTGAGCAACGCTAATATGGACAAATAAAAAATTCAAATCTTCGCTTAACAATTTTTTTCTATTTTTATATTTTGTCGTCCTTTTCACAATACTTTCTGCATTGGACTTTTTGATTCAGAAAAATGCTTATGATAAATTAATTGATTAATTTTTTTTCCACAAAAAAAGGGCTTCATTTTATATTTCATCAAAAAATTTTGTAGTTTGTATAAAAAAAATAGTTTCATTTACAAATGGAGTTTTAAAATGGAGTTTTAAAATAGAAAATAAAAAAAAAATTACAAAATTCTCTTTGTGTTATTAAACATATTTTATAAATTATTTTTAATTTAATAACAAAACTAGAGTATTCAAAAACCGAAACCGAAAACCGGTCAACCGGCTTCTTTATTTTTAAAAACCGATCGGTTTCGAATATTTTGTAAATTCGAAGAAAACCGAAAACAGGTCTTTTTTGTTCGGTTAACCGGTTTTTTTAATTACATCACCAACTGGGTTACTTGGTATTTTTTATTTTTTCCGAAGACTTATAATCGTTTGTTTGGTTATGAAGATTTAGATGTAAGTCTGATAGATTCCGACAAAGACTTAACTTTGGATATTCCAAATTCAAATAGTTTAATATCTGATCTAAATAACACAATAAACAGTATTCAAAATCCTAAAAAAGAGACTGTACAAAATCATTCATCATTATATGATGATTTCTTATATCTTGATAAATGCGACAAAAGAACTGAAAAGTTAGAAAATTTATATAATTGTCTTTTGACTATTTGTCCAACATCTACTATGTATTAGTGAAAGAGTATTTTCCACTTCTAGCTTTATCAAAAGCAAACAAAAAAACCAAACATTTAAATTGCATATTATTTCTAAAATATTATTTTAGAAGTGAAAAATAGATTTTCTTTTTACATATTTAAAATGTAATATAAAAAAAAATTATTTAATGCAAAACGTTTTAAACGTTCAAATTACTAACGTACCTAATTTTACCCAATTTACAAACTTAATGATCTCTATTAATTTGATATGAATATAGTTTTATAATATTAATTTTTAAGATATTATATTAAAAAATATTAAAACCAATGAATGAAATGTTATACAATAAAATAATTTATTTTTTTTTTTCAAAGAATTATTATTATGACTTAATATATTAAATTTCTTTTTTTTTTTACATAATTAACAAATTACATAAGCTTTTTATTAAAATTAAAAAAAACCGAAAAAACCGGTTGACCGGTTTTTTCTGCAAAAACCGAAACCGAAACCGGTTTTTTTTAAATTCTATTTTTCGAAGAAAACCGAAACCGGTTTTTTCAAAAGGCCGGTTTTTTGAATACTCTAAACAAAACATTATTAAAAATAGAATTTAAATAAATATTATTAATTTTTGTGCATAATGTACTATTTTTTATAAACAAGATTTTAAATAAGCCAACAACTAAAATTGCTTTATACACAATCATTCCGACAACCAAAGTTTTTTTGGGGGCCAGTAATATATTTGTTTGTGGCAACAGAAATCCGATTAATACCACACAAATTCAGTTAATACAACAGAATATCGGTTAAAACTAAATATTTCAATTGTGTCCGATTAATCTTTACACAAGATTTAAATATTTGCGATATAATTAAACGAAAGTAACGCAAAAAAGTTACGTTACTATTCGCAATTTGTAAACGTTGATAATTATCTACGTTGAAAGTTAACATGCATATTTAGAGATGAGTACTAACATGTGATTGTCGAAATCACACTTATTGTTCATTATTATATTGGCAAACACTTTTTTTATTGATCGCCCTTTTCAACTTAAACTCCTAAATACGTATTCGAGGTGATCTTCTTAAAATCTTTTTAAAATTTCATCATTTTTGCAGAGTTTAGATTAAAATTCTTTCTAATATTTGGATGATTTACAATTTCTATAAATTGATAAATAAGTAGGTTTTTATTTGGTCTACTGAAAAAGTCAGAATCGGTGTTCATGTTGATACCCAAAATATTTGATATTGGGCAAATTTTGAAAGAGAAAATATAATTACCCACAAGTCGTGGGCCTAAAACAAGAACGGAGGTTTTTCATACAGGGTACATGTCGGGGTTGAAAAAACTTCAAATAGGCGAGTCTAAGAATCAAAGCCAGTAATACCGTTTAAGTACTTAATTCCAAAAAGTACGTTCTAATGAAAAATAAATATTTATTCACAAAGTACTTTCTAAATTAAAAAGTGAATTTTATGCAAAAAGTATTAAAAAAGAACGTTTTAATCAAAAAGTTCTTCTAATTCAAAAACCACCTTTTACTATAAAAGTACCTTTTACTAAAAAAGTACCTTTTACTAAAAAAGTACCTTTTAATAAAAAAGTACCTTTTAATAAAAAAGTACCTTTTATTAAAAAAGTACCTTTTATTAAAAAAGTACCTTTTAATAAAAAAGTACCTTTTATTAAAAAAGTACCTTTTATTAAAAAAGTACCTTTTATTAAAAAAGTACCTTTTATTAAAAACGTACCTTTAATTAAAAAAGTACCTTTTATTAAAAAAGTAGCTTTTAATAAAAAAGTACCTTTTATTAAAAACGTACCTTTTCTTAAAAAAGTACCTTTTATTAAAAAAGTACCTTTTATTAAAAAAGTACCTTTTATTAAAAAAGTACCTTTTATTAACAAAGTACTTTTTATTAAAAAAGTACCTTTTATTAAAAAAGTACCTTTTATTAAAAAAGTACCTTTTATTAAAAAAGTACCTTTTATTAAAAACGTACCTTTTATTAAAAAAGTATCTGTTATTAAAAAAGTACCTTTTATTAAAAAAGTACCTTTTATTAAAAACGTACCTTTTATTAAAAAAGTAACTTTTATAAAAAAGTACCTTTTATTAAAAAAGTACTTTTATTAAAAAAATACCTTTTATTAAAAAAGTACATTTTATTAAAAAGTACCTTTTATTAAAAAATACCTTTTATTAAAAAAGTACCTTTTATTAAAAAAGTACCTTTTATTAAAAAAGTACCATTTATTAAAAAAGTACCTTTTATTAAAAAGGTAACTTTTTTAAAAATGTACCTTTTTTGAAAATGTACCTTTTATTAAAAAAGTAACTTTTATTAAAAAAGTACCTTTTATTAAAAAAGTACCTTTTATTAAAAAGCAACTTTTCTTAAAAAGTACTTTTTACAAAGACGTAGAGTTTATAGATAGACATGCTAAATTTGAAGGGGAATTGAGGTAGTAATAATTTACCTATAAAAAAAAACTTCCTTACAAATTTAAGCATTGAAATTATCAAAAATATTTAAAAGGGTAAATAACTTTTATCACTATAATAAAATACAAATCTTTGTTTGATATCTATAGCCCTTTTCTCATAATACAACAATTGAAAGTTAAAATGTCTTTGATGTTTAAAAATTAACATTTATTTAACCCCATCCCAAAGATAGAGAAAAAAAAAATTACTGAAACCCCTGCCATAAATATATATTTATGTGAATCAAAAATATAAAAATATATGTTAAGGTAAGACAAATATTTCAAAAATTTGTCTATTTTTAACTGTTTTTAGTTACAACGAAATTCCTTTTATTTTTCCCTCGTCATATCTTGCTGCAAAATGTGTGTGTATTTTTTTGCTTCTTCTATAAAATATAAATATTTATTGGAGACTAAATTAATAAACATTAACGCAACAAAAATATTCATAATTTGCTTAATTGAAAGTTTACCCTTTTGGAATTTCAAGAATTTATTACACATACTACATATTTTGGATAAAAACAGCAGCCGAAGCATTTTATAGAATCCTATGTTGAAAAACATGTAGATGAAATATAAGAATTTTCATATTTTTTTTTTGAAATGGAAGCATTAAAATAGCAACAACCCACCCTCCTTTTGTTGAAATATTATAATAGAAGAAGAAAAGGAGAAAAATTGATGAATGAACCCAAATGCACGATTTTATATAAAACAATCATATTTATGGCATAAAATTCATCCATCCAACTACATCTTCTGTTCACATTGTTATTGAACTCTGAAATATACTACAACAGCCACTAATGGGTACAGGTATCCTTGAACTATCTCAACACTATTTTATGAAAAACACAATAGAAACAACGGATAAACAACTATTTCATATGCATTGTAGTTTCTGAAAGGGTGGTGATGATGGTGGTGGTGCAGATACGATAGTGGTGGTGGTTTTTGCTGTAACTTACGCACTAGATATGTACTAAATTCCAGACCGTGCCACCTCATTCTTATAAATATATATATATAAGTATTTTTATATTTCGAGTAGAATGCAAAATCGACCCTCCTTTTATTTCATCTTTTTAATATTTTTGTCAGAGTTTATTAGAAACAACAAGAACGGAAAATATGTAATGCTGTTTATATTGTGCATGTTACAGCTGGTTATATGCTTTTTGATCCAAAGAAACGTTAAAAGGGAAGTTTTTACATTCATATACATTTCTTTCCAAAATAAAGCAAAAATAAAAATTCCTAACTAAAAGCAGAACAAAAAAAAAACGAAATCTACTCATAAATTCCAATTGCCACAAATGCGTATTTCCTTTCGGTTTGTTAAATTTTTATTCACGATTAGTACCTACATACCATGTGTGGTAGTGTGAGAAGGCCAGAAATTAAAAAGATTAGATTAGTTAACTTAACTATCTAATAAATTTAAATTTTAATAAGTGTTAGAGCACTGAATGCAAACATGGGTTTTTAAATACGGCTTTAAATTTTTGTTAAATAACCAGATTATTAGAATTTTTGTTATTAACTTTAAAGAATTGAGAAATAATTTTTAAAGTTTTAAAATCTGCTTTAGCACTAAAAATTCGTTATAAAAGTTTTTGTTAACATACAGGACCAATATGGGTGGGTTAAATAATTTTTTATGTTCGTTAACCCTGGCTAAACATTTTGATATTAAAAATTTTGTGGAAATTTTGAAATATTTTTAGTTAATCTTACTTTACTTCACAGCGCTCTCTATCAAAAGAGTTAAAAAAATTAAAAAAATTTATATTGTACTTTTTCATTTTTAAAACTTTACATAAAATTTAAATAATTTTATTTAATAATCATACGATTTTTCAGGCTTGAAAAACACACACATTTTATCTTTTTTGAATTGAAATCATATTTCAAAATTCTCATATGGCAACCCTGTTTCAAAGGCATTAAGATTTTAATAACTCTTTTAAAGATCTGACAAAAATATCAAAATCTATTATTGAAGGTGGTGGTTTGTTGTTTTGTTTCACGTAAATATTTGCAGATGTTGTTTTTATAAAATAACTAAAATTCTTTTTCGTTTATTATTATTATTTTCTTATTAGAAATCATCATTATCATCATTATTATAGTCCCATAAACATGATACTCTCATATGGTAAAGTATTATAAACAACGTTACCAGGTTTAACGATTTTCACTTTTAACAATTGCCAGATTATAATATAGCGATTATTCCCCTTAAGTTTTTTTTAAACGCATAGTTACAGCAATTTAGATGGCGGATCAATAAGTCTGTGACTTTTCAAACTTCCCTCGTAGTTATATGAAATGCAACACTGCTCAAGTACAACCTGTTAATAGACTACTGTCAAATTTTGAGCAAGTTCCATCATTTACTTTGCGTTTAACAGCTGTTCAAAACATACAATGTCGTGGATTTTTTTAAACTTTTTTTTTTAGCGATTTCAATGGTAAAAAAGTTGTTTACTGACAATGACGCTGAACGTTCTGGACGGCCAATATCAATACACCCGAAATGCAGAAAAAATCCACATTATGGTGTTGGCCGATCAAAGAGTAAAAGTGCGTGAGATTGTTGATGCCATAGGCATTTCATATGACAGTGTGGTTTCGATTTTAAATCATCAGTTGGATTTAAGAAAACTGTCTGCAAGATGGGTGCCGCGTTTGCTCTCAATTTACCATAAACGTAATCGTGTGACAACTTCAAAGGATTGGCAAAATTCCATGAATTAGGCTACGAGTTGGTAGCTCATCCGCTATATTCTCCGGATTTAGCACCCAGTGATTATTTCCTATTTCCAAACCTAAAGAAATGGCTCGGTGGAAAGAGATTTAGCTCCAACGATGAAATTATTGATGATAATGGTATTTCAAATTATTCGTATTGTTTAATAAACATAGAAAACATAATTTAAGTTGCAACCGCATTTTTGCCAACCGAATATTTGCAGTTGTATCTATCACCACTTTTAGGAATTTTTTATTTGTTGTTATTACCGAATTTTAGTTACAAATTCCGAATTTTGATTGTTATATTTGTTTGCTTTTCTATTTACAGATAATAATTTTCTACTAATAGAAATGCGTTCCACAAAATTTAATTTAAAAATAAATTTTTTTTATGCCACAAACTATTTGTCAGGACATTGCTTTTTCTCTAAGCTAAACTGTATTAAATTTTTTCCGATCAAATTTAAAACTTGAATATTTTTTAGGTTCAACATTTGAATATTTTTGTTTAAAAATAACATAGTAGCCACAACAGAAAATAAATTGTGTCTTTTAAATTTAATCAATAAAAAAATATTAAAAAAAAAATTTAAAATTTCTTAGGGTTTGAACTCAGAACCCTTGGACTAAATGGCTGCGTCTCAATCAGCTGCACCATAGACACTTACATTAACTTGTTGTTTCATTTCGAATATAAATATGTTTATGAATAAAAAGCAAAAATATAGTTATACATTTTATAATTTTGTTATAATAATAAAAATTTCGGTTGCTAATCTAAACATTTTATTACAATTTTCAAAATTGTGGAAATTAATGGTTGATAAAAAAAATTGACATTATACTAAAATTGATTGGGAAAACTAATATTTTAGATGGAGCAATAGCTTTTATTGAAACAGAACTAATATTAGATTTTTGCTACAAATATTCTGTTCAAATGAAAAAAAACAATTAATAAATTGTTGATTGTGGGTATTAAAGGTAATTTAGAAGGTAATATT
Source organism: Eustalomyia histrio (assembly GCA_949748255.1). Lineage (NCBI taxonomy): Eukaryota > Metazoa > Arthropoda > Insecta > Diptera > Anthomyiidae > Eustalomyia > Eustalomyia histrio. The sequence goes on along the minus strand of OX456525.1, from coordinate 58,760,099 downwards.
TTTTAAAATTGATTAGAAAAACTAATATTTTGGATGATATGACATTGTTTTGGTTAATTTGATATATTTTCCGTTTATAAGTAAACTTAATAATTAAAATTAATTTTAAGTACATACAAATAAAAATTTTAAATAACGATACAATTTTGGTTATTGCGATAGAATTCCAACCAATTTATTTTCTGTGTGTATAAGTTTATTTTTGGAAAGATAACATATTACTACAAGTTCCAGAAAAATATGGTAATTATAGCATGCATAGTTAAAATTTTATAGAACATTGATTCACAGATTAGCAAATGTGCTATCATTTATGAATAGAAAAAATGATTTAAAAATCATTAAGTTTTAAGGCAAGGGTGTCCAAGCCCTATGCGCTTGACGCTCATTTGTTTTTGTAAAAGCGCTTAGTTATAGGCTGTGTGTTTTACTACACATAGAGCACTCAGCAATAGCAATACGAAATACACAAACAACTTTTCCGTATTAGTTTTTTTGTCGTTCTTCAATGTATGCACGCAAGTGCAAACCAACAACACTCGTATGCATTGCTGGTAAACATTGACGACAGCGATCATCAATGTAGATTTTGTTTTTGTAACGTATGATATGAAATATTTTTTTTTCTTTGTATGTATTGGTTTTTACAATAAAAAATATTAAATAAAAATTAGTTATTCTTTAAATATATTGGTGTTTGCTAGAGTATTCAAAAACCGAAAACCGGTCAACCGGTTTCTTTTTTTTTTTAAACCGATCGGTTTCGAATATTTTGTAAATTCGAAGAAAACCGAAAACCGGTATTTTTTGTTCGGTTAACCGGTTTTTTTAATTACATCACCAACTGGGTTACTTCGTCTATTTTATTTTCTCCGAACACTTTTATAATCGTTTGTTTGGTTATGAAGATTTCGATGTAAGTCTGATAGATTCCGATGAAGACTTAACTTTGGATATTCCAAATTCAAATAGTTTAATTTCTGATCTAATTTACACAATAAAAATTTCCTAAAAAACAGACTGTACAAAATCGTTCATTAAGGGACCTAGTGTGTGGAAATGAAGTTTTGAGAAAAACGCATTTAAAGTTTCATAACGCATTATCACTGTGAACACACCTTCAGTTGGGAGATGCGATTTGGTATGGTTAGTTATGATTGGGTGCCGACTTTGGTGACGTCATGCCTATGTGGTGACGTATTTTTTTCGCTTTTAGAGTGACAATTTAAAAACAATTTAAAATCAAAAAAAAAGTAAAATTTTAATGTTTTTCCATTTTTATCGATTTTCCCAAATTTGTTATGTACGTTTTTATGAGGTAAATATATTTTTATCAGAAATCTAACTCATTTCATATTATTCTTCACCCTTTTAGGTACCGATATTCACTCTTAAGTCCAAAACCGTTTTTGACACACTAGGTCCCTTTTATCGGAGAAGGTCACATGTTATGATTTCATAAATCTTGATAAATGCGACAAAAGAACTGAAAAGTTGGACAATTTATATAATTTTCTTTTGACTATATGTCCAACATCTACTATTAGTGAGAGAGTATTTTTCACTTCTAGCTTTATCAAAAGCCAACAAAAAAATCCTCTTAAAACGAAACATTCAAATTGCATATTATTTATAAAATATTATTTTAGAAGTGAAAAATAGATTTTCTTTTACATATTTAAAATGTAATATTAAAAAATCTCATTTAATGCCAAACGTTTTAAACGTTCAAATTACTAACGTACCTAATTTTACCCAATTTGCAAACTTAATGATCTCTATTCATTTGATATGAATATAGTTTTATAATATTAATTTTTAAGATATTATATTAAAAAATATTGGTTTTAAGTTAATTTTTTGTTGAAATGAAATACAAAAAAAAAAAGATTTTAATGAATATATATATATAATGTATTTTTTTAATTTTAAAATTCGATTTTTCGAAGAAACCCGATACCGGTTTTTTCAAAAGGCCGGTTTCTTGAATACTCTAGTGTTTGCTCTTCCATAAGGAACTTTTGGGCACCCCTGTTTTAAGGGTTTTAATAATCTAATAGAATATTTTATATATCAACGACTTTTGACGATTTTTTTTCAAGTGATTTTCAAAACGCGATTATGATGTTGACGATTTTTTTTACAAAACTTTAGACGATTTTATGCAAAATAAATGTGGCAGCACTCATTATGAATTGCTAATAGTTTATTTTTATTGAGTACATTTTTTTTCTTTCTACTATTCATCATCCTTTTATTAATTTATATATGGTAAAAAGTTGAGAGTTTATAGTATTTTATATAGGTACTATTAATATTTAAGGGTGTGTGAGTGTATGAATTTTTGTTTATGAGTTTAGGTCAGCTACATTTTTTTAATAGAAAAAATGTTTGCCATACACAAAGGTTGAATTTTTCAAAATAAAATTGCAAATCTTAGAGAAAATCTGTTAAAAATTTTGGAAATTTTTAAATAAGATATAATAGCTAAAGGTTAATGAACTTTGAAAGGTAGTGTTTATGTAATAAATACTTGTAAATAAGTTCCTTGAAACGCAATTTTATAAAATATTATATGTTAACCCTCTAATGAATTATTTTTTTTTTTTTATTTGAAATAAAGTTCAAACCAGGTTTGTCAAACCAAGTACATATTGAGTTTTTGCGTATTGAGTACTAAATGCGGACCGTTTTTTCGAATACACAATACCTTAACAATTTTTAACACAATTTGTCTGTTTATAACATGGTTGGCATTCAATTCCTTTTCATAATAACGGTAGTTGGCCATCACAGCTACTTTAAGCACGATATGAAAATTTTAAAGTGGCGATTACATTAAAGACATGTTTCTTTTTATATAACGGGGTTTATTACGCTATTTAACGGTTTAATTTTGAATTATCTTAAACTACCGTTATAATAACGCCAAGCTGCCGAAACACCGATATATAACGGTATTTTGCTTATAAAACAAAATTGAACATGTAACACTATGAAATAAACCCCGTGACATTAGAAGACACATATCGCACTTTTAAAAATGTTCGTATCGGAATTGATCTGAGCGAAGTAGACAACTACCGTTATAATAAAAAGGTATTGCTTGCCAACATTAGTTTATAAGCATAATTTTAACATGACATCAACAGTATGAAAATACAACCCTATTTTTGGTATGAAAATACAGCTCTGTTGTTATATGAATATAAAAAGTATTGAGTCTATTCGTGAAAAGTTAAAAATTATTGTGTGGCATCGAGTCAATACTTAAAAGGTATTAAGTAGTCTACAGAAGTATCGATATTTTACAACTCTACAACAAAGGCATTTTTAAAATTTCGTTTTTTCACTTGTTTTAGGAGAAGAATTTCAAAAATTTCCTAGAAATGCTAAATCAAAAAACGGTGAACAAATTAAATATTATTACCAAGGTATGATTTAATAAAAATAAATACATTTCTACAATAAAAAAGAACTAAAAATTACTTCAAAATTTCCTTTAAAAAGAGTATAAAAGTTTCCTCAATTTAAGTCAATAATTCTTTACAAAATCATATATGGAGACGACTGGTAAATTTTAAGGAAAAGAAAACCAAGGGTGACTTTGAAGACGAACTTCCTGCCACATCAGCTTTAAGACTATCTACAATTGGGTAATTTAAACGTGCCGGACAGCCAAAAATGAGAAACCTTCTTTAGAATGTCCAGATGGGGTAGTTACTTTAAAGAAAATCGATATAGTTTTGAGTGGCCCACGTTTAAAGTGATTAACATTTTTCAGAAAAATTGAGTATGAAGAAGCTATTGGCAAGATGGGTGCCGCGTTTGCTTACAATAAAAAATAAACACAATCGTGTGACTGATCTAGTAGCTGAATTAGAGCTTCTCTATTGCGATCCTGATGAAAAAAGATTCAAAGCAATTGAATTTATCAGGTGAATCCGCCCCGAAGAAAGCAAATACAGCGAAATCTGCTGTTAAGGTTATGGTAACAGTTTTTTGGGACCACTTGGAAAAACAATAAATCGAGAATATTATTCATTCGTCCAATTAAGCGAAGAAATCAAGAAAAAAAAAGGCTGAAATTTAACCCGAAAAAAGTGATCTTCAATCAAGACAATGTTAGGGTGCTCACTTGTGCAATTTCAATGGCGAAAATTCACGACTCGAGGTTCGAATTGTTGCCGCATGGACCTTATTTTCAAGATTCGGCTCCCAGGTAAAAGCCTGTTTCCAAATTTTAAGAAATGGCTCGGCGAAAAAGTATTCTAGTCGATTGATGAGGTAATTTCTGCAACAGAAGCTTATTTTGAGGCTTAAAAAAGTTGGATGAAGTACATCGAGCTAAAAGGAGACTTTGCTTAAAACGAAAAAAGAATCAACCCAAAAGATTTATTTTTCTATGTTTTTGTATGACAGCAGTTCGTCAGCTTATTATGGGTTTGATCCATACGCCAAAAAGTCATTTACAAGAAAAACGACAACTAAATTTAACTTATTTGTTTAATTTTTGTTTGCAAAATTTGCAGATATGATACAAGATATCGTGCAACGGCTTTCAGAATTAGAAAGAAGATATATATTATATGTAATCCATTCGTAACTCTATATCTTCCAAAATAGTCAATGAGCCTAACAAATATTATGCTGACGAATTGTAAATTGTTTTTTTATTAACTAAATATACTCTCAGTTTTAGTAATTTCAAAAGCAAAATGCCTTTGTGGCCTTTTTAAAATGTAATATTATTTGAACTTTAATTTTCAGTAGATTCCACCGACAAACTTTTTTTGAGCGTAGAGATATTCTATTGGTAAACTGATTCTACTTATTAAAAGTTTGCTGCGAAAACCTGTTTTAATATTTCACTTGAACTGTTTTTTTTATCGCAGCCTCATAATAATTGTTGCAGCAGACAAGTCCTACCGCTCCTTTTTTACGTTTCTTTTTGTGTTTGCAACCTTTGGATATTGTATTGAAGTTATGGTGACTTCTTGCAGTTTTTGTTTTTTTGTGGAAAAAAAGATTCTTTAAGAAAGATGCTTAACGACTTCACAACTTCTTTCAACATAATATTTAAGAGTGTGTGATGTGATGAGTCATGCAATCAAGTTTAATTTAATAACGCGTTTTTTTATTCAAGTCATCCCAAACAAAAAGGTGAAAGTAGTTTTATGGTAAGAATGTATAAATTATTGCAATAATTTTAGAAAATTGCAAAATTTATCTGTACAAAACTTTAATCTTTATTTAATGTAAAAATTTATTTTCAAAATGGGGTGGCATGTTGTACGTAACAACCCTTTTTAGGTTTTCTTTTTTGTTTTTTCTTTTTTTTTTTCGTTTGTATTGTACCACTAACTACGTTATTTCTGTATGCACTTTGTGGCAAAAGGAAAATTTTCCTTTGTTTTTCGGTTTTTGTTTTTGTTAATAATAAAATAAAAGTCCTTGTTGAAACATTTTTTAAATTCCATTTTATGTTTTTCCACAAAAGTTTAGACAAAATAAAGAAAATAAAATGTCAACATAAAATTACCACGCATACAAACACACACACAAGCACTCATATATATATATATTTAACCCATTAAGGACAGGTTTTTAGGACCGCTGCTTCCATTTAAACCTACACCACCACTCTGTGGCTTAGGGTATATTGAGTTTGTGCCGTAGACCCAACCCACCTTTCATGTAAAATGAACGACTCTTGTAATCAAATTAAAGATTATGAAGATAATTGGACAAAATAAGTTTTTATTACCCCAAGGACAAGATCCATTGAAAATGGTTAAGATCGGTACATATTATGAGCTGGTCGTCATAGAAAGGATCTCGTTTGAGCTTAGATTATATTACCAAGTCAAAGCGTTTTCAACCCTATAATACTCATGTAGCTAAGACCTACTTAACACCTACTTAAGACCGCTCTATGGCGGTTTAAGCTGTTTTTTTTACGGGACCGCTATACTTTTATTCATGAATCGGGTAGTGATACTTCTATGTAAAAAACCTGCGTCCAACTTTGGCTAAGTTTCAGCGTTTTGAAGTCCACAAATAGCAAAAAGAAATACATTTTTATTTTTTTTCTTGATTTTTCCATTTTTAGGTATATAATAAAGCCGTCCCCACCCCTCCCTTAACCAGGGGTTCGGTCTATCTAGTCTCGAACCCGTTCTTACGTTCTACACAGTTTTACTGACTACCTGGTCTTACGGTCTACCCGGTCTACCGTAAAAACTAGATAGAACGTACTTTTTCTAAATATAGAACATTTTATTATCAAACAAATTAAAAAAAAAAAAAAAATACGTTTTTCAAAATTAAAGCACTTTTTCAAAAATAGTGCATTTTTCAAAAACAAAATATACATTTTTTGTTTCAAAAAAAACTTTTTTTAAAGTACATTTTGTACAAATAAGTACTTTTTGGAGAAAAATAAACTTTTTTTCAAAATTAATTTTTTCAAAAAAGCAAATTTTTTAAAAAAGTGATTTTTTTTCAAAAACACAGTTTATTTAAAAAAAAAGTATTTTTTCAATATAAATGCTTTTTGCAAAAAAGTAATTTACGTTTAAGTACGCTTTTCATTATTAAAACACTTTTTCAAAAATAGTGCCTTTTTTAAAAGCAAAAAATATAAATTTTTTTTTCCAAAAAAGTACCTTTTCTAAATAAAGTTCTTTTTTTTAAAGTACTTTTTGCAGAAAAAGCTATATTTTTTTTAAACTTTTTAAAAAAGGATTAAAAAGAATTTTTTTTCAAAAAAAATTTTTTTTTTTTTTCAAAAAAAAGTAATTTTTTTAAAATAAGTGTTTTTTCGCAAAAAAAAAGTAACTTACGTTTTTCAAAATTAAATCACTTTTTTCAAAAATAGTATCTATTTCAAAAGCAAAAAAAAAAATATTTTTTTTTCTAAATAAAGTTCTTTTTCATGAAAAAAACTTTTTTTATAGTACTTTTTGTAAAAATAAGTACTTTTTGCGAGAGAAAAACATTTTTTTAAAGTATTTTTTTCAAAATAAGTGCTTTTTGTAAAAAAAAGTTTTTTTTTTCAGTATTTTTTAAAATATTAGTATTTTTTTAAAATAGTACATTTTTTAATAAAGTTAAGTTGTGTCCAGACAAATATATCGAAAATACAGTTCTGTCTGAAGTCTATTTTCGGAACAATTTTGTTTCCCGACCTGCACAAATGTCTATAGTTCTTGATCGAATTTATGTACAGGCTATTTCTGCAAAGTCTTAACCCGTTTGGAGTTGCGAAGTGTAAAAGTACTTTTTTTTTTGCAAAAAAAAAATATGGGTTAAAATATAAAAATCTATGTGTTTGTTGAAATTTGTGTGTGTTGAAATTTGAAAATTCTAATATTTCATGACAAAAGTTAGTAACATTAACTTTTATTGTGAGTTGGGGTAACTAACGTAACATAAATTGAGGAAGGCTATTTTTTTTATTATTTTAAGATGTGTTTTTGTGGAAAAGAAATTACAAAATACAATGTTGTTATATATGTACGGCAAACCTGTTTAACCTGTTTTAATTTTTATAATTTTTAATAATATTTGAATATGAAAACACATTTCAAAAGTCATTTTAAAAACTTCTACGGATAACAAATTTTTCCAAAAAAAAAAAAAATACGTTTTTCAAAATTAAAGCACTTTTTCAAAAATAGTGCATTTTTCAAAAACAAAATATACATTTTTTGTTTCAAAAAAAACTTTTTTTAAAGTACATTTTGTACAAATAAGTACTTTTTGCAGAAAAACAAACTTTTTCTCAAAATTAATTTTTTTAAAAAAGCTAATTTTTCAAAAACACAATTTATTTAGAAAAGTATTTTTTCAAAATAAGTGCTTTTTGCAAGAAAATAATTTACGTTTAAGTACGCTTTTCAAAATTAAAACGCTTTTTCGAAAATAGTACCTTTTTTAAAAGCAAAAAAAAAAGTTTAAGTTATAAAGATTAAAAAAATGTTGATACAAAATTGAGGAACTTATACGTACCCTGCGGGAAAAAAAGGGTCAGTTGGGAATTGGGACCTGTCCCGTGATAGGTGAAAACTGGACGATTTTCGAAACTACATATCATGAGATAGGTAAAAAGAGGACCGCTTCCTAAAGTACCTACAACGCGACCAGTTTAAAAGTCATGACATGTACTTTTGTGTTGGTTTTGCGATGTGTTCTTTGGGGTTAGTTGTGCCACATGGTATTTTACACCAGTCCTGTGACATGTCACAGAGGGCAACTGACCCCCTCCTAGGGCAAGCCCATGTTAAAGTGTCCGGTTCTTTTCATATAAAAAACGGGTGCCTATCACAATGAACCGGTCACGTGACGTGCCATGCGATAGGTAGTTTTCCCGCAGGGTATGCACTCTAAGACTCATTTTAACAATGTGACATTGAATTTACTAACTGGGACTTAAACTGACGCATTTGTTGTCGTTTTCCATTTAAAGATTAAATTTGATTATTTGTTAAATTTTATTGGGACATTCAGTAATCGGGTCAAAATATGAGATATCTAAAAATAATTTATAAACTAATTCAAAAATTCTATTTGAAACTAATTTATTTTCAATCTACAAATGGTCCTTGGTTCTAAATGCTTTGTTAATAAAACAAATATTTAATATTAAATTGTAAATTGTAAAATTTAAAACTAAACTTTTTTTTTTTAATATTTAAATAAAAATTACCACAGCTGTATAGAAAACCTCTAACCCTTAGTCATTTATAAGAAAGTTCTTGTGAATTTTGTGTAATAAAAGCAGGTGTATTATTTGCAATAATAATTTAATTTTTATTATGTAGCAAAATTCAGTCACATTCATAATTAAATACATTTATTATGTAACGAATTTTGTAAATAAACTCATTATACCAACACCACCAGTCCAAGTGTTGGTTGTTTAAGGTTGACCATTCTAATTTCTTGTTAAATTATAATTACGTTATTATTGGAAAACTATTGTTAATGGTTATACTGAAAATTATGGCGAATTAAAATGTAACTAAAATAATGAAAACAAGTGCTTCTCTTTGTTTGTTACCCCCTTTTTCTAATTTACACTCAGATAAGTTTGTTGATTGAATCTACTGAAAATAGAATTGTAGTTCAGATATTTACCTTTAGCATAACTTTTAAACTATAAAAATAACTAAAAAATGCAGTAAAAATAACTAACAGGGATTTTTTCGAGTTGTTTTTTTTTTTTTTTGGTATTTCAATAACAAAATTAATTATTATTTTTTTTTTGATTAAAAAAGTTATTGCTTAACTTAACAAAATTTTATATTTTTAAAATATTTATTAATAACAAACTGTTTACTGCAAAAATTCTTTTTAAGTAGTCGTTTATTATTATATAAAAAATAACTGCTTAAAACAACTGAATACAGTACTTTCCGTTTGTTGTTTTTCTTAAATAACTGTAATAAAAGTTATTTTGTATTTTCCATAAAAAAACAACTGTAATTACAGGTGAAAACAACAACTACACACACAACTGTCATAGAATATTTATTAAAATTTTTTGAGTATAAACATAAGTTTCTTAAACCATTTATAAAACTGTTGTTAACTCAATTTATTTAACTTTTAATTATATTTTTTTTAATAGTTAAAAGTTAGTTAATAAAATCAATAAAGACGTCCGAAATAAATGTGTTTGTTTTAAATCAGTAGAATAAGAAAACAGCGGTATTTTCAATTGCATTAACTAATGTATAATTTTGAGTGTACCAGTATTTTCAGCAATTGGAAATTGTTTAGCTGAATAATTTATAATCCTGTGTGTTAGTTAAGGATTGTGGTGGTCGATTTACCATATGGGCACAATTATTTTTAAATATTTTATAATGTGTTTTACATACAAACACTCCAACCCTTACGCAAATTTAATGTTGAGGGTGGTCATATAACGGATTTTGTAAAATAACGTTAAAAAATTTATGAATGTAATAAGTGAGTTAAGATATACATTTTTTATTTTAACAAAAATAAATGTTTTTTAAAAGTTATTAAAAATTTTAGAAGACATTGAACAATTTTAAAATTTTTATAAAAAAAAAATTATAGAAATTTTCATTTAAAACCGAGTTTAACACGAAACAATATTCGCCAAAATAAAAATGTTTAAAAAACAAATATTCGCGAATACAAAAAAAAAATTTTGGGGAATAAAAATTTATAAAACACTAACCAACATTTGTAATTGACCAGCCTAATTTCTCAATTTTTGATTATCTCTTAGGCTGGAATTTAAAAATTTACAACATTTAATGAAGGACTTGAAGGACTGAATTATTCCGATACAAATTATAATTAAATATTAATAAATGAAGCAACATGAAAAAAAAAAAATTGTAAACAAGATTTAAGCTTATTCGAAAACTTTTATAATGAACTCGAAATTGAGATCTCTTCTCTGCAAATTAATTTTGTTTCAAAGCCTCATTTCATGACGAAAGAATAAATTGAATTTTTCAGAATGAAATTGTGTTAAACATGTAAACATTTTATATTGGACCTTGAATTAACAATTAATGTTTTTTTCTCGAAATATACGGGTTTATTGTTACAAATATATTATTCAAAGTATTGTCCATGATTGGTCACAACTTTTCCCATCTTTTTGGCAATTTTCAGATACCAGCTCGGACGAACGACTTGTCTTTTAAGGTTATCCAATAATTATCGACCAATTTTTCGCACTGTTCATATGAAGCGAACTTTCTGCTGGGACAGGCCATATCTCATTGACCGGAACAAGTAGTATTCGGAAGAAGCGATATCTAGAGAATGTGGCGGGTGGGGTAGCACTTCCATTTCATCGTTTCCGACAAGGTCTTGATCGGTCTTGCAACATGTGGCTGAGCGTTGTCATACTGAAAATCACTTTGCCGTCACTTTTTTCCTATTACGGACGTTTATGCTTCAATGCGCGGCTCAAACGCATGAGTCGAGTCCAATAGCGTTCCCCCGGTTCATTCGGTTTGAGCAGTTTGTTGTAATTAATGAATACTCGGCTTTGCGAAGGATTTTAATCGCTTTTTTCGGAGGGGGTTGTCGTAATTCATCCACTTATCATCGCCAGTCACAATGCGATGTAAAAAACCTTAATTTTTTGGCGTTCAAGGAGCTGTTCATAAGCGAAAAATCGCCTTTCGACATCGTGCGGCTTCAACTCGTTTGACACCCAGAATAAATCAATCCTATTGGTTTTTGACGTTTGCTGACTGTCGATTCATCCACTTCCAATGATTCTGACAACTCCTAAATCGTTTGATTCCAATTCAACGTCTTTAAACTTTTTGAGTTGACCTTGTCATTCCAAGTCTTCGATCTCAAAATCACCACTTTTAAAGCGACCAAACCACATCTGATATGATTTTTCAAATAACGCCTGCTCGCCGTAAGCTTCCACTAAGATTTAATGACCCTCGGCCGCACTGTTCTTCATATTCAAGTAATGAAGAATAACTCCCCGCATGTTCGAGCCAATATTTTGTTTTGTTGTCTACGTATGACACAAGCTGCTAAAGATGCTCATTTACAAAAACGTTTAAGCAAACTGGAATATTGGTTCATATACTACTGGCGGCCTCGTGTGGGAAATGCTTGTTACAAATTCAAGGTCCCATAACAAATTGTTGAAAAACAAAAGTCGTAGTATCTTCTATAGTACCAACAACAGAGCACTGAGCTGATTGACGTACATTTGGCGAATATTTTCTCTGCATTCTGTTTCTACTTTAAGGCTGACCACATGAAAACCATGGAATGGATCGTGGCTATCATTAAGGGTCAAATCCCTAGAGAGCTTATTAAATTCAAGCAACACATGTACTAAAAGGGACGTTCAATGGAAATTGTTCGGTCATATACAAGGAAACCAATGGATTAACTGCCAGGTCAACGGCATCGGTATTAGAGCTAGGGTATGTCGTGGAACCCCGCAGGGTTGTTTTCTTTCACTACCCCTATATGTCCTCACCATCAGCTAACATCCTCCTAAGGATTTTAGACAATGATGAGTTCTAACCACTCTGCTATGAAGACCATGTCACGACACTCTTTGGCAGATAACTCCTAAGCATCTAAGACGAAGGGCTTTAGAAGCACACGAATTGTTATACAACTGGACTCTTAGACGAGTTGACGCGATACAACATCACCGAATTTAATTGTTATTGGATCTCCAAGAGAATGGAAACTGCAAGTAACAGTACGCATATCCAGGGTAAAGAATCCTAGTTAGAAGGTAACTTTTTGAGAACTAATCCAGGCATTCACTTCCATACGGACGATACGAAAATTGATGGAAGTACTGGGTGTGCGTCTAATGCTGCGAGAGGACTAGAATTCTATTGGGAAGGTCCGTATAGGAAAAACAACTTTTAAAACTCGTATTCAACGCAAAGGGCACACCATATTTCGGATTCGGTAATTTGCAGTGCCAGTGGAAAGGATGACGACACCTGAAAACACTATTTACAGGTTGGTTGAAAAGTTCCTGCGCTCGAAATGAAAGAATACTATTTTTGTTACGAAATATATTTGTTTATTCAATATAATCTCCTAGATTATATTGAATAAATAATTTTATCCCATCCTTATAATGGTTTTCCGAAAGCTCTGCAAAATAACCGTCTACGGCTGCTATGGCCTCTTCATTCGACGAAAAATGCTTTCCACGAAGGAATTGTTTGAGATTTCTGAAGAGATAGTAGTCACTGGGAGCCAAATCTGGTGAATACGGTGGATATTCAAGCAATTCGTACTTTAATTCTTTGAATTTAGCCATCGTCAAAACACTTTTGTGGGCAGGTGCATTGTCTTGATAAAAAATGATTTTTTTCTTCTTTAAGCCAGGTCTTTTCTCACGAATTTTTTCATCCAGCTGATCCAAAGGGCTGCAAAAATATTCAGAGTTTGATTGTTTTACCTTTCTGAAGATAATCAATCAACAAAATTCCTTTTGCATCCCAAAAAACTGATGCCATAACCTTCTTTGCGGATCGTTGTGACTTCACCTGCTTTGGAGCTGAACAACCAGCTTCAGTCCACTGTAAACGTTCTTGTTTCAATTTAGGATCATGGTGATAGATCCAAGTCTCATCTATAGTTATAAAACGACGCAAGAAGTCGGTTTTATTCGGCTTAAAACGCTCCAAATTACGCTGAGAAATTTGTTTTCGATCCAGTTTTTGGTTGAATTGTTAATGTGTGCGGCACTAACTTTCCAAACAGTTTTTTCATACGTAATTCTTCATGTAAAATATGGAGTACTCGTTCGTCTGAGATGCCTATGGCATTAGCAATTTCACGCTTAGTCAAACTTGGATCTTCACTAACCATATTATGTACCTGCTCAATGATTTCTGCTGTTGTTGCAGTTTTTGGTCGTCCTTCGCAACTCAACAGTGCGAACAAAGAAAATTTATAACAATTGTTCATAAATTTTCTTTGCTTTTAAACCCTTCAAAACAAAGAATCTAATGACTGCACGATATTAAATTTTTTCCATATTAAAAAAAATCAATGACGCGTCAACTTCAAATGACTAGTAAACAAAGAAAGAATTGACAGAATGACTTGCAACTTTGCATGTATTCTCAGGACAGTTATACCAACTTGAGAAAAAAAAGTTTGGTGAGCGCAGGAACTTTTCAACCAACCTGTAAGTGATTGTTCCGCCTTTGCAACGATTAGAGTTCAACACGTATCTGGCTACAGTATTCCAACTTTGGGTGACCTAAGTTGAATAGGTTAGGGGAGGCTAAGGAATTTCATTAACAGGAGAGTTCCTGGAATAGATAGGGACGAGAACCATCGCGACATGAGAGCACACAAGCCGGCATTCGAACGTAATTGTATGTCATATATTTTAACATGAGTATCTTCACTTTCCCCTTTTTCAACTTAACCGAAAAGGATTGTTTAAGCATAAGTTTTCAAATTCACATGTCCTTCTTTGCTTTGGGCCAAAAATAGGCGAAACTCCGAAATTTTAAAAACGATTTCGTTGGTTGTTTTTCGAATGATGTACAAAATTTGTTTTTTTTTATCTATCACAATGAAATATTCACTTAGGAACTTTAAATAAAATCTGTTAAGAAACACAAAAAGAAAAAAAAAGAAAAATTTAATTTAATCGCCCATAATCGTATGTTCTTTTAAAGTAATCGTATTCACATCAATGATTTCCCAATAACCTTAACATAATAGAAATAACATACTGAAATACAAATTTTGCAAACCAACAATTGAACACTTTGTGTGGAGGTGTTCTACACAATATAAAATAATCGTACATCATATTTTGCAAATATTTTTTTTTTTAATAATGCCCACATTTAAATATTATATGTATGTTATAGGAAAAGAATTAACAATAAAAAAAATTATTAAAAATTTCTTACACGATTTTAAAAGCCCCAAACTCAGAGTTTAAAACAATTAATTCGTTTTGGAAGGAAAATCTTAAACAATCGAATTTTATTTATTTTAGAGGTGAATTTAAAGTAAAGCAAGTTTTCACTTTTCAATTCAAATAAAATTTATAAAGGGTGATTTCTTAAACGTTTGGGTTTTGAAAACTGAAAAAAACAGATAATTTGCAAAAGTGATTAAAATTTTTAGTTGGAGGCAATAAATGAATGCCTGCCATTTACTTTTTAAAGATTATTTCATGTAAATGTTGTCCGCGGCTACGCCGTAGGTGGTCCATCAGTGAGCTCCAATTTTGGCATACTTTTTACAGTATTTCGGACGGTATCTCACCAATGGCAGCTGTAGTGTTGTCTTCCAGGGCTGGAATTTTCGCCCACAAAAAATAGTCTAGAGGGGTCAAATAGCATGATCTTGCTCATGACTGCTCAAAAACATGAGATTAATTGCTAACCAAACTCGCCTCGCCATTTTTGGCAGAAGAAGTCGGTAATCATCGCACGGTACCTTGCTCCATTGACTATAACGTTGTGATTTTCATAGTTCATGGAAAAGTACGGTTCAATGATGCCACCAGCCAACAAACTACACCAAACAGCGCATTTGTCAGGGTGCACTGGCAGCTCTTAAACTGCTTCTGGCTGCTCTTCACTCCAAATTCGGCAATTCTGTTTCTTGACGTACTCATGAAGACAATTTTTCGATAGAAAAGTGGATCTTCATTTAACTTTCCGAAGGCCCATTCACCAAATATCCTGCGTTGTGGTACGTCACGTGACTTCTGTTCTTGCAGCACCTGTATTTTGTATGGTATCATACCGTCGTCCTTACGTAAAATCTTTCACAAGCCCAATTGTTGCAAACGGCGACGAATTGATATATCGCGATTTTCATTGACACTGGCCGATACAGCAGCATATTCTCATCGGTACGCACTCTTCGCATACGGTTTGGTGGATTATTGTCTAATAAAGTGAAACTGGTGCGTAATTTGATCACAACAGCTTGAATAGCCTGTTCGGTGGGTCGAATATTACGACCATAAAATGGACGTAAGTTACGATGCAAATTTTTCACACAGCCCGAAGTTTGATAATAAAATTCAATTATTTGCAAGTCCGTTCGTTTGTTAGTTTATTTATGGTGAAATGGCTAAGCTTACTGAACATTTTTGGCATTGCCACATGTCACGAATCTAGTTTTTTTACACTGAAAAAGTTTACATTTAATAAATAAAATCGATTTCCAATAAAAACGTTTTTTTTTTAATTTAAATTAAATAAATAAAAACTATTTAAATTCAGACGGACCGAAGTTTAAGATCTTTAAATTCTTATGTTGTATCATTGCAGAAAAGTTGTGGAAAAATAATGCAAATCGAGAAAAAAAATGCAATTTTAAAAAACGTTCAATGTCTTCCGTCTCCTACTAACGAAGTTCTAGAGTTCTGAGAAATTCGCTAAAATTACTGGCATTTACTTTATATTGTATGATATTTTATGCCAAATTTTTAAGATCGGTTAAGAAGTTTACAAAATATGGCAACTCTTTTTTTGATAAAAATGGTGTTTTAGATTTTTAATTTATAAAAAAGTGGTCAAAATATGGCAACTCTTTTTTGATAAAAAAAAATTTTTGTTTTAAATTTTTATTTTTAAATAGATTTTTTTTATTTTATAAAAGTTACAATGTTTTAACTATTTTCCCCCAATATTGAGCCATACATTATTTTTTCCTGGTGATAGGGTAAAAAAAGGCTCATATCACTTTCGTGATATTATTTAGGAGAACAAAGTACTTTAAAGAAGTTTTGGTAGAAGTCTGTGCAAAAAAAGTTTAGTTTGTTAAGAAGTGATTTTTTATAGGAAATATCATTTCAAATCCCCTTACGGATTTCGTCTATTCATAACACATATCCGTTGAGGGAAAGAGAAAAACAGACGGCCCCAAATATAATTCGTATATCGTTAGCTAATATATGTAGGGTTTTCACTGATATATCCTTACTTTAAGTGGAAGATCGAATAAAAATTTCCTTAAAAAGAAACTCTCACTTTTGTGGACCTTTTCATATATAAAAAGTTACTACGTTTCTGAGGATTTTAACCTATGAAAAATTCTCTAGAAAAAACTTCTTAGATTCGAAAGACATTTTTTTATTAAAACCCTTAGATTCTATGGATTTTTTCGGCAGTCAAATTCTCAGATTTTAAGATTTTTTTCCTTAATAGAACTTTAGATTCTGGGCACGTATTTTTCAAATTCTTAAAAACCTTCAGTTTTTAAATTATTTTTCCTTAATAAAAGTCTCTGGGCTTTAAACAATTTTATCTTTTGTCAGAAAATTTAATGGTTCCTACAGAAAAATTCTCAGATTCAGATGACTTTTGATAATATAAAACAGGAAATATTTTTAGAAAAATGTCCCCAAAATAACTTCATATTCACAACGAAACTGTTTTCTGGTTAATTTAATAAAAATTTATAAAAACAAAAATATAAAGTTTAAAAATTACAAAATTCCATTAAGAATCAATTCTTTGAATGCTCGGCAAATAAAAAAAATATATATTAAAAAAAAAAAATTAATAAATTATATGAAGAATTAACATGACTAAAATTGTATAACAATTTGCAATAAATTGGTGCTTAAAAATGAAGCGATGTTCATATTTTGTTGTATTGCCAAAACATACATTCGTACTACAATATTAATAAAAAAAAAATTAAAGCAACAGCAACAAATGTAATTGTTGTATGCAACAAAAAATTGTGTATAAGAAAAAAATGTTACGCCAACATGAAGTTTAAAGCTCAGTACATACACGAGTATTGTTAAATGTTGCTGGTTAAATGTGTTGTTGCATGATGTGTTTATGTTGTATGTAGTTAATATTTTGTTTTTGTTTTTTTTTTACATATGAGCAATTATTGTTGCAATTTTGATGCAATCAAAAATTGTACAGTTTATAATTCGCATATGAGTCAATGAAATTGAGTTGTTTGTTTACTGGTTGCAGAATAAATGTTATATGACACTGATAATATTAAAGGGGAGGTTTTTTTTTTTGAGTTTTATAGTTTTTTTTTCGTTGTTGTTTTTGGGTTTATTTTTATGGACTTGCAATAAAAAATTATATCATTAATTTTTATTATTTAAAAACGTTTTATGGGTGCACTCAAGAAAGAGGTCAGTACACCAAAAAAAAAAAAAAATAATAATAATAATAATATAAAAACTATTTACAAAATTCTGTGAAATAAGAGGACCTAAAGTACCTAAACTTTTTTCGGTACAAAATGTTGTTAAAATTTACTTTTTAATTTTTTTATTTTTTTTAAATTTTTTATTAATTTATTTTATTTTTTAAAAATTTAGCTGGCATACCAATGCTCAACGAAAATCATGATTATGCTCAAACTATACCGTTCACTAATAATAAAATTATATAACAAAAATTTAATTTTTAGTATTGTAACTTTAGGAGTAATGACGATTTTCGAAAACACCTCTAAGCTAAAAAGCAGTTCGTTTAAATTTATATATTTTAGTGAATTTCATTAAAATCCGCCAACCCGTTTTCGAGTTAAGACATATTCTTTAAGTATATCCTGTGAGTCCTGGAACAAAAATCAAAATTTAATAATTTTGAAATTTTATTTAAACTTTGACGTTAAAGTAATAAATTTTTGGATTTTAAATATATTTCGAATATGAAACTTTATCGCTTCTAAACCTAGTTGGTGTATGAGAAAATTGTTGACGAAAAATATAGTTATCCTGTGTCAAAAAGCCCTGCGGGAAAAGGACCTATCCTAGGGCACGTCACATGACCGGTTCATTGTTATAGGGACCGGTCACGGTACCGATCACTTTAACATGGGCTTGTCCTAGGAGCGGGTCAATTGCCCTCTGTGACATGTCACAGGACTGGTCTAAAAGGACAAGTCGTGACATTTAAACCGGTCACGTACTTTAGGAACCGGTGCTCTTTTCACCTTTCTCGTGATATGTTTTTTCGGAACCGGTTCAGTTTTCACCTATCCCGGGACAGGTCCCAATTCCCAAATGACCCCTTTTTTCCCGCAGCACCTGTCCCATAACCGGTGAGAAAGGACCGAACCTGTGACCTGTCCCGTGACCGGTTAAAACTGTATAGGTCTGAAAGTACCTGCGGGAAAAAGTTGTTCAGTTGTGACCTGTCCCGTGATATGTGCAAATGTTCAGAAAATACATATCACGAGATTGGTGAAAATAGGACCGGTTCCTAAAGTCCTTCCACGTGACTTGTTTAAAAGTCATGACATGTTCTTTTTTAGACCGGTTCTGTGACTTGTCACAGAGGGCAATTGACCCTCTCCTAGGACAAGCCTATGTTAAAGTGACCGGTCCTTTTTATATAAAAAAACCGGTCCCATGACTGGTCTTTATTACAATGAACCGGTCACGTAACATATCCTGAGACATATCGCAGGGACGCGACTGTTAAAATAGGACGATCTGTCCCGTGACCATTAAAAAGACGACCTGTCTGAAAAAATCTAACCTGAGACTGGTGAAAACAGGACAGTCCCAGCACATACCATCGAAGTGGTTTAAATGTACCTGAGAAAACCTTAACTGTCCGCAATTTACTGACGATCACTGTAGAAAATTTGTCTTGTAAGCAGAAGGTTATTATTATTTTTTTAAATTATTTAGTATAATTATTTTTAAGACCCATCCCCTCAGATGTGTTCTTTGCGTTAGCTCCATGACGCATTCTTTTGCTTTAGAACTGTACTAGATTCTTCTGCGACGGTCCTGTGACATAATTAATCCAAATTTTCCTTTAAAATAGTTCAAAAATTTTTCTCAATTTAAGTCAAATTTTATTAAAACTTAGAAAAATTTTCTTAATAAAAATAAAAATTCCTAAGTTTGAGTAAAAACGAAATAGTTTATATACTCAGAAATAGTTCATATCGTTCGTAAGTAATATTTACTGATTTTAAGAAAAAAGACAGTAAAAAAACAATATCTTAGTTTTAAGAAATTTGCATACTATAATATAATAAAATAAAGTTTAATTATATACTTCATTTTAAATTGTATATAATTGAAACAGAGAGGCCGAGTAATATATATACAAAGTTTACAAAGCTAAGTTTAGTTAAAAACAAAAAAAGACTATAATTTACTGTCATTTAATTCAAAAAATGTGTAACTTAAAATGAGATAGTAGTTGAACTTAATGTGTGTTAATTTTTTTTCGCGAACAGTAAAATTTAACTAAATTTTAGAAAGACATTTCTAAATTCAGTTTTCAAGTCTACCACTTTCTAATTCTTAAGAATTGTTTTTTAAAAATTAGTTCAGGCAATTAAAAACAAATGTAATAAATTTTTTCCTATGTAATAATAAAAATTTATTTGATTTAAAAACTGATGAACTATTTCTAGGGAAAATTTTCATGCAACTGAGTTCAGTTAAATTTTAAAAATTTTAATAAAATATATTTTTCAAACAAAGTAAAAATTTTCTAATTTTTGAGAAATAATAACCTTAGGTATATGATTTAAAATCGCTCACCTGTCCATCTCTAATCTGAACAGTCTTAAATATTGAACTTAAAATATATTTTAAAATTTTGTTAGCAAAAGGTTAAAAATTTTGAATTTGCGCTTGTATGTAATAATTTTGTTTGCTAACTACAATACAAAATATCGCAAGCACATTTTATACATTACGGCTTTACTATAATTGACATTGCGCCTATTAAAATTTATATTTTAAAAGGCATTTAAACTATTTTTTTCCACTTAAAAAAAAATTTTAAATTTGTCAATTAAAGTTTAAGCTAAAAATGCCATAAGCTGATGAACTATTTCTAGGGAAAATTTTCATGCAACTTAGTTCAGATAAATTTTAATAAAATATTATTTTTAATTTTTGGGAAATAATAAACTTTTTTACTAAAAATTTCTTTATATATATTTTTTTTTAGAAAATTTGTACAAAATTTAAGGATAATTTTCACTTAAAATAAGTGCTATTTAACTTGATGTTAAAAAATATTTTCTTATTTTTTGGAGAGTTAAGTCCTAGTTTTTAGTAAAAAAAAATTATCTAATGAACTTAAGTAATATAAAATTTTTCTTAAAACCATGGAAACATTTCCTAACAAACAGTATAATTTAGGATGATATATGAAATAATTAAGAGGAAATTTCACTGTTTTCTAATAGAAATTTAGTTCTCAGTAGTAAAATTTTTCTATAACTTAGAAATTTTTACCAAATTTTTAGTAAAATTTGTTTCTTAATTTCAAGGAAAATTTTATTAAATATTGGTAAAATGTGTATGGCGCCGTTTCGATTTCAATTTTTCCTCCAAATAAGTTAAATTTGCTAAACTCTAGTTAATTTTTTTTTTGGTGTCCAAAGTGAATGTCTCGTTAAAATTTATCAAACATTAAATTTAAATTTTATTTGGGAAACAACATTAAATGTGTTAGTCTCAGTTAAGTTTATTCCCTTTCTTCTAAAATATCAAAAGATATAGTTAGGGCCTTTCTACATTAAGCCTTCGATATTTACTATTAAATCATATTTCTTACAAAACCCAATGTTCTAATCTCTACATTTGACATCTTTTTATTTTTTAACATCTTCATTAAAAAGTAATCCTTTCTAAAATTTTCTTACAATGGAAAACAAAGAAATCATGCATATGCATGTTTCAAAGAAATTAATTGTTCTTTAATTGACTTTAAATTGAGCTTAATGCCAAAAAATAAAATAAACCAGACATAAGAACTTCAGATGATGATGGCGATTTAAATAAAATGATTTTTATACAATTTAGAACTTAAACATTATCATCATCATCATCATAGTCATCAAAATTAACATTAGCATCATCAGCATCGTTATTAGCAACAGTAAACTATATCAGGGATGGGAAATTCAGTACCTTTTTTAAAACGAATCAACACTCAGGAAATTCTTCATAGTAACTAATGTGTTGCTTTTTAAGGGGAAAGAGGTGTGATGAAAGGTGATGAAATATAAAGGACAACACTGTAATTTCGAGAGTCGTTTAATATTAGAATAGTTATTGGGCGCCATCTGATGGAAAGTTAGCGAACTTTTTGAAGCTTTTTAATTCATAGTTAAAGTGCTATGAGAGCACCGAAGAAGAACTTTGTGATATGTGTGAGGGATAGAAAACTCATGCATAGTATATTTCTTAATTGATGTTGCCGACGGTGGGGATCGAACCCGCAATCTTCTGTGTAGCAATTTAATATGCTTACAACGTTTTAAATAATGCAGTTGTAATTTTTCTGTGAATTATTCCGCAAACCAAAATATTTTTTTTTAGTTAATGAAAAAATCTGTATAACTACTCAATATAACTAATGTTTGTTCATATTTTTTAATGTTATTTTAACCTTTAAATCAGCCTATTGTTTGGCAATTTAATTAAGGTTCCTATGTTTGTAATGAAAAAAATAAACAATCAGCGCTGATATAAGTTACGAATACACATACAAATAATACTTAATTGGAACATTCCAAATTTTATTTCTGTTTTGTGAACCTCAAAAAAATATGTGTAGAAAATGATTGGTGAAAGTAAAATGAAAGCACTTTTTCAAAAATAGTAAAAACTATGGTACTTTACGGATTTACTGTTTAAAGCTTTACATTTTGACTAACCAGATTTGATACCCAAATGATGCTAAAGATCTAATTTGTATTTATATTCCAAAATTCTATTTTAAAACTTGCAAAACTTTAATTCAATTTTGCACCAAAAAAAAAACTGCCCGATAATTGAAAAACAATGGAGTCGACATTGCAATCAACGTGCAACCAATTGACGGTAATCTTGCTTTCGATTTGAGGAGTGGAATTTGAAGCGCTGTGTTATAAACGAATCTTATCTTCAATTATCTTTAATATTTTCAATTGTACTCGTTTCAAATTTATTATTATCACGGAAAAAATTCATCACTCAAACCAAGGTTTAGCTTGATAAATACTATGGAAACTCTGCACCATCAATTTCAATGGTAAAAAAGTGGTTTATAATATTACGATTTTGCCACTTTCTCACCTTTTCATTGGCTAAATTGGGCAAAAATTCTCTATTATTGTAACATTTCATAAATCTAATAACCCATCTCTGTTTTGTTATAATCATTTCTCAATTTCGCTTGGTTTTTCATTTTGTGATTCATTCTGTTAAATTTAAACCTCTGAGACACATGGCTGTCAAAAAGAGGCTAATAAATTGAGCAAAATATAGTTTGCATAACTTTAACACTTGTAAAGAACCAATTTGAGACGCTTTGTTAATGCTTTGAAGGGATTCTTTTCCTGCGCTTGTGTTAAATTTTGTTTTTAATTAACACTGAAAATGCACTTAATTCGGACTATTTGTTAACGCTTATTTTCCAGAACTTAATACATCAGGATTTAACATTAAATTTGAAATATATATCTAAAAATACAAAAGTATCTTTAACTCTAAGTTCTTGTCTTTCTGCTTTTCTTATTCTCGTCTTTCTTAATGACTTTCTGGGTCAAACATATAATTTTTTATACTCTTTCCAAGATGATGCCAATTTTTGCATTTCATTTTATCGTATGCCAATTGTATAAGAGGTTGGATGCAAAAAGCAAATTTTTATTAATAGACTTAATTAGTACCTCTCTGAGTAACGTTTTGCAAATAGGGTAGATTTTAATGTGTATTTGACTATTGTGGTGCTTGCAACAGCATCTGTTTAAATAAGTGGTATCGGTATTGAGGATTCGGAAATTTTTAATCTTCTTGTCATGCGAATTTAGTGTAATGTGCGTTTTGTAATAAACACGTTTTTTTAAAGTGTCGAAAGATGCTTCTTTCTAGGTCTTGATATTTTGAAACGAACAAGAAATACTTCATGGCATCCGATCTTCATATATCCAACCGAAAATGGAATACAATTTCCGTGTACAAAGGAAAGCGTCGGCTTTTTTAGGCAACAGCAGATTATTCAGGTCTTTTGATTTAGTGGTCCATTATCGGAATGTGGGTTTTGTGAGACTAATATTCTTCTGATATCATGTGAGCTGTATTAATGAGATAAGTGAACTTATTCCTACAACCTGAGTTTTTGAACAGAATACTCGCTTAATCCAGTACAGCTCATCCGTTTAAAGTCGATTGAGCAGTGGACCGCAAATTTCCTTTTATTATATAAAATCTAAATACTTTTTACAAAATGATAAAAAAAATCATTATAAAAGGTGGGGCAATAATTATCACCTTATTGGAATGTGCTGTCATTTTTGCAAATGACATCGTATGCCAGTTTGGTTTTGAAATTCATGAAGCAGACACGTGCGAAATTTATAGTAAATTACATTAAGGCCGAGTTTTTGGGATGTAGATTATCTTTAAACTCATTTTATGGCAGTTTGTTACTGGGAAACTGCTTTTAAAATTTCGTTTGTGTTGTTTTATTTCAATAAAGACCAAACTTCTATGCACTCAAAAAATGTTCTGACAAATTTATGTTCATTATCTTGGAAATAGCTGACAAAATTCGTTTTTGGTTTTACTAAACCAGGTTTAACTCACATCCAAAAAACTCGGCCTGAGTCGATATACGCCTCAGACGTAAGTGTTTAGAACTCAACGTTGGGGTGGATGAATTTCCATCAAAATTGATCATGAGCGACGAGACTCACGCATAATTTATTGTCAACATGTGGTGTGCAGTTACATCGGCAAAGTTGATGGGATCTTATTTCTTCGAAGGAGCCGGAGGTGATACCATTACGGTGAAGTGTGACCGCTATAAAGCCATGCTGACTGAATTTCTCTTTCCCAAAGTTGACGACCTGGATTTGGAGGAGATCATACATACGTGACACAAAGAGTATTTTAAAGGATGCCTTCCCAATTCGTATAATCTAGCAATTGGTGATTTGTCTTGGCCAACCAGATCTTCTGATTTGATTGCACCATAATTCTTCCTCTGGGGATATTTGATGTACACAAACAAGGCCCGCACGTTAGAGAAGTTAAGGAATAGCATCTGAGTCGGAATTGATAACCTGCCACCATAAATGCAAAATTACATCAAACTAGGCCGAAATTGCCTCAACGCCGAGGGCCGCCAATTCTCGAATAGAGTTAATTGAAAAAAATCAGTTAAAAACTAAATGAGTATTTATTTAAAGAAAAATTTAGAGCAAAAAAAATCAGATGATTATTTTTGCCCTGTATAAGAAAAAATTCTAAGAATTAAATGTTTTCTCTATAGGAAAAAGATCTTAGCAACAAATGTTTTTTAGGAAAAAGTTTCAGTCACAAGTTTAGGGGAAAAACCCCTATAAGAAAAAGTGCTATGGAATATTTTTTAATACATGGGCGGATCAATAAGTCGGTGACTTTTTGAATTTTCCCGCTTCTTAACTGAAAAGGCATCACAAAACTGCTCCTGTCAACAGGCATCTGTCAGGACTCCTGACAAATTTTAAACACGCTGCGTCATTTTGTTTGCATTTGACAGCCATTGATAGCAGACTATGGCGTGATTTGAGGAGAAAATGGAGAACAGTGAATTTCGATTTTTTGCTGAAAAAACCATCATTCAAACTAAGGTTAAGCTTGATAAATACTATGGGAACTGTGCACCTTCAATTTTAATGGTAAAAAATAGGTTTCATGAATTTTGTTGTGGCCATACAAGCACGGAAAGCCTGGACGACCAGTTGAGGTCTTTACACCCTTAACAATGGAAAAAATTCATGGTGTTGTTCGGTCGGAGATTGAAAGTGCAAAAGATTGTGGAAACCATAGTTATCTCACATGGCTAAGTATTTTCAATATGAATGATCACTTGCGAATGAGAAAGCTTTTCGCTAGATGGGTGCTGCGTTTGCTCGTAATCGACCACAAACGACTATTTCTTGTTGGCAAACCTGGGTTATTTCTTGTTTTCCAACCTGAAGAAATGGCAAGGCGGAATGATATTTGACTCCAACAATCAAATCATCTCACAAACAAATACCTATTTTGATGACATCGAAAACTCTTATTTTTTGGAAGGGATAAAAAAATTGGAAAATGTTAGTTTTTATCCAAAAATCGTGTGTGTCACGGACTTATTGACCCGCCTTCGTATTAAAAAATCTAAAAATTTTTTTTAATTAAATAAATATAAACACAAAAGTTTATACATTTTATAAAAACTCTCATAATTTTAATGAAATAATTTAATTCAAGAAATAAATTTAAATAAAATATTCCTTGACATTATGAAAATCAATTATTATTACAAAGCTTTAAGTTTTAAAAATTCTCTGTCCGGATTGTAAAGGGTTAAAATGTATACCTAACAAAACTTTGCAAAATTAAAATGTCTTATATTACTTATCATCTTTTTTTTTTTTGTAAATATTCCTCTTATTCTTCTCTACTTCTAAACTACTCTATTCTTTTGTTTTCTTTCTTTTCTATAAAGGAATAATAGTTGTTTTGTTCTACTTCTTTGTCCAAATATCATTCTTTTTTTTATGTCTACTCTTTATCTTTTTCTTCTTAGCTTAATGTTTGCATTTAATAAACTGGTTTATTTCCTTTATGGCTTAAAGCTGTTACCATTTAGGTTCCCTGTCTTAATTCAAACAGTAGTTAACCGGTTTGTATTCAGTTAGTGTTGCATCTGAGACAACATTAGCAACAGCAACAACAATAACAACAGTCAAGTTACTGCAGCAGCAGGAACAAGTCAAGTCAAGAATATTGTTGTTGTTGTTACTAAAGTCTTTCTTAAGGCTATGAAAGTCTTATTTAAAAACAAAACTTTCAATCCTTTCCTAAGTGATTGTATAATAATAATCATGTGAGCAGTAGAAAGAAGCTGCTGGTGCTGCCGGTGCTGATGGTGTGTATCTTTTAAATTGTATGTAGTGATTTTTTTTATTTTTTGTTTGTTAATAAAAACTGAACAGCTGTTCAAATAGTGATTGATTGTTGGATGTGTTGTGTTTTTATATTTAAAAGATCATTTTGATATGACCCCTTATTTATTATTAAATAAAGCATGATGTGGAAAATTTTATAAAAAGAATATTATCATAAAAAAAGTCCTGAGATTTTTTGGGGTTTTAAGAATTTAGAACTTTTCAAATCAGAATATTGTTAATTTATTTAATTGTTGATGGAAATCCAACAAATTATAAACAGTCAATTACTTTAAATATAAATCTCAACTGATCTAGCAGGTCCTTTCACTGTATATCCCTCTGTTAAGAGGGCGGGGGGGTTACTCATTTTGAACTAAAATGGTTTGTCAATGTAAATGAGCAAACTTGGCTTGAGAATTCAAAAGTTATGGCTTTTAAAAAACTTATATTTAAATAGAGAGATTTCTTAATATTTCATACAATGTTATAAATGATATATCTGTAGACGTTTTGACAAAAGAATAGAGTTGTTTATTATAATTCATAGTTCATTTTGTTCATTTACATTTATTGAACTAGTTCGTTTCTTACTCAAACATTCGTAAGTCAATGGTGTGTATGATAATTTTGGGCCCGAATTCTATGGGACGATGATCGTCTGACGATATCGTTTTGACGATTGTGTTGCTTCACGCAACTGAAATTCTTGTTATCGTTTTTTTTGGCAGCTAATTTGCTTCCTATAAGCACAAAATAATCGCCAAAACGATTGAAATTTCACCATAGCAAAATAGGTATCGTTTTGACAATATATTGTTTTCATAATTTTTAACTCCTCGCACTCATTATTTTCCCCCTAAGGAAATTCATCAATTATTGTCAATACAAAATCGATACGAAAGGAATTTGATGAATTTTCTTATGACAAAATAATAAGTGTGAAGAGTTCAACTATAGAGAAAAAATCAGTGTCTTTCAAATGAATGTCATTTTTTACATTGCTGTTAATATTAATTCAATACTAAATAAATCTAGCGTCATAAGGGTTTAATAGTACTAGAACTAGTATGGTATAGAACTAGTAAAAATAACTATTGAAAAGAACTAGTAATTATTACTATTTTTTTCGAACCGAATGTTCAAAACGATACAATAGTGATGAGTGTACAGGAAGCACCAAAAAACGATATAGATCAATCGTATCGTTTGGGCGATCATCATTTTCAAAATTGCAGAATTGAAGCCCTGCATAAAATAAACGAAAATCACAAAAGGACGATTAAAATGGACACAGTTCATTGCACTCGTTCTTTTATAATTTTCGCTAATTTTATGCATAATTCTTCAACAAATAGTCTTATGAATAATTGAAAAAAGAAAAATTTTCCAAGTAACAAATGAACTAAAATAATCAATTAGTTCAATAAATTGAAATTAAAGATATGAAATTTTGAACTGTAAAGCCCAACTCTTCACAAAAATATTAATATTGTATTAGAATATGCAGGCTGATCCAAATCACATGTTATTTTGACACTGATATTTTTTTTTCTTTTCTAAATATTGACTATCAGTCAGTATAATACATCTGCGGGGCAAAAAAAATCGCTTTTCGCTTGAACAACGTTGTAAAATATTGCAAACATATTTCCAAAGTGAGTGCTGTGTTGCCCAAATTGTACGTTGAAGAAGTTTTGGCCGAAATGAAGAACCACCCTGCATGCTCTACGCAAGTTTGTGCTCGCTAGTGGGCAACACTCATGGTCGCCGTGGTAGTACGGGGGTACCGATGACTCGCCATTGATCTCAACAACTCGGCATTTCAGGCACCAGCATAATGAGAATGTTGCACAGAGATCTCGGATTATTCGCTTACAAGGTCCAATTGACTCAGCAATTGAAGGCAAACGACCATCCACTTCGTTACGGCTCCTCAGTTGGGGTCTTACAGAAGCTTCAATCGGATCTCGAATTTTGCAGAAAATAATTTTTCTGACGAGGCGCATTTTCATTTTGGCGGCTATGTTTCACACAAAATAGCCTCATTTGAGGATCGGAAAACATGCACGTCATTTGCGAGAAGCTAATGAATCGGCAGACAGAGTTTTGTGTGCTTTTTTTAAGTGGTTGCATCATTGGCTGCTTATCGCCATTTCAGACAACGGTAAGCGCTACAATAGCCATGATTACGGCCTTTTTATGGGCTAAAATATAAGATATACACTTGGATAATCTTTGGTTTGGTGTGAATTTTGAAATGATAGCATCATTGGTCCATTTTTTCGAAAATGCTGCTGGAAACGGCATTTCAGTCAACGACGAGCACTACAGAGTCATGATTACGGACTTTTTATGGGCTGAAATGGATGATATCAACTTGGTTAATTTTTGGTTTCAGCAGGATGGCGCACCATGTCAAATAGCTCATAAAACAATAGATCTTTTGCACACTTAGTTCAGTAATCGTATTATCAGCCGACATGACGATGTTAATTGGCCGCCACGGAGCTGGGATTTGACCCCTTTAGGCTATTTCTTGTGGAGTGCCGTTAAAAACCGATGCTATGTGAATTATCCAGATACGATCTACACCTATAAGACTAATATCTTCGGAGTCATTCGTGAGACATGATAAGGTACTACGAAGCCAGCCTGAATGAAATCGGGTTCCATTAATAATGGGAATAATTATTTCAAATAAATCTATAATATCTGTGTTTATTCGGGCAGTTATCAACTTTGGTTTCTGTCATTTCCATACAAATTTGACATAAGTAATGTTAAGTGTTAACACTAAACGTTGGCTTATGTCAAATGTATATGGAAATGTTATAAGCGAACTTTGATAGCTTGCCGCATAAACACACCTTTGTTTCTTATTTTTTTGTGATTTTTTTTGTTATATCTTTGCCCACGTAGGTGCCCTAAAATGGAAAATCCTAAGAACCCAAACGTTAAATCAGCTTGATAAAGTGGGATTATTACAAATGAAATTAAGTTTAGTACATTGTACATTTTTCAAAATTTACTTGTATTTGGACCACCCTCTATTTTTTGGAACATTTTTCAAGTGACATGTTTGTTACAGTTGAAACTGTTTGCGTATATATTTTGAGCAGAACAAAGCAGCTAATAAAGGGTGGTTAAATTTTTAAGGCTGATGTTGAATGTGAACCACACCTAAATCTCAAGTTTTTTTCTGCATTTCTTTTGACATTTCTCAATTTCAGACTAACTTAATTTGAACCATGGAAAGATACACAATCGAGCAACGCGTTAAAGTTATTCAGGCTTATTATGAAAATGGGCGTTCAAATCAAAATGCATTTCGTGCACTTCGTGATTTTTTTGTCAGCATAATCGACCAAATGTGACCACAATCGGGAGAATTGTGGGCAAATTTCAGCAAACAGGGTCTGTGAGTGCATGCTCGCCACACAGCTAACGAAACAATGGCTCTTTTGCGCGACAAATTCAATGGCCGTGTTATCTCACGTGGTGGCGATATCAATTGGCCGCCAAGATCATGTGATTTGACACCGTCGGACTTCTTTCTTTGGAGTTATTTGAACGAAAAGGTGTACGTCGATAAGCCAGTAACGATTCAAGAGCTAAAGGATGAAATAATTTGGCACATTAACGGCATAGAACCTCAATTATGCCTCAGCGTCATCGAAAATTTGGACCATCAGATGGAGGTGTGCCGCCGAGGTCGCGGCGGCCATTTGGCCGATATTTTGTTCCATACATAATTGAACAATACCATATTATCATAATAAAAAGAAATTACAATAATTTCCTAAATAATTTGTGTTTTATTGAAAATCAACATCGGCCCTTAAAAATTAACCACCCTTTATTATAAACTTTTCAGTTAAAAAAAAGGTATACACCGCAATTTCATTTAAAATTATATAACATTCCAGTTATTTTTAACTGTTCGAGTTATTTTAAGAAAAGTGTTTATTTTATAGCCAAGAACATTCTCTTGAAAAATTTTTAAAAAAATTACTTTAATTTTTTGCCAAAAGTACACACAATTTTTATTTTTAATTCACCTTAAAAGTTAAAACCCCAAATTTTTTATTTAAAATAAATAAATAATAAAAGCAAAATAATTTTCGTATCTTACAATTATTTTTAAGTCACATTTAAATGTTCCAGTAAATCCAATAAGTACTCACCTAAAAAGAAAAAAAAGATAAAATAAAAGTACATTAATAATTTGAATTGATTACAAAAAAATTTAAACAAATAGGTATTTTTTAATTAATATAAAAATATGTGGTTAGCAAAGAACTTAATTCATGGAAAAAATTGTATTTTATTTAGTTTCTGTCTTTGGAAAATGTTTCTCTTATCAGTTAAATCATAAATTATGGCCCAACCAAGAAATGAATATTGAAATTGTAGACAACAATCATACATTAAATTTACATTAGAAGGTTAAAGATATTTTTACAAAATGAACATACAGCGACAATTTATTATGGTGTATTATTTGTATGTACATGAAATTGAAACACCTTTAAGTATTATTTGAAAGTGGTTCCTCCTTCTCTCAAAAGGATATTGAATATGTGTTATTTTTTTTGTTTTGGCCAAAAATGTGTGGTAAAATGATAGTTAGAAAATTACGAAGATTTTGAAATATTTATCATAAATTTGTATGAAATACTTCATCATATGAGAATTGATGACAAACGATTTATGAGCAAACAAAACAAAAAAAAAAACAAACGCAAATAAATGATACCGAATTTAACTGTCTCTTTGGATTATTCCAAATCGGGGTACACATCTTGCATTTCAGATTTCTTTATAGAAGCTCCAACATGGAAACGATAAAAACACTCACTTTTGATTATCTTCCAAACTACATTTCTAGAATCCTGGAGAGATGGCTGAATAGTGAAATTGTGGTTGCTGGCGTTTTTAATATTCAGAACTCTACCTGGCTCTGCCATTCGAATGAGGCAACTTTCGTTAGCACTTACGTTGAGTCTTTCGCCACGTACAACGATATTGCGCAAGTACTTAGTGTATGAGCCAACACACATTCCGTGTGATAATGGGCTGTTTAAGAACACCCTTGACCTTTGCTTTACTTCACATGCTAATAATTCTGAAGTGAAAACATTTGCACCTCTCGGTAACTCGTATAACATTATCATTTCCGCATCCTTTTCATATGCCTAAACTATCAGTTTTTATTTATGAAAAGGATCATTGGATAGACTTCAACGATCGACAATTTAATTGAAAAAAGTTTCCAGTTAAATTTCTGGAAGACGATATTGATGCTGCTAATAGAAAGCTTGATTTTACTTGGCATGTGGTACTTTATTACTGTAAAGCATATTTCGGCTAAACCTTAAAATAAGTTTTGGTTTATTTAGACAATGCAAGGATGCAGTCAGATCCAGAAAGGAAGCGTTTAGTAATTGGCGTAGAGACTGAAACACCGTTACGTCTCTGCAACGCAAAGGGGCGGGGTCTTAATGTGTCAGGGTACTTGCATTTTCGTGCCAAGGCTCTTACTGCTCCTCAGGGCAATAAGACCTTCTGGTCATTCATTAAAAGAGTAAGGAAAAATGTTAGTTCCTCTATCTCAACTCTTATAAGGAATGACCAATTATCTAATTGCAAGAGATACGTCGTTGTCAGAAAGCAATCAACACTACCCGAGCTAGGGAGAGAGTAACTTGTAATATGCCCAAGATATTCTTTCGAATTTGTGCCCTTAAAAACGGTTCTTGCGAATCTCAACGTAAAGAAGTCATTGGGTCCGGATGGCATACCAACACTGATGATGAAATAGTGCTATTCGATGCTATCGCGTCCATTGGCCAACCAATTTGTTACATCGTACCGTACGGGTATATATCCATCGCATTGGAAGGTTGGCTGAAAATAACCGTCTAATTAATTACCATCTTATACATTTTTTTGAATCCAACTCACTTTTTAACGGTCGACAGTATGGCTTTCGTAGAAATCGTTCCACGGGAGACCTCATGGTGATCCTGTCATTCCATTCAGCGATTTCGTGAAAACAAAATGGTTGCTTTAAATATTTTCAAGTCATGCGATCGTGTGTGGCGTTAAGCACTCATGTCAAAGCTTAGGGCTTTTAATGTCAATGGTGATGTCTCTTGATTCATATAAATGGTATCCCATCCGACGTGTTTCAGCAGAGTTCAGGGGTACAGCAAGGTTCCGTTCTTTCGCCCTCACTTTATCTTTTTAAATTACCCTTTGGGTCTAACTTTAAATCATATATATTCTTTCGCAGATAACAGCAACATCTGTCATTCATATTTTTTTCACCATACGCCAAACCCTTTGGAGATTGGGGCATGAGGTAAAATATGAATGATACACTCAATAAAGAGCTTTCAGTAATCTCTGAGTGCGGTCGTGTGAATAGGGTCGAGTTCAATGCATGCAGTCGGTCGGCCACTTCCATCTGTACAAATGGGGATGTTGATATTGAGGAATCGAATGCTCCTGATGTTTTGGGCATGAAAATTCAATGTGATATCTGCTGGAAAAATCATATCGAAAGAACCTTCAAGTGATTAGGTGTTATTAACCGGTGCAACAACTATTTTACTTCATCTGCTCTTCTCTCTATCTATACCATCTTTATTTGTCCGAAATTATAATACAACTCCCAAATATGGATAGAAGCTTAATTGACTAATTGGAGCATCGTCGGAACGTCGGAACTTAGGTTATGTTACACTGAGGCTATGTTACTGAGATAAGTGAACTCATACCCAGGGTCCGCTTATGTAACAGAGCACATCTCTTTTTTGGCCAGTGGATCGTACAACGCATTACATGGAACATTCACGACTTATCGTACTATCCGTATGTGGAATAAACTCCCCGCCCTCTGTCACTTGCAACCTAGTGAAATTTAAGTCAAATGCAATGCACAGCATTAGTCGGAGTATCCCAACTTGGCACAGTGCCTTGTCCCATAGGCAAAATTAAAATAAAATAAAGTGCTTAGAATTTATTATCTCCTCTTTTTAACAGTAGAGGGCGCTAAAGTCAGAAAACTTTTGAGGTAAAACTCTTAAATGGAAAAACTACTTTTACTGTTTGCAAAAAATATTGTCATTGTATTGCTTTGAAACTTAAAAGTTTTGTTTATTACTATACGTGCAAAAACGCAAAAATAATTTTTGAAAAATATTTTCCATGAAAAAGTTGTTTGTGCCATCGAAAACTTTTGTAATTTTTTAATTGGATTCTCAAAATGCTAATATTGCTTTTTTTAGAATAAGTTATTTTTTTATTTGTGATTTTAGTACAAATTAAAGCGCTTTAATAAAATCTGTAAAAAACTTCCAGAAATGTAAAAATTATATGCATTTTTTAGGACATAATACCTAAGTTTCAGAAAAAGTTACAAAGACCTAAGTTTATGGTACCTCCAAAATTGAAAAAAAAAATAAATTATACAACTTTTTTTCTATTAATTTAAAAAATTAATCAAGTTTTGATGTAGTGTATAACTCTGATTAAATAGCGACAAAACATATCAAAAAATTAAATGAATAATTTTTTTTTCTGTCGAATTTTACAATTAGACACTTTGTTAACAAGTCTAACCATTAGTAAGAACAAAATTTTAGAATTTTTGCCGGAAATTCGAAATTTTGTATTTTTGGAAACATCTATATTTTTTAGTTTTATGAAGACAAAAAATATAGTTATATAATTTTTTCCAAGTAAAGGGCTCCAAAGACTTACAATGTACAATTCAATTTTTGCAAGCTGTGCAATTTTATTGATTGTGTGCGTGCGTCATATAAAAGGTTTTTCTTTAATAAAATAATATTGCACCATAAAAAACTTGCAAAAACTGAGCAATAATATTGCGCGCCCGTGGGGCTCTTAAAATTAATAATTTGGTTGATGTCAAATAAGCAAAATCAAATTCATATCGTCTTATAGGTTTGGCGCATATACAAAGAATCGGTTACGAGAAAAACGATAATGATGGTTTACAAAGAGTTAAAACGATACGATACGAGATATAAAAAAATGGGTACATGGTTGTGATGTGAAAATCGACGAGAGAAAATACAAATAGATATTTAATGGCTCATTTTTTATTAATTTCGGATCCAGAACTATCGTCACTTAGGTCTACAACAAAACACATAAAAAGATTGATGAATTCAAAGAAATTGGGAAATACATTTTGAAAGACAACATTATAATTTCCAATTAAAATAAATTATCTTATTTGTGGAGCAAATTTAGAAATAACTTTATTTATTTATGGCCAATTTAAAATTGAATATTAAATGATTTGCATTTTAACGATAAATGTAGCTGAAATTTAATTTTTGAGAATAAGGACATATAAAAAAATAGTCATGTCCTTGCATCGATTGAAAGGAAATTTTCTAGAGAGCTGAAAATTATAATTTTATAAGTTGTTATTAGTTTTTAGTGCATTCTGATCACTAATATTGTTACAATTTAGTTTTTGAGAAAAATTATATATGGAAGGTAGTCATGTCCTCACACCGAATGAAATGAATTTAATCATTGAAAATACATATTTTAACAGACAATTACCAATTTTTGCTTTATTCTGTTTAAAATTATAGGTAAAATAAAACCTTTAAATATAAGGATGTATGTATTGGAGGTAGTCATGTCCTTGCACCGATTTGTCCGAAACTTCTTTATTAATTTATATATTTTGAACCAGCACACCAAATTTTATTTTTCTGCGACAGTTCCTCTAATTTTGCCGATTCATTATATGCGTGGGTTTAGAGTAAAAAAATACTATAACAATTATTTCAGACGTATTAGTTTGAGTGTTTAAAAGTGTAACATAAATATAATATTGAGCTATTTTTGATATCACGTGATATCATTTACTCTGATAACAGTAAAGGTTTTTCAAAATATCTTAAAGATTGAAACAATTTGTATATTGTAAATAACTTATAAAAATAATGGCATTTAACAAATATGTTAGATTTTACAACAACAAATCAACAACAATCTGTCACACCCTCACCCAAAAAGAATCCAATAAACAATGAATAAAGGTGAATAAAAAATTGGCACAATAAAAAGATTTTAAAAAACATCTGTTGCAAATTTGCAGATGTTGACAATATTGACAATATCAGTCGATTGCAAATCAAATATACACAAAAACAAGTGATTTTTTATGTAAAACATATAAATGAAAATTGCCAAAAAGATGTAGTTAAAAATAAATCACGAAAATGAAGACAAACCCACATAGAAACTACTAAAATTGTATTTTTTGTTTTCTATCTGAAAAATCTGCAAAATCCAAAATAAACTGCACGAGTTTTAAGACATTAAAACAATTGAAAATTTAAAAATTTATCAAATTCATTTCATTAACTACACTAAGATAATTATATTGGTAAATTAACTGCAGATAAAAAGATAGCCCTGCAATTGCTTTTTAAATTAACCGATATTGCAGTTATGTTAACTACACGAACAGTTAAAAATAACTACACAATGTTGGTTAAGTTTATATACACTTTTTTTATTTAACTGCAGTCAATTTTGCCGACATAATTCTCCTAGTGTATGAAACCCAAAAATTATGATATTTATTTTAGATTTAGATCATCGAATATCCCTGATGTTATCACAACAAATAATTGGCTGTGATCCAGTAACAAAAAGTAATATATTTATAAAATTTATTTTATTTATACATTAAAATGCGTTTTATGCTTAATAAATTTTTTTTGTACGAGTATTTAAAATAAAATGATTCAAAAATTCTATTCTAAAATAATAAAATATGGCTGCGCATCATTATTATTATTAGTGCAGTATAGCATGCAAGAGACTTTCGAGTTTAAATTTGAACGACAAGAACAAGTAAATTTTTAATTAATTTTAATTTAACAGGCGCTTCCGTCTTTTTTTTCCTCTTGTAAATTTTAATACATCAACTATCGTACATGTTACATGAAGATGTTTCATCATTTTTATTCCCATTTTTTTTTCCTAAATTAAGTTTGCAAATTTCTAAAAGTTAAAACATTATTCACATTTGTTTTTATTGCGGACAATTAATTTAACATTTGATTAAATTTTATGTTCTTATATTTATTAAATTTCTAGACAATTTGTATGAAAAGTTGATTATATTTAATTTTAAATACGATTTACGGAATTCACACATTTGCTTTGAAAAATGCTTACTAGCGTATCAATACTTTTGAATACTCTTCAAGTATTGACTCGATGCAACACAATATTTTTTTTTTACAATCATACAAAAACAGAATTGTATTTTCATACGAAGAAACAGGGTTGTATTTTATAAAGTGTTTTTTAGACAAAATTACGTTAATATACTGAAAAATACAACTCGTGAAAATATTGAGTACATACTATTGAGTATTAAGTACTCAATACCCAAATGCTCAATACTTTTACAACTTTTGTGCCCAATGAAACCATTCCGAAAAAAGAACACACTTTATTAGGAACCGGGCGCATTAGATTTAAAACAGTATTTATTTTAGAGAGAGAGAGAGAGAGATATTTTGCTTCTCTCAGTTTTCTCTGGATATATTTGCGAACTATGCCAGAGGAGAAAAAACCCATGAGAAAATCTATTCATAAAAAGACGA
This sequence comes from Eustalomyia histrio, assembly GCA_949748255.1. Lineage (NCBI taxonomy): Eukaryota > Metazoa > Arthropoda > Insecta > Diptera > Anthomyiidae > Eustalomyia > Eustalomyia histrio. Next base: position 58,723,008 of record OX456525.1, on the reverse strand, counting down.
CCAAAAATAAAGAGTTTGGTTTCACTACCTAAGAGAACCACTGAAGCAGTCTGGTTTTATTAAATTTTAATTTAGCTCAGTAAAAACGTTTGGATATAATCATATGTGTCCATATTAAATAATATATAATAATTTATATTTAAATGTGTCAGTATGCCTTAGCATATATTATTATATATTAACATACATTATTTTTTTTTTAAATAATCTTATATTGTGTCTTATATAACCACATCTAGTTACATATTGATTTTTATAAAATTGGATATATTTCATCATATAAAATTATATGTAAAACTATATATAATTTTATATGGCTTACACGGGCCAATATTTACTAATATATGATTTATATAGAACCATATATATATATATTATATATATATATTGTATTTAATCTAATATTTGAGATATAATTATATATAGTCCACTTTAAAAAAAAATATTTTTTAATATGGTATTAGATATAATTCTATATGATTCAGTTTGTAATCGTTTATAACAAATATTTTTGATATGGTATAAGATATAAATAAAGGGTGTCCCAAGAAGAACGCAATTTTTAAATTTTAAATAAAACACAGATATTTAAAAAAAAATCGTGAAACTTTATTATATCGTAAAGTGACAGAATGAGGTTATGTATGGAACAATATATCGTGCAGATGGCCGCCGCGGCTTTGCTGGCATGCACGGGATCTTTTAATGAAATTTTCAATGACCGTTTTGCTTGAATGCTGCGGTATTTCATTAATGCAGCGTCCAATTTCCTCTTTTAAGGCTTGAGTCGTCGTCGGCTTATTCGCGTAAACCATCGACTTCAAAAAACCCTAAAGAAAAAAATCTAATGGTGTTAAATTGCACGATCTAGGCGGCCAATTCTGATCTCCAAAACGCGAAATAACACGACCGGGAAATGACTGATGCAGTAATTGAATTGTTTCTCTGGCTGTATGACATGTGGCGCCGTCTTGTTGGAACCACATGCCCTCCACATTCATTTCTTCAATTCTAGGCAAGAAAAAACTGGTTATCATTTTACGATACCGAACACCATTGACTGTTTGCGCTTGAACTGCCTCATTTTCATAAAAAAAAGGTCCAATGATTCCTCCAGCCCAAAAACCACACCACACAGTGACACGTTGAGAATGCATTTGCTTCTCGTGAATCACTCTAGGATTTTCCTCACCCCAAATGCGACAATTCTGCCTATTGACGAAGCCATCAAGATAAAAATGGGCCTCGTCACTGAAGATGATTTTATCGGCAAAATCAGCATTTTCATGTTGTCTCTTCAATACCCAATTAATGAACTCCCTTCGCTGTCCATGGTCAGCTGGCTTCAGTTCCTGAGTCAATTGAACTTTGTATGCATGAAGATGCAAATCTTTCGTCAAAATTCGCTGCAAAGTGGATTTGGAGACACCAATTTGCTGAGCTCGGTGTCGAATTGAGGTGGATGGAGTTTGAGCGACATCATCACGTACAGCTGCGACATTTTCGGTCGATCGACCTGGGTCACTAACAGACCCAGTTTCGGCAAATTTAACCATTAATCTCTTTACAGTTGACTCTTTTGGAGCATTATTGTGACCCCAAATTGATCGCAATTTGCGAACTGTAGCCGCAAAACTTTCACCATTTTGGTAAAAGAATTTCACAATGAGAATGCGTTGTTCATTCGTGTAGCGCTCCATTTTTACTAACCTCGTACCTTCTACTAGCAAACAATAACAATTGTTCAAATGTCAAACAATGACACTTCGAATGTTGCCAGATTTAAAAATTGCGTTCTTCTTGGGACACCCTTTATATTTAATTATTTATAATATTTGAAATTTATATATACATATATACATTATTATATAAAATCAGATAAATACATAAACAATTTAGTCTCATTTATTCAGTCATGATATGTAGAAATTTTTCCCATTTTTTCCAAATTTCCGAATATATTATTACATATATGTAATTATAAGAAAAATGTAGTAAAATGTAGAAAAATAACTCTGGCAGGCCGAGATTTTAATATTTTTATTTTAATTTAAAATTCTTTTTAATACGTTTTTTTATAAAACTAGGTTACGTAAATATTATATATTGTTGGATATAATCTGGTATAATTCGATCTGACATTTATCGGATAAATTTGTATTTTACTTAATCCTTAAATATATACCTGAATCTAATTTGATCTGTCGTTATTTGGACGAATTTAAATCCTTATAAATCCTCAAACTTATTGTTGGATTTAATTTGATCTGCCATTTTTCGAATCAATTAAGATCTACTTAATCCCCAAATTTATTGCTGGATCTAATATAATCTGCCATATGTCGTATTAAATAAGATCAGCTAGATATAACAATAAGCAGATATTAAAGAATATCAAATTATATATATATTTTTTTTAAATCTGTAAAACAGCAATATATTAATTTTCTCTTACAAAACACAAAATCGTTTACGCTTGTGGACCGAAGGTCATTAAACGGTTTTTTCCCAAAGACAAATAGGATTAAAAATTTTTGTTTACATATTTTTTGCTGTGGTGAAATGTAATAACCGTCAAAATTGCGAATGTGTTTTATTTATATTTTTGTTTAATTCCAGTAATATCGTCTGTAAGAATTTTTACTTAAAGGTTTTGAAATTTCGACTGGAAACATGTAATTTTTAGGTTTTTGACCGACAAGGTCTAATGATTTTGTAATTTAGTTTTTATTTCAGATAACCGATCAGTAATAAGTTAAACCTAATGATGTTTTTAAAGCAATTATTTTCATAAAAATTTCATTTTAAACCTTAACTTTATGTTTGGGACATTTTGAAAATCCTTACAATATTTATATTGTCCCGGTAAAAATATTTATCGCTTTTTAACAGAACAGAAAAAATATTCTGAAATTTATAAATCCCTACAGTTATTCCGGGATCCCAAAAACCCATTGATTACGGAGTCTTAAAAACAAATCCCAGAATTCGAAAAATCGAATACCGTTTGCCATTTATAAAAACAATTAGGTTAAGTTTAAAAAGAGAACTGGCAAGTAAAGACACTATTCACCACAGACTTATGTTTAAAAATAGGACATATACTTAACCACGAAAGTCGGTTTGTTGTGAGCATTTATGTCGTGATGGTTCCTGTCCCTATATATTCCAGGAAGTCCGTCTTGTTGACGAAAGCCCTCAGTCTCTTCCAGCCCATTTCACAAAGTTCACCAAAAGTTCGAATATTGCCGCAAGATAAGTGTTGCACCCTTATCCTTGAAAAGGCCGGACAGCCACAAAAATTGTGTTCTAAGGTCTCATCGTCCTCTTCATAGGCCTTACAAATCCAAGTCCAGAAAAAAGCTAACATCATACGGATTTTACCAACGCAATCTTCAGGTGACTTGCATGACGCTTTCTATGTTTATATCAGAGAACTGCAAAATCAACTTATTTCTTGATTTAATCATACACAAACATTCTTGTTCACTTTTAATAATTCAACAAAATTCACTGTAGAATAAAATCAGCATCATGTTACTGAACGCGTAATTGGAATCAGTGGGAATCATCTGTCGTTTATGTTTTATGCAAATGTAATCACTTAACAAAAAGTCAGCGTTGAATATATCAGAAAAAACAACAAACAACGCGTATGAGTTTATTGATAATTAAAACAAAATAGAAACACATTTTATAAGGGGGTGGTTTTGTAGAAAAACATTTTATAAATGTTATATGTGTATTAGGGTGGGACTAAAATCAGCTTTTTTAGAATTTTTATTAGTAATAAAAATATTCTTATTTGTGAAATATAAATATTTTTTTGGAAAAAAAATTTAGGTCGATATCTCAGACTTGCCTAATCCGGAAAAATTTAAATATTGTTTAATTTTTTTTTTCATCTATTGTGATTGGAAAATTAGGCAATATTTAACTTTAACCGGATTAGGCGAGCCTGAGATGTCGACCTAAATTAAAAAAAAAAAGATTTCACAAAGAACAATATTTTTGGTATTCCTAATGAAAATTATAAAAAAAACATAATTTAGACCCACCCTAATATACATATAACGTTTATGAAATATGTTTTTTTACAAAACCACCCACTTTTTATAGATAAGAAATTATTTTGTTTTAATTATGATTACACTCATACACGTTGTTTGTTGTTTTTTCTGATTTATTCTACATCAAAATAATTATTGTTGGCTCGAATCAACAGAATAAAACAATGGTTTAACAACGACCGATGATTATAAACCAGTGACAAAACAATTCGCACATCGTTTGATTGATTTAAAATCATCAACAAATATGTGTGTTGGAGTATATTCAGCGTTTGAACGCAAACACAATTTATTCTTGTGTTGATTGCGTATGAACGTTTTGCAATCAGCAAATGCAGTTCTCTGGTTTATATATTTTTGCTTGTGGAGCTCAGTTTATTTAACGAATTAAAAAATAATAATTATAATACGAAGTTCATTACAATTTATCAACAATTTTATAACTTTACTATTTCTTAGTAAATAAGCAAATTTTATTGTTGCTAATTTCAAGAAACTTTTTTCATTAAAAATCCAAAAAAAAAAAAAAAATATTGTCAACAAATATCCCCTTAGCGTAGGCGTGAGGATGGTGTTAAAATAAATGTGCCAAATTAATTTTGTTCCTCATAAAATACAATTAAACAAAAAAAAAATCTTAATAAAAAAACCATTTAACAAATTAACCGCACGAGTAGAGGTTATTGTTGTTGTCATTTTATTGCTGTTGACGATCGATTTTTTTACGTCATTTATTTTGTGACTTTTTTACAAGACTTTGACATTTGTTGTGCTTTTTTTTTGTACATAAATTCTAAAACGTTTTTAAAAAAAGTATTTGGCATTGAAAAATATTTATTTTAAATTTTATATATATAAAAAAAAAACTTAATAAAACATCTGTTCGTTAGGTTTAATTTTATATTATAATATAACAAAAGTAAGTAACATGTGATATACTGAACTATTTTTTTTTATGAAATAAAGAAAGTAAAATAAACAACTTGTAAAAAGAAAACAAACACAGAAAATAAATAATTAAAAAAAAAAAAGAAAATAAAATAAATAATTGTTTTATAATAAAAAACCCCGTTTTCGTATGATGATGTAAAAATATAAACAGAGAAAGATTTCAATTTAATGTTTTAACATAAACTAAAGAGGTATTTTAATTTCTACTAAGCTCACAGAGTTTTAGGCGATTAGTAAACAAATATCAATTAATGAAGCATGTCATCACTTACTCTCAATTTTATGTTCCGTAAGCTACTAACTGGTACTTTAACTGACACTTTTTTCGTTATTTCCCATATTACATTAGGATAAATTTTAAATGGACCTTAACAGTCATGAGACGAGATTTTAAAGTTTTGCAATTCTGACAAAGTTTTTCCACAAATATAATTTATAATTTATGGTTAGAATGAAACAAATATATACACAGAGGCGCGTAATCATTGTCAAAAAATAGTTTAAAATTTTACTTTAGGTCTACTATATACTAGTAAAAGTATACTTTAACCATTAAAGTCTGCTTTAAAATTAAAACTAACTGAAGTTGGTTTTATCAAATTTAACAACTTTTACAACAGCTGTTTTCCGCCGAGAAAATTTTTGTGAAAAAAATGTTTGAATTGTAAAATATTGAAAGGAAAATTATATCAATTATTTAAATTAATAATAAAAAATACACTTTTTTTATTTTTTATAGTTTTTCCTTTTTACATTTTGCCATTGCAAATTCTTTATTTACACACTTTTCTTTTTTTTCACCTAACATAAAATCAGCTGATCAATATTGCCACTTGTTTATTTTTTTAGTACAAAATGAATGCGGGCATTTGGTACATTTGATGTGACACTCATTTCAAGCCGGTTCAACTTAGAACTGGCTTTAATTCTGACTATAGTAGCAAGACAGATAATAACAAGTTTTTAATTTAAATAACAAGTTTTTAATTTAAAAGCTGACTTTAGTGCGGGACTATGATTACGCAACAGATTGATATACTCTAATGAATCTTACTAACAACAAACACGGGTTTTTTAAAAACTTACTTGCATTTGTCACTTTTATCGTGATGCCATCATGATCTGTGATGCCATCATGATCTTAACCTACCATATTCATAGTCGCCATCAAATTGATTACACACAATATGTGTGTATAATAATATAAACAAAGCGTAAACAACTTTCGAAAATGATGTGTAATTTTAACATTTTTGTGTGTAGAAACACCAAAAAAAGTTATAAAAATGCATTACGCAGCCCAAAACTAAAATAATAAAAACATTTATCAAAAATATTTTATAAACAAAAGAATAAAATAATAAAACTGTACAACAATTTCGAACTTTTTCCAAGATTACGTGTGACGTCGTTTTGAAAGATCACATCGGAATTTTATTTTATACGGGGTTCAAGTTTCCCCCCTTTGGTCTGTTCGTGCAGCATATCGGTGTATGAAACAATGTGTTCTTTACAGCTGAGGTGTAGGGTATGTTCAGCAACTTTTTAGAAAATATAAAATATTAACATATTAACCCTCTAACTCCCCCACATAACAGTCATTTTTAGCTCTATTCTAACAAATCGTAAAAGACACCCCCTAAGAAGGAGGATGGCGGGAATAAAATATTTTACAAAAATGATGGCTATAAAATTTTACTACATATTTTAGAACACACCAAAGCCCAAAACTTAACACAAACATCAAAAACCAGTCAAATTAAAGATTGCTCATCAGATTTTTAGTCAGTTTTTTTGTCCATCGTGAGAACCACGAAATTTGTTTGTGTTGTACTGTGTAATTAAGCCTAATATATGTCCAAAAATTTTTTAACACAAAAAACATCAGATTCTGAAGATTAAGGGATTTCTGACAATGGATTATGGTAGAGGAGACAAATAAAAATATTCGTATGACGGCGTTTTGAAAGATCACATCGGAATTTTATTTTATGCGGGGTTCAAGTTTCTCCCTTTAGTCTGTTCGTGCAGCATATCGGTATATGAAACAATGTGTTCTTTACAGCTGAGGTTGTAGGGTATGTTCAGCAATTTTTTTAGAAAATATTAACGTAAATATTTTTGTGGAACATATTAACCCTCTAACTCCCCCACATAACGGTAATTTTTAGCTCTATTCTAAAAAATCGCAAAAAACACACCCTAAGAAGGGGGAGGGTGGGAATAAAATATTAAGCAAAAATGATGCCTATACAATTTTACTACATATTTCAGAACACACCAAAGCCCAAAACTTAATACAAACATCAAAAACCAGTCAAATTAAAGATTGCTCATCAGATTTCTAGTCAGTTTTTTTGTCTCTTCTACCAGAATCCATCGTGAGAACACCGAAATTTGTTTGTGTTGTACTGTGTAATTAAGCCTTATTAGACGACTTTTTCTTCATCAGATTCTGGGAGCTTTGTAATATTAAAAAAACTCCACATTCAAAACACTTTTTCTTACAGCAAAACACTTCTGATTCTAAACAAAAAAACATTTAATTCCAAGAAGTTTTTCTTATACAGGGCAAAAACAATCACCTGATTTTCTTTCGCTATAATTTTCGTTTAAGATGAAAACTAATTTGGATTTGAACTGATTATGTTTATTTGCACTTATGAATTTTGTTTCAATTAGTTATGGAAAATTATGTTCGCCAAATGGCTGCCGTCGACGTTGATGTAATTTGGTTCGATTGTGTCGCGTGCAGCATGACAAGTGACATCATGCCTTGTGTCGCGTACAGTATCACAAGTGACACCATATTTCCTCTAAATCCAGATCGTCAACTTCCGCTATAAAAAATTCAATCAGCATGGCTCTATAGCGATAGCCGTTTCCTATAACGTTAAAATCAGCTCCTTCCTAAAAAAATAAGGTCCAATAATTTTTTCCCATGTAACTGCACACTATACGGTGACTTTGAGAGTTTGTTATGGTGCTTCGCGTGGATTTCAGTCCATTAGAACCGAGAATTTTGTTTATTGACGTGACAGCTAACATAAAAATAAACCTCGTCGCTTATGATAAATTTTTACGGAAAATCATCCAATTCGACCACTACGCCTTTCGCGCGTTTTATTTTTATTCAATATAAATTTCTCACTTGTCTACTTCCCGAATGTCAAAACCAAATTTATATACGATTACATTTGCAAAAATCGCCGCACTTTCTAATAGGGTGATACTTATTGCCCCTCCTTATAATCCTAGAATTTGTGAACTTTTTCTTATAAAATAAGCTAAGATTTTAAACAGTTTCGAGTAGTTTTTCCTAGTCCTAAGGACTTAAAATAACATGAGATTTTTAAGATTTTTTTTTTAGAAAAAACCCTCAGCTTCTGAGGATTTTTATAGAAAAAATTCAGATTCAAAAAACCTTGTAAGAACTGTTTTCTTTAGAAAAGGTCTCCGATTCTGTGAATTTTTTCCCTACAAAAAAAATCTTAGATTCTGAAAGCTTTTTGTAATTGAAACATATTTCAATTCTGAGGAATTTTCCTATCAAAAGTCTAATTTTTTTCTCTATTTAAAAAGCCGCAGATTCCGAAGATTTTTTTTTCTGTAAACTTTTTCTTAAGAAAATTTTCTATATTGTAAAGATTTTTTCCTATATGCAATATGCATGAACAAAGGAAATTTTGTGTAGAAAAAATCTTAGATTTTGAGTTATTAATTTTGAAGCTTCTTTTATATTTAATCGTGTTTTCTGTAATTTTTTTTATTGCATTTTATTACTAAACATATTTGTAAATTTACACAGTTTATCGCTAATATTTGTTGTACAAACAAGATATGTAATTTTAAATAAATAATGTTGAATAAATACTTATTTTATGTATTTTTGTTGCATAATATAAATATATTTTTATTATTTAAACCTGGATTAGAAACCAATAAAGTAAATTCTCTCTCTTTAAAATATAAAATAAAGTTTTGATAGTTTGTTCGTAGTTTACATTTGGTGATGAATTTATATCATAAATAAGATTATTTCATTACTTTAATTATTTTATCTTAGCAAAACAAATAGATTTCTTTATCTAAATTGTTTATGTAACCTGGCCACCTCTTTCAATGTACAACTCACTCACTTTGTCTTTTCGGTTAAGAAATTTTTAAAAATGAAATAACTAACCGCTGAAACTTATATGACTACAGAAATAAAAATAAAATTGTAATATATTCATACAAAACAAATAAAATATTGTAATGTCATTTCTTTTTAGTAGACATTGCGATGAAAAAGTACAAATACAAAACATCACATTACATACAGACTGACACACATACTGTGTGCGTCCGAAGATACTGTACACGTTGATTTATTACGTTTACAGTTTCATTTCACTTTTTTGCAATTATACTTTATTAAATATTTTACATTTGTTTAATTAATAATCAATAATACATATTAACTAATTATTATAATTATTTATAATATCAAGGGTAGAATTACTTAAGCTTCCTGTGTGTGGGCAATGTATAGAAGAGCAGTGGGCTCTAAATGGGGCTTGAATCCAAGTATAACCCGTTGGCTTTGCACAAGTGTTGTCAGACCGATAATGTCATATACCGATATTGTGCCCTTCGATCCTGAGGAACTGTAATGTGGGGAAACTCCAAAGGGTTTAACGGCTATGTTGTTCGGCGTGATGGAACAACGTACATTAGCAAACTGCGAGTGAGGGGTAAAGGAATATTGCGGATCTGGAAATAGGCATGTGCTTGCGTCTCCCGGACCACAACATCGTTTCAGGCAGAGGTTCGGTTTTAAACTGTGACTGATTAATCTGGGGGTGCTCAGGTTGATATGAGTACCCGGACACTGTGGAGTGGATGGAAATGAGAGGGCTGACGAGCTGACCAGGAATGTATCCAGTCTTCTTTTACCTTCAAAATCCGAGACCTTTTCAGATGACAAAAACGGGGCTTTGACAATGGGCGGGATAATGTTGGTGCGATCTCAAAAAGGCTATGTGCGGTGACCTGGATGTGGGCAGAAACCGGTGAACCTTATGGTTGGGGAAGAGGGAACTGACCAACCTTATGGGAATTCTCACAGGCCACTCTACACTACGATCACACCTTTTGAAACTTAGAAGGAGTGACTCTGTGATGCGTAGGACCTATGGGTAGTCGCGAAGCACTTCCTTTGTTTTTGGCCGGCTTTCCCAAGGAGTAGTAGTAGTAGTAGGATAAAGCTTTGACACGAGGACGCTTGCGGGGGTCTGATTTGGGAACACTGAAGCGATACCTTAGGGATACTGAATTCTTCAGATTGACCGAAATGTTACGGCGTAGTATTCTGGAGAGCGTACAACATGCCGATTCTCTGGCATGGGTGTATGTCAACATAACCTTCTCTTTTCAATCTAACACAACCTAATTATTTGTGGACTTGATGTCATCATAATCAGTTCAAATCGGAAGATTTCAACTTTATTCTGAAAACATGTAAACAAGCCGAATGTTCGAGAACTTGTATTAAAATATTATAAAGAAGGAAAAACAATCAGCGACGATGTGATTTTTCTAAAATAGTATCATAATAAGCCCAAAATATTCTGGAACAATTTGGTCTTTAGGGACGCAAACAAATTTGAATTTTTTTTCAAGAAAAATAAAATAGTTAAAATTTGGAGATGCTAAAATTCAGAATTTCCTCAGCCAAATGTAATATCTACAGTCAAACACTGTAGTGATTCGGTCATGGTATGGGAGTGTTTGGTGGCCAGTGATGTAGGAAACTTGGTTTTTATAGGAAAAATAGATCACACCTTAATATTGTAAAATATATTTTGATACCCAGTTGAGTTGGGATCAAACTTGGGTGTTTCAACAAAACAAGGATTGCAAGCACAACGTAAAATTAGTAAAGCAATGGCTATTTTAACTTACCCCCCACGCCCCAGTTACCCGGTCAAAATCCCATTAAATATTTGTGATAGAGCATCTAGACCCGGCAAATACGAAAAATAACAATTACCATCAAGGACTCTAACAAATCAGTGATACTAGAGGAATGGCAAAACATCGCTTCCGAAGTGTAATAGATGCCCAAAAGTTTGCAAACAGAATACTAAATTCTTTAAAATTCTTTTGTGTTTCTTACCGTACAATTTCTTTTGATGTTGTAAATATAAAGTATGTTTTTTATTTTTGAGTTTGAGTTGTTGTAAGGTTTTTGTTATTAAAATGAGAAAATATATATTTTTTCGAAAACATAAAATGTTAAATAAAATGCTAAAGCAAATTAGTAAAATAAAGTACAGTTTCTTTTGACACCCACAGTATATAGAATGAAACAAACCCCATAATAAAGTGTATAGCAAATAAAGAAGTTTTTTGTGTTTAAAAAAATATTAAATAAATGTTTTAAATGACTGATCTTTTTCTTTTTTTGTTATTCTATACTAAACAACTAATAGAGAACAGACATGTATTGTAATTAGAGTGGCAGCTATTGGGCGAAATGTTAAATTTGTTAACATTACTGTGAAACTATAAGCCATATCGGACCATGTCAACAGTGGCACAATGTGATCAAGTTTTCGGATGTTTGGAAATTTTTAAAACATGAATTTAAAGGGTGTCCCAAGAAGAACGCAATTTTTAAATCTGGCAACATTCGTAGTGTCATTGTTTGACATTTGAACAATTGTTATTGTTTGTTAGTAGAAGGTACGAGGTTAGTAAAAATGGAGCGCTACACGAATGAACAACGCATTCTCATTGTGAAATTGTTTTACCAAAATGGTGAAAGTTTTGCGGCTACAGTTCGCAAATTGCGATCAATTTGGGGTCACAATAATGCTCCAAAAGAGTCAACTGTAAAGAGATTAATGGATAAATTTGCCGAAACTGGGTCTGTTAGTGATGTAAAGACAACAACGCGCCATCGACCAGGTCGATCGACCGAAAATGTCGCAGCTGTACGTGATGATGTCGCTCAAACTCCATCCACCTCAATTCGACACCGAGCTCAGCAAATTGGTGTCTCCAAATCCACTTTGCAGCGAATTTTGACGAAAGATTTGCATCTTCATGCATACAAAGTTCAATTGACTCAGGAACTGAAGCCAGCTGACCATGGACAGCGAAGGGAGTTCATTGAGGAATCATTGGACCTTTTTTTTATGAAAATGAGGCAGGTCAAGCGCAAACAGTCAATGGTGTTCGGTATCGTGAAATGATAACCAGTTTTTTCTTGCCTAGAATTGAAGAAATGAATGTGGAGGGCATGTGGTTCCAACAAGACGGCGCCACATGTCATACAGCCAGAGAAACAATTCAATTGCTGCATCAGTCATTTCCCGATCGTGTTATTTCGCGTTTTGGTGATCAGAATTGGCCGCCTAGATCGTGCGATTTAACACCATTAGATTTTTTTCTTTGGGGTTTTTTGAAGTCGATGGTTTACGCGAATAAGCCGACGACGACTCAAGCCTTAAAAGAGGAAATTGGACGCTGCATTAATGAAATACCGCAGCATTCATGCAAAACGGTCATTGAAAATTTCATTAAAAGATCGCGTGCATGCCAGCAAAGCCGCGGCGGCCATCTGCACGATATATTGTTCCATACATAACCTCATTCTGTCTACTTTACGATATAATAAAGTTTCACGATTTTTTTTTAAATATCTGTGTTTTATTTAAAATTTAAAAATTGCGTTCTTCTTGGGACACCCTTTAGATTAAATCAGCTGATTTGTCAAGTTACCTTACGTATAGCTAAATATAGCTTAATTTTGGGCTTTATGTTAAAACTATGACCGAAACATTTTTGGGGGTTTATGTACGAAACATTTGTGGATATAATTCCAAAAATTAGGATAGTGTCTGTTGGGAAATTTTTGATATTTTATTGGAGAGGGAAAAGGGAAGAAGTTTAAACATGTGTTCTCTAAAGGATTAGAAACTTTTTTTTTTTAATTTTTGTCAGGAGCGTTGTTAAAAATGGGATTTAAAGGGGGAAAGTGTCTGTCCAAACCGCTTTGGCAAATAATGTGAAAATGTGTTCCCTGGAATGTGGCCTTATTTACTGACAAATTTTTAAGAGCAGAAAATTTTCCCCCTTAATCTTTTACCTATAAATCTGATTAAAAATTAAAATGCAGTGGCCCACAAAAATAAAGATATTAAGACAACCCCCATATTTATTTTTAAAATAAAGTTTGTCCTTTATTTTTAATTAAAAAATGGGGAACAATCATATTACCTCATGATATTTTAATACGCAAAACTAAGGGTACACTTATTGTTTTTTTTATAAAGAAAAGCGACACAGAAAATTCTGTCTACTAATATTTGTATTGCTTTTTTTTAGAAAGGGGATGAAAGGTGGTGAAATATAAAGGGCTTCAAATATGGCAACACTATAATTGCTAATTCTTAGAACAGTTGTTGCCCGCCATCTGATGAAGAGTAGACCTGTAATCTTATTTCACTTTGGTGGGGTTAAGTGCTATGAGAACACCGAAGGTGGACGTTGCGATATGTATGAATGAGCGATAAAAACTCATACAAATTATTTTCCTAAATTGATGCTGCCGTTGCTGTCGATCGAACCCGCAACCTAACGTGCAACAGTCCAACACAGTCTAACCATTACACCACAACGCCCATATGGAATAACGGCACATAAGAAATCGACATTGTAATTAACGCGAAAAATATTACGTGTTGGATAATTTTTTAAAGAAATACTATTTAAAATTTTATGCTGCCCTTTCAACGTGGTCTTCCTCAAAGACGGGATTTTAAAAAATTTTCACGGGGACGAGCAAAAATACCAAACCTCTTATTTTAAAAATCAAAAAATTTTAAATATGTACTTCCTGATATTTCCTGTGCTTATTCACTGAAAATTGTATACAACAGAGCACACTGTTAAATAAATTAAATTAAATGCAAACATTTAAATTAGAAACTTGAAAAACAAATTTTTGAACATTGTTTGAAAATATTATTAAATTTGTTTTAAATATATTTCAATTATATTTAAAACTACCGGTAAAGAAGAATCAAACATTTAAACTAGTTTTATATAAATGAAATGAGAAATGTATAAATATCTTTCGATATTTTAAAAATAAATCATTTACGGATAAATACAAAACATATTGCCAAGTAGCTGTCACCCTAATAAACAGCCGGATAATTTAATGAACAAATAGCGGTTTAACACTTAGAGAAATAAATAAAAAATAAAATGGATTGAATCTCTTATGTGGTACATAGACCGGGTATATGACAAAGTCAATCCTTTCATGTAAAGTTTATTCACCCAGAAAACAGTACCAATTGTGGCCACCGATTCGCCAATCGAATTCTAGTGATAACGACAACTGCCTTCATATTAAATTTTATATTTAGTTGTGAAATCCAATATTCAGTTGTTTAATTTAATATTTATATTTCACATAAATATTATTACGTTTCACAAAATTTTATTTTAAGGACAATTTTATTTTTTGATTTTTCTCTTAATTTTTTTTGTTTGATTTATTTGCTAAAAAATATTGTTTGGATTTCTTAAATCTATTTAAATTATAATCTGTTTTAAATGAGCTGGAGATATTTTATTTTTTTTTTTTTTTAATTTAAAATTATTTATATTTCTTCACCACATCGGGTGATTTCTTCAGGGGAAATTTATTATATATATTTTTTTTTAAATAGTAAGGTCTCAAACTCAATTTAAACAGAATAAGAAACATTATAGGTATTTTTTTTTTTAATTTTTGCCTATTCCGGGATTTAAACCCAGAAGTTTGGAGTACTCGGCTACCTCGCAAACACTTATAAATTTTGACGGCTAATTTTATATTTAAATATTTTATTTGGAAAACAAATATACTCGTAGTTTAAACTTCATTTGAAAATACCAAGCATTAGTTGCGTTGATAAGAAATACAATCCACAATTCGGTTGGTTCTCCTGAGGTAATTTAAATAAAATAACATCCTAACAAATAAATTTTAATGGTTTTAATCGAATTCCAACCAATCTTTTCTCTGGGTGGATGGATTTAAATCTATGTTTCAGAAATTTAAAAAAAGTTATCTGACGAAATTACTCTACTGTTAGTAAAATAAATAATTGCGAAAGCAGTAAGAAAGTAGAAGGAACAAATAAAACTTTAAGAACGGGCCAAGTTTTTTTATTCTTAAAAAGAAGCAAAATTCAGGAAATTCTTCCTACACACAGAAAACAGATTTGTAGTTGTAGTTCCATCTACCATCACTTTTATAAATTTTTTATACTGTTTTAATTACCGAATTTTATTTACAAATTCCGAATTTTTATTATAATATTGGATTTCTTTTCTATTTATAAATTATAATATTCTATTTATAGACATTCTACAGGTTGGTTGAAAAGTTCCTGCGCTCACCAAGAGATGGCACTGCTAGCTCCAAACTTTTTTTTCTCAAGTTGGTATAACTGTCCTGAGAACACATGCAAAGTTGCAAGTCATTCTGTCAATTCTTTCTTTGTTTACAAGTCATTTGAAGTTGACGTGTCATTGAATTTTTTTAATATGGAAAAAATTTAATATCGTGCAGTCATTAGATTCTTTGTTTTGAAGGGTTTAAAAGTAAAGGAAATTTATGAACCATTGTGAGAAGTGTATAAGGAGTCCTCACCTTCAAAACGCACCGTCGAATTTTGGGCTGGTGAATTTAAACGTGGTCGTACCAGCCTTAAAGACGATGCACGCGAAGGACGACCAAAAACTGCAACCACAGCAGATGATGAGAAGGTGCATTATATGGTTAGTGAAGATCCAAGATTGACTAAGCGTGAAATTGCTAATGCCATAGGCATCTCAGACGAACGAGTACTCCATATTTTACATGAAGAATTACGTATGAAAAAACTGTTTGGAAAGTTAGTGCCGCACGCATTAACAATTCAACAAAAACTGGATCGAAAACAAATTTCTCAGCGTAATTTGGAACGTTTTAAGCCGAATAAAACCGACTTCTTGCGTCGTTTTATAACTATGGATGAGACTTGGATCTACCACCATGATCCTAAATTGAAACAAAAACGTTTACAGTGGACTGAAGCTGGATCAGCAAAGAAGGTTATGGCATCAGTTTTTTGGGATGCAAAAGGAATATTGTTGATGGATCAGCTGGATGAAAAAATTCGTGAGAAAAGACCTGGTTTAAAGAAGAAAAAAATCATTTTTCATCAAGACAATGCACCTGCTCACAAAAGTGTTTTGACGATGGCTAAATTCAAAGAATTAAAGTGCGAATTGCTTGAACATCCACCGTATTCACTAGATTTGGCTCCCAGTGCCTACTATCTCTTCAAAAATCTCAAACAATTCCTTCGTGGAAAGCATTTTTCGTCGAATGAAGAGGCCATAGCAGCCGTAGACGGTTATTTTGCAGAGCTTCCGGAAAACCATTATAAGGATGGGATAAAATCATTGGAAGATCATTGGAACAAGTGTATTGAGCTTCTAGGAGATTATATTGAATAACAAAATATATTTCGTAACAAAAAAAGTATTCTTTGATTTCGAGCGCAGGAACTTTTTAACCAACCTGTATGAATAGATATTCTACTAATAGCAACGCGTTCCACAAAATTTATATAAAACAAAAATTATTTTGCGAACTGGGGACCGATTCTGAATGTGTGAAGCTGTGAAGTGATACAAATTTTCACTACTTCGCAAAGAATTGATTTCACTTTTGCGAAAACTATCTGTCAAAATTTTATCATATGAGTTTTTTTTCTACACCAAATAAAAGTTCATAAAAAAATGTGGGTGTTGCACTATTTTACATTGTAAGTGGCTTTTTTAAAATTTATTATTTTTTAACATTTTATATAAGATAGTTTTTTTTTTAATTTAATTACAAAATTTTTTAATTTTCAAAAGAATTAGAAAAATTATAAAAACAAAAATTACGAGAATGGGAATCGCTCAAAACGAAAACATGAAGTGAAAAATAACTATGAAGTGAAAATGATAAATTATTTATCACTTCGCAAAACTTTTTTTTGTCGGAATTGGCCCCCTGGGCTTGAACCCAGTTACCTTCTGTTTGTTATGCCATTGCTTTTCCTCTATCCTAAACTGTATTATATTTTTTCTAGTCAATTTTTAAACTTGAATATTTTTCAGGTTCGAAATTTGAATATTTTTTTTTAAAGAACATAGTAGCCACAACAGAAAATAAATTGTGTCTTAATTTTATTCAATAAAAATATTTAAAAAAAAAATTTAATTTCTTAAGGTTCGAACTCAGAATCCTTAGACTGCATGCTGTGTTTCTACCCACTGAACCACAGACACTTACATCAAGTTGTTTAATTTTGAATATAAATTAGTATATAAATAAAAAGCAAATATATAATGCATTTCAAAATTTTGATACAATAATAACAATTTTGGTTGATAGTCTTAATATTTTATTTTAATTTCAAACATTGCGGAAATTAATGGTTGATTGCACTAATATTAGTAGTATGACATTTTATAAAAATTAATTGGAAGACTAATATTTAAGATGGAGTAATAGTTTTTATTGAAACAGAACTATTTTTAGATTTTTGCTTCAAATATTCTGTTCAACAGGCAAAATCTTCAATAAATTGTTGGATATAAGAGTTAATGTACATAGAAGATAATAATTTTTCAATATTGATTAGTAAAACCAATATTATGGATCATGTAACATTGATTCAGTTAATTTGATATACTATTTTCTGTTTATAATTAAATTTAACTATTCTGTTGAATAATTTTAAGTACATTCAATTACAAATTTTAAATAACAATAATTGGTAATTGCGATCGAATTCTAAACAATTTATTTTATGTGTATACTGATAGACAAAACTGTAATTGCGAGAGACGATAAATCTTAGAACAGCTGTTGCGCGACATTGGCGAAATTGTTGAAGCTTTTTGGGTTTTAACACTTTTATGTTGTTTTACTTCGTTGGGGTTAAGTGCTATGAGAACACCGAATTAGGACGTTACGATCTGCATGAGGGATAGAAACTAAAACATGCTTGATGATGCTTAAGATCAATTTTTAAAAATAAATAATCCTCATTGTGGACACAGCTATAATCTCAGTAAAATTTTTAAACGGAGACGGCCTTCCACCGGACTTTCTGTTTTGTGGAATGCTTTGAAGCCGGTTTTGCTGTCGCGAGCTTTTTCGCAAAGCGGCCTTTGGCTCGAATAATGGCCAATAAATTTTATGTCATAACAAATCGGTCTTGACCCCTCCTAACACATTTGTTTAAAGATTATGACCCAAAAATTTGGCGCATAATACCCAAAATGTAAATGGGGGTTGTGAAATGTCACCATTGCGGTTTTTATAACTCCACTAGTTTTTCTTTAAGTGTATAAAATATTTAAAATATGTAGAAACACGTACAACTAAGTTTCTTATGAAAATATAAAACATTTAATGGATTCCAACATTTATTTCAAATACGAAACATATGCATCAAGTTTATGACAAATTCTTCTTATGTCAACTGTGTGCATTTCAATTGTATTAAATATTATTTACTTTCCACACTTTGTTGAAAAGGTGTTAATATAAAGAAGAAGAAGAAGAAGAAGAAGAAGAAGAAGACGACAATGAAGCAAAAGAGAACATTTTGTTTTTCTGCTAATCCAACGTCATATCACCAGCTAAAAAGAGTTCCATTACAATATCACTATATATTGAAATAATACAACAATTTAAACAGAGTTAATGAAGAATTATATCTTAAATATTACGATATTTAAGAATTTAAATTTGATATGATCTTTGTAACTTCCCTTGAAAGCAATTTTTCAACATAGTCTTCTTCACTTTTTCCATTTTCTCCTTAAATCACGCGGTTGTCTGCTATCAAGGGCTTGCAAACACAAACTAAATGACGTAGGTTTATCAAATTTTGACAGGAATTAACTGGCACATGCCTGTTAATAGGAGCAGTGTTGCTCTTTCAGTTCACAAATTTAAGGACTTATTGACCCGCCCTCGTTGGTATATATACCACTTAAAATTAATTCAGACAGGACCTTTTTATGGGAGGTAGTTTTGAATATGGTCCAATTCGAAACATACGAGGACGAATCAATAAGCCCGTGACATTTCGAACTTGCCTCGTAGTTATATGAAATGCAACACTGCTGCCATCAAATACCACCTGTTCATAGACTACTGTCAAATTTTGAGCAAGTTCCGTCATTTACTTTGCGTTTAACAGCTGTTCAAAACATACAACCTCGTGGATTTTTTTAAAAATGGAAAAAAGTGAATTTCTAGTGCTCATTAAACATTATTTTTTGCGAAAAAAAACCGTCAATCAAACCAAGGAAAAGCTTGATAAATACTATGGGAACTCTGCACCATCGATTTCAATGGTAAAAAAGAGGTTTACTGACTTTTGTTGTGGTCCCACAAGCACGGAAGATACCGAACGTTCTGTACGGACAACAAGAGTTCAATACACCCGAAAATGTCGAAAAATCCACGATATGGTGTTGGCCGATCGAGGAGTAAAAGTGCGTGAGATTATTAGTGCCACTGGAATTTCATATGGCAGTGTGATTTAGATTTTAAATGATCAGTTGGATTTAAAAAAGCTGTCTGCAAGATGGGTGCCGCGTTTGCACGGGTGCATACGTGTGTAGTCTCAATGGCAAAATTCCATGAATTGGCTACGAATTGGTACCTCATCCGCCATATTCTCCGGATTGAGCCCCCAGTGACTATTTCCTATTTCCAAACCTAAAGAAATGGTTCGGTGGAAAGAGATTTAGCTCCAACGATGAAATTATTGATCAAACAAATGCCTATTTTATAGACCTGGAAAAATCCTATTTCTTGGAAGGGATACAAGGTATTATGTTAAATATTTTTTTTTGCATTTCATTTGTGTTTCATTCAAAAAGTCAAGGACTTATTGGCCCGCCCTCGTAATTACCAAATTTCATCTAAAAATCTTTACATTTGCGATCTGTAGTCTAAATTATACCCCTAAGTATTCTGATCCTTATTTTATGGTCGGGTCACAAAATCTTAGTGTTTCCAATTATTCGACGGTCTGGTCGAATAATTGGAAACCGATAGCTCTCTTTGGTTGTGCCCTGTTAGGGCATTATAATAAAACTTGTAATTATATAATTTATAGAAATATTTGTACATAATTAAAATAAATAAAAACACAGATTGCTGCTTTTTTTTTGGTGAAATATCAAGTAAATTATAATGCATTGGTGGTATAAAGTGTTTATTCAGTGTAACTCAAACTAATCTGAGACTTTTTAAAGAATCTGGTCTTAGAATCTTAGGGTTTTTGGGAGATATCTGAGGACTCTTTAAAAATGTGTTGACACACATGTTCAATGGAAGTAAACCCTTAAGCCTAAAGCGGTTAAAAACAGTGTTTTAAAGGGTTCTCAGATTTCTCCCATTAAGCCCAAAATTCTAAGACCAGATTCTTTAAGAGATGATTTGTTTTTGATTTTCTTTATTTGTCACCGTCAAGAAATTTAAACATTTTTTATGTAATTTTTAATATTTTTTTTTTTTAAGAAAATAAAGTTTTTTTTTTTAAATCTCAGCCTATTCTGAAGTCTTAAGCTTTTCGATTATATTTGAAATTTAATTATTTCTTAGAACCTGCAGCAATAATTCAGCAACTAAATGTTGTGAAGAAAAGAACTTCTTGCCTAATAGTCGGTCCTCTTTTTTTTTTAACACTGATATATTTTGTTTGGAAGCTATTCCAAGAGTAACCGGTTATATTACTACAAACAGGAATTAATAGAACCACTTTCGGAGCTGGTTCCGATGTTATATATCAAATTTAGGTTTAGGTAAACGATTTTGGGTTTGAATGAATTTGTTCAAAAGAACCAAAATCGAGGAGTTTGATTAAAGAATTTGTTAATTTCGGCAAGGTTTATATGAGAAATAGATCGAAAGGTAGTCCTAACATTTCAGATATCTACACTCAGAATATTATGTAGTTAACTGTTTGTAGTTTAATAAAAAAGTTTTCCGTTCCATTTAAAAATAAAGGAAGATACATTTATTTTTCAAAGAAACATCTATATTAACTTTTTTATACATTTATTCGAAATAATTTACTATCATTTACCGATTTTTTTCAGTTTCATTTGTTTGAAATTTAATAAAAATTTACCCACAAAACGGAAACTTGTGGTTTATTTGTGTCCGTAACAGTTATTACAAATTTAAATTTTGTTTGCCGTCTGTTTTAAAATAAAATATTCAAAAAAATTTCAATTCGTTTTTTTATTTAAATTTGTTGTATATATACAAAATTTTTCAATACAAATTACAAGAACTTCATAAACACACATACATACACAAATACATTCACACAAAAAGTGTTTATAGCTTCATACATTTTGTATTGTACGATTATATTAAAAAAAAAAAACAAAAAATACAAAAACGGAAATAATTTCAAATAAATGAAAAAACATTTATTTTTTAAGGATTTGTAGGTAAAATTTTGACATTTATTTTAACTGATTATATCATTTGTTTCTTACGGATGTGTCAGTTGATTAATCAACATTTAAAAATAAATAACAAATGGCATTTAATTTAAATGAAAATCAAGTAGACCGGTTTTTAAATGAAATATCATTTCTTTTAAATGATATTTTCAGTTATTTTAACTTACAAACTTTTTTAAGTGTATGACTCTGTGTTTTAATACCATTTAGACCCATGCATATATGAGCAATCCATAGGAGATGGGTTTAAACGATTCACCAATATGAAGTAATATATATTATTTTATTATCTTCAAATTCAGGCCCTGTTTGATTCAACTTACAACTGAAACGTTTTAATGATAATAACTCACTCCTACTGGTACACAGGAAAAATAGATTCGTACAGAAAACCGAATTTATATCCAACTAAAAATTTGTTCTAACACTAATAATTTAATAATAACAACAGATTTTAAGTTTCATTAACAATAATTTAGTATTCATAACTAAAAAAAACTCAGTCACCACCAACAAACCATTTAATTTTCAATAAAAATGATTGTCAGCACGAATTAATTTTCTGGATGTACAGAAATAAATCATTGACTATAGAGAAAAAGATGAAAACGGTTTAAAAGAGCTCATTTACGTATAGAAGACATTCTTTAAAGTTCTGTTCCCAGTAAGTACATGATACTAAGGTGTGTTCGAAATTAAAAGCCTTTAGACACATCATTCAACAAGTTTTTTTTTTTTTTTTGCTTTCTATTCGATGTAATTCTGCTGAAAGTGCAGAAAAGAATTTATTTAATATTCAGTTAGTGTGTATATTTAAGTTTATTATTATATTTTGTTATTGTTGTTGAAGTTGTTTTGTTTTCTTTTGCCATATGATCTCTTGGTGTTGTTTGACTATACACTTAAAAAAGTTTGTGAGTTAAAATAACTGAAAATATCATTTAAAAGAAATGATATTTCATTTAAAAACCGGTCTACTTAATTTTCATTTAAATTAAATGCCATTTGTTATTTATTTTTAAATGTTGATTAATCAACTGACACATCCGTAAGAAACAACTGATATAATCAGTTAAAATAAACGTCAAAATTTTACCCACCAATCCTTAAAAAATAAATGTTTTTTTCATTTATTTGAAATTATTTCCGTTTTTGTATTTTTTATTTTTTTTACAATACAAAATGTATGTATGCATATGAAGCTATAAACACTTTTTGTGTGAATGTATTTGTATATGTATGTGTGTTTATGAAGTTCTTGTAAATTGTATTGAAAAATTTTGTATATATACAACCAATTTAAATAAAAAAACAAATTGAAATTTTTTGAATATTTTTTTTTGAAACAGACAGCAAACAAAATTTAAATTTGTAATAACTGTTACGGACACAAATAAACCACATGTTTTGTGGGTAAATTTTTATTAAATTTCAAACAAATGAAAAAAATAAATGAAACTGAAAAAAAATCGGTAAATGATAGTAAATTATTTCGAATAAATGTATAAAAAAGTTAATATAGATGTTTCTTTGAAAAATAAATGTATCTTCCTTTATTTTTAAACTACAAACAGTTAACTACATAATATTCTGAGTGTAGAAACCATTATTTCATGTTGTTGTAGTTGTTATTGTTGTACGCTATTTTACAAAAAAGGTAAATAAATATTCGTCGCACTGTCAATACTGAAATAAATGGCATGTACAGAATACAACAAACACCAACAATTACTAACAACTAATATTCATACACAACTCGAATGATCAAAAGTATAGTTAATTTAGCAGTTTATGGTTTATCTTGAAAAGATTATTAAAATTGGTTTTTTTAATTGATTTTGTCTCTGATTTTTATACCCCCCTCCCCCCATACATGGTGAGGGTATATATCAGTTTGTGATTTCAAATGTAACATGTCGAAATGTAGGTCAAAGACACAATCCTTGTGAAATTTTTAGACAATGTAGCGACGTCCGCTGTCAGTCTAAGTAGGGATTTCGGCGCGAAAATTAATGAACATCCTCTCAAGCAGTTTGGTATTGAAAATGAGCAAAATCAGTTTAGCGATTAAAAAGTTGTAAGTGAAAATGTGAAGGTACTTCTAAATTTTCCTTACAATTGGTGTATTTTAGTAAAATTGTATACAATAGTAGCGACTGGTACATAACATATATTCTAATATTTTTTCACAAGTCGCTTGGAAGTGAATAATATTTTATATTAACCTTAACCACTAAATTTTTTTTCACCACAAATATTTTTTTATACCACAAAAATTGTTTTCACATCCAAAAAAAGTTCAAACGATTTTTTCACTTCCTTAATTTCGCTTCTTAATTTTTTTTGTACTTTATTTTATATTCACAGAACCTCGAATGATATTCACAGGATCTCAAAAAATGTTTGCAGTACCCAAAAAAAAAAAAAACATATTCCCAGGATCTCGAAGGAAAATCTCAGGTTTTTAAAGAGTGTTCACAGGAACTCGAAGGATAATCGCGGAACTTGTAAGGAAATTCACACGACCTCGAAGATCTCCTTATGAAGGTTTTTTTTCCAATAAAAACAGTGTAATTTCTTTTAAATACTGTTTTAAAGACTGTAACATAATTCGTGCCAAAATTTAGAACCTCAAATGTACTTTGTGATATAAAAGTATGTCATTTCTAATACTATATTTAATTTGTTAATTTCTATAGCATGGTACAAGGAATGCTATGGAAATATCGAGGGTTTACGGCATACACCCACAAAAAACATGAACTAAAATCTAGAAAAATAAACGTATTCAGGGGAAAAATTGAAATGAAAACAATGCCAAAGACTAATTTTACTTAAAATTTGTTAAAAATTTCTAAATTATAGAAAATTTTTGCTATTGAGAACTAAATTTTTATTAGAAAACAGTAAAATTTCCTCCTAACTAGTTTACATATCATCTTAAATTTTAATGTTAGTTAGGAAATGTTTCCTTGGTTTTAAGAAAAATTTTATTTTATTTAAGTTTATTAGATAATTTCTTTTACTAGAAACTAGGACTTAACTCTCTAAAAAAAGAAAATATTTTTTAACAAGTTAAATAGCACTTCTTTTAAGTGAAAATTATCCTTAAATTTAAAAAAAAAAATCTGCGTTTAGGAGGACACTGCTTGTTACGAGCCTTTTGCTATACATTTTTGTCTTTAAATTAAATTGAATTATACTAAACTCATGTATTTAAAATATAAATTAAATTTCATTAGCAAAAAGGTAAACAAATTAAAAAAATGTACTGCTGGATATCCTAAAATGTAATAAATTGTGACAAAATCAGATCCTTTTGGAAGTTAATTAATGGTTCTTCTTGAGAGAACTACAAAAAAGGACGGCATCTATGGTTAAGGATCACAGGGAGTCCTTTGTCTTCTTAAAATTATTTTTTTTTTCCTTTTGATAACACAATTTTTAAATATATTTTATTTGACTTACGCTCACGCACGATCACGAACTAATTAGAAAACTTTTACTTGAAAAAAATATTTTATTAAAATTTATCTGAAATGGAAATTCTGCATGGAAATTTTCCCTAGAAATAGTTTATCAGTTTCTAAAATCAAAGTTTGATTATTACATAGGAAAGTATTTATTACTTTTTGTTTTTGTCTGAACTAATTTTTATAAAACAATTCCTAAAAATTAGAAAGTGGTAGACTTAAAAACTGAATTTAGAAATGGTTTTCTAAAATTTAGTTAATTTTACTACTCGCGAAAAAAAAAATTAACACACATTAAGTTCAAGTACTTTCTCGATTTATGTTAGACACATTTTTGAACTAAATGAGAGTAAATTGTGTTCTATTTTCTTTTTTTTAACTTAACTTAGTTTTATTATATTTTAGTATGCAAATTTCTTAAAACTAAGATGTTTTTCTTAAAAATTAATAAATTTTTATTTAATATACTTTTTTTTCGTAAAATCAAAAATTTATTACTTAAGAAAGGTATGAACTATTTCTAAGTATATAAACTATTTCGTCTTTACCCAAAAATAGGATTTTTTTTATTAATTTTAAGCAAATTTTTCCAAGTTTTAATAAAATTTGACTTAAATTAAAGAAAAATTTTTAAACTATTTTAAAGGAAATTTTGGATTCATATTTAGTTCATGTCTTTTTTTTAGGTTATCTCAAAAACTAGTACTATCCAGGAGAGACAAAAAACTTTTTTTTAATAAATTTGTAACATTTTTTAAAAAATTTTTTTTTTGATATTTAAAATTTATTACAAAATACACAAGTTTATTATAAAACATTTTCTTTTTGTCATTCCTGAAAAGTTATAATTTTTTAGATACAAGTTTGCTGCAGTTAACCCTTAATATGTGCCTTACTTTTATTTCAAAATTGTAACAGGTCAGGCTTGCCAAACTTGAAGACTTGTCCCCAAATTTTGGAGATTTTTTTTGTTGGTTTAGGGGAAAAAATTTTCAATTGGAAATAGGGTTTGAAACAAAAGTTCACTAAGTTGTAGTAATTGTGTTGTAGAAAAGCTGTCAACTTATGTACGTATTCCAGCTTGTGGAACTTTGCCAGCAGCCAAAAATAGCAAACCTCGACTAGCAATAGCAAACTTTCTATTTTGAAATAGGTTTTGGTGATTTTCTCAGTTTAGCTGTTGTTCTAATCGCTATATTAGCAACACTGTTGTAAGTATAGTAGGTTTTCATAGTGTTAATAATATTTTACGCAGTAAAATAGTACATACATATCTCGCTTCGTTTTGGTCGTTTTTTTTTGCGACATGATCGTAGAGAATGTGGTGTAGTGTGTGGTGTAATAATAATGTGAGGTGAAAAAAGCACCTGCATAGATGAGTCATCACTATCTTTATTTGATTTTCGTTTTTTTTTTTTTTGTTAAATAAAAAAAAATACTTTTCTTTAGGTAAGTTGAAAGCAATTTCAGACGTCATTTATTTTAAAATAGACATAATCTTTATTTTTTCTTTTTTGCTGTTTTGTGAGTTAACTTTAAAACAGTTATTTTGATTGTTTTTCTTACTAAATACGAGTATAAGTATGTTCACTTGTAGAAATTAAATGTTTTAATTTGATTAACTGTTTAAAGTGACATTGACAGATATAATGTATTGATAAAATTGGCAAATGGTTTATTGGAGGAATGGAGGATTGAGAGATTTGCAAATAAATAAAGAAAAAAATATTGTTATTGGTATTAATAGGATTTTAGATCATACTAGTTTTTATAATTATTTTTTTTTACTGTAGACTAGTTGGTAGCGTGGGTTCGATTCCCACCAGAGACTCTGGTCTGTTTACGATACACTGAACCGATAGCCTTTGTTGCTAGTGCTCGGTTAGCGTATTAGTATATAACACTAGGCAACAGCCATTTTGTTATTTGGTTCTAGCATACTTTTTCTCATGGATTTGGACCTACTGAACACGAAAATGAATTTTAAAAATTTTTCTGTCGATTGGTTTGCGAGATACAAATTTTTTAATTTTTTTTTTTTAATTTTTGGAGGTACACTTACTATTTTGAGCATATCTTTAGTCTTCTTTGACCTATTTTATCCTACTACTACTCAAATTAAAGACAATTGAGCCGTCTACAACTTATTCTCAGAAAATTTTCAAATCGGGTTAGTAGTTTTGATGTTGGCGGCTTAAAAAGGTTAAAAAACTGCGTTTTTTTAGTAAAAATGTGGCTGAAAAATTCATATAAAAATTCATATAAAATGTAAAACGCGATGTTAACAGCGATTTTAATTTTTTTACGTATAGCTGACACTTTTCCAAAGAAAATAAGCCCTTACTTAACAAAATCTGATGACAAATGGCCGACTTATTATTTTTTTGGTAAACGACCGAAATTCCGCTATTTCACGATTTTTTGATTTTCATTATTTGCACAGCTTACCTACCCAACGCAAACGAATAAATACATTTGAACTTAATTTAAAATAAACAAATTAGTCTTCGTATATTATTTTTTAATTTATTTACAGCACTACATGCTCATACATATTTAAACATAAGGAGACACGGTTATCAATTGCATTTCAAAACTGTCTGTGAAAGTGTAAAGAAGTTAATATTTAGAAAACGCAAGGAAGACAATGAGTAAAAGACTACGTGTGTTCGAGTGTTTGAACGATCCAGACAATTTCTGCAATGTTTGTGGCCAGTTTATAAAAAAAAATCACGCACACAAGTTTACTCCAGCAGTACAATTGCACTATTTGAATTATTTTGGTATTTCACCAAATATCACAGAACCATGGACACCTAAGTCGCTGTGTGATCTTTGCTATATAATCTTAACCAACTGGGCAGCTGGCGGAAGGTAAGAATTTTTATTTAAACACATTATACATAGCCGCGCTGATGATCAGCATTATATAAAAAAAAAATGGCCGGTACGAACGAAACCTGTAGTTGGAGAAGCGAATGTTCAGCGCAAACCACTAATAGAGAACCGTGAAAATATAATACTTCCGCCGCTGCACATAAAATTGGGTTTGATTAAAAATTTTGCCAAAAAATTAGACAAAGAAGGTGAAGCTTTTGCCTATTTACGGTCAATTTTCCCTTACCTTTCGCTGGCAAAAATTAAAGAAGGAGTCTTCGCAGGACCCGAGATAAAAAAAATGTTGAAAGATGAAAAATTCCCAAAGCTGTTATCACCCATCGAAGCCGCAGCATGGAATTCCTTCAGGCTTTTTGTGGAAAACTTTTTAGGAAACAACAAAAGCCCGAATTATAAGGACATAGTTGAGGATCTGGTAAAGAACTATGAAGCCATGGGAGTGCACATGTCAATTAAAATACACTTTCTGGATTCTCATTTGGATTTTTTCCCTGAGAATTTAGGAGACGTGAGCGACGAACACGGCGAGCGCTTTCATCAGGAATTGAAGGCTATGGAACGACGCTATCAGGGCAACTATGACACGGCTATGATGGGTGACTATATTTGGACCCTAATACGTGAGACCGATTGCAGCGAATACAAAAAACAAAGAAGAAGTCAGCAGTTTTTCCACATGGCATAAAATGTACACTTATATCTTTGTTTTTACTCATTTTTTTGTGCGTTGATTTGCTTAATTTAATTAGTTAGTTTAATTTCGTTAGTTTAGCTAATTGTGCGATACATTGAGCATGTAGTGCTGTAAATAAATTAAAAAATAATATACGAAGACTACTTTGTTTATTTTAAATTAAGTCCAAATGTATTTATTCGTTTGCGTTGGGTAGGTAAGCTGTGCAAATAATGAAAATCAAAAATCGTGAAATAGCGGAATTTCGGTCGTTTACCAAAAAAATAATAAGTCGGCCATTTGTCATCAGATTTTGTTAAGTAAGGGCTTATTTTCTTTGGAAAAGTGTCAGCTATACGTAAAAAAATTAAAATCGCTGTTAACATCGCGTTTTACATTTTATATGAATTTTTATATGAATTTTTCAGCCACATTTTTACTAAAAAAACGCAGTTTTTAACCTTTTTAAGCCGCCAACATCAAAACTACTAACCCGATTTGAAAATTTTCTGAGAATAAGTTGTAGACGGCTCAATTGTCTTTAATTTGAGTAGTAGTAGGATAAAATAGGTCAAAGAAGACTAAAGATATGCTCAAAATAGTAAGTGTACCTCCAAAAATTAAAAAAAAAAAAATTAAAAAATTTGTATCTCGCAAACCAATCGACAGAAAAATTTTTAAAATTCATTTTCGTGTTCAGTAGGTCCAAATCCATGAGAAAAAGTATGCTAGAAACAAATAACAGACAAAAGTTTGTTATTTGTGACCTAGTGTAATTTGTAATTATATGATTAATATAACATATAACAACAATTTATAAAAAAGAATATGATCTAAAATCCTATTAATACAATTCATTTAAGAAAAAAATAATATATTCAATGGAATCTAAAGAAATGTAAAGTTGATTTACAAGGAAGGTCTTTCAATGAGTTATTATTAATTTTGATGAAATTTCTGAATGTTATATAGAAAACAATCCTAACAACACAATTTTTTAAGTGATCCAAAATATTATGAAAATTTACTAGTTTTTTTCTCCAGGAATATCCTCATTTGCACCCGCAAGTCACTTCCCCTGATATTACTGATATACTTAAATATTTAATTAATTTTTTACTGAAACCAAATTTCATTTCAAATAAATCATTTATTGAAAGTCTTTTTTGTAATAATTTTTTAACATTTTTCTTTATTAAATAATTTTTAATTTTTTTTAATGAAAAATTATTTATAGATCCCTCCACAGATGTGTAGAAAATAGAGAGAATGCAAATTTCTCAGTGGATGAAAAAAATATATAAAACAATTCTCAAACAAAAGTTAGTCGTATTACATAATATTTGGGTGTTATTCATTTTTTACAGGATCCTTAAGACAAAATAATTGCAGTCACTAGTTCGTCTCGCCACGAACATGTGCGGAACATGTTAGTAACTATGAATTTATTTAGCATTTGAGTTAAACCATGTCAATTTAATCAGAAAAAGGGCATTTTCGGAGTTACCATCTCCGATTTAAATGAAATTCACCATAACTATTGTACTCGACAATAACTCATCGAAACATAATTTTCAGATTATGGGCTCTTTAGGTTTCACAATATGACGTCATGAAAATTGAAAAAAAAAACTTCAAAAATTTACTTAAGTATTGTTACCAAATCGACTATAACTTTTAAACTGTAAAAGATACAAAATTCGTCTTGGTCTTATTTTTTTTTTTATCAATTTATCAATTTTTTCACTGAAAGATTAAAAGTTCATTTTGTGGGGTTTAGAGTTCAAATCCATATTTCTCAAAATGCTCATCTTTGGTTTTTTCATAAAAAAATATATGTTAAATATTAAACTTTTATCTACATTTGTGTGAAAAATAAAGGTGGACACTTCATTAATTTCTGAGTTATAGCCAAAAACATGGTCCCAAGTATAATCACCATATATGGGTCCTATCCGATCCGCTTTAAGGCAGTTTTAGGAAACTTTTTCCAT
This sequence comes from Eustalomyia histrio, assembly GCA_949748255.1. Lineage (NCBI taxonomy): Eukaryota > Metazoa > Arthropoda > Insecta > Diptera > Anthomyiidae > Eustalomyia > Eustalomyia histrio. Next base: position 58,692,362 of record OX456525.1, on the reverse strand, counting down.
AGCTGTTGAAAATATGATGGTTATATTTTGAGGAGTCGATCAAATTTCTTGTATTTTACAATCTAAATCCATCAGCATAAACTCTTCGCTTTAAATTAGCCAAAAAATCTTCGATTGGACGTAATTGAGGGACATTTGGTGGGTTTTCCCACCAAATGTTCATAGTTTCCATAGCTTTTCGAGTGTAATGGCTAGAAGTCTGACCAGAAGATCACATTTTGTCCTTAATGCAACTTTTCCATGAAATTCTTTACTTATGGCAAACAGTTCGGAATTGACGGCCAAAGTAGATTAAAAAAAAAATGGCTCCTATATGTGGACTAAGTGCAAGTCATAGTAATACTTTATGAAGTCAGCTTTCTAATACACAACTTTGGAGTACTTTAACAACATATGATTAGCACCAAGAAATTAAAACTTTGAACTTTTGTATCTTTGAGTATCTTTAATAACCTTAGACTTTTTGTCAAGGTGCTCTGACATTTCAAAAGTCAAAAACTACTTAGTTTTTACTTGTCAAAACGCATAAAAACAATTAGTTTTGTACAAAAACTGGACAGTTTTTGCTCAGTCAAAAAGTAATATTAAATTTTAAGAAGAATGAAGAAATTACACATTGTTTTTAGTAATTGAAAGAAAAATATTTTTATTACAATACCGAACAAATTAATGTAAAAAACATAGTAGTTTTAAACAATTTTTTATCATTTTATTCAAAACCATTGTAACAAAACTTCGCAGTTATTTTTAATATATTCTTAATTATTTTTACTACATTTTTTGATGGTTTCTAAAAGTTAAAATATAACAAAATTTTTAGTTAAAAGCTTAATACTTTATTTGCCTTTATAATTGCGTTTGCATTTATTTTAACTGTAGTTTTCAATGTATTCCTGTGGCAAACCTTTTTGAGCGCGCAAAAAGTTCTAATAAATTTACTATCAATAAAACTCTTCCATCAATATGATAAAGCATTTTGCTATGAGTGTAAAATTTCTGGTACTTCCCGAATACTGCTTTTGCGGTTTGACAGATAGTATGGGATTTTATATGCTCATAAATTATTCATAGACAATGATGAAGTACTCGTAGTTAGTGCATTCAACTTATGTTGAGTGGTTAAATCAAAACAAGTGTTTTTAAATGGGTGCTATTAATTTGAGAAAACAAAAAAAATATACATATATTATTATTTTTTTAAATGTGACAACACTGTAATTGTGCGAGCTGATAAATCTTAGAACAATTGTTGCCTGACATCTGATGGAGAGTTGGCGAAATTGTTGAAACTTTTTAGTTCATTTATTTTACTTTTGGCGTAGGGGGACATTGCAATATGTATGAGGGATAGAAAACTCATACATATTATTTTTATAAATAAATGTTGTCTTCGCTGGGGACCGAACACGAAACCTTCTACTTAACAGTCCAACTCGCTAAACATTACACCACAACAAAACAAATTTGAAGCACTGTAAATAACACGAAGCTTGCTAGCCATATTGTCTATGTTTTCAAAAGAGAAGAATTAGAATTTTTAGATTTAATTTTTTTTTTTTGCTCAACATTAATGTGAAGTTTATTTCCTATAATTCCTACGAATAAAAATGTCGCTACCTCACGAAAAAAACATTTCGGAAAGTCTGTATCAGACCTTGAAAAAGATAAATCTTTATTGAATTAATTTGCGAAAAAAATAATTCTTTTTGAAAATTAGCGAATTGATTCAATATTTTATAAATCAGATTTAAAATCATAGTTGATTAATAAATTTCATTTGAATCATTTCAAACATAATTCTTTTTTTAATTCGCGAATTAAAATTTGATTTGCGAATAAAAACAAAATAAAAAAACATAAAAATTGACATGCAAATTTTGCTTAGATTTCTAGATATTCATTTTTGGAATGAGTGCGATAAGGCAAAACGGACAAAATTTTTGCTCTAGTAGAGTATTAATATACTGCGATAATAAAAATAGGCCAGTTTCGGAAGACATCCTGATGTATCCATTTTTATAAAACAGCCACATGGTGACCCATTTTTATAGAACCAAAAACGAAATTTGTATTATCATATAAATTTATATAAAAAATAGTCACCCTGTGTCTGTTTTTTATATTCCAGGAAACTCTTCGGGGAATCTATTCTATTGAAGAGTGCATTTTGTTGAGCTTTTCAAAAATTATGTCTGTTTTGCGTTATCTCGCTTTGTTTCCAAAATATTTATAAAGTGCTCATTTTTAAAATAGTCGGTATCTCGAAAACTAAACGAGATAGGGCAAAACGGACAAAATTTTTGTTCTAATGGAGTATTAATATATTACGATAATAAAAAATCGGCCAAATCCGGAAGAAATCCCCAGAAGGATGTTTTAAAAAAATTCCATTAAACCCTTCGGGTTTTAAATTAAATTAGTCGTGATTTAAAAAAAAAAATATTTTAATTCAGGAATCAAATCATATTCAAAAATCAAAATAATTATTTTCTTGATTCGTGAATCAAATCAAATTCGATTTGGTTTAAAATTGAATTATTTCGTTTGATTTATAAAAAGAATTATTTATTATTTAAATCAGTTTGATTCTTCTAATAAGATAAAGATTGAATTATTGTAGTAAATAATTCATTCAAAAAAAATTTAATTCGCGAATTAATTCGTCAAAATTTAAATCAGTTTTGAAAATTGGAATAAGTAATTATATTTTTAAAGGTTGGATCTGTATCGAAAACATTAAGATCTATGATTATCAAATTTTATATTTCTGAGAGTGAAAAATATTTTTAATTTTTAAAAATTATGACAGTATCCCATACAAATATATTAACTAAATATTAATGCGATGTTTAAATAAATTGATTTAGAAAAAGCGAAGGATTTTTAGACGTTATTTCAGAAAATTTTGTATTTTCTCATGGGTACAATCAAAAGAATATGTACTGTCGGATTTGAATAAATATCAATTAAAGTTAATTGCAATTGCAGTGTACAGTTTTTGTTTTTAACTGCAATCGCAGTTAATTTTAACGACATTAATTCTCTTAGTGTATGAAGTTCAATAGAAAGTTGATAAGATTACTGATTCTTAAACATAAAGTTTTAATTTAAATCAATAACTTGTTAAAGCATTAAACAATCATACGAAAATTATGAATTTGCTCAAGAATATCAATTAAAAGAAAATAAAAATATTAACAAACCCGTAGAAAAAACAAACACAGAAGTCAGTCAAAAGTCTACTTGTTTTTATTTTTAATTTTATTTTAATCAGTGACATATGTCAGCGATAAAAAAATAAGACAAGGAAAAAACTGAAGCAAGTTACAACTATAAAATAAACATTAACAATTAAGTGGCATAGCAAAATATAAAAATAAGTATTAATAAACGATGAAAAACTTTAAAACCGCGAAAAATCTAATCCTGTCAATCAGAGCACATTTTGAAAAGGGCGTAGTAGAAAAATGACCTTAAGGTTAATTTTTTAAGTACAATATTTATTGCATGAGATGTGTTACACGTGCAGGCGTGGGATAAACACAAATTTTAATATTTAGAACTTAGATTAACGCAAAAAGCACAATCTTAAAGTTTTGAACATAAATCTGATTCAAATTATAATTGTCCTAGTGAAACCAATAATTTTAATGAATTCAATTTTAACAAAAAGATTAAACGCTGTTAACATTCAAAAAGCGCTAAACTGTCACTACTGATAATAATGGTTAGCAAAAAGAGAAAAAAAAAACAAGACAAACAAGTGATAATATCATAGACATAAAAAGTTAAAATACACAACAAAAAAAAAAAAACACAATTGACAACAAAAAATACAAAATTCGTTTAGAGCGAAAAAACTCAAACTAAAAACAGAACATTGCAAAAAAAAAAATCTAAAATAAATTGACTTTCTTTTCTGTTTTAAGTAAAAAGAAATAAAAAGAAAAAAAAAACAACAAATAATATTGTTTTTGTACATTTAAAGCCACAAAAAATACAAAACCAAAAACTAAACATTCGCTTAAAGGGAGAGTTTTAACCGGAAGTTTAGACATGTCACGTTCATACAAATCATCAACATAACAACAAAACCACCAAGAACTAACTAACACTAAAATTAAAATAATTTTGCAAATAATTTTTTGGTGTTTTGCAAAGATTGTAAAAATAAACGATTTTGATAAAACGTTTAAACGTAATACACAATTGTGGCGACCAGATACAACTGACACAAGGATGTTTAAATATTTTAAACATTATGAGAACAAAGTGGCCCCTTGTAAATCCTTTGTTGTAGTCCTAACGTATGTCCGTAATTACAAGCAATAGATAGATGCCTTACCAATGCTTAGATAGCTACCGTGTAGACGAACAAAAATCAAAATGATCTATGTATTATTGAAAATATGGACATGAGTAACACACTTAGGTGGCGCCACTAATGAAAAATCTATATTATTTTTTGGAATTACCAACCTGTCAAAATTTAGTGACAATCCGTTTATAAACAAGTTACAGCTGTTCTAGTAACGCTGCTTGTTAAAAAGCAATGGATTCTTATTTATTTGACCCTGCCGCACTGTGGTCAATATTTTGAGATAGCGGCCAAAACTCCTTTTGGTTTTTGTTCTCCGATTTTAAAGTTATTAGACTCATATGAAAGTAGACAGTAGTAAACCTCGGGAGTCAAAAAATTAGAACTCTATTTCAACTATTTCACTGAGAACAGGGTGGTCCAAAATGGGCTTTTTCAGAATTTAGTAAATTTATGATATTTTTAGTTAATTTTTAAAGTTTAAATGATCATAACTTTTTTGTTTTTCAAGATTTTTGGACGAAATAAATTTTGTGTTGTAACTTAACTTATTTCGTATTACTGGTATTGAAGCTCTACTGTTTTCAGAACAATTTAAATATTTTTTTCAAATTTCTCGGAAATTTCCTACTTCATAGAGCACAACTCCTGTGAGTCAAGCTGAGTCAAAACACAAATTTACTATTTTGTAGTCCTAACTCTCCTCTACATTCCTATATATACATGTCCATGCATCGGGACTGCACTTTTTGAGCTACAGCAATTTTTCTGACCCAAGGTAAGATATTCGGTACAAATGCACGTCATATTTTTTGAGAAGTTATTTGTATGTGAAAGTGGCTATTATGCATATATTTTGATGAAATTTTGTACAAGAGTTCTTATTGACCCAAAATTATGACCAATGCATCGAAGTTAACTTTAAAATGTCACTTACAATGATCGATGGAAAAGTTGCACAAGCTTTAACCGAAACAAAGTCTTCGTCAAGCTGCACCATATGCCAAAAAACATCAAGTCAATTGAGGCAACATAGCATATTCTTAAATTGGGATACGATTTGGAATTTGGCCCGTAAGGCGAAACAGTGAGAAACAACAAAGAAAATTTGGAAAAAAGAAAGCAAAAAAAAAAAGATATTCAAGAAAAATACCGTGAGATAGGCCTTATAATTGACCAGCCAAAGCAAGGAGAAGGAAATTCTAATGATGGAAACACAGCAAGGAGATTTTTTCCGATCCAGAAACTGCAGCTTCTATAACTGGAGTAGATTATGATTTAATACGACGATTCTAAATCATATTAGAAGTTATAGCATGTAGCAAAAAGATAGATGCAAAAAAATTTGGTCAGTATGCTAATGAGACAGCAACCCTTTATAACCAAAAATATTCTTGGAGACATATGCCAACCACAGTTCACAAAATTTTGTTCCATGGGGAACAAATAATTCAGCACAATATGCTTCCTATTGGAGATCTCTCAGAAGAAGCGCAAGAAAAAAGGAACAAAGACTACAGATTCTTTCGCGAGCACAATACAAGAAAAATTTCCAGATATTGTACTAATGAAGATCTTATTAATATTTTGTTGTGCACATCAGACCCATATATGTCCAGTATTCGACAGAAATGGAAATCAACCTCATTAGAGTTAGATGAAGAAGCTAAACAACTACTGCAAAATGAAAATCAAAGCTATTTGGAAGAAATTTTTTCTATTGTTTAATTAATACTAGTTTAAAGATTATAATTTGTTTCTAATTTTAGTATAAATTTTTATTAATACATTTAAATAAAATATATGTGCACTTTAAATCAATAGTAAAATTTTACTTAAAATTTTATCGATGTTGTGTTCTGTATATAATATATCCAAATGGTATTGATATTGTTGGGAATTTCAGTGTTATTTTTCAGTTTAATCCTCACAAGAATTAGCTTTCTTCCAAAAAAATCAACCTTTGGCCCCTGTGAATATTGAGACTAAATAATTGTCAGGGGCCAAATTTTGGCATTTTATGACCAAAATTAAGTTTAGGAATAATAAATAAGTATTGGTTGTAAAATACGATTGAAGAAAATAAGAAATTATAAAAAAAATACCTATTTAAAATGTCAAAATATTCAACTTTTACATGGAAACTCAACAAAAAATTAAAATGCATTTTTAACTCCACATTACTTACGTTCCTATCAGTCGATTTTTACGTTTAAACACGCAAATTGAAGCTTAAAGTCCCTCCTATTGAACAAAATAAATTGCGTAAAAAAAATACCAATCCGGTCAAAAGTTATAGAGTTTTGACCGCTATCTCGCGAAATCGACCACTGTGTGCCGGTTAATCGGTTAGGACATTATTCGAAAAATTAAGAAAATTGATTAATCGGTTATTCGATTTATCGTTAAATGCAAAATAAATGTATTTATTTCATCAATAATAACACAAAGAGCTGCTTTCTGCTAAAATACAAAGTAAAGTATATTGCATTGATTTCTAAAGTGTTTGTTTAGGACAATTCAAAGCATCCTGAGATTTTTTAAAGAATCATGAGTTCTTTTCAGAGGAATCTGATGACTCTTTAAAAAGAAAACCTTTTCAGTGGAAGTAAACCCTTAGATAGTGTTTTACCGAAATGGGACATTTTGTTGATAAAATTGAATTTGATTTTCTTTATGACACTGTCCAGAATAAAAAAAATGCCTAAATAAACAAAAATACAATAAAAAATTCTTAAAAATATGATATGAATAGTTTTTTCGAAATTCACAAACAAAATTTGATTAAACTAACACTGTTCTCTGACTCTTTCACTGCTTGGATTAAGCTTTAGAGTTAAATAGGTTATCTATTAGAAAAGATATAAAAATCACGCATATTCCTGACAACTCACCGATTTTTCTGCAATTAAGAATTCTTAAATATCTTTGACTAAACAACTTAATTCTACTGAAGTTCCTACTTCATTAAAATTTGTTGATAAATCAAATTAGAAACAAAATTACATGATTTTTTATTTATTTTTTATAATATTTTTCATAGAATTTTAAATGAAACCGTTTATTTAGAAAATACAGTTTTCGAATTTAAAGCAAGTTTATATTATTATTTTATAACATAAGTAACGTCATAGTGCTTATTAGGAATATATCTAGTCACGTGTTTCATTGCTAAGGAGAAAAATATAGATTTTAATAGGTTTTTTGTTAAAGCTCTTCTTAGAGGCTCTTTTTTAAAACTTCTTATGCCAGCTCGAAAAACATGTATACGGAGCTTGAAAACTCTGTTTAAATTTTTTGGACATTAAAATATACACTTAAAAAAGTTTGTAAGTTAAAATAACTGAAAATATAAAAGAAATGATATTTCATTTAAAAACCGGTCTTCTTAATTTTCATTTAAATTAAATGTCACTTGTTATTTATTTTTAAATGTTGATTAATCAACTGACACATCCGTAAGAAACAAATGATATAATCAGTTAAAATAAATGTCAATCAGTTAAAATAATACCAATCCTTAAAAAATAAATGTTTTTTCATTTATTTGAAATTATTTTCGTTTTTGAAATTTTTTTTTTAATATACTCGTACAATAGAAAATGTATGTATGCATATGAAGCTATAAACACTTTTTGTATGAATGTATTTGTATATGTATGTGTGTTTATGAAGTTCTTGTAATTTGTATTGAAAAATTTTGTATATATACAACCAATTTAAATAAAAAAACAAATTGAAATTGTTTGAATATTTTTTTTTGAAACAGACAGCAAACAAAATTTAAATTTGTAATAACTGTTACGGACACAAATAAACCACAAGTTTCCGTTTTGTGGGTAAATTTTTATTAAATTTCAAACAAATGAAAAAAATAAATGAAACTGAAAAAAAATGGTAAATTATAGTAAATTATTTCGAATAAATGTATAAAAAAGTTAATATAGATATTTCTTTAAAAAACAAATGTATGTTCCTTTATTTTTAAATGGAACGGAAAACTTTTTTATTAAACTACAAACAGTTAACTACATAATATTCTGAGTGTAATTTTATATATTTAAAAATTATTTTTTAAAGGAATTGAAACAAAAATAAAAATTATCTATCATATTTCCTAAAGCAAACACTCACCAAAAAAAGGCTGTAACTGCAACTGAAAATTTTGCTGTTATTACGTGAAATTTTGCAAATTTGAGCCCAGCGATATTTTTTTGCTAATCTTAGCAACTCATGTCTGCTGACGTGTAGTAAAATGAAATTAGTAGAAAAGTTAGCCGCTGCTAAATTTTAGTAAGCTTTTTGTAAAGTGAATTTTAAAATCGCTTTGGTAAAATCAGCAAAAAAAAATTTACTAAATATTATTAATATTAGTACAACTAAATTTGTATAAAAAATTAGTAAGCGCTACTAAATTTTAGGAAATTGCTGTAAATTCAATGAATTGTAAAATGTAGCAAAATTTTAACATATAAAAAAATTTTAAATACACATACTAACTTAATTATTTTTAGATATACTTTGTTACACCTCATATCGCTAATTTCTTTTAAAATTGCCTTGTACGAATTCTAAATATTTCTTTATCGAGCAAAATGTTTTTTTTTCAAAAAATATTTCAGACAAAATTAAAAAAAAAAAAAAATTTCAAAGGTTTAAAAAATAGTAAAAACATAAACAAGTTTATCATTTTGTTTTAATTTGCTAATTTTTGTTTTGAAAAATATTTTTAGTAAGTTTTTTGGATTTTAAGGTCAAATTTTAATTATGGGCTGATTTTTAGAACTAAAAAGTTTTTAGTGCTGTTTTAAGTGGATGTCCTTTTTTGGGCATGAGTCGATTGTGAAAAGTACTCCTCTACTTCCGAACCTTTTTTAAACCTAAGTAACATTTTAAGGCAATTTAAGTTTGTATGTATACGTTTTGATTATTAGGAATGAAATTTCCTTCAACATCCAATTTTTTAAAATTAGTAAATGTTTTTGCTAATTTTAGCAAATCGGTTTTCAAAAATTTGTAAAATGATTTCTGAAGTTAACAATTAAAATTTGTAAATATTCTGCAAAAATTCTGTAATTTGTAAAATGTAAATAGCAAAAAAAAAAAAAATACTGAATTATATTTGTTTTTTACTAGTAAACTAGTAAAACTAGTAAAGTGGGATTGAAAATTGTTTACAAATTTTTCTACTAATTTTTTTTCTGAGTGTATATAATATTTGCTTTGATTCATTCGGTTTGAAAATAATTCGATTGTATTTAGGTTGATGTTTTTTCCTACGATTTCCTTGCCAAAGTTAAAATTAGGAAATTTTAAGAAAAATAATAGAAAAATTCATATTAAAAACTTAACCGGTTTTAATTTGAGTTTAAAATTATTTGTTTCGACATTAACCGAAATAGAGGCGATTAATTGAGGAATCGGTTAATCGATTAACCAAATTGGAAACACTAATTCTAACCAATTTCGTGGGTTGATAATTTATCCCTTTTTTTAATGGGGAAAAAACACCGTTCAAGCCAAATCTTGGCTTGATAAGTCTTATTTGGACTCTGTTCCATCAAGACAATTGGTAGAAAAGTTGTTTGCTGACATTAAAGGTGGTCGTACAAACACCGATGTCGCCGAACTAACGCTCTGGTCGTCCAAAAGAGATGGTGCTAACGGAAAACATCAAAAAAGTTAACAAAATCGTTTAGCAGACCAGACCGTAAAGTCAAGTTGCAGGAGTTAGCTAATACCCTAAAGATATCGTTGGAAGGTGTTTTCGAAATGGGTTCAGATTTTAATCTTCACCAAGACAATGCGCTGTGTCCCAAGTCCTTGCAAGAATTATATTGTCAATTCACCAGATTTGACTTCCAATTATTTTTTACCTATTTTCACACCTCAAAAAAATGATCGCTGGTTAGAGATTTGGTTTGAATGTAGAGGTGATTGCCAAAACAGAGGGTTATTTTGAAGCCAAATAAAAATCATTCTACAAAAAAGTATCGAAATGTTAGGAAGGCGTAAGAGTGATTATATCGCTCTGGAGGGAGACTATGTTGTTGAATAAAGTCGAATTTTATAAAAAAAAAAATGTTGTTTAATTTATTATCCTATGGAATTTTCAGCCGATATGTTATTTACTCGTCAAAAAAAGTTGATATTAATATTCCCTAAATGTTTTTACAAAGCATTGCCAAGTTGTTGAAAAAAGTGGCAAAGAAAAGGGCTGCGGTAAAAATTTGGTAAAATCCGAGAAACCACGAATAATGGAAAAATATGTTCGACGAAATTTATTGAAGAATATTATACATGAAGGTCATATCAAATGTCAAGTATTTCATAAGTTTTGAGCTGCGCGGTATAATAATTAGCGCGTTGGAATGTTATACAGAAGGTTGCTGGTTCGATCCCCATCGAAATTAGATAAATACTATGTATGAGTTTTATATCCCTTATAAAGGATGTCCCAAGAAGAACGCAATTTTTAAATCTGGCAACATTCGAAGTGTCATTGTTTGACATTTGAACAATTGTTATTGTTTGCTAGTAGAAGGTACGAGGTTAGTAAAAATGGAGCGCTACACGAATGAACAACGCATTCTCATTGTGAAATTGTTTTACCAAAATGGTGAAAGTTTTGCGGCTACAGTTCGCAAATTGCGATCAATTTGGGGTCACAATAATGCTCCAAAAGAGTCAACTGTAAAGAGATTAATGGATAAATTTGCCGAAACTGGGTCTGTTAGTGATGTAAAGACAACAACGCGCCATCGACCAGGTCGATCGACCGAAAATGTCGCAGCTGTACGTGATGATGTCGATCAAACTCCATCAACCTCAATTCGACACCGAGCTCAGCAAATTGGTGTCTCCAAATCCACTTTGCAGCGAATTTTGACGAAAGATTTGCATCTTCATGCATACAAAGTTCAATTGACTCAGGAACTGAAGCCAGCTGACCATGGACAGCGAAGGGAGTTCGTTAATTGGGTATTGGAGAGACAACATGAAAATGCTGATTTTGCCGATAAAATCATCTTCAGTGACGAGGCCCATTTTCATCTTGATGGCTTCGTCAATAGGCAGAATTGTCGCATTTGGGGTGAGGAAAATCCTCGAGTGATTCACGAGAAGCAAATGCATCCTCAACGTGTCACTGTGTGGTTTTTGGACTGGAGGAATTATTGGACCTTTTTTTTATGAAAATGAGGCAGGTCAAGCGCAAACAGTCAATGGTGTTCGGTATCGTGAAATGATAACCAGTTTTTTCTTGCCTAGAATTGAAGAAATGAATGTGGAGGGCATGTGGTTCCAACAAGACGGCGCCACATGTCATACAGCCAGAGAAACAATTCAATTGCTGCATCAGTCATTTCCATTTTGGAGATCAGAATTGGCTGCCTAGATCGTGCGATTTAACACCATTAGATTTTTTTCTTTGGGGTTTTTTGAAGTCGATGGTTTACGCGAATAAGCCGACGACGACTCAAGCCTTAAAAGAGGAAATTGGACGCTGCATTAATGAAATACCGCAGCATTCATGCAAAACGGTCATTGAAAATTTCATTAAAAGATCGCGTGCATGCCAGCAAAGCCGCGGCGGCCATCTGCACGATATATTGTTCCATACATAACCTCATTCTGTCTACTTTAACGATATAATAAAGTTTCACGATTTTTTTTTAAATATCTGTGTTTTATTTAAAATTTAAAAATTGCGTTCTTCTTGGGACACCCTTTACATAGCACAACGACCTTAAAATAACAACAACTGGGCCAAATTTTTTGACAAATTACTTTAAATTTATCCCCACTGTACATTCTGACTTTAATAGCTATTCCTTCGATTTCGATTTCGTTCTTATTTTAAATGTCTGTCCAAGGACCCTTGAAACCAGGATGAACAAACTACATTTTTTTTAGCCACGCATGATGCCATGGTGCCATGGTGCCATGATGCCATGATGCCAAATGACGAAACTACAAAAAATTCTTAGGCGACACCATGAAATTCTTAGGCGATTTACAGAAACATTTAGCCAATTGCAATGGTACAACCCCAAGTACAGTGACTGTGTTGTGAATGTATACATGTTTGAATTTTTTTTTTCCAAACATTCAACAAAAACACAATATTAATTATTATTATAACAAACAAATGGATATTTGATTTTTTTTGCTTAAGACAACAAACAAAACAATGGTAAACGTGAGTATGAAAGAGACAAAAAACACAAAACATGTATACATTCACAACACAATCACTGTACTTGGGGTTGTACCACTGCAAGTGGCTAAATGTTTCTGTAAATCGCCTAAGAATTTCATGATGTCGCCTAAGAATTTTTTGTAGTTTTGTCATTTGGCATCATGGCATCATGGCTCCATGGCACCATGGCATCATGCGTGGCTAAAAAAAATGTAGTTTGTTCATCCTGGTTTCAAGGGTCCTTGGTCTGTCTCCCTTGTTAATTGATCTAATTGTAATTCGTTAACAGTTAAGAGCTAGTTTTGTGCCACTTTTTATTAAGTCATCTTTTGTTTAAATTATACAAAAACGGCTTAAACTTGGTAGTTTATGCATATTTAAGTTAAATATTGTAATAAACTGTGATCAGACTTTAAAATTTAACAATGTGTAGGCGTTTTAATGATAACACAACTTTGAAGTCATTTATTCTACACTCCTTAGCTTTTAGTTTTTTTTATAGAATATATCGTCTTCTGAGAACGGAATTGAATAATAGAGTTGCCATTATGGCAACAAAAAAAAAAAAGTAAATAAAAATGCTAAACTTAAATGAAAAATTATTATCTTATTATGTGAAATGTTAATATAATCGAATTTATACCGTTTGCCTTTCAATAAAAAAATTTCTTTAATATTGATGAAAATATATTTGGGTAATATTAGCATATAGTTTTATTAGGGTCCAATTTTTCGTTGCTAAATTTAATTTTAATGAAGCTTGAATATGATGTGGAAAAACTAAATCTAGACCTGCCTCGTATTTTGGTTTTTCTAGAAAATTTAATGTGTTTAAAAAATCCGAATATTGTTCCCGATGATTTTTTTCTTTTTATGCAACGCTTCGAAGTATTAACTTACGAACTGCGTTTTTTAACTGAATTTATTTTTAGGGCATCAATTTCCTTACCAAACTTAATGAATTAAATGTATTTCATTCATTATTTTTCAATTCCTTCTAAAAATTTAAGGGGATTAATTAGCCAAAGAATTCATTTAAATGCAGTTAATTCAATTGTTGATCTCGAAATCAATTTCCTATGAAATAAATTCCCTTGAATTCATTAAATTTTTGCTTAATTTCCTAAAGGAATTAATTTTTTTTTTGCTTAATTCCCGTATGAAATAAATATTCTTTTATACTCAGAAAAAAATACTTTACTCAGCAAAAAAATACTGCATGTTTGGAAGCAGTTTCGTCGGGAAAATTTAACTTTGTATGTGGCACAATTTTTGTTCGAGACAGCTCACATGAAGGCACTTTTTTCGATATCCGTAAGGCGCTTATTTCACAACTCTAACTAATAGCATGAATTCGATGGTGATAACTGGTAAATTTTGTTATTATTGTCATTACTTCGAATTTTTTGAAATATTTACGTGTAATTTTTAAAACATATATCTTAAACTAAAAGATCACAAAGCCTTTTCACATGAGCTAAAAATCTTCTAATTACTTTAAAATGTTACAAGTATTTGTTACACTATCATAGCTATATAAAATATTTATGTGCAAATTTTTAATAAGATTAAAAAATCCCCAAAATGACGAAAATCACTAAGCAAATTTTGGAATGTGACTCATGGATGGACGGATATCGACTTAGTTACTTTAAAGTAATACTCACAAGAAAGGTATTCTAATGGTTTTTTTTAGAGAAGCAACACTGAGGAAATTCTTCCTACCAATGACTAATTAATATGCTGCTTTCTTCTTGGAGAGGGATAGAAGAGATATGAGAGGTGGTGAAAAATGAAGGGCTTTAAATATGGCAACACTGTGATTTCGCGAGATGATAAATTTGTTGCCCGCCATCTGATATAGAGTTGGCGAAATTGTTGAGGATTTTTAGTTCATAGCCCTGTTATGTTATTTCACTTCGGTGGGGTTAAGTGCTATAAGAATACCGAAGAAAGACGTTGCGATATGTATGAGAGTTAAAAACTCATACATATATATTATTTTTCTAATTGATTCTGCCGTCGCTGGGGATCGAACCCGCACCGTTCTGTGTAACAGTACAACGCGCTTACTATTACACCACATCGCTAACAAATAGGGAAACATATTTTTTAAGGGTTAATAAAAGAATTAAAAAATTAATCGGTTTTTGTATGGAAACATGTCTTAAATTTATAAAATTTTTAATTTTTTTTTGCACACCAGAAAACAAAAATTTTGTTAACAATATAACACACATTTTCAACCCAGGGTTGCCACATATTTGAATCTTTTGTAATGAAAAGCTATTTTCACTCATCCTCCGATGTCGTTTCCCATCGACAGTTTCGCTTTCTTTGAAGAAAAATGGTTCAATGATCGTTTTGGCGCAAAGGCCGGACTAAACTTTCACTTTTTGGTAATGCAATGGAATTTTCTGGATTTCGTGTGGATTCGACTTTCCATAAATGGGGCAATTTTACTTTTTAATGCCGCCACAAAGTGTGAAATGGGCCTCGTCGGTCATCACCTTGAGTTAATACAACTGAATGACTATTTTCAGCGTCACTATTTCGGCAAGTTATGTTGGTGTAAAGCGTTACGTGGCAAAAATTGTACTGGCGAAAATTGTACTGTGGCAAAAATTGTTTAAACCTATTATAAGTCAATAGGTTTAAACCCAATTTTGACGTCTAGTTAGTGTATAATACGAGGGCGTGACTTAACTAAAAGACCAACACTGCTCCTGTCAATAGGCATCCGTCAATTGACTCCTGTCAACAAGCTGCGTCATATAGTTTGTGTTTGACAGACATTGATAGCAGATTACCGCGTGATTTGATTTGAGAATTGAGGAGAAAATGAAATATAGCAATTTCCATGTTTAAAATCCATGAATTAAAAAATAGGTAGAAAAATCTGTAGGATGACACTTAGGTGGCGCCACTAATTCAAAATCTGTATGATTTTTTGGAACTACCAACCTGACAATTCGTTCTTTAGTTCCAGCTAATTTAGTGACGCTACTTTTCCTATTTTGCAATAGATTTAAAGCATTTCGTGATTTATCATTGCAAGTCAAGCAAATACTTGACTTGATAAGTATTACTGAGCTTCAGCTACCATCGAGACAATTGGTACACTTAAAAAAGTTTGTAAGTTAAAATAACTGAAAATATCATTTAAAAGAAATGATATTTCATTTAAAAACCGGTCTACTTAATTTTCATTTAAATTAAATTCCATTTGTTATTTATTTTTAAATGTTGATTAATCAACTGACACATCCGTAAGAAACAAATAATATAATCAGTTAAAATAAATGTCAAAATTTTACCTACCTATCCTTAAAAAATAAATGTTTTTTTCATTTATTTGAAATTATTTCCGTTTTTGTATTTTTTGTTTTTTTTTTAATATGCTCGTACAATACAAAATGTATGTATGCATATGAAGCTATAAACACTTTTTGTGTGAATGTATTTGTATATGTATGTGTGTTTATGAAGTTCTTGTAATTTGTATTGAAAATTTTTGTATATATACAACCAATTTAAATAAAAAAACAAATTGAAATTGTTTGAATATTTTTTTTTGAAACAGACAGCAAACAAAATTTAAATTTGTAATAACTGTTACGGACACAAATAAACCACAAGTTTCCGTTTTGTGGGTAAATTTTTATTAAATTTCAAACAAATGAAAAAAATAAATGAAACTGAAAAAATTCGGTAAATGATAGTAAATTATTTCGAATAAATGTATAAAAAAGTTAATATAGATATTTCTTTGAAAAATAAATGTATCTTCCTTTATTTTTAAATGGAACGGAAAACTTTTTTATTAAACTACAAACAGTTAACTACATAATATTCTGAGTGTAGAAAAGTGGTTTGCATTTGATAAAAAAAGTATCGTAATGTTAGAAAGGCGTTGGAGTTAAGGAAGCTATGTTTATGAATAAAGTCGAATTTTGCAAAAAAATAAAAAATGTTGTATTGGTTATCCTACGGACTTTTCAGCCGATGTGTTAGGCTACGAATTGCTCCCTCATCTGCCCTATTCTCCGTATTTAGCCCCGGTGACTATTCTTGCTTCCAAACCTGAAGAAATGGCTCGACGGCAAGAGGGATTTGATCAAATGATCTAACAAACAAACCTTTTTTGATGACTTGGAAAAAACTTTTTTTTTTGAAAGGGATAAAAAAAGTTGGTGGAACGTTGGACAAAATGTATAGAGCTTAAAGGAGACTATCGTGAAAAACAAAATCATTTTTATTAAAAAATCTGTGTTTCATTCAAAAACCCACGGACTTATTGACTTATTGCGGCTTAAGTCTTATTGTAATCAATTTTATTAAATATGGCAACCCTCTCTTTAAAGGCACAATTAATAACAATTAATTAAATGGCGGTCTGTTAAAATATACACATTACAACACTGAAAGAAATTTCCTTATGAAATACAAGTATTATGCAAATGAAATGACACAAAGACGCGCCTTTCAAAAACACTATATTAAATATGATTAAATATGCAAGAAATTATTAAGTAGACAAGAAGAAATCTTTTTTTTTTTTTTTAAACTATATAATTTCAGAACTGAAAAACTACAAAAAAAAGAACCTAACGACAGCTCAGAATCATTATATGAATGATGGTGGGGATGCAAAGTTTTTACATGTTTTTAAATATTCTTTTGAAAAGCAAAGAAAAAAAATAATAAAAATTCAGACTCATGAATATTAATAAACCAATTGAATAAAACAGCGGTTTAGTTTGTTGTAGCTGGTTTCTCTTGTATAGATTTATATGTGCGAGTGTATACTCGTATATATATTGATATCTTCTTATAACCATTACGTATCTTTAAAATGAGTATTGTTGCTTGGAAAAAAAAATAAAGATACGAAAATGAAATGAATACAAATCAAGCCGAACGAATAGCAGAAATCTAAAACCAAACCAAACCTTACTTACGTACATTTAGCTTAACGAAAATTGTCTGTTTTGAATACTACGGCTTGAAGATATAAAAATAAAAATTGAAGAAAAAACAAAAACAAAAACAGAAACAAAACTAAAACTGGCCTAACAACTTCTCGTCTTGCCTTTTTTTTTGAAGTAAATGAGTGTATGAGTGTGCAAGTGTTTTGTTCCCCTCCCCAACACTGTCATTTCATTTAAGACTGTCAATATATATATTGGATAAGTGCAAAAGTAGTTTGAGTGACTCAGTCAATATTTGAATTGCAAAAGGATTTTTAAAACACAGATTCTTGCAGACAACTGAAATTAATGTCAAACGAATAGTTTGACTATGGTAATCAAATTGTTCAGTTGCGGCTATCGAATTGTTGTAGAGACAACTGTAATTCTTTTGTCATAATCAAATTTATATTACCTCAACTGAATTTCAATTGTCACAACCGAATATTTCACTTACCACAACTGAACCATTCGATTGGCAACAAATTCAGTTATCAGCATCAGCCTGTTTTTTTACTCTTCTTAATATATTTTTTAAAAGAATTTTCATATTTTTAAAAACTCTTTTTGCATTCCAAATATTTGCTGAGTCAAAGAAACTGCAGCACTTATCTGTTTCCATTGTGTATCCTATTTGGGAGTGTTTATGACACCTAAAAGACTTCTGAAGATTTTGAAAGTCGCAAAAGTCTTAACTTTTGAATTCTCTTTGACGAGTTCAGATTTGAAGATATTCTCTTTAGTTAATTTGATTTCAATTTATATTTGTAGCAAGAAGAAGTGGCCAAAGTTAAAGTTAAATTTTTATAATTCAAATTAAACTTAAAAAAAATGTTCTTACATGGTTTATATAGCACTTGGTTATAAATCACAGTTCCAAAAGTACACTTACCTAAAAAGATAGAAAAAATAATTGAAAGTTAGTAAAATTGTAAAATTTAAGCAAATAAAAAATACAGTGACACGCAAAACTAAGGACACACCAAATTTTTTTATGTTTTCTTAAATTTTTATTTATTAAAAAAAAACGAAGACGATAACGCCAAAATAAAATAATTTATCCTAATTAAATAATAACTAAGTGAAATTCATTAGCACAAAATATACAGAAAACATTAGCGCAACATTTGAAATTTGCCCCGTTTCTCATGATGCAAAAAACGTTTTCTTGGTTTTTATATACGCAGATTACAAAGGTTCGATATTTTCTCATAAGGTTATCTGCATTAACAAATGATTTTTTTGACAAGACTAATTGGTTTTTGTCCAATTGGGTTTTTATCAGATTTCGCAATTGTTGTTAAAAAAGGGTTTCATAATCAGGGAAATTTGCTGAAATTAATGCATAAAGAAGAAAAATTTGCTTTGAAATCATAGAAATTTGTGCAAATTTTCTTGTGTTTTCTCTTTTGTTGTATAGTTTATTTTGGCGCTGCTTAGATAGAATTTCTTTAAGTTATTCTTACTCTATGGTTGGATAGCCTTAATTGTGTACGAGGGCGGATCAATAAGTCCGTGACTTTTCGAACTTCCCTCGTAGTTATATGAAATGCAACACTGCTCCCTGTTAATAGACACTATTAAATTTTAAGCAAGTTACGTCACTTACTTTACTTTTAACAGCTGTTCAAAACACACAACCTCGTGCATTTTTTTTTAAATTAAAAAAGTGAATTTTGAGTTCTCATGGGGACTCTGTACCATCGATTTCAATGGTATAAAAGTGGTTTACTGACTTTCGTTGTGGCCTTACAAGCACGGAAGATGCCGAACGTAAAATTAATATACGAGGGCGGGTATATTAGTTTTATTATAGAAACATTCTTATATTTATTAGAAAATTTTTAACAAATTAAAGAACAATTTTCACTTAAATATTAAGTAAAATTTGTTTCTTAATTTCAGGATAAAAAGTGTCTTTGGCGCCGTTTCGATTTCAGTTTTTCCTGCAAGTAAGTTAATATTTCTAAGTTCTAGTTCTTTTTTTTGGGCGTGTAAATGTTTATATTGCTTCAGAAAAATTATTTGAGTCGAGAGATAGAATTGTTAGAAAAGCAATTTCAGCTTCAGAAGATTATATTAAGAAAAAAAATCTAACTCTTGTTATTCATTGTAACGTTAAGAACATTTCGAACTGCCCTTGTATGTTCCGTTATCTCTTCGGGATGTCTAGTTATTACTTCGATTAGCAATAGGAGAATTCCTACCTTAATCCTATCCTAACAATGGAAAATTATTTCATAACTTTCAATCGAACATAATTCAATAACTTTAATTAAACGACGATATCACCTTTTCTCTAATCCAATAAAACTATAGTAATATCAACAATATAGCGGGTTAACAGCAGCAGCAACAAACTATGTACAACAGCAACAATAATAAAAACCAGAAAACAAACGAAACAGTCCAATTGAAAATAAGCCACAACTAAACCCACAAAATAAAGTCAGACAAGAGTTTGTGTGTATAAAAATCTATTTCGTTTAAATCTCGACAGGAATACAACAAATGTGAAATGTGAGCACATATAAGCGCGCCTTAATTTTTGTATATTGTTGTTGTTGTTAACCAAAAGAAGGTGATCAAGCCAAATACAAAAAAAAAATAAATAAGAAAACAAACGAGTCCAAAATAAAACAAGTAAAAAAAGCAATGCAGTGCCGAATCTTTGAATCCCTACACCAATGTCCCAAAAAAAGTTCTCACTGTTTTTAATGCATATAATGTAAAAAACTTAAAAGTGAAATTATGTATGGAGGTAAAAAAAATTTTTTGAGGTGAAAAATTTTATGGATGTAAAAACAAATTTTGTGGTTGGAAAAAAATTTTGAGGTGAAAACCATTTTTGTGGTGAAAAAAATTTTTGAGGAGAAAATATTTTATTTAACAGTCGCACCATGAAATTGTAATAAAATACACTAATTTGTATGGAAAATTTAGAGGTACCTTCACATTTTCACTCATAACATTTTAATCGCTAAACCGATTTCGTTCATTTTGAACATCAAACTGCTCGGCAGGATGCACATTAACCCAGCAAAAACATTGTATCAAATACTTACCAGGCTATTTACTCGCTGAATTACTTTTGTTCGCGATGTCCAAAAAGTAATGGGTACTCATTATTTTTTGGCTGTTCGTAAGCGAGAGGGTAATGACTACCCATTACATTGAAGGTAATGACCACTCATTACTTTTGGGACATTGCGAACAAAAGTAATTAAGCGAGTAAATAGGCTGGTAAGTATTTAAAACCCTGTTTTTGCTGGCAATATAGGTAAAAATGAGCACCCCCGCTTGCAACTTCGCGCTGTGATCGCTATTTCAACAGACCGACGGACATCGCTAGATCGGCTTAAAATTTCACAAGGATCACGAATACATATACTTTATGGAGTCTTCAACCTATATTTCGACACGTTACAAACAGAATGACAAGCTGATATTATTATATATACCCCCACCATATATGGTGGAGGGCATAAAAAACACGAAAAATCATATTTAGAAATACAAATCGACAAAACAAGACATGGTTTTTATTTTGCTGCTAGAGGAGAAATACAAAAACACACTTCTAAAAGACCAACAGCCAGAGTTTAACAAACGTGTTTTTGTTTATTTTTATTTTTGTATGTGTACCTGTGTGTTGTGTGACAATTTGGCAAATGACCCATTAGGAAAACTGGGTTGTTGTTATCGGTTTTCGTTTTACATTAAACAATCATGTTTAGAAGTTTAATTAAAAATCTCGATTTTATAATTTTATTACTGTTTTATTTTTTTTTTTCAATTTCAATAAAATTTCATTAATCTTTATTTTATTTGAGAAATGAGAAGAAACATGATTTTTTTATATTTAATTAACAACATGTGTTGATTTAATTCCTTCGAACACTTAATTAAAAAGACACTAAGAAAAATATTTCAAGACAAATAAGTGTTATATAAATTTTTATATCTCGAACTGAGAAATGTTTTCTATAGATATTTCTGCATGAAATGATTTTATAATAATAAGAAATATTATAATTAAACTTTAATATTTACAGATATTTCTGTATACACTGTCGGACAAAATAAAGTATAAAACAGTAAAATAGTGTAATTTTTTAGCAAAACTTAAACTGTCCAAATTTGATTGAATTCATTTTAAAATAACAAACATTCACCATTTATTAATCACAGAGATTCGCAGATAAAAAACTTAATATTTGTCTTGGCAATCCGCCCTTCCTATTTAGTGGGCGTGGCATTTAAAATAAAAACTGCCAATAATGATTGTTGTTGAAATTCATCTACATATTAGGAAATATGTATCGGAAGTACTGTACGAGGGCGGATCAATAAGTCCGTGACTTTTTGAATGAAACACAGTTTTTTTGCAAAAATAAAATATTTTTCAACATAATCTCCTTTTAGCTCAATAGACTTAGTTCAACGTTACTCCAATTTTTGCATCCCTTCCAAAAATAGGATTTTTCGAAGTCCATAAAATAGGCGTTTTTTTGATCAATAATTTCATCGTTGGAGCTAAATCTCTTTCCACCGAGCTATTTCTTTTGGTTTGGAAATAGAAAATAGTCACTGGGTGCTAAATCCGGTGAATATGGCGGGTGAGGTACCAATTCGTAGCCCAGTTCATGGAATTTTGCCATTGAGAGAATGCAAACGCGGCACCCATCTTGCAGACAGCTTTCTTAAATCCAACTGATCATTTAAAATCGAAACCACACTGCCATATGAAATGCCTATGGCATCAACAACCACACGCACTTTTACTCTTCGATCGGCCAACACCATATCGTGGATTTTTTTCGCAAAAAATAATGTTTAATGAACACTCGAAATTCACTTTTTTTTCGTTTTTAAAAATCCACGAGGTTGTTTGTTTTGCACAGCAGAACTTGCTCAAAATTTAACAGGTGGTACTTGATGGGAGCAGTGTTGCATTTCATATAACTACAAGGGAAGCTCGAAAAGTCACGGACCTATTGATGCGCCCTCGTAGTTACTCATTTTACGACCTTTGTTATATTTAATATTTTTTTTTTTGCCATTTTTAAACTATTCTTTTCTGTTTTAGAAAGTTAATTTTTTCAAATTTACGAAATTTTGATTTTAAATCTCACTTTCTTAAAAATCGTTCTTTGGACAAAAAGTGTTTAAGGTACAGAAATAGAAACATAGAAGTAGTATTTAGAAGATATTACGGCTTTAAAAATCAAAAACAGTGTAATATGTCTGGCTAAATGAAAAATAAATTCACTAGATCCGATGAGAAAATTTAAAAATTGGCAACAGTGTGCCCAATCCTTCCTAATCGGTGTTCTTACCTCAAAATCCCACAGAACGTTCGAGTCGTGTATCATCAACTTCATACAGTAGAGAAGTATGCTCTCAAGAGCGTTATATTAGCGATTTTATTGTGATTTTGTATTGCTTTAGAAAGATGGGAGTTTTTATAATGATCTCCAAAACTCTTACCCGTTGTCTGTTGAACTATTAATAAAGGGTGATCTTTTAATCGTTTGGGTTTTGAAAATTTGAAAAATAAAAAAAGGAAACTTGCAAAAGTGAATGAAATATTTATTTGGATCGATAAATTCGATAAATGAATGCCTGCTATTTACTTTTTAAAGATTATTTCATGTAAATGCTATCCGCGGCTACGCCGTAGGTGGTCCATGCTTGAGCTCCAATTTTGGCATACTTTTTCCACCATTTCTGCCGGTATCTCACCAATATCAGCTGTAATTTTGTCTTTCAGGACTAGAATTGAAGCTGGCTTGTCCCTGTACACGAGAGACTTCACGTAGCCCCACAAAAAATAGCTTAGAGGCGTCAAATCGCGTGATTTTGCCGGCCAATTGATTGCTCCAAAACGTCAGATTAATTGCTAACCAAACTCGCCTCTCAGTAGGATCATGGTATCTCGTGCCGTGTGACATGTGGCATCGTCTTGTTTAAACCACATGTCGACCAAATCCAATTCATCCATTGATTGTAACGTTCCGATTTTCATCGTTCTTGAAGAAGTACGGTCCAATGATGCCACAGGCCCACAAACCGCACCAAACAGTGCACCTTTCAGGGTACATTGGCTGCTCTTGAAGTGCCTCTGGCAATTCTGTTTGTTGACGTACCCATTTGGCTAAAAATGAGCTTCGTCGCTGACGACAGTTTTTCAATAGAAAAAATGGATCTTCAGCCAACTTTCCTAAGGCCCATTCACCAAACAAACGACGCTGTGGTACGTCATCTGGCTTCAGTTTTTGCAGCAGCTGTATTTTGTATGATTTCATACCGAGGTACTTACATACAATCTTCCAGGTGGTCGAATAACACAAACACAACTGTTGACAATGGCGACGAATTGACATCTCGCGATCTTCATTGACATTGGTCGATATAGCAGCAATATTTTCATCGGTACGCACTCTTCGCTTACTGGTTGGTGGATTCCTGACCAATAAAGTGAAGCTGGTGCAAAATTTGTTCACACAACAGCTTGAATAGTCTGTTCGATTATGATAACCATAAAATGCAATTTTCTGAACTTTGATAATAAAATTCAATGATTTGCAAGCGTTGTTCGTTTGTTAGTCTATTCATGGTGAAATGGCAAAACTAAGTGAGCATTTTTGGCATTGCCAGATGTCACGAATCTGTTTTTTTTAACACTGAAAAACCAAACAGCAAAAAAATCACTTTTTATAAGTTTATAGTTCCCAGGCCATAATTATTTCTGGATAGTCCTCAACTAGTACTGAAATAATAATTTCAAGCCCTGCCAAATTAAAGAATTTAAATAATTTTAATATTATTCCACAAGTCTATCACAGATCTTGGGTGATCGGTGTTATGGATTGCGAAACAAACAAAAAAAAAAAAAAAAACAACCTGCAAAGCTTTTGTCGCTTAAATCTCTATGAGAAAATAAGTCGTTTCAATTTAATATAAATGTCTACGATATAAATGAATACTGCCATTTTATTAGGAATTCCCCTATTATTGTGGTTTTAATTTGACGTCATAGGTGGGTCTGAAATTTGTCATTGCTACAATATAATAATAGCATATTTATCGTACTGTAGGGTTCTTTTGCATGTTGTTTACGCAGACCAAGATAAGAAAAGATCTCTTATTGAGGTTAAAATGTGGAAAAATAAATAATAAAAAAACATTATGCTACATAAATGTATGTAATTGAATTACAAAGTTAAATACTAATATAAGTTATTTATAAATATTTAAAAAAGATTATCGCGCATTGGAAAATTAGGAAAAATAAATTTTTGAAAAATGTTATGCAGTCATTCTCAAATATTAATGAGTTTTGAAAATGTTCATACAAATTTTTAACGATTTAAAATAAGGGAAAAAGGTTGCATATAAAAAACTTGGTTATAAAGCGAAGATGGTTTGTCTAAATAAGTAAGTTCCTGTTCACACTAAGCAATTTTTTTTTTTTTGCCTCAGTTCTAAGTTTATTGGAGAGGGAGGGAAGAAGATCGGAATAAGGTTAATACTTGCTTGGATTTGCAATTTCCTTGTGATTTCTAATTCGTACTTTTTTATATGTAAAAGAAACTAAAATTGCAAAAAAAAGACTTTGACCAAGGACCCTTGAAACCAGGATGAACAAACTACAAAATTTTTAGCCACCCATGATGCCATAATGCCATGAAGCCATGATGCCATGATGCCAAATGATGTGACTACAAAAGTTCTAAGCCGAGACCACAACATTCTTAGCCCATTTCCAGAAAAACTTAGCCTCTAGCAAGGGTTGTAACAATTCAAACATGTATGTATTCACATCACAATCACTGAACTTGCGCTACAACCCTTGCTAGAGGCTAAGTTTTTTTGAAAATCGGCTAAGAATGTTGTGGTCTCGGCTAAGAATTTTTGTAGTCACATCATTTGGCATCATGGCATCATGGCTTCATGGCATCATGGCATCATGGGTGGCTAAACATTTTGTAGTTTGTTCATCCTGGTTTCAAGGGTCCTTGCTTTGACTGTGTTCAAAATATTGCTGTTCTTGAACCGAGACTAACCATAGGATCCTACAATCAGGAATATTTAAACATATGCAGAAAGTACATATTTTTGGGTATTTTTTTATTAATAACTGGTACACTAAAAAATCCTTGTAATATTTTAGGGAAAAAAACTTTCGTAGTTTTTTTTTATCGAAGAATATACGAAACTTTTGTATATTTTACGAAATTCACTTTAGTCAAGAATTGACTAATTTTTTGAAACTAACTAAAAGTTTTCGTATATTTGTTTTGTAGTTTTTTCGAAATTAAACAATTAATTCAAACTAATTTTTTATATATAAAATGATCTCTGAAATTGTGAACCAAAAATTTAAATCTCAAATGTAGAAAAAGTAAAATTATTTAATAAAACTGGGTAATTTTTTTATGAAGTACTTTAGAAAAGTAATTTTTAATAAAAATATTTTTTTATTAAAAAATACTTTCATAATTGAGTTTAATGTGTGACCTTCTCCGAGAAAAGGGACCTAGTGTGTCAAAAAACGGGTTTGGACTTAAGAGTGGATTTTGGTACCTAAAAGGGTGTAGAATAAGATGAAATAAGTTAGATTTCTGATAAAAATTTCTTTACCCCATAAAAACGTACAAAACGAAATTGGGAAAATCGATAAAAATGAGAAAAACATTAAACATTTACAATAGCAAGGTATTGTCACACTAAAAGCGAAAAAAAATACGTCACCAAAGTCGGCACCCAATCATAACTAACCAAACCAAATCGCATCTCCCAACTAAAGGTGTGTTCACAGTGATAATGCGTTATGAAACTTTAAATGCGTTTTTCTCAAAACTTCATTTTTACAAACTAGGTCCCTTTTCTCGGAGAAGGTCACATATAGTGGTTTTAGAAGAAGAAAACAAAACTGTACATATATGTATAAATTTAACGAAAGATTTTTGTGGTTGCGAAATACCGAAATATTTTGTACAATATTTCGCAGATATAACATATGGATTTTTTTCAGTGTAGAAAAATTATTTCTTTGTATTTATTCCCTTAAAAAACTATATAGATTTAATTTGTAGTTTAAATATTAAAATCAAAATAAACTTAATATTTATTTTTAAATGTTAAAAAATTAACTTGCAAGCGTAAAAATAAATAATTTTTCATTTATTTTAACTATGAGAAAACTTACCACATATTCATAAAAACAAGTGATACATTCTTTAATTGTTACTTAACTACAAATCCCTTAAAAGCATTGATTTTTTTTTATATCGTTATTTTAACTGTGAACAAATTAATCACAAAGTCTATAAAATTAATCGACTTTTGATTTATTTTGTTTATGTAATAAAAAATTAAAAACACGTTTTTAACAGAACATTTTGAATGCTGTACAACATGACGATCATTTGATCATATAATGCGGTTTGATGGATATTGCAAAAACAAATACAAATGCATTCTTGATCGTCTTAACAAAAAAACCGTATTTAATTTATTTTTAAAATAAATATCAAAAAAAGTTAATTTTTATTAAAAATACTGTAAAAATATTTTGAGTGAATAATCTTTGATCGGTTTTTGTAAAAATATTGTGAATGTATGATTTTATGATTTCCCACGTAAAATTTCAGCTATGGGTTTCATGTTCATCATTACACCTAGAAAACAAATTTGTTGTCGAATTTGGTTCAAACCGAAACGTTTGGTGGTTGTAATCAATAATTCGTTTGTCACAACCCTATTGTAGTGATCCAACAGGACTGCTTGTAAGGTTCTCTTAAGTACTCAATCCGTACTCTTTATTTTTGATAGCGTTTTTTATGAATAGTAATTCTTATGGGTTTTCTCTTCGGGGATAAAATGTATACTCTTTGCACCAATTGAAATATGGTTGTGACAACCTAAATAGCGTTAGAGCAACCGAATGATATTAATCGATATTAATAAGGAACTACTTGAAATTTTTAGAGCTGTATTTAAGTTTACAATAGTGTCCAAACCGTAACCGCAATTTTTATTTTTTAAATTAGTACAATCATTCAAGGTTTTGTAATATAAGAAAGTCACAATAACAAAAAACCCAATATGTTAATTTCACAAGTTTTTAAAGTTTGCATAAATTCAGAATTAAGTACAAACAACTGAAAAATCTTTTATTTTAACAGGAAATATTTTTGTTCTGCAGCCTAAAGTATATTAAATATTTTGCAGTCAAAAATTAGTAATCTAAATATAATAATATTAGAAAAAATAATTAGAAAAATATACAGGTTTATTTGTAGTAAGAATTTAATTACATTCTAAGGACGGCAAATTTTCCAATAAAAGTAGAGTACAAAATATGAAATTTTCAAAATTTCGGGTTTACAAGTGATACGATTGATGTATGATGGCAGTGATACGAAATTGTATATGGGTATTTCCACAGAAAGGTCAACCGCTACCAAAATATTAAAGTTGAAGAAAAAAGACTTTTTTGAGAAAATTTAGTTGGTTAATGCATTGGATTTTAAGAATATACCTAATTAAATACATATTACCATTTGTAATTTAAGAAAAGTGGTCTGCAAAGAGCAGCTTTGCTTTTTTTGGTTTTAGCGTTTTTAATTGACATTTTTCCTTGAGTTATTTCTAAGTGTTACATATCATGTCGATTGCACTCTTCTTAGAGACTAAATATACCAACAATAAATATTTAAAAACACCACAGTAGAGATCAAGCAAACTCCGAATAACGGTATAATTCAAAGATTCTTTGTACTACATTCTTCTATCCCGTTCGCGACCGAAAATAAGCATTTGTGTTTAGTTCTCCGTGAACGTTGATCGGAATAGTTTGATATTTACAATTCAAAACAAAATAACCGAGATCATTTAAAAAAACCAAACCTAAAACATTTTGATCCTAAAAAAAACCTAAAAAATGCCTTTGTCCCGTTCGCGATGTCCCGTTCGCGATTCTAAAAAAAATATTTAAAAAAAATAATAATAAGGATAATAAAAAAAAAACAAAATGCTAAATAATATCTTTATATCTCTGCTTTAGTTAAAAAATAATCTCCATTTAATAAACTGACGAAATTCGCAGAGTTTTAAACAAAACCACACACCGAAAAAAATGACTTACATTTTTTGTCCCGTTCGCGATCGCAAGTTTATCCAAAATATTTGGAGAACGTTCATATTTTATAATTTTCTTTTTGTTCTCAAAAATTGTTCTACTAAAATGCTATTAAATATTTATAAAAAGTTAAAAAAAAATTTGAGTTTTCATATTTTTTTTTCAAGTTGAGTGCGTACGAATGTCCCGTTCGCGATCCTGAAAATGCCCATATTTAAAACATAATTTGGTCTAAATAAATAAATAATAAATACATTTTTAAAAATTAAAAATTTTCGTAAAAATTAAGTGCAAATTTTCATTACACAATCAATGAACACAATTTTTTTTAGAACCAAATGCACGAATAAGAAACCGAAGCCGGGTTAAAAAAACCGCATTCGAAACCGTTTAAAAAAAATGATTTTTCTAACCCAAAACCCGATTTTCTAAAATCAATGGTTTTATGGATTTAGAGTATTGCTGAGTTATGTATTTGGTGATACATTATCGCTGATTTGTGAAGAAGATTGAATAAATCGATATATATTTTTTTTTATAAAATTTCTTCTCAGTGTATATTTGAGCGTCCCATAAATATTCTTATAATACTAAACCAACAACAAGTCACTTTTTCTTGTTATATGACAGACAAAAAAAAACTTACGAAAACAGGTAAAACGGCGAATAAATAATAAAAACGATCACTACTTTATAAGGAAAGGTGGTATAACACAACGAAAAGGAATAATATGACACATGCAAAACAACAACAACAACAACGACGACGACGAAACTCTAATTATACATATGATGAAGATTGGTGTTGCCAAACTTATAAAAACAAAACGCTCTGTTCAATATTAAAAAAAGAATTTTATATTTTTTGTTAATATAAATTTTAAACAAAAATAACGTTACTTTTGACAAAATTGCCGTTATTTTGCAATATTTTTTTAGTGTTTTTCGATCTAGGCGGTAAACCGTTTACTGCATTACTCGAAAAATTACTAAAATTGGTTTAGCGGGTACTCAGGTCGGTTAGTCGACAAAACTGTAGTTGGATTCCGTGACTTTTTAACAACAAAATTCGATAGTTACATTGTCAAAATTCGATAATTAACAACAAAATTCGTTAAAAGTTATTCTCTAATTTTTTTCAACCGATAGTTGTAGTTAAAAAATCGTTAACTAGAGACATTTTTTTCAAGTTCAAGTTTACGATTTTTGTTGTTACTTTAAAAAATTTTAAAGCAAATAAATTTCAAATTAACAACTGTTGTTGGTATCTCTAGTTAATAATTTCAAAAAATACAGAATAGCTTTTTCGGTAACTTTAACCGAGAATTAATAAAAATGTTAGAAAATTGCACTAGTGGTGATTAATTGTTTAATGGCAATTAAACGTTATTTTTACATTTATCAATAAAAAAAAAATAATTGCATTACACATATAGGGTGATTTTTTTAGAGCTATAAAACTTTTATTTAAAATAAATCACAGACTTACAAAATTAAAAAAAAAGCTTTTTCCAATTGGAAGTATATTTAATGACAATCAAGAATTTAAATACTTAAGTCTCATCATTAAAATAAATTCTCTTGTTTCGACCAGTAATTTTTTTTAGAGTGTAAATGGCTTAATTTTGTCTACTGGCCTACGTTTGCAATATGAATTAATTGTCAAATGAAAGTAATTTTTGCATGTTCTGAATTATCTTAAAAATAGTCAGGAAAATGTTATTTTATCATAAATAATAAATTTGTGACTGTCACAATTAGCCGAACAAATTGAAAATTGGACCTTACGAATGCGCTTTAAAGGAGGTAGTTGCACATGTCCACAATTGTTTTTAATTACTAAATTGCATACAATAAGCTATTGAATAAAAATTAAAAAAATATCATTTTGTAAGTTTTTGTGATTTATTTTAAATAAAATTTGTATGCATTAACACAAAAACACGCTATAAAATTGGTAAAAGTCTTTCGTATTAGGATTTTAAGAATACTTAAAAGATCTTACTCAATACAAATACAACCAAATTGTGTTTACGGAAAAATTTCCAATATATTTGTAT
Organism: Eustalomyia histrio; assembly: GCA_949748255.1. Taxonomy (NCBI): domain Eukaryota; kingdom Metazoa; phylum Arthropoda; class Insecta; order Diptera; family Anthomyiidae; genus Eustalomyia; species Eustalomyia histrio. Next base: position 58,661,665 of record OX456525.1, on the reverse strand, counting down.
GAAAAATTGAGTTATATCTGGACAAAACCAGGCAGTTGAAGTCTTGTTTAATTCTTAGAAATCCTGTCTTGACTGAAGTCTGCCAAGGAAAAATAGCGAGTATTTGCGGTGAAGGAATGATCCGATCTCCAGTAAAAGTGTAACCTATATTAGAGCGCACAACACACCGACTTCCGGGCTCAAGTATATGTCCTATTTTTGTAATTGTAAAGAGTAACTTCACTTCAAATTCTTTTTTTTTTGTTTTGAAACTACCACTTATAGGTTCGAAACTTAAAGAAGTATTGAGAAGTACCCAGTATTTAAAAGTATAGACATTTTACAAGTCTATTTGCTAGTGGGTCCAAATAAACATTATTAAAAATTAATATGTAGAGTCTGTTTTTAAATGAAGAATCAATTAAAACTCATAGAAAAATATTTTTTTAACTTTTTGAATCAGTCATTCAAAAACAAACTATGAAAAAATACCGACTTTCATTTGATATTTTCTGTTAAATATACTATTTTATGTTTTCTGTTTCTAAAAACAGAAATTCAAATAATTTATTTTTTTTTATCAAAATAGTTTAAATACAAAATTATTTTAATACAAATTATAAGAAATTATTCAAAAATAAATACAGACATAGAAAAAAAATATATACCTCTGTGTGTGTTGTGTTTTGTAAAAATACATACAAATAAAAAAACTTTCAGTTTGAAAAACAATCTACAAAAATCGTTTTTTTTCTAACATTTTGTCAGTTAAAAATTTATGGTTATTTTAAACGACATTCAATTGTTTTTACTACTTTTGTCGATTACTAAACAATGATTAAAAATAAACAACAACAAAGGGCTAAATATAATCAATAGTCCTCTTTTTTATTGTATTTTAGATTAATTTAATATGTATTTTAGATTATTTTTAACTTAATAATATTGTGAGTGTATATATAAAATGGATTTTATGTTACAGTTAATATTTTTATTTAAAATGTTTTTTTAAATAATAAACTGTTATTTTTTTATTGAAGAGTAAAAGAAAAATCATTACATGTAGTTAATTTGTTGACAGTTGAAAATAATAAATTAATTGAAATATTATTTGTTTTCTCGGTTTTATGGTTAGTTCGTTAGACGTTATTTTAACGGCTGTTTTAAGCTGACCTATAAAAACATAATTCCTTAAATCAATTTTCAAATCTGATTTAAATTTTGACCAATTAATTCGCGAATTATTTTCTCTCATTGCATTATGGTAGTATTATGGTAGTATAATCCAATCTTTATCTTATTGGAAGAATTAAATTGATTAAAATAATAATTTATATAAATCAAACGAAATAATTAAATTTTAAATCAAAGAATCAAATCAATTTTGATTTGATTAGTGAATCAAAGACAGAATTATATTTATTCCCTAATCTAATATGATTTGATCCGCGAACTAAAATAATTGTTTTTTAAATCACCATTAATTTATATTTGAGTTTGTTAACCATTTTTGGGATTTTTCATTAGCATAAGTTAAGTAATGCAACAAATTTATAAAATAGATCCCTCGGGATAACTGCCGAACCTTGTATATGTTTATTATCGCAATATATTAATAATCTAGCAGAACAAAAATTTTGCCCATTTTGACCTATCTCGAATAGTTTTTGAGATACCGGCCATTTTAAAAAATGGCCATTTTATAAAATGTCAAATATCTCGGAAACTTAGGCAGATAGCGCAAAACGGACAAAATTTATGATTTATGATAACACACTCCAATAATACAAATTTCGTTTCCTGTTCCATTTCGTTCGTGTAAAAATAGGTCACCCTGTGGCTGTTTTATAAAAGTAGATACCTCGGGATGTCTTCCGGACCTGAACTATTTTTATTGTAGCAGTGTATTAACAACCTGTTAGAGCAAATATTTTGTCCGCAGGCAAATATTTTAAAATGTGGCCATTTTATAAAATGGCTAATATCTAGAAAATAAGCGAGATAGCGCAAAACGGAAAAAATTTTTGCCAGAAACATTTTTTAATTTTAAAATCAATCAATTTTAATTCACAAACTAAAAAAAAAGAATGATGTTTGAAATGATTTTATTCAATTGAATCAAAAAAGAATCAAATGAAATTCAATAGTCAATTATGATTTTAATAAATCGATTTATAAAATATTGAATCAACACGCTGATTCACAAAAAGAATTATTTTTTTTTCGGGAATTAATTCAATAAATTTTTACTTTCTTTAAGGTCTGATTGAAATTTAATTTTTTAGCAATTAAAAATATATTAAAAGTTCTTTTAATTTAAATGAAATTTTTGTAGAACGGTGTTTAAGTAATTTTTTCATTCATTTTAAATTACATTTGCAGTTAATTTAAACCACACTTAGGGTGTATAAGAAAAAATTGTATGAAAATAAATGTTTTACTGAAAAGAAGCAAAATAAAAAACCCAAAAGCGCCAACAGATAATAATGCGAGTTTATAAAATAGCTAATTTGACATCACTGATGGAGATGCAGTTACGGATGCAAAAAAAAATTTATATGATGCAAAATAGAGTTAAATAACAACAAAAGAGAACACAAGAGATAACAAAGAACAAAGATAAAAACCAGAGAGTTACAAAAAGAGAAAGAGAGGTATAGAGAGATTTGTATATTTAAAATTTAAATTGATAAATTATAAAACTATATGTGCATTTTTCTTATTATGAAATTAATAGTGTATTTATAATTTTTTTTACCTTTTTGTTTGGTATCATCACCATTTTCCAATTGATGACTGACCACCAGGTTATTTTGCAATTGCAGCAAACCACTGCCGCAAGTGCCTGAGCTGGTAATATTTTTCATGCGTAATTATGATAATTTAACTCGATGAAGAAAAATAAAAAGTTTAAGAAGATTAGCAACAGAAACCGCAACAATGTGCAGAGAGATAAATTATTTATAAATAAATAAAATCTGGATTTTTTTTTCTTCTATTAAATGTTTATGCTCTTTTTTTTAGTAAAAATTTTAGCGTTTCTAAGAATTTTATAATATTTCATCAATTTTTGTGTTAGATTTAAAGAGAATGATCCGATGAGGATCCAATGACGTTTGTTGATGATGAAATCTAGATAAAAATAGGCGCGCTTTGTAGTAGGATTTTTTTCAATTAAAATTTGTTTTTTTTTTTTTTATTAAAATCTTGTTAAAAATTTTTGTTATTTTTTTTTAACTTGGCACTTGGTAAATTAGTTAATTAGCTAAGGTTTTTATAGCAGTGAAAAATTTTCTAAATTTATTTTTTTTTTTAGATTTTTTCTATGGCATCATTTTTTATCTCTTTTTTATAGTTTTCTTTTTATTTTATTTCTTTTTTTTATTCAAACAGATGTTTTTCTTTTTTAAAACTAAAGGTTAATGATCACTTCTTTTTATAAAATGCTATTTTTCTTTAATTTTCCTTTTAAATCATTTTTTTGCAAGTTTTTCTATTTTGTTTTAATTTTATATTTGACACTTTATTTTCTGCCTATACAACTAAAAAAACAAGAGAGATGGAGAGAGAATAAGAACTGTATAATCTTTTTTTTTATAATCAATTTAGATCAATATTTTTTTTCCACAAAAATCAAATTTAGATTTTTACTTTTAAAACCAATTATTATTTTTTTTAATTAAATATGTATATGGCCACTTTAGTTTCGTTTTATTTAATCACTTTTAATTTTTGTTTAGAAAATTTTTGAAAAAAAAAATCACAAACAATTTAATTTCGTTTAGTTATGTCAGCCCTTCTTGTGTTAATTGTTAACAACGTTCAACGAGGGTTTTATATTTTTTGTTAAACAAAGAATGAAAATATGTATTTAATGGCTAAAAGTGTTAACGTTATAGGCAAAATTTATAATAAACCAGCTACACACCAAAAAAAAAAAAAACAAAACGCGTTAATACGACCGCGCAGAATCAAGAGAATGTTAAAGACTGACTGTTTGATATCAATAAGTTGTATAGTTGAGGTAGAGAAGGTAGGGCTGGCTCCCAATATACTACATTCACAAAAACCAGAAACATACACTAGCAAACACAATAAGAAACGAACAGAAAACTACTTGGCTCCCCATTCACAATTTTTTTTTTTATTCAGTATGTATAACAAGAAGCAAGAATAATAGGAAAAACCCATAAACATACAAAACAAAAACTCTACAACAAAATATAAGATCTTATTCTCTTTTTAACTCTTTCCCCACAATACTAAATATTGTATTCCAAAAAAAAAATGCTAATGCAAGGGGAGCTCGCAGGTGTGTAGTTAAAAGGAGGTTTAACAAGTTTCTGTTTGTCATATTTATATTCTACATACAAATGGAGACTATGCTCTTCATAAATCTCTCTCTCTCTCTTTACAATATACAATCCCCCCTTTTATTAACCCAATATTTTTTTTTGTTTATTTATTTTGTTTATTTGTTATTGTATGGGTATGCTAGGCATTCACTTTGGAATGTAGAATATTTTATTATTCATTCTCTTGTCATGTGAAAGAGAGTGTTTTACAGTGCTTCGGTTTTGTCTCAGTATGTTTTGTTTTTACAGAAATATTTAAAATATTTTTGTTATGAGTTGTTTATTAGTGGGGGAATACGTACTGTTAAGTTTATTTAACATTTTTTCTTATCGTTTTAGAGAACTAACAGTATTATAACATTACATATAAGGTTTTGTAGCAGCTTTCTTTAATGTTACGCCATAATAGTTTACATTTAAAAAAATGTCTAATATCAATGTTTACGGTATCGTCAGGCTTGATATTTAAGCATTTAGGGTGGTAGAAGTAGCGCTTATTTTATGCATGCAAAATTTATAAAAAAACACTTTTTTTTAAATATTTTTCGCAGTTTTATTAAAATAGTGCACTACGTCATGAAAATTATTTGGTACACAAAAGGAGTTTAATTAAAGGAACAAAAAAATTACGGAAGTTATAAAGCTTAGAACGTCAAAAAGTGGTCTTGAGATATAAAGTAATTTTTGGCTATATAATATACGTATTTTTTATTAAAGCCAATTAGCATTAGGTTCGTTTTATCTTAACTGGAAAAGCTTTAGAACCGGTTCTAGAATCAGTTACAGAACTGGGGTGGGGCAGTGAAACCTTACATTTTGACTCCCGGGAATCAGTTCTAGAATCTGTTCTATGAAACCGGGGGTAAAAGAACCTCTTCTATAATAGATTTAAAGGTAACCTGTTCTAAAAAATTTTGCTGAGTAACTATGTATTTATTTTTGTTGCTAACATCATTTATTGCTTATGTTAAATAAATAAGAAAAACCCCGATTCTGTTAAATTACTACAACAAAAAATTATATTAAAAAAAAAATTGGCGAAATTTAAGTGTTCAAATCATTTGCAACTGTCATTTCTCTTACTCCACCCGAGAATATGGTCTCAGAAATTATAATTAAAAAAAAGTGATGAATGAAAATTTAACCTACGGGGATCGGATGAAGGAACTAATTTTCAATGAACTCAAGGGAACAAATTTAATCCCAGGTACACCACCGTTATTCACCAAAATAGTGATGAACTTTTCGTCGAATTGGAGAAACAGTGTTAGTGAATTTCTAACGATTATATTAAAACTGAACACAAAGTTTTTTTGTATTTTTTATTTAATTTTTTTCGGAGTTTCAAATGTTTCAAACACATGAATTTTGGTAAACTTTTTAAATAAAATTTTTTTTTGTCCTTAAACAATCTAGCACCTTTTCATATTTCCCATATGGTAACACTGGGTATCGTATCTGTAGCGCGGTAAGTACTTAACGGGTATAAAGTTCATAAATTTACAAAGTCGGCAACATATTTTAGAAATTAATGAGGTTGTAGTCAGGAAAAAAAACAAACCTAAAAAATTTCATTGACCAAAAATTACTGTTATGTTTAAATTTTTAACAAAAAAAAGCATATAGTAAACGCTCAAATTAAAAAAAAAAAATAATCGCCGAAATTGGAAAAATCGTTAAAATTAAAAAATCGCTAAAATTGCAAAACTCGCCAATTTAGAAAAAATCATTTAAACTAAAAAAAAGCTAAAATTAAAAAATTGCTACAATTCGAAAAACGCTCAAAAAATATATTCGCCATATCTCGTCCATATCTCAAAAACTAAAAGCGTTGAAGAAAAACTCTACGAGTTACTTGGCTAGATTTTTAATTCGCATTTATACTTGAGAACTTTTTATTGCAGAGAGAGAACTGTATTTAGGGATATTTATTTTTTATGTATTTTATAAAATTTAGGCGATCATTTTTAAATTTGAGCGATTTTTTCTCAATATGTTTTTTAATTTTGCTGAGTTTTTTAATCTTGGAGAATTTTGCGATTTTGACCTTTTATTGAATTGAGGTGTATTTTCTTCAATTTGAAAAATTTAAGCGTTTTTTATATTTTAACGCTTTTTAATTTGAGCGATTTTTTGAACTATTTGATTTTTTCCCATTTTAGCAACTTTTTTAACTTTAATTTTTTTTTAATTCTGGCGATTTTTCACTTTTGTTGATTTTTTCAAGTTTTGACAAATTTTTAAAGTTTTGGCGATAAATTTTTAAAAATTAATGATAGTGATCAATAATTGCTTTTTGTTAATTTTTTTCTTGTATTTGCGGATTTTTTAAAATGTTCGCCATTTTCTGAAACTTTGACCATTTTTAAATTGAGATGGTTTTTTCAATTTGAAAGACTTTTTAAAATTTTAGCGTTTTTTAGCTTTAGCCTTTTTTTTAATTTTAACGAGTTTTTCAATTTTATCAATTTTTGATTTTGGCCCTTTATTAAATTGAGGTGTAGATTCTTTGATTTAAAATATTTTCCAATTTTAGCGATTTTTCACTTGTGGTGATTTTTTTTTTAATTTTGTCGAATTTTCCGATTTTGAGTTTATTGGCCTTTTTTCTTCAGTTTAAAACATTTTTTTTTTTTGTAATTTTAGTGATTTTTTAACTTTGATTTTTTTTTTAAATTGTGGTGATTTCTTCACTTGGCGATTTATTTTTAAAAATTAATGATCTTAACTGTGGATTTAATAATGGCTTTTTATCTTCTTGTATTTGCCGTTTTTTTTTTTAATTTTTGGCGAATTTTCCGATTTTGGCCTTTTTTCTTCAATTCGAAAGATTTTTTTTTTTTAATTTTGACAATTTTTTTTAACTTTGGCTATTTTTTACTTTTGGCAATTTATTTTTTGTAAATAAATGATTTTGAGCTGTGAATCTAATAAATGAATTTTTGTTGTTTTCTTCTTGTATTTGTAAGAAATCGTTAAATTAACATAATTGTTAAATTTTTAATTTTTCTTTTGAAATCGAATGTCATTCACAAATTGCTCAATCACATGAAAACAAATTCGCGAATCGTAAATCGAATGATTAAGATATCGAATGAATTCCAAATGATTGAAATCAATGATTGATAAAATCGAATGAGATAAATTAATTGAATTCCTGAGACGCAAATTCGATCGAATTCATCCCAAAGAATGAATTCATTAAAAAAAAATTCAATCATCGAAGCTCTGCACGCGGCACAATGCGTATTTTGAAGAATACCTACCCAGCTCGTGTAATCTTGCTGTTTGCTGATTAAGCTTGGCCCGCATATTTTTCGATTTTACTGGCCCGGACATGGTCGATGTTTGAAGTCGTTGCCAGGAAGCCCAGCATCTTATAGGATTTAAAGAATAACATTCGAGCCGTATTTGACAACGTGACACTACAAATGCTGCAGACAGTTTGCATAAAGGGCATGGGTGGCCATGTATCAGACATAATTTTCCCACAATTAATTGAAACAAAATATATCACCAACCAATAAAAACAATCAGTTAAAAATCAAATGAATTTTCACTTTAAACAAAAGTTAAAGCAAAATAAAATCAGATGATGATTTTTGTCCAACACTGTGCTACACCTGAATATTTTTAAATAAATATGCATATGTAAATATTTATTTCAGAAGTCAAAATATCACCATTAAACTTTTTCAAAACTTTCCAAACACGCAAAGAAAAAACATGGTTGGCTCAATCATATTCGAAGAGCATCATATATTTTTGGGTTTATGGTTGTGACAACCATAGTCGTACTATATTATGGTTATCATATTATTATAATAAAATAACCATATTTTTACCATAATATGGTCCCTACAGTTATATTATGATTAAAAAATTACCATATTATGGTCCTAAATAAACATTTTATAATGAATTTATCATTGATCGTACGTAATCATATTATTCTCAAAATATTATTATATTATGGTCCCTCATAACTATATTTTTATTCCTGGATTATCATTATATGATCCATAATCTAAGAAAATTTCTTAAAGGAAAAGTTCTTAGAAACTATGAAAAAACTCTTTTAATTTAAGAAAATTTCCTTTAGAAATGTTTTTTCTAAAAAAATTAATATTAACGACTTTTTGAAGAAAAATTGTTAAGGAAAAAATCATAGATTTTAAGAAATTTTCTTTTTTTTTGATTGTTTAATTATTTATTGGTTTTTGCCAGCATTTTATCGTTGCATCATTATCATATTTTATTCATAGTCAGAATTTTTATTACCACAGTATGGTTACAGCCAATCATGATATAAAATTGAAGGTGCCAATCATAAAATATTTACTAAATAATGATGGTAGCGACCATGTTTATGGTTAGAAAACCAATAACTTGGTTGTGACAACCATACCCGATTGCAGCAAGCACAATATAGTTGCAGTGATCATATTGCAACCATGTTATTTCTCTGCGTGAAGATATTTCTGTGTGATCCACCAAGGAAATACACTGAAATTTAAAAGAGATCTGGAATAAAGAAGAATTTGGTTTCCCTTAAAAAATGCAAGAGGTAGGATCAAATCCTTCGAAATTATAACTCAAATAAATATGCAATATTTGATTATGATGGGCATACGATAAGAGTTGGCAGTCACTTATCTGTAGTTGTGATAAGTATCGGTTGCTAAAACTTTTAGTGGTTCTCATTTTCGGCAACCCCCCTATCAATTATTATAATTTTAAATGACATCTGATATTTATTAAAATAAAAAAAGTCTTAATAATTTGGCAACATGGCATACTTTGAATGGATGAAGTGCTATTTTGCCACGATTCAAAAAGTATCAGTAGTTTTTGCGGTTACAATAGCACACAGCCTACGCTCAACTTATAGTGGCGGTTATGACTTAAACTTTGAACCTCCCCTCCCCCATTTTATGTGAGTGTCAGTTTGTATTAACTTTTGTAATTTGGCTTGTGGTTGATAAAATAAACCAAATTGTAACTGATAAATTAAAAACAAAAAACATGTTTCACAATTTTACTACTTTTAAACTTTTAACATTTCTTCTTCTTCTTCTTCTTACATATTTATTTTGGTATATTTTTCTGGTTACAAACACCCTCCCGGAAGCTGATTGCTAATATTAGCAGCAATGACGTTTGTTATTCTTTTCCATATCATCTGTTAATTGCAATATTTCGCCCTCCCCATAGAGACGTGTTTCTGTTTTTCTTTTATTTTTTCAATTTTTTTTCTATTAAAGTGAGCAGCGTAAGTCTCATTTTATTTTGTTGGCAATAAGTCGTTGCATGCGGTGGCAACAGCATCAGCAGTAATGTTGGTTATGTGGTGATGACGGTGATAGAGATGATTACGTTTATGATGATGATGACGATGACGATGGTGGTGGTGGCAATAGTATATATTTCTGGGTAAATCTCTGTTGCAACTGTTGAATTGTGTGTCATTGTGGTTAAACAGTCGCGTTCAGTTGATTCCTCTTTTACCTGTCCCATAACTCCTCTTAACTGTTTGACTGAATGACTGGCTGGCTTACTGGGGTTACGTTTTTGATTTTTTTTAGTTTATTTGCTGGTTGCCTATTTGGTTTGACTGCAAGTGTTTTTTTTTTTTGTTTGTTTGTTTGTTTGTTTTTACATGAAGAAAGAAACAAAAAAAAGATTTTCATTTTGTATATTTTGGTTTTCGAACGGTAATTTTATATTTTATTACTGCACCTTTATTTGTACTCTACATCTTGAGGTAGGCTAAGGTATAGATAACATTTTAATTGTAATTGTTAAGAAAATATATTGAGATATAAAGATGCGAGCCTAGAGAATTCCATTAATCAATCAATCAATATGTTGAGAACATGTAACTTTTTTACATACTAGGACTAGAGTATTCAAGAAACCGGGTCTTTAAAAAGGCGGTTTTCGGTTTCTTTTAAATTTTTTTTAAAAAACCTTGGAACCGGTTTTTTTTATTTTTATTTTACATTAACACGGCATCGCAAAAATGTTTAAAATTCAAATAACGATATTCAAACAAAAATTCTTGAAAGATTTGTAAAATATCTAATAGGCTATTCAAACGGTTAATGGTTATTCGATTAATTGAAAAATTTTGTCAAATAACACATCGAATAATTTAAAATGCTCAAATTGTCAATAACGAATTATTTGAATAAATTTAAACAATTAATCGATTAATATAAATTGGTAAGTAAAAATATTTCAAAAATATGTTTTTTTTAAAGATTTTTTAAAGTTTGCAAATTAAGTCATAAGATTCGAAGTTGTTTAAAATGCAGTCTAAAAAGTAAAACAAAGAAATCTACAAATCTTTAATGAGAACTAAATAACTTTTTAAACATACAGGGTGGCGCAAAAATAACCTTCCGATGTTTTTTGGCTGTAATTTAAAAAAAAATGAAAAACTTTGATTCTTCTTGTGGATTATTTTTATTTGGTCTTTTAATTTTTTTTACATCAAGTCGAGAATATGATGTTATGTAAATGGCCGCCGCCACAGTTGATTGTCATTTCAGCCCTTTTTATGGCATTTTCCATCACTTTGGCCAAAACTTCCGGCGATAGGTCCTCACATTCTTGACGGATATTGTCTTTAAGAGCTGCAAGAGCCTGAGGCTTGTTGACATAAACCCGCGACTTCAAAAAGCCCCACAAAAAGAAGTCTGGAGCGGTCAAATCAGGCGATCTTGCTGGCCAGTGCAAATCGCCAAAACGGGAGATAAGGCGCCCGGGAAATGCATCCTTCAGCATATCGGTTGTGGCACGTGCAGTGTGTGGCGTTGCACCGTGCTGTTGGAACCACATGTTTTCCAATCCCAATTCATCAAGTTGCGGCAAAAAGAACTCGTTGATCATAGCTCTGTAGCGCTCACCATTCACAGTAACCGTTTGGCCCGCGACGTCTTCGAAGAAAAAAGGTCCGATGACTCCTCCAGCGAAAACAGCAAACCATACAGTGACTTTGAGCGGGTGTAATGGCTCTTCGTGGGTTACACGCGGATTATCAGTGCCCCAGAAGCGTAAATTTTGCTAATTTACGTACCCGCTAAGATGGAAATGGGCCTCATCACTCATGATTATTTTTGATGAAAAATCATCTTCATTATTGCTCAAATAAATAGTCACCAATATTCCGCGTTCTGGAGCAGTGTAGCGTAACATTGTTTATTAACGTGTATTTCGCATGTGTTTACTAAATGTCAAAACAGAACTGACATTAGGGGCCAATCGCAAAATTTATAGCATTTTCTGATAGGAGGATTACTTTTGCGCCACCTTGTATGTATAAGAGTTTCAGAAGCCAATTAAGCATAGTCTTTTTTAGAAGAAATTTAATTAATTAATCACAAAGTTTTTTTTTACAAAATTCACTGCAACATATTTTCCAGCTAGAATCAATTTATGTAGCATTTCTTCCAAATTCCTGAATATATAATTATATATTATTACATATATGTAAGTTCTCAAGATATAATTATATATGCTACAACTATACGAACATTATATTCTAATTAAGTCAGTCATTATGTATAGCAGTGTGTGCTGAGTGAGTTAAGGGGTCGACTACAACTGTGGCATAACGAGTTCAAGCCCTGCCAACGGCATTGTTGTTTTTAAAGAATTTTATTTTTTTTTAATAAATTATATTCCGTATAATATATTGTTGGATACAGCGGATTTTGTTTCGGAGGGGGCAAAATGTATTTTCTAAAATTTTTTTTTTAAAACCTGCCAATTTTTAAACGTAATTTTACCTTTTTGAAGCATTTAAAACAAAATTTTCAGCTTATAAATTCATAAACAATTTTTTAAAACTTATTCATTTCATTGACTGAGATCTAATGTATATGTTTAATATTAAGTAGATTTTGAAAACGGCGCGAAACACGAACACTTTTCTTGGCAAAAATTTCTAAATTATAGAAAAATTTTACTATTGAGAACTAAATTTTTATTAGAAAACTGTAAAATCTCCTCCTAATTAGTGCATACACCATCTAAAATTTTAATGTTTCTATCGCACATTCAATCTCCGATCGGACAACACCATATCGTGAATTTTTTCAACTGTTTTGGGTGTAGAGACCTCAACTAAGCGTCCAGAACGTTCGGCATTTTCCGCGTTTGTAAAGCCACAACGAAAATCAGTAAACCACTTTTTACTATTGAAATCGATGGTGCAGAGTCCTCATAGTATTTATCAAGCTTTTTCTTGGTTTGATTGACGGTTTTTTTTCTCAAAAAATAATGTTTAATGAGCACTCGAAATTCACTTTTTTCCATTTAAAAAAAATCCACGAGGTTGTATGTTTTGAACAGCAGTTAAACGCAAAGTAAATGACGGAACTTGCTCAAAATTTGACTGTAGTATATTAACAAGTGGTAATTGATGGGAGCAGTGTTGTATTTCATATAACTACGAGGGATGTTCGAAAAGTCACGCCCTCGTAATTTTTAGAAAACAATTCTTAAAAATTAGAAAGTGATAGACTTAAAAACTGAATTAAGAAATATGTAGTTTTCTAAAATTTAGTTAATGTTACTATTCGCGTAAAAAATGAACACACATTAAGTTCAAGTACTTTCTCATTTTAAGTTAGACACATTTTTTGCACTAAATGGGAGTAAATTGTGTTCTAAATAGTTGTTTAACTAAACTTAGTTTTATTACTTTAGAAAGATATGAACTATTTCTGAGTATATAAAATATTTAGTTTTTAACCAAACATAGGTGTTTTTATTCATTTTAAGAAATATTTTCTAAGTTTTAATAAAATTTTTACTAAAATTTAGTAAAACTTTTAAACTATTTTAAAGGAAATTTTAGATTAATTTTTAGTACGTTTTTTTTTGAGTGCATGTTTTGATCTTTAGAATAAAAAAAATGTTTGGATTAAAATTTAATTTTTTGTGTTATTTTTTTACAATTTAAATTTATATCGGGCTTAAAAAACATCCTTTATATTGTTTCATCTAATCTGTTACAATTCGATTCGAAATTTTTCGGATGAATTTCGATCTTACTTAATCTCCAAATATATTGCTGGATCTAATTTGATCTGCTATTTTTCGGATTAAATAAGATCAGCTAAATATTATAACAGATAGTAAATATATTGAGCCAGATGAATTGTTTACTCGGGACCTCACATAACTAAGCCATATCACGCAAAGAAAAAACTTGGTTGGGAGAATCATATTCGAAGAGCATCATATCATGTTTTTGTGTTTATGATTGTGCCAACCATAGTCGTACTATATTATGGTTATCATATTATGATAATAAAATATCCATAATTTTAACATAATACTGACCCTACAGTTATATTATGATCCAAAAATTTCCATATTATGATTCTAAATAAACATATTATGATGTTGAATTTATCATAATATGATTGCATGTAATCATAGTATGCTCAAAATGTTATTACATTATGGTCCCCATAACTATATTATGATTTCTGGATTATCATAATACGATCCATAAAAAATCTTTATATAGAATCTTTTTGACAATGAATTGATTATTGTAAATAATATTACATGTATGAGGAATTTTCGAAAGAAACCCTCAAAAAAAATCTTCTAAGGTTTAAAAAAAAAAAAAAATAAACTGGATCTTAATAGGTCAATTGATAAAATGTTTTAATGACATGTGGAAGGTATTTTCAACCCAACTGATATTTGTCCAGTTTAAGAAAACAGTATGTGATTGTTTTTTTAAGACATTTTAGTTTTTATGAAAACAAGACAATACTCGTTTTGTGACTGTAAATGTCAAAGTCATGTTTTATTTGATGTATAATTATTCTTTGATTGTTGCCAGCATTTTATGGTTGCATAATTATCATATTTTTTTCATAGTCAGAATATTTGTTACCACATTATGGTTACAGCCAATCATGTTATAAAATATAAGCTGGCAATCATAAAATAGTGAAATATTTACTATAATAATAATGGTAGCGACCATGTTGATGGTTAGACAACCAATAATATGGTTGTGGCAACCATACCCGATTGCAGCAAGCACAATATAGTAGCAGTGATCATGTTGCAACTATGTTTTTTCTCTGCGTGATTCTGTTCTGGTGGTACTTGATATAGGGCTTCGTAGAGTATTTGGGGATTGTCTATTGCCAACAATAAAAACAATTGTAACATTTAACTGGAGTTGTTGCTGATAATATTTGGTTGTTGCTTCTTTGGTGTGAGGCTGATGTTAAAAGTGTGCTTCTGTATGTTGTCTCTGAAAATTTGTTTGTTTGCATCAAACTGCTCTTGTAGTCGGTCCATCAGTTTTGGGAGTGAGTGAGTGAGTTAGGGAGTATACGATGTGTAATGTTTATTTGGTTTGTTTGTTTGTTGACTCCTTTCTTTCATTCATTCATTCATTCATCCACGTATTCAGGCATTGAAGTCTCATCAGTAAGACCAGTAAGTGATAATCATTAAAAACACTTTTGCTTGCTGTACTGTTGATCCTCCTCGAATTGATAACACGTTTCCGCTCATTATTATATATTTATATCATTGTATTGAACCTTATTATTTACCAAACGAACTTTTACATTTTGTACTATGACGCTGGATGCATGAAAGGTGGATTGGATGAAATGATTGGATAGAATGGTTTGTTATTTGTTTGTTTGTTTGGTTGGTTTCTTTATCGAGTTTAAATTTTAATGAAAGAAACAACACATCATTATCTACTTTACAAAAAGAGGAAAAAATTAAACTTTTTTTTTTATTTTAAAGTGGCGTCAAATCTCTTGACACTTGTGCTTTTTTTTTGACTTCTTTGTTTGAAAAAAAAAAAACAAGCACAAATAATTGCAATTTTATTACATTAACCTGTTTTTTTATAATTTTTTTTTTGGGGTTCTCCACTTTTTTGTCTTGCAAACTTTTGTTGCAAATTTTATAAATTTAACATGACTTTGTATTCTTGTTGCACTGTTGATTTTGTTGTTGTTGTTGTTGTTGTTCGTTTCATTTAAAACAATTTCCATGTAAAATTGCTATTTCATTAGGGTCATGGTCTTATTATAATGTTGCCCTGTGCTGCTGCTGCTGCTGCCCGTGTGCACTCCATAATGACATATGAGTTCTTTTACAAATTTTACATTCAAACCATTATCTTCTTTTGTATATAATTTTTACAATCTTTTTTTGTTGTCACTAGTTTAATTTTATTTCTTTTTTGTTAACTTTTTCGTTGTCAAAAAACTGCAGCAAAAACATTTTTTGCATCTCATCTGACATTGTAAAGTGTTATTAAGAAACGAATTAAATATAAACTTTAACTTGACTTCTTTAAGAGTTTTATTAAGTTTAAGGACAGTTTTTATGTGTTTTAATACTAATTTGTTAAATTAAGAAATTTTGAAAAATCATGCTCTTAATGTGAAGTTTAAAAAACAAAATGATGTAAAAAAATATAAAAATGATTTGCAGCAAGCAGCACACAGGGTCTAAAATTGATTTTGTTTTTACCGAAAAGTCTTGATCGGTATCGAAGTTTTTTGTGATCTGTGATTTATAAAAGTTTAAATTTTAAATATGGCGGCAAAATAATTAACTCCTTCATTAGAAAAACCAAATTAAACGAAAAAAATAATTCTTTTAGGAAATTTAATGAAAAAAATAATTCCTTTAGGGAATTAAGCAAAAAACTTAATTCGTTCAGGAACTTTAACGAAAAACTGAATTCCTTTTAGGGAATTAAGCAGCAATTCAAAGAATCCAAGAAGAATTCACTTAAATCACTTTTCCATTATTATTGAGCCCGAGTTGTTGCCGTATTGGCGATCTATCTGAAACTGAGTGCACATACCTGGACGTTCATTTATATATGTGTGGAAAGTACTGGCAATATTTAGATGTTTTTATCCAGGCTGGATAGAGTTGTGTGGAAATATCCAGAGCATAATGTCTCTAGGAAGGTTCTGTTATTTGCTATTGTCGAGCCTCCTACTAAAGAGTTGCCAGACTGAATTGATTTACACTTGCTGCGGTTTCCGCTGGTAAATGGAAATATATGAATCGAATTTCCGTAACAATATGTTGGCAATAAAACTAGTTTAGAGATCAAACTCGGGCCTAGGATACCCTACACTAAGTAAAGGGTATTTTTTTTAAGCTCGATGGAACTTTAAATTGTAAAAATTAAGCCCAAAAAATTCAATTTTAATCCAAAAAATATTTTTATTCGAAAGATAAATGCATGAAATTAACATATGAAAATTAATTCATATGGCATATGGCCATCGCGGCAGTTTTTGACGAAGCTCATTCTGGACGTTCAATTTTGGGCCAATTTTTCGAGCATTACTGGTCGTATGCCAAGAATAACATTAACAATATTGGCCTCCAAGGCGTCAATTGTTGCTGGTTTATCAGCATAAACCAGTGACTTCAGGTGGTGATACAGGAAATAATCGAGAGGTATCAAATTGATCGACCTTGAAGGCCAGTTGACAGGTCCATTTCTCGAAGTCAACTTATCGCCAAATTTTTATTTTAATAAGTTGATGGTGCGGTAACGATCTTCTCTGACTGTAACGCTAGCTTCTGCTTTATTTTAAAAGATATAAGCTTCAAAAGTGTGTAATGGCAACTGAAATTACGAGAAATTTTGCTAATTTGAGCCCAGCGGTATTTTTTGCTAATAAATTTTAGTAAGCTTTTTGTAAAGCGGAACTTAAAACCGGTTTGCTAAAATCAGCAAAAAAAATTTAATAAATATTGTAAATATTAGTACATAATTTTAAATTTATTTTTTTATCGAGCATCAAATTTTTTTTATTTTATTTATTTTTTCCAAAAATATTTTATACAAAATTTAAAACAAAATCAAAGGCTTAAAAATTGTTAAAACAATATTTTTTTACTTTTAAGGTCAAATTTTAATTGTTTTTAGGGCTAATTTTTAGAACAAAAAAATTTTTTTAGTGCTATGGATGTCCTTCTTTTAGTCATGAGTCAGTATATTCACTTCCGATCGCTTTTTCAAAATCCACTTCTATAAAATTAGTAATTTTTTTTGCTAATTTTAGCAAAACGGTTTTCAAATATTTGTAAAATGATTTCTGAAATTAGCAACAAAAATTTGTAAATATTCTGTAAAAACTTTGTAATTTGTAAAATGTAAATCGCAAATAGATTTGCTAAATAATAATTTTTTTACTAAAAATCGGTACAAAAATAGTAAAGTGGGATTGAAAACCGTTTACAAATGTTTCTACTAACTTTTTTTTCTGAGTTTGCCACCAGCGTGTAAACAGCAACACAGGGTGCATTTGTCTGGATGTAATGGAGTCTGTAGGGTCTGTTGTGGATTGGTTTCATGCCATATGCGGCAATTTTAATTATTATCATATCCGTCTATAAGTAGCGCGAATTGATGGCTGATTTTCAAAGAAAATCTGGATAATTTGGTAGCATTGTTTAAGAACCAATCTATTTATGATGATTTGCCAGGCGCTTCTGGGTCACCTAATGGCTCGTTTTGGCAATTTCTAGTGGCCAGCAAAATCGCCCTATTTAAGCCCTTCATAATTTTTCTTTGTGCTTTTTTGAATTCACGGGTTTATCTGGACAAGCCACATACTCTAGAAGCTCTCAACGATCGAAGTTCACTTCAAAATGATAAAACATACGGTAAAAATATCTCAAATGATCATCAATAATGGCGGTGCCCACTTGACCTCTTCAAAAATTAATGCAGAAACAAACTTAAAGGTCCAAATAAATATTTAAAAAAAAATTAGTTATGTCGTTTCATTTTAAAGATAAAATAGCCTGTTATAGAGCGACAAGTATTTTGATAAAAATAATTTACATGGACACACGGACGGACTGACATCATTAAATCAAATTAGGAAGTGAGTCTGAATCGATTGATGCACTATTAGTTGGATCAAAGTCTGATATTTTAGATAGTTGCAAACATCAGCACAAACTCATTACATCATTATAACGTAGTAAGTGTAGAAGTAATGTTGGCTAATAAGAAAGGCACAATTTCAAAGGCAACCTTAAAGAAAAGCTTTTACAAACTCGTTAAGAAACCAAAATTCTGGAGCTGTCCCTTTAAGATGGCATTGACCTAAAAGAGGGTGAGCCCAGGGAAAATTCTACCATGTTAAAGTGGTAGATATATGTTACACGCACACACACTTAACAGATTTATGCTGACAATCGTATTTGTTAATTGTTCGGTTGCAATTACAGAGTTGTTCTGCTGTGTCAATAGAGAATCAGACACATCAGCTATTTTGTTGTGCCGCCAAAAAATTATAATAAATCTAGTTGTCACAACGAATTTGCTTTCTGGTTGTAAATATTCTGCTGATCTAGTAAATTTGTATATATATTTTTTATTTTTTCTTCAAATCAACCACAAAATAATCCCATAAAAACTTGATACCCTCTCTCTCCATTATAGTATTATAAAATAAAAATAATAATACAAAAACAACAAAGAGAATTACATTCACAATCCAACAACATTTTGTTTATACCAAAAATAAATAAAAACTGTCATCAATTGTGAAAATATTAAAAGAATACCGCAACAATAACAACATCAGCACCAGAAAGGCAGGCAGGCAGTCAGGCAATACCAACCATTGCAACCAACAATGCAGAGAACGCAGGCAATATTTAATTGTTGCTGGCGGCGGCTTAACAAAAATTGACTCGTAGGCAAAGCTTCTAATAAATCCAAACCTTTATTGGATTTTCAATTCTGATTGCATATGGAATCACGGAATTCACAAACTACAATTTTATGAATGGACATAATTTCTTAGTAAATTTAATAAAGTTTATTTTAAAAGACTTTATTCGTTTTTCATCATTCGATATGGCAGCTCTTAATTCAATTGTTGGCAATTCAATTGATTTGTACTCAATCGATTTTGTTTCGTTCAATTAAGTAAGTTGGGAATATGCATTAAATTTCAAATTTAGAAAATAAATAACTATGTTATTAGTTTTAATTGCAGCAAAAATTAAAAATTATAAAAAATCACCAAAATAAAGTTTTTTTACAAAAAAAAAAAAAATAGAAAAAAAATTAAAAAAAAAAATTGAATTATTAAAAAAAGTCGTCAAAATTGGAAAAAACGATTCCCCAAAACAAACAAAATAAAAAATCGCTTAAATTGAAAAAAATATCACCAAAATTAAAAAAAATTTTCAAAATTGGGAAAATTACAAAAATTGTAAAACTCTCAAAATTGGAAAAAAAACCACTTAAATTTAAATAACCCTAAATAAAGAAAGTGCTACAACTAGAAAAACGCTCAATTTAAAAAATTGCCAAAATTTAAAATAATCGACAGAATTTAAAAATAAAATCCGAGTTTATAAAGCCATCCTTAAACCAGTATGGACTTATGGAATTCATTTATGGGGAAGAGCCAGCATTTCGAATGTTGAAATCCTCCAGAGATTCTAATCAAAAACGCTGCGAATGATCATAGATGCTCCTTACTACGTTACCAATTTCACAATCCACAATGACCTAAATATTCCAACCGTTAAAGAAGAAATCCGTCATTATTCTCAGAGATATATCAATAGATTAAGTCAACACCCAAATATTTTAGCAATATGCTTACTTGATGATACTAATTAAAGAAGAAGACTTAAAGGGTTGCATGTTCTTGTTTTGCCATATAGAAGTTAAATACTCTTAAATTATTAATTTAAAAACTTTAACTAAGTTCTTTATTTAGTGTTTTTTAAACACTTATGTTATTTTTTCTTCATAATTAACTGTGATTTAATTTTACTTAATATCTGTATTTATAAGATAGATTGTAAATAAATAAATGAAAAAAAACTTTAAAACAGTTTCAGACTTAATCGCTTATATAGAATTTTAATCGTCCATATCTCGAAAACTAGGTTATCTCATTGCAGAGAGAGAGAAAGATGGATATATTTGGCGATAATCAAATTTTTATACGAGGGCGAATCAATAAGTCCGTGACTTTTTGAATTAAAAAATTATTTTTCAACATAATCTCCTTTTAGCTCATACACTTACTCTTAAATTTTTTTATCCCTTCCAAAAAATAGGATTTTTCGAGGTCCATAAAAAAATTACATCGTTGGAGCTAAATGTCTTTCCACCGAGCCATTTCTTTGGGTTTGGAAAAAGGAAATAGTCACTGGGGGCTAAGTCCGGAGAACATGGCGAATGAGGTACCAATTCGTAGCTCAATTTATGAAATTTTGTGCATCCGTGCAAACGCGGCACACATCTTGCAGCTTTCTTAAATCCAACTCATCATTTAAAATCGAGACCACACTGGCATATGAAATGCCTATGGCATCAAAAATCTCACGCACTTTAACTCTTCGATCGGCCAACACCATATCCATTTTAAAACAATCCACAAGGTTGTATGTTTTGATCAGCTGTTAAACGCAAAGTAAATGACGGAACTTGCTCAAAATTTGACAGTAGGCTATTAACAGGTGGTACTTGATGGGAGCAGTGTTACATTTCATATAACTACGAGGGAAGTTCAAAATGTCACGGACTTATTGATCCGGCCTCGTATTTATCATTACAATTTTTATTTTTATTTTGGCGATTTTTTATTTAAGCGATTTTTTTTTCATCAATTTTGTCTATATTTTCAATATTGTCAATTTTTTAAATTTTTCAAAATTTTTGATTTTTGTTTTAATTTATAAGAATTATTTTTGGCAAATTTTTAGCTTTTTTTTTTGATATTTTCTTTTTTTTTATTTAAATGATCTTTTATAATTTAAGCAATTTTCTTAATTTAAAATTTTTTTTAAAGAAGTTTATGTATTGTTGATCTGTTGTTTGGGAAATAAATGATGTTTAGATTTTTATTTTAAAATTTTTGCTGATTTTTTCTAATTTTGGTGATTTTTTTGAAACTGGCTATTTGTCTCTCTTTTGTGAATTCAATAATTGCTTTTTGTTGTTTTTTTTTCTTTCATTAAATTTCCTGCAATAAAATTACATAATGGTTCTTTTTTTTTAATTGAAAAATTAAAAATAATTCCAAATTGAAAATCGAAAGACTAAGAAAATCAAATTAATTCCTAATAATTGAATTCCAACTGATATATAAATAAAACAAGTAAAAAAGGGCTAAATTCGGCCTCCTTTGAATACCCTCCACCATAGGGGCTGAAGATGATATACGTATATACTAAATTTTGCATGAACTGTAATATGAATATGTTTTGTCAATTTATGTAACGAACTTTTGTTATTTTTTAGTTTTAGTAATGTTATTTTCTAAGTTTTAGCAATGTTATTTACAGAGGTCTGCTCTGTTAGCGACTTTAACGTTGTTGATTTTTACGTTAACTTAGTTATTAGAGTAACACACATATAGCTCTAAGAATGTTATTATTCTCATAGTATGTAAGACAATAAATGTAATCGAACAATAAGAAGACATTAACATTTTAAGAAGACAATAACATTTTTACTTTCTTAACAGAAAAAAAAAATTGATACAGAAAAATTTTACAAATTTGTATGAAAAATTTAGAGGTACCTTCACATTTTCACTCATAACTTTTGAACCGCTGAACCGATTTTGCTCATTTTAAATACCAAACTGCTCGGGAGGATGTTAAATAATCTGGGTAAAAATATATATGGTGGAGGGTATAAAAAAAGTGGACTAAATACCTTATACGTGAATTCATTCGCTTAAAAAGTAAATGAAATTCGATATTTAGGGAATTCATTCAAAATAGAATTTAAATCGACTGAAACCGAAGAATTTTTTAAAATAAAAATTATTTGCCAAAAAATATAATGGCATTTTTTTGCAAACGCTATAGGTTTTCTAAGAGAGTAAATCAAAAGGAGAACCCAATTTGGTTTTAAGGAGAAATGTGTTGCTACTCGTTAACATACTCTTTCCTAATGTATGTTATATGTAAATTAACGAGTAGAATGACACTTTTAGTTGGCAACACTTCCCACCAAAAAGACTTTGGTTTATCTTGGGGATTAATGACTTTGGATGTGTGTGGGGACTAAAAGTTGACTATAACCAATGGATTCTTACAAAATTATTTAAAGTATTTTTTTTTTTTTTTTTGCCGAAATTAGTCACAAAAGTCGGCTGCAGCTCTAATATTAGAAAAATGGTTGGCGGCGTCTTAACCGATCGGCTTTGTGCTCTGCCAATATGTAAAAGTTAAAACATTCGAAATTCGTATAATCTCTCTCTTTAAACATTCTCCTTTAATTTATAAATACAAGTGACAAGTGTATGTGATATCGGTATTAAAAAAGACAAAAACAGCAACACTAAAAAACAGCCAGCGCCAATGTAAAAAAAATATATACTGGACACCAAAACTTTTTTTCTCGATATATATTTTTTTGTTTGATGTTTTTGTAGCTGTTGTTATTTTTAAATTGGCGGTAGCATTAACAGTGGCAATGAACAAGTCTCATCGCTCTTGTTTTATATGTAATTTTTTTTTTTTCATTTAGTTTTAAGTTGACAAGATAAGCGCTGAAAAGACCAAACAGCAACAACAACAGCAGCTACAAAAAATAAAGACACATCAAATATATTTTGTTCGTACTTATATTTGTATCAATTTTTTATTATTGCTTAAACTACTGTTACTGTTACTTTTTGTTTTTTTTTGTGTACTTAGTACAGGGGCTGGTCAAATAAATCTGCAAACTTGTGATAGGGTAAACGTCCCTAAGTTCGGCATGTACCAATAGTCGGCATTTTTTGAATTAAATTGTAAATTAATAAGAATAAAGGAAGTCATGTATTTAGATAAAATCTATTTTTAATAGACAATATACTCATTTATCTATATTTAATGATTCAATTTGACTGTGATTAGTATTTTAATCTATTTTTGTCCTCATTCAGTGACAGTCTTTCAACACGTGCAGTAGTGTTTTAGTTCTAAACCTAACTTAAACAAGTAAGTAATCATACTAATTTAAGTAATTTTTTCACCAAAGAGATTTCTAAGGATAGAAATTAGTTAAAATATTGCTTTTAATGTGCAGGATTTAATAAAAAAATATTGTTTTGTTCATTTTAACGCCTGCCGATATTAGGAACAAAAATGTCTATGATTTCCAATGTTCGGCATTATTTCCAAAAGGATATCGGAATGTGTATTCCATTCAAAGAGGAAATGAAAAAGAAAGTTACAGTGCTGTTGGTGTTTTTTGCAAATGGCAAGACATAATGGTTGTCTTTTCATATGTTCGACCTCTTGAAGAAGTAAAAACAGCCTGCCGGAAAATCAGTTTCTGGGAAAGTCAGAAAAAGGATGGATGGTGAGCGAAACTTTTTTCGAGTATGTCGCAAATGGAGTCCATAATTTGCTTAATGAACACAATGTCCAACGACCCATTCTGTTATTTGTGGATGGCCATATATCCCACATGAAATTGTAGTTAAGCCAGTTTTGCGAAGGCAAATGCATTATTTTATATGCCCTACCTCCAAACACCACTCACATAATGCAACTTTTGCAACAGATAATCACTGTAAACTGTTGGAACCTGTTCACTGCCTACCTCCAACTGAATCAAAAAATTATTAGAACTATAATTCGTTTACACCTTTCAATTGCTCAAGTCCACTCCCAGCTACTATCCCAGAGAATAACCCATAGGTATGTAAAAATTTTAAATTTGTATCATTTTTATATTATTAAAAATGATTTATGAAAATTGATCTCTAGTACCTGTATAAAAATATTAAACATGCCAAAATTTAAGTTAATCTTATTTTAAATTAAAAATTACTTGAATTCCTATACCTAAGATGTTATTCTTTATTAAAAAAATGTCATGCCGACAATAGGGTCTTAATATGCCGTGTTTAGGAAAACGTGTGCCGACCATTGGCAAAAACGATGCATTTTAGAAAATACATAAATTAATCAAGAATAACAAAAAATCATTTGAAAACAGTTAAGTGAATCTAAAACAGTGCCAATTCCTGAGTTGTAATAACCAGTTGTCACCCCCATACCATGTTCACATTCGCAAGGGTACCAGTTTAAAAAAGAAAAAAAAAATTAAACTGCCGACTAATGGTACACTCACCCTATAAACTAAAATTTTTTATCCATGGAAGCCTAATAACTGGTTAAAAAATATCCCCACAAAAAAAAAAAAAAAAAAAAACAACAATATCCTATAAATTCTTTCATTTAAAAATTTTGTTGAATAACAGCGTAATATAGAATTTTTTTTTTATTTATTCAATGAAAAAAAAAAATATTAATGAAGGTGTGGAAGTCTTTACCCAAACTTAACTTCAAATAATTTTGAGTTTGTTATTTAAAATATTTTCATTATAATTGTGGACAATATTAAAATAATTTATAAATAAATAAATAAATGAACAATTGATAAGTTTTTAATTGAATCAATTACAAATTTAATTGATTATCAATGGAAATGTTATAACGTATGAGTAATATTAATACAATATTAAATATTCATCATACGCCTCCGTTAATGGCAAATGCAACATTTAATTGAACGCCACCATGACCAGTAAAATTTCCAAACTGCTTTAATATATAAAAAAAAATTAACTAAAACTGAAAATATTTACACCTAAAAACGAAGGAATCTGCCACAAAAATGTATTAATAAAATTTAGATAAAAAAAACATGCATGCATGTTTTCTAATCTAATACATGTTTTTTAATCAATACCAGCAAAAAAATTTGTTAATTAAAGTGAAAAATCCTAAAAATATTAATTTTAATATATGCAGGTTGAAAAACTAACTTTAATTGTGTTTATCATAGTAAATTCAAAAAGAAAACGAATTTGAAACAAAAATGTTAATAAGGGCGGAGAAACTTATCTAATAAATACCCAGAGTAAAATGTTAACCACAGTTATATTCTATATAAATTTTACATTCATAACTATGGTTAGGCAGAGAACAAAAAACATGGTTGCAGCATATTATGATTGCTGCATTCAGGTATGGTTGTCACAAACAAGTTAAAGGCTTAAAAATATGATCGCTACCATCATTATTATAATAAATATTTTATTATTTCATGACTGCCACTTTCTATTTTATAACATGATTGGCTGTGACCATATTGTGGTAACAAAAATTCTGACTATGAAAAAAATATTATAATTATGGAACTATAAAATGCTGCCAACAATCGATAAATAATTATAAATCATAATACTGTCTTGTTTGCATAACAAAAATTGTATCAGTTCAGTCATCCTTGTAAAAATGATAATATATGATCATTTTCACCTGGGGGGGGGGGGTTATTTTCGAAAATTCCTTATACATAGAACATTATAATTTACACTTCTCAATTCGTTGTCCAAAAATTCATAGTCAAAAAGATTCTATATAAAGATTTTAAATTTTTAATTATTTTCAATAAAAACACTATTATTTTTTTTTTAATATGTTTATTAATTCATTTCTTGTAAAAGCAACGACTTTCTTGTGGAAAAAGTACTCAGAATAGTAATAAAATAATTTTTAATAAGAAAAAGTTTGTAGAAGGCAAAAGTTGTTTAGACAAAAAGGTTTCTTATTTAAAATACTAGATTTTAAGAAATTTTTCTGATAGAAACATTTTTAGATTCTAAGGACTTTTCCTTAAAGTAAAATTTACAGATTCTGCAAACTGTTTTTTAGATAAAAATTCATAAATTAATGGAATTTTATGAATTGTTGATCTGTTATTTTGTAAGTGAATAGTATAGTAGGATTTTAAGATCATATCATATTCTTTTTAATTATTTTTATTGTAAAGAAACATAAAAATGTTTATTAGTAAGTTATAGAGAATAAAAATTGAGAAATTCCACTGAGCCAGCAGGATAGAATACTTAGTATTTTCGGTTGGCGCTACCCAACCTTGTCAATATCCATGCTCTTCTTCTCCCTTTTGCGGTCATTGCTTGTTGAGGATTGTCTATTTTATATTGAGTGTTAGGAAACAAATTAACAAACTTGTAAATAACAACACAATTAGACTAACATCAACGAAATTTAACAATTTATATTTATCCTCTATATTTTACAGTTTTTTGTTATGAACTTTAATTCTTAAAGTATCAAATAACACAGCTTATATGAAGCATTTAATATCAAATGTTTGTCTTAATAAAAAAAAAAAAAAAAAAAGAATATGATATGATCTTAAAATCCTACTATACTATTCACTTAATTCATAAATTCTTAAAAGAAAACTTAATTTCGAAGGCCTTTTATGGAATAAAAACGTTTTAGATTCTGACGATTTTTTATGATGAAGGACTTTTTCTAGTAGAAATATTCTTAGATTTAAAAACTTTTTCTAAAAGAAAAATTCTGAGACTTTCTATAAAAAATTTTAAAAATGTCCCTAGAATCTAAAAAGTTTTCTATTAGAAAAAGTCCATACATAGAATATATGTTTTTTTATTAAACAAGTGCTTAGAATTTAACTCTTTTTTTCTTAAATATTTTGCTTTAAAAAAGTGAATAGAATTGAAGAAATTTTCTTAAAAAAGCCCTTAATATAAAATTGTTCCTTTAGGAAAAACATTTCTTAAAGAAATATTTTTAAATTTAAAAAACTTTTTTATAGTTTCGAATTACAATATAACTGTTGGGACAATATAATGGTAAAATTATGGTTATTTTATTATCATAATATGATAACTATTATTATATATAGTACGACTCTGATTGACACTATCATAATCCCAAAAATAAATGAAGCTCTTCGCATATGATTGGCCCAACCATGTTTTTACTCTGCGTGTAAGTTTTTGTTATTCTGAGAAAAGTTAGCAGATGAGAGTTTGTATTTAAGATTGAATTTTCTGTGTTTTCCATCTAAAAATCTAAATATATATGAGCATACATGATGATACATGGGCCTGTATATGATCATACATGGGCATACATGGTCATATACGTCCATACATTGTTCAATATATGACCATACATGATCTCATATATGATCATATATCTTCGGATCCGAAATTTGAGGGTATATGGACGTATATGATCATATACGAGCATACATGAATAATATATGAGCATGTATAATAATATATGCACATATATCACCATATATCCTCAAATTTCGGATCCGAAGATATATGATTATATATGAGATCATGTATGGACGTATATGACCATGTATGCCCATGTATGATCATATACAAGCCCACGTATGATCATGTATGCTCATATATATTTCAATTTTTAGATGGGTTCTCACTTTAATTGAAATAATATCCTTTATCTAATCGAAAAATTCTGGCATGCTTTTAAAAACTTTAAAGAAACCTTTAGACCATGAGGTGACGAGGCACATTTTTATTTTAATGGATACGTAAGCAATAAAAAAATGTTTACTCAGGGGCATTAAGAATCCACGAAACATTCACGAAGAGACATTGCATTCAATCAAAGTCACTGCATCGTGCGCCGCTTACGCCGGAGGTGTCATCGGGCCTAATTTTCTTTTGAGCAAGTTGTGGGTAACACGGTTACTATGACCGTGAGCAATGAGCTTTTATTGGATATGTGGTATAAACAAGAGAGCGTAACTGCATACACAGTTTGCGTGACAATGGAAACTTTCAAAAATATGTTTCTTTGGCGATTTGCAGTGGCCAGCAAGATGGCCCAATTTAACCGCTCCAGACATTTTTCTATGTGGTATTTTGAAGGCACAGACTCGAAAAGCTCTTAAAATGAATATCTCCATATGGGTCACTATATTTACTTAAATGAACTTTAATAAAACTACAGGCCACAAATATAAAGTTAATTTCAGGAAATTTCTGTGTGACTAAGGACGAATCCTAATAAATTTGCTTCAAACCTACCTCCCATGGTCCTTCCGGAATTGAAGTTTAATATTATTTAGATACAAAAAATCGTACATATCTGCTCCGGTTATGCAACCATATGAACCCATCTTATTTTGGTATTTGAAAATATTTAGAAAGACATAACTTTCTATTGGCCCAATCCATAGAAAGGTGCTGTCTGAACTAGGACTTAATAGCATTTCATCACACAAAACCGTTTATATCTGGTTGGAATTTTATATCTGGTTGTGAATGTTCTACGCGACAATAAATCTAGTCCTCTTATAAATGACCACCTAGGTCATTTTATGACAATAAACTAAGAATCAGGCCACTTTTTAAATAGAATCCAAATTAATAGTTTTAACCCATATTTGTATTTTGGTTAACCCTCCACCATATATGGTGAGGGAATATATCAGTTTGTCATTTCGTTTGTAACATGTCGAAATATAGGTATAAGACCCCATAAAGTATATATATATTCGTGATCCTTATGCAATTTTAAGTCGATTTAGCGATGTCCGTCTCTCTATTGAAATGGCGGTCACGACGCGAAGACACAAGCGATGTTGCCTATTTTTACCCAGATTATTGTACATCCTACCGAGCAGTTTGGTATTGAAAATGAGCAAAATCGGTAAAGTTATGAGTGAAAATGTGAAGATACCTCTGAATTTTCCATTCAAATTGGTGTATTTTCAAAGTAGCGACTGGTATATAATACAGGTTGGTTGAAAAGTTCCTGCGCTCGAAATGAAAGAATACTGTTTTTGGTACGAAATATATTTGTTTATTCAATATAATCTCCTAGAAGCTCAATACACTTGTTCCAATGATCTTCCAATAATTTTATCCCATCCTTATAATGGTTTTCCGGAAGCTCTGCAAAATAACCGTGTACGGCTGCTATGGCTTCTTCATTCGACGAAAAATGCTTTCCACGAAGGAATTGTTTGAGATTTCTGAAGAGATAGTAGTCACTGGGAGCCAAATCTGGTGAATACGGTGGATGTTCAAGCAATTCGTACTTTAATTCTTTGAATTTAGCCATTGTCAAAACACTTTTGTGAGCAGGTGCATTGTCTTGATGAAAAATGATTTTTTTCTTCTTTAAACCAGGTCTTTTCTCACGAATTTTTTTATCCAGCTGATGCAAAAGGCTGCAATAATATTCAGAGTTGATTGTTTTACCTTTCTGAAGATAATCAATCAACAAAATTCCTTTTTCATCCCAAAAAACTGATGCCATAACCTTCTTTGCTGATCGTTGTGACTTCACCTGCTTTGGAGCTGAACAACCAGCTTCAGTCCACTGTAAACGTTCTTGCTTCAATTTAGGATCATGGTGATAGATCCAAGTCTCATCTATAGTTATAAAATGACGCAAGAAGTCGATTTATTCGGCTTAAAACGCTTCAAATTACGCTGAGAAATTTGTTTTCGATCCAGTTTTTGTTGAATTATTAATGTGTGCGGCACTAACTTTCCAAACAGTTTTTTTCATACGTAATTCTTCATGTAAAATATGGAGTACTCGTTCGTCTGAGATGCCTATGGCATTAGCAATTTCACGCTTAGTCAAACTTGGATCTTCACTAACCATATTATGTACCTGCTCAATGATTTCTGCTGTGGTTGCAGTTTTTGCTCGTCCTTCGCGTGGATCGTCTTTAAGGCTGGAACGACCACGTTTAAATTCACCAGCCTAAAATTCAACGGTGCGTTTTGAAGGTGAGGACTCCTTATACACTTCTAACAATTGTTCATAAATTTCCTTTGTTTTTAAACCCTTCAAAATAAAGAATCTAATGACTGCACGATGTTAAATTTTTTCCATATTAAAAAAAAAATCAATGACACGTCAACTTCAAATGGCTTGTAAACAAAGAAAGAATTGACAGAATGACTTGCAACTTTGCATGTATTCTCAGGACAGTTATACCAACTTGAGAAAAAAAAAGTTTGGCGCTAGCAGTGCCATCTCTTGGTGAGCGCAGGAACTTTTCAACCAACCTGTATATTTTTTCCCCAGTCGCTTAGAAACTAATAATATTTTGTATTCACCTCAAATATTTTTTACCTCAAAAATTTTTTTCACCACTAAATTTTTTTCACCTTAAAAAATTTTTTTTACCTTAAAAAATTTTTTTACCTCAAAACTTTTTTTCCACCAAAAAATTCGTTTTCGCATCCAAAAAAGTTTTTCACCTCAAAACATTTTTTTCACCTCCATGATTTTACTTCAAAAGTTTTTTACATTATTTGTATCAAAAACAGTAGAGAACATTTTTTTAGGATATTGGTGGAGGGTATTCAAAGATTCGGCACAGCCGAATTTAAGCCTTTTTTGCTTGTTTTTAAATAAATTTGTAATAGTTTTTAACTACATTTGGTCTTATGTTATTTTTTTTTAATATTCCAGCGAGCTGATTAATTTAAAATCAGATTCGGAATCAGCACATAGCAATCTAAAGTGTTGACAGCAAACAAAAAGGAATTTTCTGTAACTCTGTGTAATTTTTTAATATGATAACTGAAATCTCGAAGGCATATGATTTTGTTGCCGTCCCGATGAATATGATCAACACCTGTACGTATTGTTAACTAATTGTTTACATTGTCCATTTTTGTTTGCTGTTTTTTTTTAGATAGCCTTTTTATTAATTTATGGGGTATAGGTTGGTAGTGATCTAAAAAATTATAGATACCATCCATCCATACATATTTGTTATAGGGGAATGGTATGTATCTTGAAACGTTTCAAATAAATAAGTCCGTATCTCTTTCGTTAATGCAAGAACAAATGATTTCTTTAATATAAAATACGTTTATTTTTCGAGATATATGGGTAAGTGTATTAAAAAAAATCAAGGTTGGCACCTGAAATAAATAACAGTAGTGGTACAAATTTTTTCCTTGTTTCGGTATTGCTATCGGTAACGATATTTTATTCATATTGTTACATAGAGCTGTTATTACGATTTCAGAATAAATTATATGCTAATGGTAAAAAACATAATATTTTCAACTCCAATTTAAAATTGATAACCGTGCGTCAACTTAAAAATATAAAAAAATTATTAACAAATATCGATAAAGTTAAATTAATTAATAATTTTAGATATTTTATATTAAAAACGTTATATATATATATATATATATATATATATATATTTTTTTTTTGTTAAAAATGAAAAAAAAAAATAGATTTGTTAAAAACCAATTCCAAGGAAAAGGTTTTGGTAATCTGTTAAAAAGGGTTTTGAAACTGATAATGGTTTGAAAAAGGTATCGGTTGCCAATTTAAAAAAAATAAATAGATAAATTCCCGTGTAAAAAATATTATATTTGATCAGATCTGCTTAGATCTTTTGAAAAATGATTAAATCTATTCAGAACTGGTGTAAGATCTGTTCATATATAATAATATATGACATATGTGATCAGATCTAGTGCAAAATCTGCTTATTGATAAAGGGACCTGGGAAATTTGTTAATTTTTGTCATCAGATATAAGCAGATCTGATCACACAGGATCATATATTATGCCCAATCCGATGATATCTGACACCAAATCTTAGCTCTTTGAGCCGTTTTCAAATGTATTAAAATAAAAATGTTTATAAGAGTAAAGATGTTTTTTTAATTTCTACTTTCTTATAAAATCTGATATTATATATCCAGAATAAATTGTATCTGCCCAGATAAGATCAGATCGAATTTGAACTCAAATTCGTCTCCAAATTTGAGATCTGGTCAGATCTGATCTTTTAAATTGCTCTGACCGTTTTTTGGTTGGCCTATTCATGATACTTATGTAATTCTAAGCCAAGCTATCCAGGTCCATCTGTCTGTCGTTGAAATGCTGATCATGGTGTGAAGACGAAAACAGGGTTGCTCGTTTTGAACCCAGATTGTTTGTTGTCCTCCCGAACAGTGTGGTATTAAAAATGAGCAAAATCGATCGAACGGTAAAAAATGTTATGAATAAAAATGTAAAGGGGTACTCTTTAATTTTTTCATACAAATTTGTGGATTTTGGTACAATATCATAGTAGCGTGTTTTGTATAAAAGATTTTGTTGAATTGTTTTCCCAGATGCCTAGAGGTGAATAATATTTTATATATACCTCAAACAATTTTTCACCATAAAAAAATAATATTACAAATTATTTCTAGTTACGACCAAAAATTGTTTTGAGAGACCGATACATAAAATAGTGGAAATGTTATAGTTTTAAATCAGGAATATATTTTTTTTATTCATATGAAAGTGGGAAAATATATTCAGGGTAAAATCGACAATTGTTACTCTTGCCAAAAAATTAAAATATTAACAAAATTTTATTGAAACGGTTAAAAATCCGTTTGGGTTTTGAAAATTGAAAAAAAACAGAAAATTTTCCAAAGTGAATAAAAATTTATTTGGGGCGATAAATTAATGCCTGCCATTTACTTTTTAAAAATAGTTTCATGTAAATATTGCCCTTGGCTATGCCGCAGGTGGTCCATCTGTGAGCTTCAATTTTGGCATACTTTTTCTAGCATTTTGGCCGGTATCTCACTAACGTCAGCTGTTAAGCTGTCTTTCAGGCCCGGAATTGAGGCTGGCTTGTCCCTGTAGAGGTAACTCCACAAAAAATAGTCTAGGGGGTTAAATCGCATGATCCAAAACGTGAGATTAATTGCTCACCAAACTCGCCTCTCAATAGGTTCATGTTATCACGTCCCGTGTGTAATGTGGCACCGTCTAGTTGAAACCACATGTCCACCAAGTCCAATTCTTCTATTGTGGGCAAAAAAAAAAAAAAAGGAATCGGTAATCATCGCTCCGTTTATTGTTCCATTAACTGTAACGTTGAGATTTTAATCGTTCTTGAAGAACGATGCCGACGACCCACAAACCGCACCAAATAGTGCATCTTTCAAGGGTGCATTGGCAGGTCTTAAACTGCCTCTGGCTGCTCTTCACACCAAATTCAAAAATTCTGTTTGGTGGCGTACCCATTGGCCCAAAAATTATCTTCGCCGCTTAAGACAATTTTTTTATAATTATAAATTGATCTTCAGCCAACTTTCCTAAGGCCCATTCACGAAACAAATGACGTTGTGTTACGTCACCTGGCTTCAGTTCTTGCAGCAGCTGTATGGTTTCATACCGAAGTCCTTACGTAAAATCTTTCAGGTGGTCAGAAACCCATTTCTTGACAACGGCGACGAATTGACATATCGCGATCTTCATTGGCACTGGCTGATACAGCAGCAATATTCTCCTCGGTACGCACTCTTCTCATACGGGTTGGTAGATTAATGCCCAATAAAGTGAAACTGAATAGCCTGTTCGGTGGGTCGACTATGACGACCATGCACATTCCTCACACAGCATGAATTTTGATAAAAAAAAAATTCAATGATTTGCAAGCGTTGTTCATTTGTTAGTCTATTCATGGTGAAATGGCAAACCTTATTGAGAATTTTTGGTATTGCTACATGTCATGAATCTTATTTTTTTTTACACTTGAAAAATTTACACTGAAAAACCAAATAGCAAAAAAATTAACCTTTATTTACTAATAATAATGTATCTAAAAAATGTTATTTGACTTAAATATTGTTTAGCGTTTCAAGGTACACCCGCTATTTTTCTTAACAAATACAGATTTTATATTTGAAAATTGAGCGCCCCGGTAGGCTAGTAGTTGCTAGCGTGCTAGCTAATCAGTGCGGGGGTCGTCGAGCCAATTCCCACCAGAGGTTATTAATATAAAATTTGTAATTATATGATTCATACACTCACAATATTATTTCGTTAAAAACAACTTAAAATACATATTAAATTAATCGAAAATACAGTCAAAAAGAGGACTACTGATTTTTCATTATATTCAACCCATTTTGTTGTTTATTTTCAATCATTGTTTAATAACCAACAAAAGTAGTAAAAAGAACAGAAAGTCGTTTAAAATAACCATCATTTTTTTACTGACAAAAAGTTAGAAAAAACTACTTTTGTGGTTTGTTTTTCAAATTGAAAGTTTTTTTTTATTTGTATGTTATTACAAAACATAACACAACATACACAGATGTATATATTTTTATTAGCTTTATGTGTATTTATATTTAAATAATTTCTTGTAATTTTTAATTGAAATAATTTTGTATATATACAAACAATTTTGGTAGAAAAACAAAAAAGAATTATATGATTTTCAATTTTTAGAAACAGAAAACATAAAATTTTACATTTAACAGAAAATATTAACTCCTACAGAATGTATGTAAATTTTTATAGTTTGTTTTTTTGAATGACTAATTCAAATCGTTAAAAAATATATTTCTATGAATTTCAATTGATTCTTCATTTAAAAACAAACTTTAGGTATTATTTTTTAAATAAACTACAGTTGGTAACGGAAAATATATTGTGAGTGTATAACTAAAAAAATAAAATAATGAATATTTAAAAATTTAAGCTAAACATGAGGGTAAGGAAAAATAAAATACTTTGTAGAAGAAAACTTTTTTAAAAAATGTAAAAGTAATGAAAAATGAAATGTTTCAAAATATAACCGTTTGCAGGTACAACACTCTACCCTATGTTTAGGTATATTTATATGCATACAAAAAGTGTGAAATGATCTCGTTTTTTCATTAAATTTATTATTTTTTTTTTTAATTTTTCATATGTTGTTTGTTGCTGTTGTTGTTACTGTTGCTCGATTATACGTAGGATGAGTCATAATTTTTTTATTGTTATTATTGGCTGGCTATAGTTTTTAATTGGAATTATTATGACAAACGCGTGCTTTATTAAACTACAAAAAAAAAAAATAAAAAATATATAAAGGGAGATAAACAAAAAAAATACAATCAATTCACACACTTGATAAAAATGTTTACAATAAAATTTAACAAAAATAAAATGCATACGTGATAATGGACATTGTGCAGATTGTTAATATGAAATTTTAAGACAAACTAAAATTCAACAGTACGCGTTTCTTTTTTTGGTTAGATTTTAACTGCTCATCTTTGTATGGTATTTCTTTTTCAAGATCGATTGCTTTTGTGAAAGCGTTTAACTATAATTAATTTTTGAATAGAACACCTAACATTTTCAGTTATAAGTTTTAACTTACTCGACCAATTTTATTCGTTTTAATCTAAACTTTTTTTGTTATAATCACCCTTGTTCTAGTTGTCATTATCAATGTCGTCGTCGTTTTTGAGTCAACATCACTTTGCTTCGACGTCGACATCACTTCGACACCAAATCGGTATTCTAAAACAGTGTTGTAACGACGTCGACAGTTTATCGATTTAAACAAAAACACATCTCTAAAAATTGAGTCGGCAGATTTATTTTGTTTATTATTTTTGCGAAAAAATGTTTTTTATGTGTAATTTAAATTCTGATACCAGTGATGAAGAAAATAAAGAAAATCTAGTATTGGAAAGAAGACTTCTCATACAGAAATCCAATATTTTTAATCTGCCGGATAACAAGTAAGTAGCAAAATCAAAGTCTGTTACTTTAAAGAATGTTAATCTTCTAATTTTTTTAAAAGGTTTGAAAGTTACTTTCGGCTGAATAAAACAGCCTTCAAAGATGTGCTGGAAACAATAGCACCTAATTTGAAAGCCGGAATCAAGTCCACATTTATTTCCAAAACAATAAAGTTGGCAGCTACATTAAGATTTTTAGCCCAGGGGTCGTACCAGCTCAGTGTTGGAAACGACTTTAACTTAGGGTTCATCTGTTTCTGAAACTGTAGAAAATTTGCCAGAGCTTCCTTTCAGCGGGCTCAATATAAATTGCTTGAATCTTCTGCCACCTGTAGCATTACACTCGGCTTTGTTGGCTGCCATTTTCTTTTTAACTTTAAATTTTAGGTCTCGCCAAACCTATAAATAAATTTTGTTATATTTTTATAATGCACTTTATATGATCATGCTTTCTTTACCTTCTGCCATCCATCTCGCATTATTCTCGGTGGGCCAAGTGCATTTAAAAAATTTGATATTTCTTCCCATTTTTTCCGTTTTTTTTTCAGTCATTACTTTTCCTCAAGTCGTTACTAAAAATTGTGTCGATAAAATCAGAGTCGTTTCAAGACAATATCGTCGTCACATTTTCTTACAGAATACCAAATACTTGTCGACAGTTATCAATTATTTTCGATAACGACAACGGGAATACCAATTTCAAAAAAAAATCCCAAGACAACATTGTCTTGTGTCGATGACGACAACTAGAATAAGGGTGAATATTTAAGAAAAATTTTTATAAAATCAATTTCAATTTTCATTCAACTAATTATGTTAAAGACATTATGTTAAAGCTTATCAAATTTGTTGTGGCTTTGACTTATAAATTCTAGCGGAAAAAAGAGTTAACATTAAGTCAAACTGCATTACCTACAATTGACTTGAGTTGACGTCAGTTAATCTGTTATTGTTGTTTTATTTTTCTGTAACAAAAAGAAAGCTCAAATACAATGTTATATTTGTAACAAAAATTCTGCCATAATGTTGCATGTATGAAAAGCATAACATTCAATAATAAATAACAATGATGACGACTATAATATACTATGTTCAGAAAGTATTAAGAAATATTGTAAGTTAGGAGTTAAGGGTGTTAGCGAATATTATGTTACAAAGTTTAAGGTAAATAACATAACAAGTAACTAGTCAAAATATTAAAATTAGACATGAACCTAAAGCAAGTAAAAATTTGAGTCAAATGTCGGGAAGAATTGTTCAAAAAGTTAGTAGGTTTGTATGGGCACTAAATCCAAATATAGCCCGATTTTCCTTCAATTTGGACGAATGATTTGTAGCTCATATATCATTCACATCGATTGGTTATCGAAGCTTAGCTTGAATATGTACCATTGATTTCAACGTGCGAAAGATGGTTTGTGCGATTTAGAAGTAGTGATTTTGACACGGAAGACAAAGACCGCCCAGGTCAGCCAAAAACAGTTCGAAGATCATGAATTAAATTCATTACTCGATGAAGATTGTTGTCCAACTCAAGAAGATCTTGCAAAATTGGGAGTTACTCAAGCAGCAACTTCAAAACGTTTGCAAGCAGCAGGCTTCATCCAAAAGAAAGGAAATGGGGTACCACAATATTTGAAGGAGAGAGACGATGAAAGCCGATTTTTTATGTCCGAAATGCTGCTTAAAAGTCATTAAAAGAAAAGTCATTTTTGGAGATAAAAATTGGATCTGTTACAGCAACCCAAAGCGCAAGAAATCGTATGTGAAATCCGGCCAAGAAAGTATTTGGTAGGACCAGAAGGGTATTATGAGCTGGTGAATTTTGGCCAGACGAATACAGGGGACCTGCACCGATCACAATTGCTCGTTTGAAATAAGCACACATGAAGCCGTTATATTCCATCGTGACAACGCTCGGCCACATGTCGCAAAACCGGTTAAAATTATTTTGAAAATGGTGGAAAATTTTGCCTCGCCCGCCTTATAGTCCAGACCTTGCCCCGTCTGACTACTTTTTGTTTTGATGCATGCAGAACGCTGGAATACGCTTTACTTCAGAACAGGGTATTGATATGTTCTTGGCCTCAACACATAAGCAGTTCTTTTGACGCAGAATACATATGTTGCCAGAAAGATGGAAAAAGGTTACAGCTAACGATGGCTAATACTACAAAACAAATTTTTTAATGTACCAATGTTTCTCAATAAACGCCCAATACTTGCCAAAAATCCGGCATTATTAAGTTATACACACAACAGAATATTAAACAAAGACTAGAATAAAAATTTAAGTCGACCAGGAAGATCTCTAAATTCAGTGAATGGTAATGATGCTTTTTTATGAACGGGGCGAAAAATATAAAGATAAATATGAACAAACCGAGAAGGTGGGTATATGTGGCGGACTAGGTCCAAATATGTATCGATCTTCTTTAAACTTCTGGCATTCGCATTTGTCCTGCTAATGCTAATGAAATCGTGCTAATGCCTCGAAAACTAATTACAATTGCTCAAAAAGAGCATTAGTTTACAAAGAAGAGGGTATGTTTAAATTGCTTTACTTAGGCTGTTTTTTTAGAAAAATGAATTCCTCGGGATATCTCTCAGACCTTACCTATTTGTTTTATTGGTGTGTGTTATTTTATTTTATTGCAGGAAAAATTTTGTCGGACAAAATTTTTGTAAGCTCGGCAATGTTCACACTTATACAGACTAGGTATGTCCGCGAGGGGTCCAGCGGAATATTTTTTTTTATTAAATTATGTAAGAATATGGAGCGCCCCGGTAGACTAGTTGGTAAGCCTGTTAGCTATCAGTGCGGGGGTCGTGGGTTCAATTCCCAACAGAGGCTCTGGTCTGTTTTCGCTTGAACGAGCCGATAGCCTTTGCTGCTAGTGCTCGGTTAGGTTATTAGGATATCAATTGTAATTATATGATTAATTTAAATAAAATAAATAAATAAATTTACACACTCAGGATAATATAAATTTCATTCCCGTTTTATACTATTGTATTTTATTCGTGAAAAAAATAAGCCACCCTGTTCCTGTGTTATAAAAATAGATCCAATGCAATGTCTCCCGGACCTGGCCTATTTTTATTATGAATACTTCATTGAAGTAAAAATTTTGTCCGTTGTGCCTTAACTCGTTTAGTTTTCGAGATACTAGCCATTAAAAAAAATAGCCATTTTACAATATGGTAATTATCTGTAAAAACTAAGCGAGATAGCGCAAAACGGACAAAATTTTTGCAAAGCTCGACTGTTTAAGTGAGGTAGCTCCGGGAGGAATGCACAGCGATCAATTTTTTTGAGACATACACAGGGTTATTTATTTAACTTTTGACCAATTTAATATCTCAAGCCATTTCGTTGTCCATTTTGTTAAAACGATCACGAGCCCAAGCGAGCGTTTACCTAATTTCGGATATTTATATTTAATTTAAAGATTTTTAAAAAGCTTATATGTCAATTGTAATTTTTTGTTTTTAATTGATTATTTATTCATTGCAATGAAATTTAAAAACATTACTGTTAATCAATTAAATTAAACACTTATAATCATGATATCAATGCAATGGTAATGAAATCATAAATTAATTAGTACCATGTATCATACATGGACCGATTACAATTAAAGTCAATTCTGACTTTCGTATTTTTTTTTGTTTTTAGCTTTTTAAGGTATTTTGAATATGTGGTTTCCTTGGAAAGGGATATTTGTTGGCATTGTACTGATACCTTTTTCGGTGCTATTTTGCTTTTTTATATTAGCTTTTGTAAAAAATTAAAAAAATTTTGGGTATTTTATATGAAGCAAACATTTTGTCCGCTTTTCTCTACTCGGTTTTCGAGATATGGGCCTTTTTTATACCCTCCACCATATATGGTGAGGGTATGTATCAGTTTGTCATTCCGTTTGTAATATGTCGAAATATAGGTTTAAGACCCCATAAAGTATATATATTCGTGATCCTTATGCAATTTTAAGTCGATTTAGCGATGTCCGTCTGTCTGTCTGTCTGTTGAAATGGCGATCACGACGCGAAGACGCAAGCGGGGGTGCCTATTTTTACCCAGATTATTGAACATTCTCCCGAGCAGTTTGGTATTTAAAATGAGCAAAATCGGTTAAGCGGTTCAAAAGTTATGAGTGAAAATGTGAAGGTACCTCTAAATTTTCCATACAAATTTGTACAATTTTTCTGTATCTATTTTTTTTCTGTTAAGTAAGTAAAAATGTTATTAAGTCTTCTTCTTGTTCGATTACATTTACTGTCTTACATACTATGAGAATAATTTCATTTTAGAGCTATATGTGTGTTACTCTTAATAACTAAGTTAACGTTAAAAGCAACAATGTTAAAGTCGCTAACAGAGCAGACCTCTGTAAATAACATTACTAAAACTAAATAACAAAAGTTCGTTACATAAATTGACAAAACATATTCATATTACAGTTCATGCAAAATTTAGTATATTCGTATATCATCTTTAGCCCCTATGGTGGAGGGTATTCAAAGATTCGGCACAGCCGAATTTAGCCCTTTTTTACTTGTTATAAAATGGAATTTATTTTTTAAATATCTGAGGGTCCATTTTTGATGTTTCTCGGGAGTTGAGATAAAGCTAGAGATATTTGAAATGTATTTTTTTTTTAATTTGGCTCCAGATATATTTGAAATGTTTTTTTTTTGTCAATTTTGTTCCAAAATTAGTAAATTTACACTGGAAGTAATAGCAGATATATACAAATATTAAATTTTAACAATGAATTGTGTAAACTTTAACAAAATGGGTTCCTAAAAAATAGTTTTAATTAATTAAAAAAAATAATGCTTAAAATTTAGTTAAAGTACTGAAGATTTTTAGTACTGAGTTAAGTGAATCTTTGTTTAAATTAGTGTTTCAACAAAAATATTTGTTAAAAACTAGTCAAATCGATTTGAATTTTGTTTAACAGTTTTTTTTTTCAAGTGTAAGTCTGTCCAAAAATATGGTCGAGTAGTGTTATTGTAATTTTTTTTATTGTATTTGAATATTACGAATAATGTTTAATCTTCATGTATGTAACATGCAGGTCATAAGAAGGAAAATGAAACATTTATTTCGAGACGCAGGCATATTAGAAGAAAAGACAGACTTTTAACATTGAGCAACTTAAAACAATAAATGAATTTGTTTATAAAATTAAGTTCTTTTAAATAATTTCAATTTATTTTTTTAGGTTTAATGAGAAAAATATATATATGTATTTTTTTAATTT
The DNA here is from genome assembly GCA_949748255.1 of Eustalomyia histrio. Lineage (NCBI taxonomy): Eukaryota > Metazoa > Arthropoda > Insecta > Diptera > Anthomyiidae > Eustalomyia > Eustalomyia histrio. The sequence goes on along the minus strand of OX456525.1, from coordinate 58,620,631 downwards.
TTAAATGATTACTACCAAAATCATAATTTTATTTATTGACCTCTTGCAATGATAAAAGGAACAAAATTTAATAGCGTTCAATTTGCCAATTAACAAAACATGTAACAGATATTGTTATTCTACCGATGAGCGTTTCGGGGGGAAACGTGAAATGATGATATGAAAAACCATAATGTAAAATAAGAGTTTCTTAGAAGTGAAATTTTCGTTACTAATTATAGAATTAATAATGAACAAATTAAATTCTAGCAAATTCCGATAAAACATTGAACCAAAAAAAGTAGCACCATTAAATTTATTAAATTGTGATTTATCTTATTCCTTTTACTGCCAACTAAAAGACAAAATTTTATTTATTTAAAAATTAAGTCAAAAAATTTTATTGAAAATTTGTAAACATTTATGCTCAGATGACCATAGAATACGTATGCTACATTTACGAATAATTATGCGTATCATATTTTGTTGAATGAATACATATATAAAAATGAAAACACATGTAAAATGTGCTTAAGCAGTGGTCGTTATAAAAATAGCACAAATATAAAAAATGTACTTTTGCCAGCATTTAGAGTATGGGACTGAGTTTTTAAAATATAAAACAGATAAACGAATCTGTTTGTAATGACAACCAAATATATAGCAAATCGAATGATTGGATTGTGGTAATCGAAAATCAATGTTAAAAGTCTGTCAAGAGATATATGGGCTGCCTTCTTTATTCGATTTTTAGTTCTGATTAACTATGAAAAGTACAATTTTATGATTTTAAAGTTTTCATTCGTTTTTCATCATTCGATTTGTCAACCACTGAATTCAATCGTTGGGACATCAATCGATTTATTATTCAATCGATTAAGTAATTTGGGAAAGATATTCGACTTTCTTCATTCGATTTTAATATTTGAAAAATATATAACAACGTTATTAGTTTAATTAAAAGGAAATTGAAGATTTTTATTTTTCATATATTAGAAAGCTAAAATTAAAAGCAATCAAAAATAAACACCAAAAGTGGAAAAAACGCAGAAAATCGTCAAAATTGGAACAAATTCGCAGAATTAAAGATTCCTAAAAAAAATCGCTAAAAATGAAAAAAAAAAACACCAAAATGAGAAAAATCATTAAAATTAAAAAAAAAAAACGCTAAAATTGTAAAACCCGCCAATTTAGAAAAAATACTTAAATAAATAAAAAAAAAAAAAAAAATTAAAAAATTGCTACAATTTGAAAAACAAAATTCGAAAACACTCTGTTATTGGAAAAAATCGACTTAATTTAAAATAATCACTAACATTTAAAAAAAATCGCTAATATCGAAAAACGCTAGAATTTAAAAAAGTCGCTAATATTGAAAAAAAAAACGCTAGAATTAAAAAAAAATTACAAAATTCAAAACAATTCGCTAAAAAATTTAATTGAAAAACACCAAAATCATAAAAAAAGTTATTGATTTGAATCGCTTAGGTAAAATTTAAATCATCCATATTTCAAGAAATGAAAGCATTAAAGGTAACTTGAGACCTTACTGAGCCTTATATATGGGGTATTAAATTTTTTATTTTTTTTTAATTTGAGCAACTTCTTTTCCTAATTTTGTCTGTTTTTTTTTTGTCAATTTCAAGAAAGGGCTTTATTTGGCGTTTTTAAATTTTTATACAGCTTATTATAACTTTCTTTTTAAATTTTGGCGATATTTTTTAAAATTTCTTTTAAGTTAAGCATTTTTTTCTCATTTTCAATTTTACCGTTTTTTTAATGTCCGATTTCTTTAAATTTTTGGCGATTTTTACAATTTGAAAGAATTTTTCCAATTATAGCGTTTTTTTTAGTTTTTGCCGTTTTTTAAATTTGAACGACTTTTTTCAATTTCGGCGATTTTTTCCATTTTTTTTTTTAATTTGAACGATTTTTTTTTCAATTTCAGCTTTTTTCAATTTTAATATTATGAATATTTTCTTTTTTAATTTTTAGCGTTTTTTTTTTTTTTTTATTTAGGCCCCTTTTTCTTAACTTTTAGCGATTTTTTTTTAAATGCTTGCGATTTTTTCACTTTTGTCGATTTATTTTTATAAATTAATGATTTTTTTAACTGATCTTTTTGTTGTTTTCTTCTACATAGTAGTTAGTAAGAAATCTTTAAATTTACTGTAATAAAATAAAATAACATAATAATTAATTTTTAATTTTTTTTTTTTTCAAATCGATCGATTGAATGTTTTTTTTCAAATTGTTGGGTCACATAGGAAAAAAACGTATCATTGAATTCCAAAATTGTAATTGTAAATCGAATTATTTACAGGAAGCTTTATGTCAATGCCGTCATATTAGCGCAACCAGCGGTTAGCCAGCAACTATTATTCATTTATGATTTAGGAATTCAAATGATTTTTTTTTGCAAATTTAAATTAAAAAAATGTAAATCAAAAAAAAAAAAAAAAAAAAAAAAAACAGCAAATTTATTTTAATTTTATGTGTTTTTGCAAAAACATTCTAAATTAAAAGTTTCTAAACGCTTTATTTGCATTCAATAAACAATTGAATACTAAGTGTTGATCAGAGATGTTGCCGCAGGGCAAATTGGTGTTGTTTGTAAGTGTTTGCAACAGTCATATTTTTTTTAAATTTTATTTTAAAAAATTTATTTCTACATCACCTAGTTTTTGGTTCGGCCCACGTTGGAAAATTTCGAGAGCCTTATTTTCAGTGCTTTTCCAACGTCCTTTTGTCTAAAGAAGTTATCATTTTGCTATTGGGAAAACACTTTTTACCAGCACTTGTACCATCTGCCAAAGTGCTTTGAAAGCGTTTTTCCCTGTATTTATGTCGAAGTGGGAATAAATATACATATTTTTAAAATGATTTCGGAGATCAAACAATAAAAAACCTCTTATGATCTCCATTTCAACGGACAGACAATAATTGACTCTACGGATCATGGTCATGTCATCAAATTTAACATGAAAAAATTTATAATAAAACTCATTTGTACTTGTTGCCTCTTGCTATTTGTTTGACCACAACTGTTATTGTGTGTGGGTTTAATGAAATTGTGTTAATTTTTCAAGTAGTTAAAGTGTGTCAAAAATATTTAAGAATGATGTCTTTTTTATATTCTGTTATTTTCCTTATAAAACAGGAAAAATATAATTAAACAAAACTAAATAATAAAAAAAAAATATTGACGTCAAAGTCAAAGATATAAACATAAAAAAAATTATTTTTTTCAATAAAAAAAAATTATATATTAAAGAGAAAACACAACATAAGTAAATTAAATTTAATTGCTAATAAAAAAGTAAACATTAAATAAAATTACTTATTAGTAAAAACTAATACTGAAAAACCACAAAAAAAAAAACATAATAAAAACCTCCAAAAATGATTGCACTGGGATAGATTTTTAAGAGCTAACACTAACAATTCAAACAGACTAATTTTAGTTGTATTATAATCTTAATGATTTGTTAATCCAACCTCAAATACACCTCAATGTTAATGATTACTCAACTCTATCGCAGCATTATCATCATCATCATAATCTGCATCTAATCATAAATTCAAAATTCATCTTCAGTAGCATCTTTATTCTAATGAAATTTTTTGATTAATTCACCGCAAACACTGTGTTTCTATAGAAACAACACCAACCAACAACCACAATTTCGTGTTCCATCATTGATTGCTTATTACTTGTCGAAAATGGCCAATAACAAACTGCATGATTGTTGGTTTTGTATTGTGGCTTAAACACTGTGTAATTTTGCAAATTCAAAGTTAAAGGGCAACACAAATTGGGCGCAAATGATGCTAAAAATCAATGGCCGGGTTTTAAAAGTTCAAATGACCCAGCAAAACTTGCTATTACCAGATAATGGGATATATAGAAAGAAACCAAAAAATGGTTTGGGGGGAGATAGGAATGGTTTCATTGGAGGTAAATGATTTCACAAAGCTTAAGAGTATAGACATAAATAAGTCCTTAACAAGAAAGTACTAAAATAATTAGTTGATTTTCCATAAGAAAATTTTCTCAGAATTTGTGAGAATTATTTTTACCAAGCTCCTTATGGCAACACTACATTTTCTGACGCATATATACAACATCTTAATCATATTAATTTGAAAGAAAAAAAAACTCAAATTAAAACATATAAAGATAATTTTTTCACAAAAGCAATGGTGTAAATTAAATCCCACTAAAAATGGTCATAACTACTTCAAAACTACTAAAAATGCCAAAAAAAGACAAGTTGGAATAAAAAAACACACTGGCATCAAAAATTAACTTGAAATTAACAAAACAGAGACACGCGTTATAAGTTAAAAAAAAAAAAACTGATCATATTAGACACTGAACGACAATAAAAAGTACGGGAATTTAAGTTACCACCACAAATAGTACGAAAATTTAATATTTAGGTGTAAACGAGTAAAAAAATGTTTTAATTTATTTTATATTTTTTTAATATCTAGCAGATCTTTTTTGAGCCAAAAAATGACAGATCAAAATAGATTTAGCAATACTTTTGGGCACTAAGTAAGCTAAAAATTTATCTGCCAGATCAAATTCTACTAGATTAGGCCCAACAATATATTAAAAGGAATCTAAAACAGATTCATAGTGACAACCGAAATTTTTACCAAATGAATATTTTAGTTGAAGCAACCGAATTATTTAGTTGTCTCAACCAAATGTTTTTCTAATACATTTGAATTATTTGGTTTCAAGCGAAATTCTATTGCATTTACCGAATTTCGGTTGCAACAAACAAATATATCAGTGGCTTTAACCAAACCATTCGGTTGGCAAGAAATTCTGTTATTACGAGGGCGGAACAATAAGTCCGTGACTTTTCGAACTTCCCTCGTAGTTATATCAAATTCAAGTACCACCTGTTAATAGCCTACTGTCAAATTTTGAGCAAGTTCCGTCATTTACTTTGCGTTTAAAAGCTGTTCAAAACATACAACCTCGTGGATTTTTTTAAAAAATGGAAAAAAGTGAATTTCGAGTGCTCATTAAACATTATTTTTTGCGAAAAAAAAACCGTCAATCAAACCAAGGAAAAGCTTGATAAATGCTATGGAGACTCTGCACCATAGTTTTCAATGGTATAAAAGTGGTTTACTGACTTTCGTTGTGGCCTTACAAGCACGGAAGATGCCGAACGTTCTGGACGCCCAGTTGAGGTCTCTACACCCAAAACAATTGAAACAAATTCACAATATGGTGTTGGCCGATAGGAGATTGAATGTGCGATGGATTTTGGAAGACATAGGTATCTCACATGGCTTAGTGGTTTCAATTTTAAACGATCACCTGGGTATGAGAAAGCTTTCCGCAAGACAGCTGCCGCGTTTGCTCACAATCGACCACCAACGGTATCGTGTGACATCTTAGTTTTCATGACAAAAACACATGAAGTAGACTACGAATTGCCCCCTCATTCGCCTTATTCTCCGGATTTAGCCCCCAGTGACTATTTGGTGGAAAGAGATTTAGCTCCAACGATGAAATTATTGATCAAACAAATGCCTATTTTATGGACCTCGAAAAATCCTATTTTTTGAAAGGTATACAAAAATTGAAGAAACGTTGGGCTAAGTTTATTGAGCTTAAAGGAGATTATATTGAAAACTAATTTATTTTTTTTTTGTAAAAAAGAAATGTGTTTCATTCAAAAAGTCACGGACTTATTTTTTTTTAATATTTATTGTACGTGGGTGTACAATAAATATTAAAAAAAAAAAATTTTTTAAAAACCAAAAAATTTTAATTCTCATAATAAAAATTAAAGCTTTCAGCAGGATTTGAACTCTGTCTTCCCGAGACTTTTTTTTTTGCAATAGACCAACACTCAGGGGATGCCCCTAAACACAGAAAAATAAAATGCCAACCCAGTTGAAAAGTGTATTTTGGTTGAGACAACCAATAAATGAGCTTAGCACAACCATATTTAAATGTGATTACTAAAAATATTTGGTGTTAGAATTAAAATTCAATTGTGTTAATCGAATTTTGTTGTAGAAAACAATATTCAGTTACACCAACCAATTTTTTTCGTTGTAATCAAATTTCAGTGGGAAACTAAGAATTGTTTTCTCTCTGTGTACTAATGCAGTTTATTGTATTGGTATTAGGAGCATAGATTATGTGAAGAAAGAAAGAGGGAATAGTGTTTGTGGAAATTTTACTTTAATTTCTCTATATCCCAGCAAAAATAAATGAAAGTGATTCCTAAAAAATTTATTTTTCATTGATTTCAAAGTATTATGTAGTACTGATTTTCCTCTTCCAAAGCAGATATTTTTCACAACTTCAAAAATGTGGTTTTGAATAAAATTAACTCTTCGAATCTAAGACGGATATTTTTTTTTAAAAAAAAAGCAAGGTTAAACATTAGCCACAAATATTAACATAGAAATTTGACATTTATAACTATGGTTAAGTACTAAACTTTAGTTATTTTTAAACAAGTAATTAGGTTTGAGTGATTTGTATTAATTTTTAACTTTTAATTTACAAGATTTTAAATTCTTCAAATTGAAGTTATCAATACAAAAAGTAAAAAATTTATTATAGTAATAATTGCAAGAATTTCGAAGAAAGTAATTTAACAAAATAAGGCACGATTATTGAATGTCCTTTTATAATTTACCCATCCGGTCAAACTCAAACAACAGCAACAACAAATATGCCAGTTAAATTCCTAGGTGGAAGCTACTGGGACAATATAAAAATAAGACTAAGGCCCGATTACAAATGTCCTGTTAAATTATAAATTCAAAATTGAAAATTTATTTGGAACATCAAAAGATATCATTTTTCACTTAATCCTAATAACTGCTTAAGATGTAATAAAAAAGGATTATAAAAGAAAACTTTTACTCTATGACACCGATCCAAATTTTTGCAACATCGGAATAAAAATCACTGCTTTTTTTCTCTTCTTTTGCTATTTTTTATTTTTTTTTTTTTTTTGCTGGGATTGTATGTAACAAAGGAAAACCTCCGGGGGGAGCTTATTCTACATACGACTTTGTATGACCAATAAACGATTGTTTTTTTTAATGCGTCGTTATTCGATTCATTGGACAATCGACCACAAACGGATAAGCTCTATTAAATAAGCAAGTATTCCAAATATATACACGAGCTCTAGGTATCAGTTCACTTATCTCAACAGAATAATTCCCATGGTAATATCGTGTGAACAATAGTACACAACCTACATTCCGACGATGCTCCAGTGAGTGAATAGAGCTGTCACTAATGAGTGCCGACGGCCTTCTTTGTACACGGTCCAAAAGCTTCAAAATAGACTTTGAAGCTCCTGCCGATATATGGGAGTTGTATTCAACCTTTGGTCGAATATAAGTGGTGTAAATTAACAGTAAAAATCCAACAGAACAGATTGCAAAACAACTTATATCACATTAGCATAGGTGATAATTTATGTTTTACAACCGGTTCTGTTTGTATGGAGTTAAACCTATTAGCAATATGTTCGTTCCATCCAAACTTTAGAACCGGTTCTAAAACAAGTTATGGAATTGTCACTTGAACAGTGAAACTTAACATTTTGACTCCCGGGAATCAGTTCAACAACCTGTTCCATGGAACCGGTGCTAAAAGTAACTATTCTAGAATAGATTTAAAGGTATCCAATTCTAAAAAATTTTGCTGGGTAAAAAGAAGATCAGATGGAGTAAAATATTTCAACGGACATCATACTGAATTTGCGTGCCTAAAACATAAAGAGTATTCGATTCCTCGATACTGACAACCACTCAAATTTACTGATGACATTGACGACCCCACAGCCCTATGGGTCAACATACATCATTGGGTCTTAGTAGCATTAAAATCAGTTAGACCCCACACGGAGATTTCCGAAAGGTGACGATTGAATGTGTCATTAATAATCTGCCTTTTGCCCCCAATCCCCAAAAGGCTTGGCCTACAACTGCAGGAAAATGAGTGACAAATGTCGCTTTTATCAGCGAAAGAGTAGTTAGGGTTGAACATTTGATCAACTAGATCATTAATAAAGATGAGAAAAAGAACTGCAGAAAGAACCGATCCGTAAGATGAAATTCATTAAATGAGTTCCCATCTAAAAAAAAGGGAGATCTTTTAAGCATTTGGGTTTTGAAAATTAAAAAAAAAAAAAAAACACTGACAATTTGCAAAAGTGAATAAAAAATTTATTTGGGGCGATAAATAAATGCCTGCCATTTACTTTTAAAAGATTATTTCATGTTAATATTGCCCGCGGATATGCCGTAGGTGGTCCATCTGTGGGGTCCAAATTTAGGCATACTTCTTCCAGCGTTTCGGCCGGTGTCTCATCAATAGCATCTGTAATGTTGTCTTTCAGGGCCGGAATTGTGGCTGGCTTGTGCCTGTACACGAGAGAGTTCACGTATTCTTACAAAAAATAGTCTACTGGAGTCAGATCGCAAGATCTTGCCGGCCAATTGAGTGCTCTTAAATATAAGATTAGTTGCTCACCAAACTCGCCCCTCAATAGGAACATGGTATCGCGTGCCGTGTGGCATGTAGCACTGTTTTCTTGAAACCACATCTCAACCAAGTTCCTAACCATCGCACGGTACCTTGCTCCATTGACTGTAACATTGCGATTTTTATCGTTCTTGAAGATGCCACCGGCCTACAAACCACACCAAACAGTGCATCTTTCAGGGTGCATTGGCTGCTCTTGAACTGTCTCTGGCGGCTCTCCACACCAAATTCGGCAATTCTGTTTGTTGACGTACCCATTAAGCCAAAAATTACCTTCGTCGCTAAAGACAGTTTTTCGATAGAAACAAGTACACAAACAAATTTTGCATGAACTGTAATATGAATATGTTTTGTCAATTTATGTAACGAACTTTTGTTATTTAGTTTTAGTAATGTTATTTACAGAGGTCTGCTCTGTTAGCGACTTTAACATTGTTGCTTTTAACGTTAACTTAGTTATTAAGAGTAACACACATATAGCTCTAAAATGATATTATTCTCATAGTATGTAAGACAGTAAATGTAATCGAACAAGAAAAAGACTTAATAACATTTTTACTTACTTAACAGAAAACAAAAATAGATACAGAAAAATTGTACAAATTTGTATGGAAAATTTAGAGGTACCTTCACATTTTCACTCATAACTTTTGAACCGCTTAACCGATTTTGCTCCTTTTAAATACCAAACTGCTCAAGAGGATGTTCAATAATCTGGGAAAAAATATTCACCCCCGCTTGCGTCTTCACGTCGTGATCGCCATTTCAACAGACAGACAGACGGACAGACAGACGGACATCGCTAAATCGACTTAAAATTGCATAAGCAATATATTTCCACATATTACAAACGGAATGACAAACTGATATATATTCTCACCATATATGTGGTACGTCACCTAGCTTCAGTTCTTGCAGCAGCTGTATTTTGTGTGGTTTCATACCGAGGTTCTTACGTAAAATCTTCCAAGAGGTCGAATAACACAAACCGAATTGTTGAAAACGCCGACGAATTGACCTATCGCGATCTTCATTGATACTGGCCGATACAGCAGCAATACAGCAGCAATATTTACGCACTTTTCGCATACGGGTTGTTGGATGAATGTCCAATTAAGTGAAACTGATGCGAAATTTAGTCACACGACAGCTTAAATAGCCTGTTTGGTGGGTTGATGACGACCATAAAATGAACGTTAATAACGAAATACATTTCTCACACAGCAAGAATTTTGATATTAAAATTCAGTGATATGCAAGTGTTGTTCGTTTATTAGTCTATTCATGGTGAAATGGCAAACTGAGCATTTCTAAAATTGCCACATGTCACGAATCTTTGTTTTTTACACTGAAAAAATTTACAAGCCAAATAGCAAAAAAATCACCCTTTATAATAACACGTATAGTGCGAACTCTGAGAAAGCTCGACATAAATCGAGAGAAGTCCTTACGGACACCAAAAGCAATAAGCATAGACAGAAAAAAAAACACATTTCACCTATAACTATATATAATTGTCTTATGTTATATAGGGTCCGCTATCTAACGTTGTTTTTTCAACTAGTGCTTATTTCGTGAATGGTAACACTTAGCTCATGTCTGATTTGACACATAATTAGTTTTATTAGTTTAACGCTGGGAAATATTGCGACATTACTTTGAAAATCATGGTAAAGTTGCAGAATGTCATCTTTTCAATGTCATCTTTTCAGATGAAGCTCATTTTGATCTTGGCGGGTATGTAAACAAGCAAAATTGTCGCATTTGGGGCACAGAAAACCCGCACGCATACGTTGAAAAGCCGATGCACCCAAAACGATTCAAACGGGCCATTTTTCTTCGAAAATGAGCAAGGAGTGGCCGTTACAGTCAATGGCGATCGTTATCGGGCCATGTTGAACAAATTTTTTTTCACAAAAATTGAAGAGGAGAATATTGGCAACAATTTGGTTTTAACAGGAGGGCGCTACGTGCCACACAGCCGAAGCTACACTCGATGTTTTGCGCCCTGTTTTTGAAGATCGCATTATCAGCCGCAGAGCTGAGGTCGTTTGGCCACCTCGGAGCTGCGATTTGACACCGTTGGACTATTATTTGTGGGGTGCCGTCAAAGATAAGTGTTACGCCGACAAGCCAGAGACAATTGACGCTTTAAAGGACAATATTCGTGAAGCCATTGGTGAAATACAGCTGCACACAATCGATAATGTGCTTAAAAATTGGACCGATCGTGTAGGCTACTGCATGACCAGCCGAGGCAGCCATTTGAATGAAATTATTTTCCATTAATTACCGGAAGGATTTTACTTTCAAATAAAAAAAGAAATTTGAGAAAATATCTAGTAGTTTTTTTTTATAGCATTTTCAAAAAAAAAAAAAATTATTTTAATTATAGGTCTTAGTGTCCCGAAGTGGGATAAAAATATTATAGTTTTAAGAAAAAGAAAATAAAAATAAATTAAAAATAATTATGGAGGCTACTAAATTAAAAAATATATCTACTTTTGTTTATAAACTTTTTAATGTCGTTGTTTGTTTAACACTCATAAATTAAACCTTATATGGGGAATATATCAATTGCAATAAAAATATACATTTATAAAATACAAAAAAAAAAAATATAAGATTAAAAATTACCATAATATTTAGGAAAATTATATAAAAATTCATTGAATTGTAACGATTATACAAATACTTCATTTTCATTTTTACATATGAGAAACTTTAAAATCTAAAACATGTTTAATGTAAATTAAAAACCAGTAGCTACTTAAAGACAATATAATCATCATGCCTGCGGTGTTTAAGCATTTTAGGTTTCTTTAAATTGTGTGCCTTGAGTGCATCTTGTAAATGCACAAAAGTAAACATCAGTAGCATTGATATTGTAGTTCTTGTTGCAGTTGCAATTGTTTTTTGTAACAAACGTTTAAACGCGTTTAAAGCAAAATAAAGTTTGTATAGCAATCATCATCATCATCATCGTAATACCCTAGAACATGTTTTAACTAAAAGAAAGGAAACTACTCGTATTTACAAGTGAATAGAAACATGTGTACGATTTTACATTTATTCATAAAACAAAACATGGCCATTCAAAAACCCAATCAAGCTCAAAAGGTTTTATATGCATATATATATACTCGTAAATATATATATATTCAATATTCTTGTTTTGGATTTAAGTTAAAAAAAACATTTAATATCGAGTTATAAAGGAATTCATTCATATGAAAATTTTAAAAATACAAGATTTGTTTTATATAGTCCTTATCAGAAAAATCTCATTACTAATATTTAAATAATAAGCAGTAGAATTAGGGTTAACTGAATTTGAGAAAACTGATTAATTTTGTTCTATAGGGTAATTTTTGTAAATAATTTTGCATTCATATTCACTATCTGAAAAATTACACAAAACTTCTGCACCTCCTTACCCGCTGCATTACAAAAATATAAGAAATAAGTGGTTACCAAAATAAGCAGTGATATGTTTGCTGATAAGCAATTAAAATGCACTTATTATAGTAACAAAAATTCTCAGAATCTAAGATATTTTTCATACAAAAATTGTTGGAAAATAGTCACATTTTTTCATATAAATATTTTAAAAATTTTAAAAAATTTGGAAATTTTCCTATAAAAAAATCGGAAAGAATATTTCTTCAAAAAAATTTTAAATCAGACTATTTTCCTTTCGAAAAATTTTCAGCATGTGAGAATACTTCTCTATAAAAATATTCTAAGAATCTGAGAATAATTTTCAGAATATGAAATTATTTTTCTATAGAAACTTACTCTGAATCTAAGACTATTTATCTATATAAAAATTTTTGAAATCAGAGAATTTGAGACAATATTTCTGTAGAAAAATATTTAGAATCAAAGACCATTTTTATATAGAAAAATTCCTAGATTCTGGGACAACTTTTATATTTGAAAATTCTATAGAAAAGTTCTCAGAATCTGAAAATATTTTTCTATTGAAATTTTCTTAGAATGTGAGACAATATTTCTGTAGAAAAATATTTAGAATCAAAGACCATTTTTATATAAAAAAATTCCTAGATTCTGGGACAACTTTTATATTTGAAAATTCTATAGAAAAGTTCTCAGAATCTGAAAATATTGTTCTATCGAAATTTTCTTATAATGTGATACAATTTTTCTTTAGAAAAATATTTAGAATCAAAGACCATTTTTATATAAAAAAATTCCTAGATTCTGTGACAACTTTTATATTGGAAAATTCTATAGAAAAGTTCTCAGAATCTGAAAATATTTTTCTATCGAAATTTTCTTTTAAGTTAAGACTATTTTTATATGAAAAATATTTCAGAACCAGAGACAATTTTTCTATACAAAAATTCCCAGAATCTGAAACTATTTTCTCAGAATTTGAGACTACTTTTGAGTAGAAAAATAGTCTTAATTTTTAAGAATTTTTTTTATGGACAAACTTTCAGAGCCAGACAATTTTTCTACGTAACAATCTCAAAATCTGATACTATTTTTCTATTGAGAAATTCTCAGGATGTGACTCTATTGTTTTAAAGAAATATTGTTAGATTCTGGCACTATTTTTTTCTGCTAAAAATATTCTCTGAGACTAAAATTCTTAAAACGTAAAACTATTATTCTGTAAAAAATTCACACAATTTAAGAAATTTTTTTTAAAGAATTTGAGAATATTTTTCTGTAGAAAAATTCTTTGAAATTAAGATTAATTTTCTGTATAATATTTTTACAAAATCCATGTCAAATTTTTTTATAGAAAAACTCTCAGAATTTAAGACAATTTTAATATAGGAAATTTTTTAGAATCTGAGACTTTTTTTATATAGAAAAATTCTCAGAGTATAAGATATTTATTTTTTATAGATAAAATATTAGTATTTAGACAATTTTTGTATAGAAAAAGACAATTTTTACAAAATAAAAATTTTCAGAATTTAATAATACTTTTTTGGGTGGAAAAATACTAAAGAGTCCGAGAAAATTTCCAATGAAAAAACTTCCAGAATATAAGACCATTTTTTATAGAAAAATTTTCAGAATCTGAAATTATTTACTATGGAAAAATTCTAAGAGTTTAAAACTATTTGCTATTGATAATTTGTCTACAGAGAAATTTTTTCTTATGAAAAATATTCAGAAACTGAGACTATTATTTATAGAAAACTATTTAAAAGTTAAGACTGTTTTTATAGAAAAATATTCAAAATCTCAGACTGTTTTTCTATAGAAAAAATCTCAGAATCTCAGACATTTTTTATATGGATGAAAATTTTTTTTTAAAGATGAAAAAATTTTCAGAGCTTGATCTTTCACAGAAACATTTTCAGGATTTAAGACTATTTTCCAAAGAAAAATGTTTAGACTCTGAGCCCATTTTTTTTTATAGAATAATATTCGGAATTTAAAACTATTTTTTTTTTTATAAAATTATTCAGAATCTTGAAAAATTTTATTATGAAAAATTTATTAGAATCTGAGACTATTTTTGTGTAGAATATCTTTCTTACTTCTAACACAAATTTTCTACAAAAATTGCAGAAAATGAGGACCTGAAAGAAAAATTTTCATAAGCTGCTATAGTTTTTCTATACAAAATTTTTAGAATCTGAGATTTTTTTTATAGAAAAATTCTTACTTCCTGTATTTATTTTTTTTCTATAAAGAAAATCTCAGAATTTAAGGAAATTTTTCTATATAAAAATTACCAGAATGTAAGATAATTTTGCTAAGGGTAAATTCCAAGAGCATTAGATTATATTTCTATAGAAAAATAACAATCCTTGAATATTTTTCTATAGAGAAATTCTTAGAATTTGAGAAAATTTTTTTATAAAAAAATTGTTAGAATTTAAATGTGTAACCACCTGACCAAGATACTCCCCCATTTTTACCTTAGCACGGTCGAGCATTTCTACAAGTCAGAGGCGATTTTCATTACATAATTCTCAAAATCTGAAACTACCTTTCTATAAAAAATTTCTGAGAATCTAGGGCTATTTTTCTTAAAATAATTCTCATCAGCTAAGAATATATTTCTCCAAAAAAACTCTCAGAATCTTAAAATATTTTAACAAAGAATCTAAGAAAAAAAATCGCGACAGAATCTGGAAAAAATTTTTCTATAAAAAAATTCTCAGTAACTGAAACTACTTCCTTTGGAAAATTTCTCAGAATCTAAGACTACTTTTTTAAAAAATAATTCTCAAAAGCTGAGAATAATTTTCTAAAAAAAAAATTCTCAGAATATTAAAAAATTTTTATTGAGTCCGATAAAAAAATGTTAGACTATTTTTTTATATAAAAATTCACAGAATCTAATAATATTTTTCTATAGCAAAATTCTGAAGTTTTTTAAATGATCAGGTCTACTTTTGTAAAGTGAACTTTTCACAGCCAATATAAGTTTTAGTTCTTTTAAACTTTCGTTTCCAACACTTGATTTTACGAGTGGTAACTACACTCAGAAAAAAAAGTTTGTAGAAAAATTTGTAAACGGTTTTCAATCGCACTCTACTATTTTTGTACTGATTTTTAGTAAAAAATTATTATTTAGCAAATCTTTTTGCTATTTACATTTTACAAATGACAGAATTTTTACAGAATATTTACAAATTTTTGGTGCTAATTTCAGAAATCATTTTACAAATTTTTGAAAACCGATTTGCTAAAATTAGCAAAAAATATTACTAATTTTAAAAAAATGGATATTGAAGGAAATTTTATTTCTAATTAAAACTTACACCTACAAAATTAAATTTCCTTAAAATGTTACATATATTAAAAAAGGGATCGGAAGTGAAAATACCGACTCATGTCTTAAAAGAGGACATTCACTTAAAATAGCACTAAAAAGGTTTTTTAGTTCTAAAAATCCGCCCTAAAAACAATTAAAATTTAACCCTAAAAGTAAAAAAAAAAATTGACGAAAATATTTTTCAGAACAGAAATTACCAAATTAAAACAAAATGATTAATTCGTTTTTTAAAAAATATAATCAAAATTTTTGATGATCGATAAGAAAAATAAATTCAAAGCTTTTAACTAATATAAACAAATATTAATAATATTTAGTCATTTTTTTTTGCTGATTTTAGCAAACAGATTTTAAATTCCACTTTACGAAAAGTCTTTTAAAATTTAGTAGCGGCTACTAATTTTTCTACTAATTTCATTGTACTACACGTCAGCAGACATGTGTTGCTAAGATTAGCAAAAAATACCGCTGGGCTCAAATTAGCAGAATTTCCCGTAATAACAGCAAAATTTTCAGTTGCCATAACAGACTTTTTTTGGTGAGTGTACTATGTTCTTGTTCTTGACGTTGTTGCTGTTGTTGCTGCTGTTGTTTATTTGTTTGTTTGCTTGTACAGTATGTTTATGGTGTAGTGTACTTGTTGTAGATGATGCCTATTGATGTATGCAACAATTGCTGTTGATGTTGTTCGATTTTTAGCATTTAACACTTTACTTTGTCTAAAAAGTAGTTTGTTGTATTTGCTGGTTCTTGTTGCCAACCTTTTTGTTGTTTGTCTTTGTTGTTGTTGTTTTTGCTTGCACTTAACCATGGCCTAAACTAGTGGTGTATTTTTATTGTTAGTTTTAGAACTAGCAAACAAGTTAAAATAACTATTACACATGCATCTTGATGTGTTCTACATACAATTTCAAACTATTATTCATTTTTGTTGCTGTTGTTGTTGTTCTTTCTTATTGTTACTTTTATTTTAAAAGTCTTTATATATCAGTTGTTGTTTTTATTGCTGAAGTTGAATATATATACATTGACTTTGATTTCTGTTTTACTTTACAAGATATTTTTTTTTCAAGTTTCCTTATTTTTTTTTTTTGCAATTGTAACTTAACATGTTCATTGGTTTTGCTTGATTGCTTTATTTGATTTTATGGGATTTTTAAATTTTTATTTATTGTTTTATAATTTTTGTTTTGTTATTGTGTACCACAATAATAAGTGAAACAAATATTAGAAAAAAAAAAAAACTTTTTGAAATTTTTAAAAAAAATCTTCAGTTATAAGGTTTAGGCAAAGGAGGTGTAGAAAACAATTATTAATTTTTTATGTATTAAAATTTATTAAAACAATTCAATTTTATATTATAAGATCAGTTTTTATACCTACAGTTTATCCAAATAGTTATAATTCGAATAAGAGATAAGTCAAAATACATGATTCCTTCCCCCTTTTTAGCTTGTAAGTAGTAGCAGTTTTTATTGTCGGTAAAAAAAAACTGAAATTTCAACCTTTAAGATCGTAAGATGGAAATTTCAATATTTTCTTAATGGTTTGTATTCAATTTAAAATCGAACTTTCTTACAAATGAGATGAAAAAGAATTTAAAGTAGTGGTAAATCATAAAACCAGTTTTAGGTATATTTTTCTTAGTCATCTCTGAGTACCTAGTTGCCTCTGTTGGAGGGAACACTTTCATAGAAAAAAAAAAAATAAAATTGTGTATGTTTTAGAAGTCTATTTGTGAGTCAGAAATGATCCTAGAGAGTACTGAAATAAGTAGTTACTTGAACTAATGAAACCAATGGTTAGCAATATGGACTAAAATAATTACATACTTGAAATGAGTAAAATAAGTTATGTAAAATAAAAGTGAAATAACCCATCAGCAAAAACATGGTATCAACTACTTACAAGCTTATTTACCCGCTTAATTACGTTTGTTCGAGATGCCCTTGGCTTTTTGTAAGCAAGAGGGTAATGACCACTCATTACATTGTTGTTTTTGTAATGACTACTCATTACTTTTGCAACATCGTGAAAAAAAGTAATTAGACGAGTAAGGAGGCGGGTGAGTAGTTGTAACCCTGATCTTGCTGGAAAGAGCATGACCAAATAATGACTTTAATTAAAAAATTATAAAAATCGGGTAACAATAATAAAAAAATGGCATTGAGACCTTGAATTGATTAAAAGCGTTTCAAACTTAAGGGCCGCCACGAGTATATGCACCAATATTCCTGTTTCCAATATCTTGCTGCTAAAACCTATTGTAAATGAGCGTACATATTTAGCTGCTTGTACCATTTTGGGTCAACCCAAAAGTTTGAAGACGAAGAATTTCTATGTGGACAAATGCTAGATGCTTCAGGATTTGTCAGAATCATTGGGGTTGGATGCGTCGACAATCTGCGAACGCATAAAAGCCATGAGATTGATTTAAAAGCAAGGAAACAGGGTGACATACTACTAGAAGCCGCGCGACGACAAAATTAGATATTTCGCTTGTAAATAGCTCCTCGAACGTCAAAAACACGCAAAGAAAAAACATGGTTGGGAGAATCATATTCGAAGAGCATCATATATTTTTAGGTTTATGATTGTGCCAACAATAGTCGTACTATATTATGGTTATCATATTATGATAAAAAAAATATCCATAATTTAATCATAATATGATAAATCATAGTATTCTCAAAATATTATTACATTATGGTCCCAATAACTACATATATTATGATTTCTGGATTATCATAATATGATTCATATAAAATCTTTATATAGAATCTTTTTGATAATGAATTGATTATTGTAAATAATATTACATGTATAAGGAATTTTCGAAAAAAACCCTCAAAAAAAATCTTCTAAAGTTAAAAAATAAACTGGATCTTAATAGGTCAATTGATGAAATGTTTTAATGCCACATAAAAGGTATTTGTCCAGTTTCAGTAAAGAATATATGATTGTATTTTTTAATACATTTTAGTTTTTATGAAAACAAGACAATATACGGACTTTAAATGTCAAAGTCATGTTTTATTTGATGTATATTTATTCATTGATTGTTGCCAGCATTTTATGGTTGCATAAATATCATATTTTTTTCATAGCCAGAAGTTTTGTTACCACAGTATGGTTACAGCCAATCATGTTATAAAGTAGAACGTGGCAATCATAAAATAGTGAAATTTTTACTATAATAATGATGGTAGCAACCATGTTGATGGTTAGACAACCAATAATATGGTTGTGACAACCATACCCGATTGCAGCAAGCACAATATAGTAGAAGTGATCATATTGCAACCATGTTTTTTCTCTGCGTGAAATGAAATGTTTTGGCATTGCGTTGTGACTGGGGATGAAAAGTGGGTCCATTACGGTAAACCCAAGTGCAACAAGTCATCAATTTTGCCCTACAGCTATTAATATCCATCGCAAAGACCAATATTCATGCGATGAAGCTTATGCTCTGTATTTGGTGAAACCAGCGCGGCGTGATCTACTACGAGATGATCAAACAAAATAAATCCATCACGGGGGAACGCAATCGGCCTCCACTCATGCGATTGAGCTGCACACTGAAGCAAAAACGTTCGGAATACCAAGAAATTTACGACAAAGTGATTTTGCACTCATATTACAAAACAACACGTAGAGAAAATACATGGTTACATTTTGATCATTATTATAGTAAATATTTAATTATATCATGATTTTCACTTTCTATTTTATAACATGATTGGCTGTAACCATATTGTGGCAACAAAATTCTGACTATGAAAAAATGTGATAATTATGGGACTATAAAATGCGGACAATAATCAATAAATATGTAGTTACAAATTTAATCAAGCAAGACTTTTACATTAACTGTCTTGTTTTAATAATAAAAAAAAATTATCAGTTCAAACACCCAGGTAAAAATAATAATATATGATAATTTTCACCTGGGGGATTTTATTTATTACACTAATCAATTCATTGTCGAAAAAAATCGTTGTCAAAAATATTATATATAAAGATTTTTCTTTATGTAAGTGAATAGTATAGTAGGATTCTAGACCATGTAAGCATATTCTTTTTATAATTTATTTTATTGTAAAGAAACATGAAAATTTTTATTAGTAAATTATAGAGAATAAAAATTGATTTTCCTTTTTTTTAAATTCTTTTCAATTAAAATAATATTTTTTTTTTAATTTTTTTAATTAATTTCTTGTAAAATAACGACTTTCTTGTGGAAAAAGTACTCAGAATATTGATAAAATATTTTTTTTATAAGAAAAAGTCTTGTACAAAATACAAGACTTTTAGAAATTTGTTTTGGTAGAAATATTTTAAGACTCTATGCACTTTTTCTTAAAGAAAAATTCACAGATTCTGCAAACTGTTTCTTAGATAAAATTTCAAATATGCCTAAAAAAACTTTGATTCTAAGGTCATTTATTGAATAAAAAATTCTTAGATTCTGAGGACTTTTCGTCATGAAAAAATACTTAGATGTTAAGAGCTTTTTCTAGTAGAAATATTCTTAGATTCTAAGGAATTTTTTTAAAAAGAAAAGTTCTGAGACTCTTAGGACTATCTAAAATAAAATCTTAAAAATGTCCTTAGAACCTAAGAACTTTTCTATTAGAAAAAGTTCATAGAATCTATGTTTTTTTTTTATTAAAAAAGTAGTTAAAATTTAAAAAATTTTTTAAGATTTTTCCTTTGAAAATGTTCTTAGAATCAGAGTAGTTTTTTTTTCAAAAAGTCCTTACTATCCAATTTTTTCAAACATTTCTTAAAGAAGTATACTTAAATTTTAAGAACTTTTTCATAGTTTCGAATCATAATATAACTGTAGGGACAATATTATGGTAAAAAATGGTTATTTTACTATCATAATAACTATATTATAGTATGAATATGGTTGGCAGCATCATAATCCCAAAAATTTATGATGCCCTTCCTTGAATATCAAAATTTTTTTTTTTAGGAAAACATTTCCTAAAGAAATATTCTTAAATTTAAAGAACTTTTTCAGAGTTTAGAATCATAATATAACTGTAGAGACTATATTATGGTAAGATTATGGTTATTTTATTATCATAATATGATAACTATATTATAGTATGACTATGGTTATAATACCAAAAATATATGATGTTCCCCAACCATGTTTTTTCTCTGCATAAAGTCGTGGCCAGTCCCAACAGAAGTTCACTTAAATATATTTCTGGTATCCGAAAATTGCCATAAAGATGGGAAAAAGATATGGCCAGCGATGGACAATAATTTGAATAATATATTTGTTGTAACCATTTATTTTTGCACAATGAATTGGAAAAATTTTTCGCAAAAAAATACTTATTATTATAATTAAAGGTTCCAATATATTGCTGGATTTAATTTGATCTGCCATTTTTCGAATCAGATATCGTAAGATCAGACGGACATTAAAAAATATCAATTTGATATGATTAAATATTGTGTCAGATAATTTTTTTTTACTCGGGTGTGTACCACACTGTTTAAACATAAATTAATGTTACTTAAATAATATGCAATAAATTATACTGTTATATTGTCGTACTTCCTCATTAAAAGTAGTTATATAATACAATACCAACCGCTGATTATATTTATCCTTCTTACATCTTACTACGTCAGGAATACATTATTTTAAAGCCTCTAAGTAAATAGTCATATAGTATATCCATATCGATAATTCATTATTTCATAGTTCCCAAATAAGTAGTAATGTATTACAATATTTGTAATGTATTACTTTAGGTTTTAAAGTAAAGTGAAGGGTAAATCATACCCTTTACCTGGGTAATACCTGAAATAGATACAATCAACATTTTGTAGGGAATTGGAAAATAAATATCACAAAATTGGTTGCCTACCCATTGACGGCATTTTAATAAACAATTAAAATCTTTTTTTAAATCAAAATAAAATACAAATATATTTAACAGCTTAAGATTAAAGCAAAATAAGACAAATCCCATATAAATCCACAAAACACATGTTGTATTTTGTTTAATTTAAGCCTGAGGTCATATTTACTGTTATTAAAAAAATATACTGGTTTATAGGATTGGACCAGGCCAATAGACATAAAGTGAATGCTCTTTTGTTGTTTGGCTAAAATTAAACATGTACAAAATAAAACAATTGTATTATAGAGACACAAAAAATAAAAGTAACTGATAGAAATAAAACCCCAAAAAAAGGTTTTTATACATTTCTAACTTGTAGTAAAAAAAAAAAAAAAACACTAGTGAGAAGACATATTGATTGGTTGGGATTTAGCAAACATACATTTTATTTTGACTTTTACATGATGGTTAATAAACAAGTTACTAAGAATGGCTAAGAAATTGACTGTTAGCCAGACTGCCAGCCTGTTTGCCTTTCTCTTAGGTTACACATAAACACATAAACTAAGAATTGGTGGATTTTAAGTTTAAAAAAAAAATATATACTATAAATTAGTTCTCAAGGGATAGAAAGAGGGTCAATACATTTATTATTATTTTAGTTTTTTTTTTTCTTTGTGTAAAATTAAATGAATGTTATGTATGTGTCTTAAGTCTTTTGGTTGACTGTGAGCCATAAATTCATTTCCTTTTACTTACAAGTTTGTGTCTTAAGTCTTTTGTTTTGTTTGGATAATTATTTTTCAAAAAGATGATTATGTTTACTTACAATTTAGGTGTTTTTGTAAATATTATAATTTTTTAATTTAAAAGGAAATACACTACTATGTGGCAAACTCCAAACAGCGAGTGCTAAAACCACAGGAGTTCTTTGTTTCAGTTCTGACTATTTTAAAAAAGTTGTACATAATTGAACTCATTTTTATGTTACACTTCTAATTACCACAGGTAATAATTTTTACACCTGGTGTTTATTTATAATGACTTCTTTTCTTATACAATTTACAATTCCAGATAGTTAAAGAAAATCATAAAAAATTATTATTAGGGAAAATAACTAATAAACATTTATATATAAAAAAAATCATAAAAAAGTTGCAATCGTGCGTTTGTAAAAACAAATTGGATTACAAAGTAAATTACCTGTTGTTTAATGTTGAACATTAAAAAAAATTTGGTTTGTAATATAAGCATGTTTATGCATGCAGAGAAAAAACATGCTTGGGTAAATCATATTCGAAGAGCATCATATATTCTTGGGATTATGATTGAGCCAACCATAGTTATATATTTATTTGCCAAGATGTTTATCACAGAAGTAAGGCTAGTCCTAGCTTCAGGTTCAGGCCCTTCATAGGCCCTGAACCTTTCTGCGGGGTGCCCATGGGCTATATTAAGGAGAGGCTCAGGTTGTGGAGAGAGTCGAAATTCTACGATTATTGGCAAACATATCTATGCCCAGTGGTGGGTCTGGGCGACTACTGGCATTTGGTCGAAGGGACCTAGGGACCCTGACTAGATACTTTACTGGACATTGCAACCTTAGGTACCATAAGCACAAGAAGGGTCAATCGGACACTGAACTGTGCAGGTTTTGCGGGTTGGAATCGGAGACGTCAGAACATGTCCTCTGCGATTGTCCTGGGCTTTGTGTCAGGAGGATCAAGTTTTTGGGTGACCGTTTCTTGTTGCCTTCCGACATTTGGAACACTTCACCCGGCAAGGTTCTTGGCTTCATCAATAGCTTGAACCTTTAGGGTGATTCTGGGCAGCACAAAAGACCTACTATGGTCGCGGTGCGGTGCTATTTGAAATAATAATATAATAATAACCATAGTTATAATATTATGATAATAAAAAAAAAACATAATTTTAACATAATATTGTCCCTACAGTTATATTATGATTTAAAACTATTAAAAAGTTCTTTAAATTTAAGAATATTTCTTTAAAAAACTTCTTTGATTTTATGGACTTTTTTTTCAAGATAAATACTTCTGAAAAAGTAAAAAATTCTAAGGATTTTTTTTTGAAAACCTAGTTTTTATGGACTTTTTGTAATAGAAAAATTCTTAGATTCTAAGTACATTTCCAAGGTTGTTTTATAGTCCTTCGTCTCAGAATATTCTTTTTAGAAAAAATTCTTTGAATCTAAGAATAATTCTATCAGAAAATGTCCTTAGAATCTAAGACTTTTTATTTTAGAAGAGTCCTTAGAATCTAAAATATAGAGGATAAATATAAATTGTTAAATTTCGTTGATGTTAGTCTAATTGTGTTGTTGTTTACAAGTTTGTTAATTTGTTTCCTAACACTCAATATAAAATAGACAATCATCAACAAGCAATGACCGTAAAGGGAGAAGAAGAGCATGGGTATTGACAAGGTTGGGTAGCGCCAACCGAAAATACTAAGTATTCTATCCTGCTGGCTCAGTGGAATTTCTCAATTTTTATTCTCTATAACTTACTAATAAAATTTTCATGTTTCTTTACAATAAAAATAATTAAAAAGAATATGATATGATCTATAAAAAAAAATCCTACTATACTATTCACTTACAAAATAACAGATCAACAATTCATAAAATTCCATTATCTAAAAACATTCTATTAGAAAAAGTCCTAGAGTTTAGGTATTTTTTATAATGAAAAGTCTTCAGAGTCTAACACGCAGAAAAAGAACATGGTTGGGGCAATCATATTCAAAGAGCATCATATAATTTTTTAATCGAAAAATTCTTAGATTTTAAGGATATTTTCAAGAGATTTTTTAATATTCCTTCGTCTCAGAATTTTTTTTAGAAAAAATTCTTTGAATCTTTGAATATTTCTATTAGAAAAAATCCTTAGTATCTAAGTCTTTTTCATGATGAATTTTTATATAAAGAAAGTCCTTAGAATTTAAGTTTTTATAATAATGTATTCATTTTTATCTAGAAAATAGTTTGCAGTATCCGAGAATTTTACTTTAAGGAAAAGTTCTTACAATCTAAAAATGTTTCTATCAGAAAAATTATTCTAAAAATCTTTTTTGTATGAGAAACCTTTTCCTTTGCCTTCTACAGACTTTTTCTTATGAAAAAAATATTTTCTTAATATTCTGTCGTTATTTTACAAGAAATGAATTAATAAAAATATTTTTTTAAATATAAATATTTTTATTAAATATTTTTTTTTATATTTTACAAGAAATGTTTTATTTGCAAGAAATGTTTATTTTTTTAAAGGAATTAAAAAAATCCAAAAACTTTAAATATAGAATCTTTTAGACAATGAATTAATGTAAACTATAATTTTATATGGATAGGGCATTTAAAAAAAAAAAACCCAGGTGAAAATGATCATATATTATCATTTTTACCTGGGTGTTTTATGAAAACAAGACAGTAAATGTCAAAGTCATGTTTTATTTAATTTATAATTATTCATTGATTGTTGTCAGCATTTTATAGTTCCATAATTATCATATTGTTTTCATACACAGAATTTTTGTTACCATAATATGGTCGCAGCCAATCATGTTATAAAATAGAAAGTGGCAATCGTGATATAATAAAATATTTGCTATAATAATGATGATAGCGACCATATTGATGGTTAGAACTTATTAATAAACCAATAAATTATTTGTGACAACCACACCTGAATGCAGCAAGCATAATATAGTAGCAGTGATTATGTTGCAATCATGTTTTTTCTCTGCGTGTTTCGGGATATCAACATTTTAAAATTAAAAATGGCGAATGACTTTTGCAAATCGGATACTCGGTTACTTATCAAAAATTTTTTTCGAAAAGGGTCAGTGAATACGATTCTGATATCAGAGGGGCAATTCTCTAACCTTATAACGACAAAATTCGGTAATTAAGTTGTCAAATAGACTACCAATTTTTTTTTTTTTAAGTTAGAGAATCGTACTTTCCATAATCAATTTACAACGCATCCGATTACTTTTCAAAAAAAAAAAAAATATTCTCCATCTTGAATGTGTCGTTTTCAATTTTGAGAATCTTTTATAAGATTCGTATTGCGAAATTTTGATATATTAATCAATTGTAAGTGAAAAATTCAACCAATTGAAGTTTAGAAAATATAAATTTATATTCCCAAATTTCATTTGAAATTCGAAACACATGAATTGATATTCACATAATACTAATTTAAATTCAGAAAAAATCAATTGTAATTAAAAAAATTCCATTTTAGATGCATAAAACAATAACGGAAGTTTTATCGAATTTATAATTTCCAGGTGATGGCTTCTGGAATTCAATTAATGTGTTCTGCATTACAATTTATATTTTCTGAAAATCAATTGATGTGTTGTTAATTTTCAAATGATATTTTCTGAATTTCAAATGATATTTTATTAATTTCAATTAAATTAAATTAATGTTTTCTAAATTTAAGATGAATAAAATTAATTATTTTTTTTTAAGTTTCAATTGATGTTTTCTGAAATTTTTAAATTTCAATTGATATTTTCGAAATATCAGATAGAGATTCTCAATTCCATTGAATAATTTCTGAATAACAATACTACTGCCAGAGGTGTAGTATTTTATTGGGTGCATATTATTTAAATTCCTATTCTGTGTCCATTTTTCATCACGACTTTAAGCCCAACCCCATTGATTTATTTTAAGTACAGTTTTATTTTAACAAACAACAACTTTTGGTACTGCACAAATAAGTAAAAGGGCTGGTAAAACTATAACAATTTTAACATTTGCTTTAAAATCGCATAAAACAATCTAAGAACAATTTTTTTCATTGATTACCTGTCAATCACAGAATACAAAAAAAAAAAAAAAAAAAAACTAAATAACCAGTAGCTATAAACCATTAAGTTTTGTTTATGAATTTGTGACAAAAACTCAAAACAGCATAAGTCATATTGGGGATTTTTTGGAAAAACAATTTTTAATTTTAAATGTAAACAGAAACTTGTGGTTAAGAAATTAAAACATTTGCAAATAAAGAAAAATATAAAATCTAATATTCACAGTTGAAAATCGAAATATATGTGAACATATATGGTCTCGTGTATGATCATACATGGGTATACATGATCATGCACGTGCATGCATTATACAATATATGGCCATACATGATCTCTTATGATCTTATGTCTTCAGATCCTAAATTTTAGGGTCTATGGTAATATCCATGCTTATATATGAGCCCTTTATGCTTTATATATAATTCTATATGATCACATACAATTATATACCCTCAAATATATGATTCGAAGATATATGGTCATATATGTGATCATATGTGGTCATATATTGATGTATATGATCATGTATGCCCATGTGTGATCATATACAACACCAAGTATGATCATATATGTTTAAATACATTTGGATTTTCATATGAATTAATAAAATATTTTGTTACTTTATTAAAAAACAATATTAATTGAATTTTGACCTCAGTCGTACGATTCTCTTAACTTTTTTAACGATCGTTAACTAACGGCAATTGTCGGCTAAATTACCGAAAAAGCTATTCCTTTTTTTTAAATATCTGAAATGGGATAATAACAAAACTGGTTGATTTGAACAAAAATTGCTTTGAATCTTTATCAAGTAACGACAAATATCGTTTACTTCAACTTCAAAAAAACAAAAAAAATTCTGTAGATAACTTTTTTAACTGCAAGCATCAGTACACGCAAAGAAAAAACATGGTTGGGGCAATCATATTCGAAAATCATCATATATTTTTGGGTTTATGGTTGTGCCAACCATAGTCGTACTTTAATATGGTTATGATATTATGATAATAAAATAACCATATTTTTACCATAAAATTGTCCCTACAGTTATATTATGATTCAAAAAATTACCATATTATGGTCCTAAATAAACATGTTATAATATTTAATTTATCATAATATCATCGCACGTAATCATAGTATGCTCAAAATGTTATCATATTATTGTACCTCATAACTATATTATGATTCCTGGATTATTATTATATGATCCCTAATCTAAGAAAATTTCTTAAAGGAAAAGTTCTTAAAAACTATGAAAAAGCTCTTTATATTTAAGAATATTTCCTTTAGATATGTTCCTTTAGATTGTTAAGGAAAAAAATCATAGATTCTAAGAACTTTTCTTTCAAGAAAACTTTCGATTCTTTGAAATTTTTTTTTAAGAAAAATACTTAAATTTTTTTAAAAATCTAATGACTTTTTTTAGTAAAAAAAATCTTAGATTCTAACGACATTTTTAAGATTATTTTTAGAAATTTTTCTTAAAGAAAAAGTCTTTATAATCTAAGAATATTTCTACTAGAAAAAGACCTTAGAATCTAAGTAAAAAGTTTTCAGAATCTATGAATTTTTCTTTCGCAGAAAGGCCTTAGAATCTAAGTTTTTTTTGGAATATATGAACTTTTATCTAAGCAACAGTTTGGAGAATCTGAGAATTTCAGTTTAAGAAAAAGTCCATAGAAGCTAAAAATGTTTTTATCAGATAAATTCATAAATATCTATTATTTTGTGTAAGAAACCTTTTCGTACGAAAGAAATATATGGTTTCTACAGACTTTTTCTTATAAAAAATATTTCTAATTGTTTTTATTAAAAAAATATAAAGATATAAAATCTTTCAATAGATTCTTTTTTACAATGAATTGATTAGTGTAAATAATATTATATGTATTAGGAGTTTTCGAAAACCCCCTTTAAAAAAAATCTTCTAAAGCTAAAAAAAAATAACAGGATCTCAATGGGTCAATTGATGAAATGTTTTAATGACATGTGAAAGGTATTTTCTACGCATCTGATATTTTTCCAATTTTAATAAACAACCCTGTAGGAAGCCTGGAGTCAAGTGTCTACAAGTCACCACTTTTGTCGACTATTTTTGGTGACTTTTTTGCTGATATGTCAACAAAGCGTCTATACTTTTTACATTCCTTTTTTTCAGCTGCAAAGCTGTGCTTGTTTTTGATTTTTTTATTGTTATATTTTGTTGAAAATACATGTGCAAAATTAAAGTTTTTAATAAAAATATAAAGAAAAATTAATTTAAAAGTTAAATATACAAATTTTAACAAAATATATAATGAACAAAAGAAATTACAAAAAACTTGTGAAAAAAAACAATAAATTTTGTATTAAGAAAGAGGCAACAAATTTAAGTGAAAATTGCAACTCTAGAGATTTTGTGGAGCCTGATAAAGATTTTACGGAGCCTGTGGATGATTTTGTGCAGTCTTTTAAAGATTTGTCTACTCTAAAATTAAATTTGTACAACATTTTTTTTTAATTTAATGAAATTTATAAAAAAAAATTTTATTAATAAAATATCTAATTTAACAAAATAAATGCAGCTGTTTAATCTTATTTCCTTCCGAGTGTGGATATGTAGTGAAAAGTTTCAAAAGTGAATACTAGAATTAATAATATGTACTAGTGAATCTCTGGGCCCAATGTCAGCACCTAGTCAATAGTTGTGTAGATTAGCAATGACACGCACATGTTAAATGTCTACAGCAGAAAGCGTTGGCTGGGGCACAATTAGTCAGTAGTACTGGTGACAAAGTCAATAGTGAATCAGTACAGTTTCACTATCGACATTTCCTACAGGGAATAAACGTATGATTGTTATTTTAAGACATTTTGTAGTAAAAACTGACTGAACAGATAAAATTTTGGTTTTTATGAAAACA
This sequence comes from Eustalomyia histrio, assembly GCA_949748255.1. Classification (NCBI taxonomy): domain Eukaryota; kingdom Metazoa; phylum Arthropoda; class Insecta; order Diptera; family Anthomyiidae; genus Eustalomyia; species Eustalomyia histrio. Next base: position 58,591,708 of record OX456525.1, on the reverse strand, counting down.
AGACAATATTATGACTGTAAATGTCAAAGTCATATTTTATTTAATTTATAATTATTTATTGATTGTTGCCAGCATTTTATCGTTGCATAATTATCATATTTTTTTCATAGTCAGAATTTTTGTTACCACAGTATGGTTACAAAAAATCATGGTATTAAAAAGCAAATGCCAATCATAAAATAGTAAAAAAATAATAATGGTAGCGACCATGTTGAAGGTTAGAAAACTAATAAAATTGGTTGTGGCAGCCATACCCGAATGCAACAAGCACAATATAGTTTTTTCTCTGCGTGTAGGAGAACTTAGTAACTTTTAATGAATTTTGTTTAATAATTATCAAATTTTAACAATTTATCTACTGAATTTTGTGGTAAAAAAGTTACGGAGTCGCACTACGGAAGTAATTTGTAGAAATAGTATAAAAACAAATACATTAACAAAAACAAAACTTTAAGGAACATTTGAATAACACAAATGAAAAGTTTCACAAAACGAGGATTTATTAAAAGTTTTATGAGGAAAGTATGTTTTGATTTTACAACGTTCCGATATGCTTTCGTTTTGGAACGGACTTTATTTGGGACAGTGTAAATTTGGGACGTTGCACAGTGGGTTCGATGACACCGAAAGTGGCGATTAATTCATGGGAGCCTTAATTTAAATTTTTTTGAATTTTTTTTTTTTCAAATCGTTAAATATACATAAAAAGGCATATTCTGAAAAAAAGATACACGAAAAAGTTTTTTTTTTACTATTTAATATACATTTTTATTTTTCGGAAAATTATAGTTTCAGAATTTTCGCCGTAATTTTTAAATGGAAAGTGATTTTTTTAAAAAGTGAGAAGCAAACGAAGGCCTATATTGTCTTTTTTCTAAAAAATAAAAAAAATAAATATATATTTTGCATAAATATGAACATAAGTTTAATTTAAAGTCTGAATTTGGGTTTTGAAGGATTTCGAGAATTTATTAACATTTTGTAAAAAAAGTAACGAAATACATTTTAAATTTTTTTTTTGTTTATCAATAATTGTCATACACTTAAAAAGAAACCATATAAAACAAAAAAAATTAAAAAAAAAATTTTTTGTCTGTTTGGGAACGTTTTTTCAATTTTGTGGAAAATGGGCTTAATTTACAAATTTTATAGTAAATTTAATATAGAAAGCTATAAATGATTAAATAAAATTTAAAATTAAAATATATTGAATATATTATTAAAAAGATAAATTAAAAATAATATATAAATACATAAATATTTCTACATAATTGATTTAATTTCCTATTTGTCCTTAAGACAAAATTTCATGATTTCTAAAATTTGTATAAAATGTTAATAAAAAACAATATTTTAATTTTTTGTATTTAAGAAAAAAATTATATATTATACACTAATTGTTTTAACAATCTGCATCATAATCTTCCTCATCTATATCATTATGTTCATCCTCATCCTCACCTTCATGATCATAATCTTCACTATCATCACTCTCACAATCATGTATTTCTTGAGAAATAATAGGCGATAGCAAAAGCTGTAGTTCGGAATTTGATAATTGTTGCTTTTCTTTCCGCTCATTTTGTTTATTTATACTAGATATGAATGGATCTGAACTGAGAAAAAATCTATTTAGAATATCTTCATTCGAATTTTCTCGGCTGCATTTGCGAGCAAAGTATTCCCTATAATTTTTAAAATTCTTATTTCTGGCTTCCTAAACTTCTTCTGAAAGTTCTCCAATCGGTAAAAGGGCATATTTTATGATTTCGTGACCATGAATTAAAAATTAATGTATTGTAGGAGTCATACAAAACCATGGATATTTTTCAACAAAGCACTTTGCAGTTTTATAAGCAAAATTGCGAAAATTCTCTAGGTGGATTTCGTGACCACAGGAAATAACAACTAATATTGTGCGCATTTTTTTTTTATTAAGGCCAAATCAACTTTCGTTATTTCTGCTGATATTTCTGCATTTTTAAAAAAACGTCTTGCTGTATTTCCGTCGTTAAAATTTCCGGAACCTGGCTTTGGCTGATCCACAATTAATCCAGTTCTTTCTTCAATATTTTTCATAAAATTATAAAGCTCACGGCGAGGAATAAAAGTAGTATTGGGGCTTGTCCCTAAAATAGATTAAATTTATTTTTTTTTAATAATTTAAATGTCTTATTTGTTTAGCCTTTTACCCAATACCGATTACTTTATTTGAAGTAAATAATATTTAATTTTATTAATATTAAAACACAACATAATAACAATCATAATAGAGATGAGCTCGTGAACCGGGATTTATTTTTGTGAATTCTTAAACATAATATTTTCAGCATGGCTATTTAATTTATAATACTGATTTTAATGCAAAACAATCAGTTTCATTTGTTAAAATTATTAGCAAGCCATTTTTTGTTATAAATTTTCGTTATAATATTTTTTTTTGTTTTAATTTAATTAATTACGGACTCGTTTAATGCAAAATTTTACTTTTTTCGCTTTTTAAAAATATTGCAAAAAATTTTTAACTTTCACCTCACTACGCAGCCAGCTGACAAGATAGATGCTTAAAAATTTACATAGTGATGTAGAATTTTATCTAGTTTTATCCGATACCAAATATTAATACAAAAACTTAATTTTAAAAATTCAATTAAGCGTCACTTTCGAACCATTTCAACCCACAGTGCGTTGAATTAAACCATGTTTTACAATTAAAAAAAAAAAAACAATTTTATATTCATCATTCTAACTTTTTGAGACAGACGCAAATCGGGGTTCGAATTGCAAATTGGGTGCTCGGCTATATCTCGAAATATGTTCCTCTTATTGTTATAAAATAAAATAAATGTCGAGTTATGCTGTTTTTATGAACACGATTATTGGTAACAGTAGCTGTTCTTTAATTTTATTTTAACTACGCTATATAAGCCATAATTCATTTTATGCTACGTTTCCACTATTAGTGTTTTTGGTTAAAACATGACATTTAGGCAAGAAATATATATGGGAAACAATCAGGTACAAAACAGCGTTTTGTGCCAACACAAGTCAAGTGGAATCGTAACATTAGTTGAAAAATAATATCAAAAGTATTGTTAAATTACAGTCACTTTTTTAAAAGAAAAAAAATCTGCTACATGGCGATCATTGTCTTGTGGGGTTATACACTAAAAGTTAAACAAAAAAGAACGCTTGTTAATAAAGTTTATTAATATTAAGAGGAGTGTAGTATGTAGTATTTTAGTTTTGGCCCGCAGGCCTTTCATTGAAGTTCTCTTCTTTTTTTTTTGTAATGGACAGGGGGCGTTTCAATGATATTGAAGTTGTTAGTTATACGTTTTTTCTTCTTATGTGCTACTGTAACTGTTAATATTTTCTGTTTTGTTTTTTTATCAATATGTATTATATCATATTATCTGATTTAACATAACAAGATATAAATTTGCTGATAAAATTCTTAGTAGAGTTGTATTAAGTAATAATTTCAATAAATTTTGTAATATTTATAACTGATTTCCAAAATGACCAGAAGGTTTTTATGTGCGGTAAATTATATTCTGTTTAATATATAGAGATAATTTTTGTAATTTTATAAAATATTTAATAGAAATCAGGTTGAAAATAAAATAATATAAGTTGTAGGAACTAAATAAATTGATATACCCATGTAAAAATCTATATATATATATATGCATTGCCCACACTTTGAAGTCATCTGTATATACAGCCAAAAAAGTCCCTATAAAATGCGCTGTGTCCAGTAAAATGTCTTCAGAGTAAACACTAGAATAACGAAAAGTTTAAGGACAGTCCCCAAAGTAACAAAATGTCTTCATAGTAACTTGTGCAACGAAAACCCGTCCCCGCAACATGTGCTGTGCATATATATATATATATATATGTATATATATATATATATATATATATATATATATATATATATATATATATATATACATGGTTATACATGAGCTTGTATATGATCATACATGGGCATACATGACTATACACGTCCACACATAGTACAATATATGACCATACATGATCTCATGACAATATATATTTGGATCCTTGTATGGTCACATATGATCATATATGCCAATATATTGGGTATATGTGGTGATACATGTATGGTCATATATTGAACTATGCCTGGATTTATATAGTCAAATATGATCATATACAAGCCCATGTATGACAATGTATGTTCCTAAACTTAGAAAAATATTTAAGTAATTTAACAAAATTTTAGGAAATTCGCGAATGATTTGAATCTCATGTAAAAATAGAAATATATATGATGGTAACAACTGATCATGTACTATGCATAAACGCAAAGTTCAATATATGGCCTTATATGATTTCATACATTTTTATATATCTTCGGATCAGAAATTTGAGGGTATATGGCCGTATATGGTAATTTATGATAATATATGAACATACATGAATCATATATGAGAATATATGAACATATATAAAAACATCCGATGATATTTGTAATATATGAGATCATGTATGGTCTTATATTTTGACTATTCATGGATTCATATGATCATGTATTCCCATATTTGTTCATATACTTGCCAATGTTTGATCATGTAGGTAAAAGAACACCATTCGAGTCGAATTTAACAATGTGTGACCAAAAATGATGCACACAGTGATGCTAAATATAATCAAAAGAGCCCAAATCTTTGTCAACGCCGACGGCAACCATTTGTCGGACATAATTTTTCACAATTAATTGGAACAAAATAAATAATTGCAATTAAACATTATCATTTAAATAACAAATGAGTTTTCACTTTAAACAAAGTAATAGCGACAGAAAATGATGGTTTTTGTCCCATCCTGTAGTTGAAATGTTCCTAACAACTTGGTAACGATTTTGGGGTGTAAAAATACGTGACAAAAAAAATAAGGATAATCGGATTTTGGGAACACATAGGCGCTGAAGTCTTAAAAATAGATTGCAAGGTGAAATTACGTAGGAGTTTTTTTAAATTTTCTGAAAAATATTGATATTTTTAACCGAACTTGATTTGAAAAAAACTCAACTTTAATTCACGAACATTTTACCCACAAGCCGAAACATTGTAGTTTCGTTTGAACTGATTTATTCTCTACTTCACTTTTAAGAGCAAAAGTTTAGATCTTTTCGATATGATTTCTATAGAAATACAAATATGTAACTAGACTACTCGAGTGAAAAAAATTTATCTTTCGCAATATTTAATAATATCCAATTTGATATTCTTTAATATCTGCGGTAATATCTAGCTGATCTTCATTGATCCGAAAATTGGCAGATCAAATTAGATCCAGCAATATGTTTGGAGATTTAGAAGGTTTTAAATTGATCCGAAAAATGTTATATCGAACAGAATCAGATGATATCCAACAATATATAGAGAATCTAGTTCATTAAAACACGCACGCAGAGAAAAAAAATGGTTGGGACAATCATATTCGAAGAGCATCATTTATTTTTGGGTTTATGATTGTGTCAACCATGGTCGTACTAAAATATGATCGTCATATTATAATAATAAAATAACCATAATTTTACCACAATATGATCCCAACAGTTATATTATGATTCAAAAATTACCATATTATGATTCTAAATAAATATATTATGATCTTGAATTTATCGTAATATGATCGCATGTAATCATAGTATGCTCAAAATGTTATCATATTGTCACCACAACAATATTATGATTCCTGGATTATCATTATATGATCCCTACAATAATATATATGTATATATATACATGATCCTTCTTATTATATTAGGATTATTAATATACAATATCATTTTATGGCATATTAATAATTAATTAATAATTAATATAAAATCCCGACATTAAACAATATATGATTGTTTTTTAAGACATTTTGTAGTAAAAACAAACTGACTGAATTGATCAAATTTTAGTTTTTATGAAAACAAGACAATATTATGACTGTAAATGTCAAAGTCATGTTTTATTTGATGTATAATTATTTATTAATTGTTGCCAGCATTTAGTGTTTGCATTATAATCATATTTTTGTCATAGTTAGAGTTTTAGTTACCACGGTATGGTTACAGCCAATCGTGTTATGAAATAGAATGTGTCCATCATAAAATAGTAAAATATTTACTATAACAATGATGGTAGTAACCATGTTGATGGTTAGAAAAACAATAACATGGTTGTGACAACCATACCCGATAGCAGCAAGCATAATATATAAGCAGTGATCATGTTGCAACCATGTTTTTTTCTCTGCGTGCGTATAACAAATTTTAAATTAAAAAAAACTTAAAATTCTAAAAAAATAATGCCTTCTCCCCAGGATTTGAACTCGGTCTGCCAGAGTTTTATTGAGTTAAGCACTCAGCAGTATGAGGTTGACTTTGTTAGCCTACATTTTTCGTACACTCACAATATATTTTCCGTTACAGACTGTAGTTTATTTAAAAAGTAATACGTAAAGTTTGTTTTTCAAAGAAAAATCAATTGAAATTCATAGAAATATATTTTTAACTATTTGAATCAGTCATTCAAAAAATAAACTATAAAAATTTACAGACATTTAGTAAGAGTTGATAATTTCAGTTAAATGTAAAATTTTATGTTTTCTGTTTTTAAAAATTGAAATTGATATAATTCTTTTTTGTTTTTTTTTACCAAAGTAGGTTGTTTATATACAAAATTATTTCAATAAAAATTACAAGAAATTACTCAAATATACATACACACAAAGCCAATAAAACTATATACATCTGCATGTGTTGTGTTCTGTTTTGTAATTACATACAAATAAAAAAATTTTCAATTTGAAAAACAAACCACAAAAGTAGTTTTTTCTAACTTTTTGTGAGTAAAAATTTGATGGTTATTTTAAACTACTTTCTATTGTTTTTACTTTTGTCGATTATTAAACAATGATTGAAAATTGAATATAATGGAAAATCAATAGTCCTCTATTTGACCGCATTTTCGATTAATTTAATATGTGTTTTAAGTTGTTTTTAACGAAATAATATTGTGAGTGTATAATTGTGTTATATATAATATCTTCGAGACTTATATATAATTATATATTCGGAGATTTGAGAAAAATTGGAAAAATTTTCTACATATCATGGGTGAATAAATGTGACTAAAATAGTTCTGTATATGTAATACGATATATAATTATATATAGTTATATGTAATCATATTTTATGAACTTAGAGAAAAATAATTATAATACTTAAAACAAACAAAAAAATATATTAATTATATAAGTAGTGAAACTTATAAGACTTTTGAAAACAAAAATCATACCAAGATTATTATAACCCAGCAAAACTTTGGTAATTAGTGCGATATTCTCATGCGTTACCTTGTAATGATAGCTCGTTACCTTTTTCATTATTTGCAATCATAAAGTAATAAGTTAAGTTATTATTGATTACGCAATATATGATTTATAAATGTAAAGTAATAATTGAAATATTTTTGAATATCTATTTTTACATACATTAATTTGTATTTTTTTATAAGCAAAAGGGTAATGTATGTTTGTTTCGATAAAACTAGCGAAAAAACGAAGCACAACTATTCATTTAAGTTTAAAGCAATCAAATACTATATGCGTCGATAGCTCAATGGGCAGAGTTCTTGGCTGGCCACCAGATTCGTTTCCCATATTGACCACATTATTTTTAATTACAAAAATTTTAAATAAAATATTTGTAATAATTTTTTTTTTAATAAAAAATCCTCTTTTTAAAAATCTATTTTTAGACACATTACTTTTTCCATTCTCGTAACCATATAAGTAACCCCTTACATTATCACCCTTAAAGTAATGGGTATATACATTACTTTGAGGCTCATCGCCTGTAAAATTCATCAATGAAGTAAGGTGTAAAGTAATCCATCGCCCCTATGCCTATACATTACTTTACCCATTATTTGGTAATGTGTGGTTTTGCTTGGAAGCTAATTATATCTTATATTATATCAAAATTTTCTAGGTCTTATTGTCACAAAATGGATTAAAATTTGAAAGTTATATAAAAATATTATATCCCTGACTGGAATTCGAATTATATCTTAATATATCTTAATCTTATAAAACATTCTAGATATGCAACCATATATAACAATATCTCATATTTGCTTCCAAATATTCGACCATATATAATACCTTATACGATATCAAAAAAAATTCTTTTATTTGACTATATATTAAACAAGTAAGAGCGGCTAAATTCGGCTATGCCGAATCTTATATACCCTTCACCATGGTTGGGAAAAAACTGAAGTTTATATATGGACATATATGAAATGGACAGATTTATATACGGACGCATTTAAGAGGAAATTAACCATTTAGTTTGGAGATAAAACTTGGACTCGGGAAGATTTATGGTTCCAGAAAATATGTATTTTAAAAAAATGTATGTTTTGGGCATAACTTTTTTGTATCTGAACCGATATTTCCGAGTTTTTCAGCAAATATGTTATACTAAAGATTTTCGATCTTTTGCTATATAAGACGTATCCATAGGTCATAATACAGCTCTAGAATAGTGTTTGTTGTTTGTGTATAAAAGGTTAAGAGGTGAAAGAAAAGAATTTCAACAAATCGTTAAAAGAAATCACTACAACTGCATGTGTTTTATTTCTACAAAATAGTTTGATTTAGCTGGCAAATTTGCATTTAGGATTTTATTTCGCTTTTTTATTAGAAATATTTGTAATTTCTTTAGCTTAATTTTAAAAATTTGAAGGAAAATAGTTTATAATTTTTTTTATAAATTATTATAAGTTATGACCTAAAATAGTTGCACTCAAAGGTAAATTATGTATAAAATTTTCTTAATATGTGAGAAATAAAATGGTTTAAAAATCTTTTTATAAATTCTTTTAAATCGGAGCAAAAAATAGAAATAAAACCGTTTGTATTTTGTTTGTATCAGAGGGTTTTTATACAAATTTTGATGTTTTTAGCCTATTTATGGATTATTTAATTATTAATATAAAATTTTATTTAAATTAATTATTAAATGTAAAAAAAAAACAAAAAATAAACAAAAAAAAAATCTTAACGAACCCGCGACCCTTCCACCTGTGGTGAAAGGTATAAAAACGTTTGTATTTTGTTTGTATCAGAGGGTTTTTATAAAAATGTTGATGTTTTTAGCCTATTTATGGATTATTTAATTATTAATATAAAATTTTATATAAATTAATTATTAAATGTTAAAAAAAACCAAAAATAAGCAAAAAAAAAAGTCTTAAGAAAATAATAAAAAAAAAATGTAAAAAAAAAGTGAATTGACCTCACCGAGATTTGAACCTCGAACCCCACGGCCTTAGAGAAAAAAAAAAGAATTTGTGACACAGCGTCTAGACAACTGAGCTATTTAAGCTCACACAAAATCATCGTCAATAGAGGTACATATATAAAAGTCTTCGTTCATTAGAGATTTGTTTAGTTTTTATTTAAATGACAAATCTTTATATGTGTGTTGTTTGTGTATAAAAGGTGGAGATGAAAGAAAAGAATTTTAATTATTAATATAAAATTTTATATAAATTAATTATTAAATGTTAAAAAAAAACAAAAATAAGCAAAAAAAAAGTCTTAAGAAAATAATAAAAAAAAAATGTACAAAAAAAAAAGTGAATTGACCTCACCGAGATTTGAACCTCGAACCCCACGGCCTTAGAGAAAAAAAAAAGTATTTGTGACACAGCGTCTAGACAACTGAGCTATTGAAGCTCACACAAAATCATCGTCAATAGAGGTACATATATAAAAGTCTTCGTTAATTAGAGATTTGTTTGGTTTTTATTTAAATGACAAATCTTTGTATGTGTGTTGTTTGTGTATAAAAGGTGGAGATGAAAGAAAAGAATTTTAACACATGGATGTGTTGTTATGCTCAAAATTCTACATACATATTAAAAGGGATTTTACTGGAAAAATTAGAGGTAGTGCTGGTTTTTTGCTAATATCTCAGCCATTTATTAACCGATCTGTCTGATTTTTGATAGCAAACAGAAATGGATCACATGTAACAGAAATAAAAAAGAATCAAGTCCTCATCATGTCTGGGTTCTTCGGAAAACCCATTTCAACACACAGACGGACAGACGGACAGACGGACATCGTTAAATCAACTTCGCTCTTCATAAGGACCCAGAATATATATACTTTATAGGGTCTAATGCAAATATTGTAGAAATTACAAACGGAATGACAAACTTATATATACCCTTCCACCTATGGTGAAGGGTATAATGAGATATAATTATATCTCATATCATATTAAAAAATATTTTCAATAATGGACCAGATATTATTATATCTCAAATATTAGATAGCATATATAATTATATATAGTTCTGTATATATAATTTTATATGAAAAAATATATACTATGGTATATAAATTATCATATAAATCAAACACTCACCAAAAAAATGTTTCTGTTATTACGGGAAATTTTGCTATTTTGAGCCAAGCGGTTTTTTCTGCTTATCTTAGCAACACATGTCTGCTGACGTGTAGTATAATGAAATTTGTAGAAAAATTAGCTGCCGCTACCAAAATTTAGTAAACTTTTTGTAAAGTGGAATTTAAAAGCTGTTTTCTATAATCAATTTACTAAATATTATTAATATTAGTACAAAATTTCAAATTTATCTTTTTTCATCAAGCATAAAAATTTTTTAATTTTTTTCAAAAAATATTTAATACAAAATTAAAAAAAAAAAAAACAAATTTTATACAATCATTTTACTTTCAAGGACAATTTTTAATTGTTTCTAGGCTGGTTTTTAAAACCAAAAAAACTGTTTTGTGCTATTTTAAGTGGATGTCCTATTTTTAGACATAATATACCGATATTCACTTCCGATCTTTTTTTTTTAATATATGCAACAGTTTAAGGCAATTCAAGTTTGTAGGTGGAAGTTTTTGTTACTAATTTTAACAAATTTTGCTAATTTTAACAAATCGGCTTCAAAAATTTTTAAAATAATTTTTGAAATTAGCTACAAAAATTTGTAAATATTCTGTAGTTTGTAAAATATAAATAGCAAAAACATTTGCTAAATAATATTTTTTTTTACTGAAAATTAGTACAAAAATAGTAAAGTGGAATTGAAAACCGTTTACAAATTTTTCTACTAACTTTTTTTTCTGAGTTTATCCAATTTTATTAAGATCAATATATAACTAGATGTGGTTATAAATGCGAAATATAAAAATTGATGTAATATATAATTAGATATGATTATATCTATACTTTTTTACTCAAAAAAAATAATTTATTATGGTTCTCACGTTGTTCTCGGATTCTGTAAAGTTTTCAAAATCAATCTTGTGAAAAAAGGTTTAACTAGATGCAGTTTGGAGGTATTGATATATTTATTATAAAAACCAATAATTTGAGTTTGGGATCACAAAATATTGCATCATTTTTTGGGACGTTTATTTTGACTAATAAATGACTTTTTAATTATAGAAACATATATTAATAATTTTTAAAAGTTGTTTAATTATCTCTTTTTTACCTCTTGTATAATTATTTGCATTCTAATAATTTATTTATTTTTACTAAAAATAAATTCAATAAATGACAACAACTATAACACGGTGCTACAAATTAGAACAAATTGTATATACATTTTAAATGACTTGGTGAAGGTTGTAGGTCTGGCTGATTAGATTTAATTATAATTTTTTTAGAAATATCAAAATTTTAAGTTTATAAAAACCATTTTTTTTTAGTACTTTGCAGTCAAAACATAATATTAACACATTTATAATTAGATCAAAATAAAATTTTTCAACAGTTTGGAATAAATACAAATATGTTTAAGGAATTAATGAAACTGTGGAGATCACTTTGGCCTAATATCACATTGGCCTTATATCACATTAAAAAGTTGGCTCAAAAATTTAACATTTTTATATTTATTACATTTAGGAGAATTTGTAAAAACAATTTTTTTACAGAAAAGTAAACGAGAATTGTAAAGTACCAAAAATTACAAAAAATTATATATATAGCAAAATGCTGTAATTTTTAAATGTTGTTTCAAAATCATTGAAAATTTTTTTCTTAAGCAAAACAACTGCAATTGAAGTTAAAATAACTACAACCTCTTTACTACAAAAATAACCATCCTGTTGTAACTGCATAATCATATGTATGTAATTTTAAAATCTCATCTAGTTCTCTTCCTGAAACTATTCAAAATTTATTTGAAAATTTATTAGATTAAAACTGTTGTAGTTTGTGAAGCCTTAAAGAATTGTTTTTATTTTTATCAATAACTTTAGATTTTGATGGTGAAGGTGGTGTAATCACTGTAGCACCGTGTAATCATTAACATTGTGTAATTAAAACTTTTTAACTAAAAACCAGTTTAAGTGCATTTTTATAATAAATTTTATAATAATATCAAAGAACTAAAAGCCGCTGTAAAACATTTTCTTGTATCGCAGTTCAAATATTTAATTTACTGACAGAAACTTTAGATAGAAAAAACATTTAATTCTATCAGTTATCCATTTTTTGCTTCAAATATATTCAAACCGTAAGAAACTTAATATGAATCACAGTTAGTTGTTTTTTTTTTTTTTAATTTAATTAGAAAATCGTGTAACAAGTTTTAGAGAATGAATAATAGAATTTATTGTGTGGATTATTGGGATTTTAAGAAATAAAATAAAACCACAAGAATATCAATAATTAATGCAAAATTTCTAAATAATTTAAATGATGATATGGTTGTTAAGGGGTTAACCCTTTAAGAGAAAGGATCATTTATATAATTTTAGCAAAGTGAAAGTAAAAAATAAATTACTTTTCTAAAATTTTGTCAAATTTTAGTAAACATTTAATGGAAATCGATTTGCTAAAATCATTCAAAATAAATTGATTTGGACATATTTAATAATATCCAATTTGATATTATCTAGGAGCGGGTCAATTCCTCTCTGTGACATGTCACAGGTCTGGTCTAAAAGAACATGTCACACAACTAACCCCAAAGAACATATTACAGGGCTCGTACTTTCAAACTTATCACGTAACAAAGACTTTTTAACCGAACATATGGTAAGTTTTTTGAGAACCGGTTCTGTTTTCACCCAACACGGGACTAGTACTTTCAGACCCAATACGTAATAGAGACTGTTTATACCGATCATGTGATAGGTACATTAGAAACCGATCATGTTTTCAACTACCACAGGACCGGTACTTTCAGAATCATCACGTGATATAGACTTTTAAACTGTTCAAGTAGTAGGTATTTTAGGAACCGGTCCTCTTTTCACCTATCTCGTGATATGTATTTTCGGAGCCGGTTCTGTTTCCACCTATCACGTTTCAGGTCCCAATTTTTAACTGACTCCTTTCTTCCCGCAGGTACACTCAGAAAAAAAGTTAGTAGAAAAATTTGTAAACGGTTTTCACTCGCACTTTACTAATTTTGTACTGATTTTTAGTAAAAAAAATATTTAGTAAATCTTTTTGCTATTTAAATTTTGCAAATTACAGAATTTTGATTTTAGCAAACTGATTTTAAATTCCACTTTACGAAAAGTTTACTAAAATTTAGTAGCGGCTACTAGCTTTTCTACTAATTTCATTATACTACACGTCAGCAGACATGAGTTGCTAAGATTAGCAAAAAATACCGCTGGGCTCAAATGAGCAAAATTTCCCGTAATAACAGCAAAATTTTCACTTACCATTACAGCCTTTTTTTGGTGAGTGTATATACTAAAATATGCATACCGTCTAGTATTTCCAATTATTAGAACCTGCCGGTTAATCGGTTAGGTCATTATTCAAAAAATGAAGAAAATTGATTAATCAATTATTCGGGTCGATAAATGGGAAAAATTGGCTATTAATCGATTAATCGCTTAATATGGTTAAATAAATGTATTTCTTTCATGAATGAGCTGCTTTAAAATATCAAGTTGGTGTTTTACCGAAGCGGGACATTTTGTCAATAAAGTTGGTTTTTATTTTATTTATATGACACTGTCCAAAATAAAAAAAATGCCTAAATAAACAAGAGCTGCCTTCAAAAAAAAAAAAAATTCAATAATAAATTCCTAAAAATATGGTATGAATAATTTTTGCGAAATTCACAAACAAAGTTTGTTAGAACTGCCACTGTCCCCTGACTCACTACATGGTTTAAGCTTTAGAGTTAAAGAGGTTGTCTATTATAAAAGATTTAAAAATCACGTATATTCCTAACAAGTTCGCGCTGATTTTTCTGTGTTTGTGCAATTAAGAATTTAAATAAGCGAATTACTTAATATATTTGACTAAACAACTTAATTCTACTAAAGTTCCTTCTTCATCAAAATTTGTTGCGAAATTTAATTAGAAACAAAATTCCATATTAGTTTTTAGTTTTTTGATCAGATTTATGTCCTGCAATTCTTGTTTTCAATTTATTCTTTGTTGTACTTAAATCAGCAACGAAAATTATTTTAAAAAAATGTTTCATTTTTAAATAGAAAATAGGAAGATATTTTATTATGGTTCTGGCCAGACATATTCAATTTAGCATACTTCTATTTTAAGTACATGGCTGTAATTTCAGGTAATCTCCCAAAATATTGTTGGATTTCGATGTATAAATTAATAATTGAAAAAAAGTCCTTGGAACAGGACAAAAAAGCCAATTAAAAAATCTTCACCTTACTTTTGGTACATGGTGTCTGGCCAGACTCCTATGCATTTTGCATGAACGCATAGGCAAAGCACATGGCACGAGTTGGAAATTTGTATTTACTTTATTCTTTTATGCTTCTTTCTTTCTTCTGATTTTGTTTGTGAGTTAGTTATTCATTGAACGTTGAACAGTGAGGAAGTAATCTAGTTTTTGTGCGGTAATTTTGAACTTGTGAATAATTTTACGCAGGTAGATTTGTTGCGTTGTTAGTATATTATGGCTGATGAACTGGAATTTATTTATAATACACGCTTGCGTAGCGCGAATTTTGTGAATTGCGTGATTTTCAAAGTCAGGTAGAAGCTGATGAAAATTATGATGTTTTTGAAAACGATGGTAACGACACTGCTGATTATGTGCCAGAAGATGATGCATCAGACATAGAAAATGATTTGGAAATTGAACCTAACGAACTTTATGATAGTGATGAAGACGTAGATGAAGAAGAAGAAAGTGGAAATGATGCTGAAGCAGCAAATGAAGTCGACTCAGGCTGTTTTTATGGTAAAGACGGTACTAAATGGAACGAAACTGAACCCCCTGCATCTCGTTTGCGCCAGCATAATATCATGCGTTTTCGATCTGGAACAAAAACAAGGCTCACAAATCCAGTTGAGGTATTTAAGCTATTTTTCTCAACCAATATTACGTTCGTCATCATTAGTGAAACAAATCGGCATGGGCGAGAATCAATTAGAAAATGGAATGAAGAACATCCAGAGTCTACCCAAAGAAAATGGATTGATTTGACAAGCTCTGAGCTAGATGCATTCATTGGGATTTTGTTGGCTTCTGGTCTCAGCCATAATAATATGCAAGACTCCAGTATATTGTGGCGTTCTGATTCGCTGCCCATATTCCGTGCGGCTATGTCGCACAAACGATTCATTACTCTGTCCAGATATATTCGTTTCGATAATAGTCGTACGCGGGCATTCCGACAGCAAACAGATAAAGCAGCTCCTATCCGGGACCTTTGGAATTTTCTCAATGAAAATCTGCAAAATTATTATGAACCTTATGAAAAAATCACCATCGATGAGCAGTTGTTTCCGTATCGTGGGCGCACAAAGTTCACCCAATATATCCCATCAAAACCTGCAAGGTATGGGATCAAAGTTTGGTGGGCATGCGATGCTAAGACTAAATTTCCATTGAAAGAAAAACTATACACTGGAAAGGAAGGAGACAATCGGGAGATAAATCAAGGTGAAAATGTTCTAATGTATTTCGCAAATTGTTACGCAAACAGCGGCAGAACAATTATTTCTGATAATTTTTTCACCTCATTGAACGGCGCTAAACGACTGGCTGCTATGGGACTGGCATTTGTTGGCACCATTCGAGCAAACAAAAGATGTCTTCCTAAGGAAGTTATGAAGAGCACCAGACGACCAATTCTTTCAAGTGTGTTTGGTTTTCATGAAAATCTTGTTGCACTTTGCAGCTACGTGCCCAAACAAAATAAGGCAGTCAATTTAATTTCAACCGTGCATTACACGAAATATGTTGAAGCCGTAGCCATGAAACCGGAAGCAATTTTATTTTATAATTCAACTAAAGCCGGAGTCGATACGATGGATCAAATGCTAACTCATTACACAACAAAACGGTCAACCAGACGCTGGACATACGCGTTTTTCTGCAACATGATTGATGTGATGGCATTGGCAAGTTACATTATATGTAAGCTAAATGATGAAAATACAAGAAAATAAAGAAGACGCATATTTTTATATAAACTTGCAAAGCAATTGGTACTGGCCAACGTTGAAAATCGCATCAATAATCCGCACATTGTGGCTCAACCAACAACTCGTATAGCATTTGAAGCGTACTTTGGGAGACCTCTCAATATAGCAAACCGTAATGTGGCTTCACGCAGTGGTCCAGACACACTAGCTGCCAAAAAAGATTGCAGAATTTGCCTGCAGCAAGGTGACAAAATACGCCGTAAGACACGCTTTTTTTGCTGCAAATGCAACAATCCTGTTTGTCAGCAACATTCAAAAGTAGATTATTTATGTTTTTGTTGCCTTCCGCAAAATTCTGAATAAAAAAATCAATGTATTCTTCATAATAATTTTCTATTTTGTCATAAACATTTATTACTTTACCCATAATAAAGAGAAATATATATAGAACAAAAAAATTGTTGCCCTTTTCATTCCAAAGAATTTTTCAGGTCTATTTTTTCTTCCTCAGGTAGCTAATAACATAGTAAAAAGAAATAGAAACACAAAATATAACAAGTATTTTCCTATCTTAGTAAAAAATTTAAAGGCAAACAGCCCTTATTTCCATACAAATGCATGTAAATGTATAGGGGTCTGGCCAGACACCATGTGCCAGAACTAAGGGCTCAAAATATGTGCCTGACGAAGGGTTAAAAATAGATTTGTACACTCACAATATTAATCGTTAAAAATAATCTAAAACATATATTAAATTAATCGAAAATACAGCCAAAAAGAGGACTATTGATTTTTCATTATATTTAGTCCATTTTGTTGTTTATTTTCAATCATTGTTTAATAATCGACAAAAGTATACTCAGAATATTATGTAGTTAACTGTTTGTAGTTTAATAAAAAAGTTTTCCGTTCCATTTAAAAATAAAGGAAGATACATTTAATTTTCAAAGAAATATCTATATTAACTTTTTTATACATTTATTCGAAATAATTTACTATCATTTACCGAGTTTTTTCAGTTTCATTTATTTTTTTCATTTGTTTGAAATTTAATAAAAATTTACCCACAAAACGGAAACTTGTGGTTTATTTGTGTCCGTAACAGTTATTAAAAATTTAAATTTTGTTTGCTGTCTGTTTCAAAAAAAAATATTCAAAAAATTTCAATTTGTTTTTTTATTTTTTTTTTTTTTTTTTTATTATTTATTAAACATATAATTACAAATTATATCTTAATTCCCTAACCGAGCACTAGCAACGAAGGCCTTCGGCTCGTTGTAGCGAAAACAGACCAGAGCCTCTGGTGGGAATCGAACCCACAACCCCCGCACTGATAAGCTAGCACGCTACCAACTAGCCTACCGGGGCGCTCAAGTTGTTTTTTTATTTAAATTGGTTGTATATATACAAAATTTTTCAATAGAAATTACAAGAACTTCATAAACACGCATACATACACAAATACATTTACACAAAAATTGTTTATAGCTTCATATACATACATACATTTTGTATTGTACGAGTATATTAAAAAAAATACAAAAAAGGCAATAATTTCAAATAAATGAAAAAAGCATTTATTTTTTAAGGATTGGTAGGTAAAATTTTGACAGTTATTTTAACTGATTATATCAGTTGTTTCTTACAGATGTGTCAGTTGATTAATCAACATTTAAAAATAAATAGCAAATGACATTTAATTTAAATGAAAATTAAGTAGACCGGTTTTTAAATGAAATATCATTTCTTTTAAATGATATTTTCAGTTATTTTAACTTACAAACTTTTTTAAGTGTAGTAAAAGCAATTGAAATTCGTGTAAAATAACCTTCAATTTTTAACTGACAAAATGCAAAAAAAAACTATTTTTGTGGTTTGTTTTTCAAATTAATTTTTTTTTTATTTCTATGTAATTTTACAAAACACAACACACACAGATGAAACATATATATTTTTATTTTCTGTGTGTATCTGCGAGGGCGGATCAGTAAGTCCGTGACTTTTTGAATGAAACACAGTTTTTTTTGCAAAAAAAAAAAAAATTATTTTTAACCATAATCTCCTTTTAGCTCAATACACTTAGTCCAACGTTTCTCCAATCTTTGTATCCCTTCCAAAAAAATAGGATTTTTTGAGGTCCATAAAAAAGGCATTTCTTTGATCAATAATTTCATCGTTGGAGCTAAATATCTTTCCACCGAGCCATTTCTTTAGGTTTGGAAATAGGAAATAGTCACTGGGGGCTAAATCCGGAGAATATGGCGGATGAGGTACCAATTCATAGCCCAATTCATGGAATTTTGCCATTGAGACTACACATGTGTGCACCCGTGCAATATGGTCAATTGAGACCAAACGCGGCACCCATCTTGCAGTCATATGAAATGCTTATGACATCAACAACCTCACGCACTTTTACTCTTCGATCGGCCAACACCATATTGTGAATTTTTTCGACATTTTCGGGTGCATTGAACCCAATCGGCCGTCCAGAACGTTCAGCGTTATTTGTACTTGTGCGACCACAACGAAAGTCTGTAAACCACTTTTTTACCATTGAAATTGGTGGTACAGAATCCCCATATTATTGATCAAGCTTTTCCTTGGTTTGATTGACGGTTTTTTCGCAAAAAAAAATAATGTTTAATGAGCATTCGAAATTCACTTTTTTTCATTTAAAAAAAAAATTCACGAGGTTGTATGTTTTGAAATGACGGAACTTGCTCAAAATTTGACAGTAGTCTATTAACAGGTGGTACTTGATGAGAGCAGTTTTGCATTTCATATAACTATGAGGGAAGTTCAAAAAGTCACGGACTTATAACTCTTGTAATTTTGATTGAAATAATTTTGTATATATAAAAATTATTTTGATAAAAAAACAAAAAAGAATTATATGAATTTAAATTTTTATAACCAGAAAACATAAAATTTTACATTTAACAGAAAATATCAACACCTACTGAATGTCTGTACATTTTTATAGTTTGGTTTTTGAATGACTGATTCAAATAGTTAAAAAAAATATTTTTCAATGAATTTCAATTGATTCTTCATTTAAAAACATGATCTACGTAATACTTTTTGATATTCTAGAAATTGCGGCAGTTATTAAAATATCCTGCGGGACAGGTCATATGACCGGTTCATTGTTATAGGGACCGGTCAGTTTAACACGGGCTTGTCCTAGGAGGGGGACAATTGCCCTGTATGACATGCCACAGGACTGGTTAAAAAGAACGTGTCAAACAACTAACCCCAAAGGACATATCACAGAACCAACGCAAAAGATCATGTAATGACTTTTAAACCGAACACATAGACGTCTTTACGAACCGTTGCAGTTTTTACCTATCATGGGATAGGTCCCAATTTCCAACTGACCCGTAGTTTTCCCGCTAGTCAGTCATTGCTATGCTATTAGTCACAATTGTTACAGTTTTTGTAGCAATAGTCACGGTAATATCAACAACTATGCCACAGCATTTTATAATTACACCAAAATTTAAAATTGTAATAAAATTTGAATATGTGATAATTTTGAAATTAATATTTTATCAAATCAATGTCATTTAATACAAAATTTTGTTTCCAACTTAACCATCTCTAGTTAATAAACCAGTCTTAGAGCCTTGTCAGTAGTTTTTCATTCACACAATAAGTCAATAAAGCGTTAAATGCATACGAATTAGATTGTTTTTATGTGAACTTTTTTTCTTCTCTCTAATCTTAACAAGAAACCAGTTATAAATCTTAATGATATTAAACAAATTAAAAAAAAAAGAAACAACATAAGTTTAAATATCAAATGTTTTGAATTATTAAACCTGTTATATAGTGTTTTCTTGTTATTTTTTTTTCTTTTTAAATTATAATTATAAAAAAAGGCAAAAACAACAAAAAACAAACACTAGATAAATATTTAAAATAAATAAATAAATACCATATGCCAACATTTAGGGTGGAAACTTGAGAAATACATACCTGAAAGTAAAAAGAATAATAATAAAAATTATATTAATTAACGTATTTATTTTAAAGCTTTAAATTAAAAGTAAATATTATTAAGTTTTGGCAAAAAAACAAATGTAATTTTCTAAAAAAAAATATTCCACAGGAATATAAAACAAAGACAAAAATTTGTATGCAAAATGTAGATAAATCAATATTAAGATTAATGTTAAAAACAACCCAGTTGGCTGTGTCTTAAGAAATCCACGATGCTGGGTGTACGACTATATAAAATCGTGAATAAAATATCGATGACAGTCCATACAAATCCTTGATGACATTTTAATACAAATCATACACGACCAACTGAGCAACGCAATTACTTAAATCATCATTTGTATGGTCGGTCACGTTGGCGGCATATTTGTTTCACTTTGTTGTCAATAGACGTTAACTGTTACTAATGCTTATTTTTTATTTTAAAATTAAGCCTGTAGAATTCTCATCGAGTTAATGTTAAAATTTGCTAAAATGTGCAACGAACTGAGCTTGGAAATAAGTTTAATGCTTTTTTCGAAGAATGAGACTACACTAAAAAAAACAAAGTTAATAGAAAAATTTGTAAACGGTTTTCAATCCCACTTTACTATTTTTGTACTGATTTTTATTAAAAAAATTATTATTTAGCAAATCTTTTTGCTATTTACATTTTACAAATTACAGAATTTTTACAGAATATTTACAAATTTTTGTTGCTAATTTCAGAAATAATTTTACAAAATTTTGAAAACCGATTTGCTAAAATTAGCAAAAAAAAATTACTAATTTTAAATAGCACTTAGTAAAAAAATATTTACTAAAATATTTTTCAAAACAGATATTACCAAATAAAAACAAAATGATAAATTCGTTTATGTTTTAATAATTTTTAAGATTTTTTAAGCCTTTTGTTTTTAATTTTGTGTAAAATAATTTTTGAAAAAAATAAATAAAATAAATTGATGCTCGATAAAAAACAAATAAATTTAAAATTTTCTACTAACATTCACAATATATAGTAAAATTTTTTTTGCTAATTTTAGCAAACCGGTTTTAAATTCCGCTTTACAAAAAGTTTACTAAAATTTAGTAGCAGCTACTAATTTTTCTACTAATTTCATTGTACTACACGTCAGCAGACATGTGTTGCTAAAATTAGCAAAAAATAACGCTGGGCTTAAATTAGCAAAATTTCCCGTAATAACAGCAAAATTTTCAATTGCCATTACATACTTTTTTTGTTGAGTGTATGCGTAAAAAAATGTCTAGTGTCTTTTTATTTCAAAGTTTTAAATAATTTTTTTTTAATAAGATTTTATATTAATTAGAATTTGTTTTTAAATACCTCTGCAAAAATCTAAATATATATGAACATATATGATCATACATGGGCTTGTATATTATCATATATGACCAAACGTCCATGCATAATTTTATATATGACCATATGTACAAAACTTCATAAATTTCCATATATCTTTGGATACGAAATTTAACATACACATAAGCCGATATAAATCATAAATGAGCATACGGCCATATACCAAATTTCGGACTCGAAAATATGTCATATGTGTATGTCTATGAGTTAATGTATGGTTATACATTGAATACATGCATGCTCACATGTGATCATGTATGCTCATATATTTAATTATATCTATGTTAACACACATACATGCATGGTCTTGTATATGATCATACATTACCATATATGATCATATTTGTCCATGCATAGCTCAAAATTTGGCCATTCAGTATTTAAAATTAAACTATATATCTTTGGTTCCGAAATTTCAGGGTATATGTTTATATATGATCATATATGAGTATATATGAGCATATATGTATGATCATAATTGTCCATAGACGGTCATATACACTCAAATTTCGGATCCGAATTTATATAAAAATATATGAGATCATGTATGGCCATATATCAAATTATACATAAAGGCCCATGTATTATCATATACAAAACCATGTATAATTATATATTGTATATTTTTAGATTTTCACATGGTTGATTACTTCAATTCATTTAAAAAAAATTTAACTTTAAAAATTGTTTTATTAATTTAACAATAAATCGATTGCACTAAGAAAATCGCGATGATTGGCCAACTGGGAAAAATGAATGGTATTAAAACCTTCACATGCATGACTGACTTTAGATAAGTTTGGAACTTATTAATAAATATTTAAAGTTTATAGTTTATAGAAAACAACTTGTTCCATTATTATATATGTTAAACAAATAATTTATGCTTATGACTTATAACAAAATTGTCATCATTTTGACTCAATGAGTCATTTTGGCGCTATTCAAAAAAAAATTTTTGTTTGAAAGATGCTTTATACACGGAAAGAATGTTTAATAAAAATTCAGTTAATCAAAACAATTTTGTGTATAACTTAATTCGAAAATTTAAACAGTGTATGACACTTTTACTAAATGTATGAAACGTTTAACGTATGAGTTATTCCACAACAAGTATCCTGTTGCCGAAGAGAAAATCTGTAACATTAGAAATGTTTTTCTTGATTTTGTATTTGGCTTATCTCAGTACAATTTTGCAAAAAAAAAATCTTTGATCCAGAATTTTTTGCAAAATATTTATTTTTAATTTGTAAAAAATTAAAATTTCCAACATTTTTCTCGAAAACTATGTGAGATACGGAAAAAAGGATGAAGACCAAAATTATTCAAGAGTTACACTTAAAAAAAAAAAGGCATGAACTAAAAATTAATTCAAAATTTCTTTTAAAATAGTTTAACAATTTTTCTCAATTTAAGTCAAATTTTATTTAAACTTAGCAAAAATTTTCTTAAAAATAATAAAAACTCCTATGTTTGGGTAAAAACAAAAATAGTCTTTATACTCAGAAATAGTTCATATATTTCCTAAGTAATATTTCTTGATTTTAGGAAAAAAAAAAAACAAGTATATTAAACAAAAATTTATCATTTTTTAAGACCAACATCTTAGTTTAAAGAAATTTTTATACTAAAATATAATAAAACTAAGTTAAGTTAAAAAAAAATTTAGTTCAAAAAATATGTCCAACTTAAAATTAGAAAGTACTTGAACTTAAGTGTGTATATTTTTTTTGCGAGTAGAAAAAATTAACTAAATTTTAGAAAGCCATTGCTAAATTCAGTTTTTAAGTATTCTAATTTTCAAGAATTGTTTTCTAAAAATTAGTTCAGGCAACTAAAAACAAAAAGTAATAATTTTTTCCTATGTAATAAAAAAAATTTATTTGTTATTAGAACTGATGAACTATTTCTAGGGAAAATTTTCCTGCAATTTAGTTAAGAAAAATTTTAAAATTTTAATAAGTTATTATTTTTTCAAGTAAAAATTTTACTGTTTTCTAATAAAAATTTCGTTCTCAGTAGTATTATTTTTCTTTAATTTAGAAATTTTGACCAAATTTTAAGTGAAATTTGTTTCTTAATTTCAAGGAAATTTTTATTAAAAAATTGGTAATAAAGTGTCTTTGGCGCCGTTTTCATTTCAATTTTTCCTCTAAATAAGTAATTTGTCTATATTCTAAAATTATTTTTAAAATTTTCTTGCAACTTAGTTCAGAAAAATTTTAAAATTTTAATAAAATATTATTTTTTTTTTCAAGTTAAAGTTTTACTATTTTCTAATAAAATTTTCGTTCTCAATAGTAATTTTTTTTTTATAATTTAGAAATTTTTACCAAATTTTAAGTAAAATTTGTTTCTTAATTTCAAGGAAATTTTTGTTAAAAAAATTGGTAATAAAGTGTCTTTGGCGCCGTTTTCATTTCAATTATTCCTCCAAATAAGTTCATTTTTCTAAATTCTAAAGTTATTTCTAAAATTTTCTTGCAACTTAGTTCAGATGAATTTTAATAATATATTATTTTTTTTCAAGTAAAAGTTTTACTCTTTGCTAATAAAAATTTCGTTCTCAATAGTAAAATTTTTTTATAATTT
Source organism: Eustalomyia histrio (assembly GCA_949748255.1). NCBI lineage: Eukaryota > Metazoa > Arthropoda > Insecta > Diptera > Anthomyiidae > Eustalomyia > Eustalomyia histrio. The sequence goes on along the minus strand of OX456525.1, from coordinate 58,567,283 downwards.
AGAAATTTTTGCCAAATTTTAAGTAAAATTTGTTTGTTAATTTCAAGGAAATTTTTATTAAAAAATTGGTAATAAAGTGTCTTTGGCGCCGTTTTCATTTCAATTTTTCCTCCAAATAAGTTAATTTTTCTGAATTCTAAAATTATTTCTAAAATTTTCTTGCAAGTTAGTTCAGATAAATTTAAAAGTTTTTAATAATATATTTTTTTTTAAAAAAAGTTTTACTCTTTTCTAATAAAAATTTCGTTCTTAATAGTAAAATTTTTCTATAATTTAGAAATTTTGACCAAATTTTAAGTAAAATTTGTTTGTTAATTTCAAGGAAATTTTTATTAAAAAATTGGTAATAAAGTGTCTTTGGCGCCGTTTTCATTTAAATTTTTCCTCCAAGTAAGTTAATTTTTCTAAATTCTAAAATTATTTTTAAACTTTTTTTGCCACTTAGTTCAGATAAATTTCAAAATTTTAATTAAATATTATTTTATTTTTTCAAGTAAAAGTTTTACTGTTTTCTAATAAAAATTTCGTTCTCAATAGTACAATTTTTTTATAATTTAGAAATTTTTACCAAATTTGTTTCTTAATTTCAAGAAAATTTTTGTTAAAAAATTGGTAATAAAGTGCTTTTGCGCCGTTTTCATTTCAATTTTTCCTCTAAATAAATTAATTTTCCCAAATTCTAGTTATTTTTTTTTTTTGGGTGAAGGCAAAACAAACGGACCAGTATTTTGTGTAATCTGCTCAATCTCAAAATGCCTGTGTAAAACCGCAGGGGTAAACAAATATTTGATTAAAAGTGCTTTAATTTTTGGTCACAGAGGTGTCAAAAAAACTAACATCTTTTTTAACAAGATTCGCTTTTGATTTAAAAACTTACTTGACAATTTTGTCTTTCAAAGAGTTTCATCTTAAGTTCCAAACAACTGCATTTTAAAGCATAATTCCCAAGAAATTATAGTATGCATTATGTATTTTGTGACTATGTTTATGCTTAGTACATATAAATTTATATTTATTTACTTTGTTTTACTAAAAATGTCATTATTTTACTTGTAAAAGTTAAATTTATGCAGCTGTTATCATAACATTTATGGTAGGTACCCCGAGTAAAAATATTTAATCATATTCAATTTGATATTCTTGATTATCTGCTGATCCTATAAATGGCAAATCAATTAGTGAGATCTAAATAGATTTGAAAAATGGCAGATCTAAATTAGATCCAGTAATATATTTGGGGATTTGCAAAAATAATATTAATAAGAAAATAAAATTGAATTAAAAAACACTAAAATAATATTTTTTTTAATCTCCCTGGCTGGGTTTCAAAACTAGTGACTTGGATGTGGGTCCAATTACATCTTATTTCTAAAATACTCTTTCTATGAAATCATCTACATATAACAATATCTCGAGTTGGCTTGCAAATATTGTATCATATAACATATAATTATATATCACATTGTATAAAAAATGTTTTAATATGAGGAAATTTATTGAATAATACCCAGCAAAAAAATTGTAATGACTTATCATTACTTTATACATTTCTTTGCAATGAGTACTCCTTACATTCAGCATTATTTTTAAAATAAAAATAATGTTACTTATTTTATTATTTTGAATTTAACAATAATAAGTTATCTGTAATGGCTTACCTTTTATATTATTTTAATATAAATAATAATGAGTCGTTGTTAATAGTCTACTTTAACTTTATTTATTAATGTGTATTTTATTAATTTATGAATTAAAAGTGTTTAAGAAAACAAATTATCATGTAAGTGAACAGAAAAAAGCCTACAGAGTAGTTAAGGGAAGTGTCAAATTAATTTATTTTAACTTATTTGTGTTATGACACATCTTATATAACACTGTCCAACAGCATTTTTGGAACAGACTAGCGACCCTATAATTCTGAAAGGGTATGTTAAGTAGATCATTTTTGTAGAACAAACTTATGGTCCAGCACGTCTGAGTTTTTTATTTACAACAATGGTGTCTTTGGTAACCCCCGGCAAACATTTTCGTAGAATATTTTAATACTTAAATGTCCTTTTTTAAGGGATATTTTTTGATTTTCTCGAAAAAAGGGTCAAATTGACCCATAAAGAGACCAGTTAGAGGGTTTAGATCTTCCACAAAAATAATCCTCATACAATTCCACAATACAACTCTGACCATAAGAATTCTCTCAGACATTAACTTACAGCATTTTTTTCATACAGTATAATGCTCCCTTCGACCAAAAAATGAAAACTTTGACCCACTGTAAAAAAAAACTCAGACGTGCTGGACCATAAGTTTGTTCTACAAAAATGATCTACTCAACATACCCTTTCAGAATTATGGGGTCGCTATTCTGTTCCATTCAAAAGTCTTAATTTGTTGGACAGTGTAATTAATTTTGGTATTCAGATCACGAATATGACAAAACAATTTAAACATCTTATAAAATTATTCAAAATTGTAAAGAGATTGAAAATTTTGGAGACCAAATTTGGAATCAGGAGAAAAAATCTTTAAAAATCAAATCAAATGAAAATCACTTGAATATCAATGCCAATCAAAAAATGTTTAAAGCTGAGGAAAAACTTCCTCCTTTTTGACCTTTGACGACCCATGGTATACATATGTATGTTCCAAATTGTATCAGTATCCTGTATCAAATGAAGTGAGCCAATTCCAAATATATTGATGTTTCTAAAAATTAAAGGAATTGAACATGCCCTACCAAAATATTGATTCCTGTGTGTTGGCTAATAGGATTCGAGAAAATGTGTTCCAAAAATTATGCAAAAATATATATTTTTTTTATGAATATGTAGTGATCCTATTGGCTCTGAGACCATATTAATTCAAATGGTTAGTATTGTGTGAAAGCAACAACTATCATCTGTCGATACAAGCCGCATTTAAAAAAATCAGTGCCAAATGGGCTAAATACGAAAAAAACTAAAAATGGGACATTTATCAACCATTGGCCGTCACAGGGTTAATTTATATATTTCCATTTTGGGAAAAAAGCAGATTAAAAATTGGAATTCACAACAATGTATCGCATTAACTTGTCGCTTACTCAAAGTTCAATTATAATTGGTTACCAGGAGTTAAAAAATAGTGTGTTACTAAATTTCTTACGGAAATATAAATAATAATTGGTTATTAGTAACCAATTACTAATATGCATACGGATGGGATACCCATTATTCTTTATTTTTTCGTTAGCTTGCACATAAGCATAACACCTTACCTTTTGGGACATCCTATATAAATACAGTTAGAATTATAATATAAAGAGTAATACGTGAAAACCTTGGAGTTTAGATTACTAGACTCATTATTTGGTAAGGTGTGCTTTTGTTGGGTATATAATTATATCTCATACCATATTAAAAAATACGAGTATATTATTATTATATCTAAAATATGTGATGGCATATATAAATATAAATGGTATAAGTCATATATAAGTATATATGGTCGTGTATAAGTCATCTATAATTACATACAGGTTGGTTGAAAAGTTCCTGCGCTCACCAAGAGATGGCACTGCTAGCTCTAAACTTTTTTTTCTCAAGTTGGCATAACTGTCCTGAGAACACATGCAAAGTTGCAAGTCATTCTGTCAATTCTTGACGTGTCATTGATTTTTTTTAATATGGAAAAAATTTAATACCGTGCAGTCAATAGATTCTTTGTTTTGAAGGGTTTAAAAGCAAAGGAAATTTATGAACAATTGTTTGAAGTGTATAAGGAGTCCTCACCTTCAAAACGCACCGTTGAATTTTGGGCTGGTGAATTTAAACGTGGTCGTACTACCATTAAAGACGATCCACGCGAAAGACGACCAAAAACTGCAACCACAGCAGAAATCATTTAGCAGGTACATAATATGGTTAGTGAAGATCCAAGTTTGACTAAGCGTGAAATTGCTAATGCAATAGGCATCTCAGACAAATGAGTACTTCATATTTTACATGAAGAATTACGTATGAAAAAACTGTTTGGAAAGTTAGTGCCGCACACATTAACAATTCAACAAAAACTGGATAGAAAACAAATTTCTTAGCGTAATTTGGAGCGTTTTGAATAAAACCGTCTTCTTGCGTCGTTTTATAACTATGGATCAGACTTGGATCTACCACCATGATCCTAAATTGAAACAAGAACGTTTACAGTGGACTGAAGCTGGTGGTTCAGCTTTAAAGCTGGTGAAGTCACAACGATCAGCAAAGAAGGTTATGGCATCAGTTTTTTGGGATGCAAAAGGAATTTGTTGATTGATTTTCTTCAGAAAGGTAAAACAATCAACTCTGAATATTATTGCAGCCTTTTGGATCAGCTGGATGAAAAAAATCGTGAGAAAAGACCTGGTTTAAAGAAGAAAAAGTCATTTTTATCAAGACAATGCACCTGCTCACAAAAGTGTTTTGACGATGGCTAAATTCAAAGAATTAAAGTACGAATTGCTTGAACATCCACCGTATTCACTAGATTTGGCTCCCAGTGACTACTATCTCTTCAGAAATCTCAAACACTTCCTTCGTAGAAGGCATTTTTCGTCGAATGAAGAGGCCATAGCAGCCGTAGACGGTTATTTTGCCAAGCTTCCGGAAAACCATTATAAGGATGGTATAAAATTATTGAAAGATCATTGGAACAAGTGTATTAAGCTTCTAGGAGATTATATTGAATAAAACTTTTAAACCAACCTGTATGTATGAGTATTTAGATATTATTAGATATGGCCTCATATGATTATATATAAACATTTTTACACGGGTAAGTTTGAATGTTTGCATTTGTGTTTATATATGTATGTTTGTATATAAAGTTGGTTAGATTCATTAAACCAGTTTTCAAGTTATCAACTGGTGTATCATGGTACAAACTTGACTACTACTAGTATAACTAATATATATTTAACTTTTTGTCATTATGTCCGTCCTTCCCTCTGTCTTTCTTTTGTTTATTTATTTTAATATATTTAACTACATTTTTATGTACTTTGTATATTATTTTATGTTACAGTAAATTAACATGAAAGTATTGCATTTTCCACAGATTACATGCATTTACAGAATACCAGATAGAAGAGGTGACCAAATGTATAAAGAGAGTGTAAATATTGTATACGTACATAAATTTAAATGGCTAATAAGATAATACTCTTATTATAGAGTTGTCTAAAGATAGAAAAAATTATTTAAGCATTAAAAGTGTTTAGACTTGTGGATGACAACATCAGGAGGTAATAAAAATAACAAATTTTTGATGACCCAAAAAGATTAGAAATTAAGAAAGAAAATATAAGCCAACAACACTTATTATTCGATGGAGAACAAAAAAAATTAAAAAAAAAATATTAACAAGCACCGGAAGAATAAAAAAAAAAAACTTTGAACGTAGAGATAAAGATTTTCGAAACAAGTTAGAAATTTAAAATAGATTAAATGGTACAATTTTTAATACAAATATAAGTAGCAAACAATTTTGGAAGTAAATGCAGTAGGAACATTTTACAGAATGTAAATGACCCGAAGATAGCAAAGAAATAACGCATAAAATTGATATTCAATAATTATGGCATTAATAAGCGGCGAAGGTGCACTCCGAACACCCTAAAATATTTCATTAATTTTAAATTTTGCATTTTCATAATTTTGTCCAGAGGGTTTAAAATCTTAAATCGAAAACTTTAAAAAAAGAAAATGCATATTTTGGAGGCCGAGAAAAAATTTTTAGATATAATCATATGTGGCCTTATATTCAGAGTTGATTTTTATAAAATTTCATATAATTTATATGATAAGATATGGTATATATTTTATCATATAAAATTATATATAACACTATATATAGTTTCATATGGTTTATTCATGACGACATATTATTTTATAGGGTCCGCCAAATAACTTTTTTTTTTGAAAATGCTATAAAAAAAACTACTGAATATTTTCTCAAATTTCTTTTTTTATTTGAAAGTACAATCCTTCCGGTTAATAATGGAAAATAATTTCATTCAAATGGCTGCCTCGGCTGGCCGTTACAATCAATGGCGATCGTTATCGGGCCATGTTGAACAAATTTTTGCTGCCTCGGCTGGCCGTTACAGTCAATGGCGATCGTTATCGGACCATGTTAAACGAATTTTTGTTCACAAAAATTAAAGAGGAGGATATTGGGAACAATTTGGTTCCAACAGGAGGGCGCTACGTGCCACACAGCCGAAGCTACACTCGATGTTTTGCGCCCTGTTTTTGAAGATCGCATTATCAGCCACAGAGCTGATGTCGTTTGGCCACCTCGGAGCTGCGATTTGACACCGTTGGACTATTATTTGTGGAGTGTCGTCAAAGATAAGTGTTACGCCGACAAGCCAGAGACAATTGACGCTTTAAAGGACAATATTCGTGAAGCCATTGGTGAAATACAGCTGCACACAATCGATAATGTGCTTAAAAATTGGACCGATCGTGTAGGCTACTGCATGGCCAGCCAAGGCAGCCATTTGAATGAAATTATTTTCCATTAATTACCGGAAGGATTGTAAAATATTCTGTAGTTTTTTTATAGCATTTTCAAAAATTTTAAAAAAGTGGACATTGATGGAAATTTTATTTTTTATTATTAAAACTTTCGCTAACAAACTTAAATTGCCTTCAACTGTTTTATATGTAGGTTGAAAAAGGGATTGGAAGTGAAAATACTTTTCACAAATGACTCATGGGACATTCACTTAAAATAACACTTAAAACCTTTTTAGTTCTAAAAATCAGCTCTTAAAACAATTAGAATTTGACCTTAAAATCCAAAAAACTTACTAAAATATATTTTTAAACAAAAATTAGCAAATTAAAACAATATAATAAATTCGTTTTTGTTTTAACTATTTTTTGAAAAAAATAAATAAATAAAAAAATGTTCGATAAAAAAATATAAATTTGTATATTCGAATTCGTAAGGCAATTTCAAAAGAAATTAGCAGCTTCAAAGTTTAACAAGTGTATCTAAAAATAATTAAGATAATTTGTGCATTTTAATAATATATTTTTTTTTTAGAGCGGCTCGGTAGGCTAGTTGGTAGCGTTCTAGCTTATCAGTGCGGCTTATCAGCCGATGGCCTTTGTTGCTAGTGCTCGGTTAGGGTATTAACATATAATTTGTAATTATATGAATAATATAAATAAAATAAAAAAAAAATAAAATGAAATAAAAAAATAAAAAAATAATATATTTTTATAAATTAAAATTCTGCTTTAGTTTACAATTCATTACGTTTACAGCAATTTACTTTAATTTAGTAGCGCTTTCTAATTCTTTATACTAATTTGGTTATACTAATATTAATAATATTTAGTAAATTTTTTGCTGATTTTAGCAAACCGATTTTAAATTTCACTTTACAAAAAGTTTGCTAAAATTAAGTAACGGCTACTAACTTTTCTACCTTTTCTGTTGTACTACACGTAAAACGACAATACCGCTGGGCTCAAATTAGCAAAATTTCTCGTAATAACAACAAAATTTCCAGTTGCCATTACAGACTTTTTTTGTTGAGTGTATATAATAATATATACTATCTAATATTTGAGATATAATAATATATGGTCCATTATCAAAAATATTTTTAAATATGGTATGATATATAAATCTATATGATTCAATATATGGCCCAAAATAAGAAATATTTTTTGATATGGTATAAGATATAATTATATATGGTACAATATTTGCAAACAAATTTGCCTGAGTGCTTAACTCACTACATCTCTGGCAGACCGAATTTTAGATCTAGATGATGGCATTGTTTTTTTAGAATTTTAATATATATATATTTTTTTCGAATTAAAATTTTTTTTATGCGTTTTTTAATGAACTAGATTCCGTATATATTATATTGTTGAATCTAATCTAATCTAATACAATTCGATCTGGCATTAGGTAAATTTGGATCTTACTTAATCCTTTAACTGGATCTAATATATTTTATCATATATATAATCTAATATATTATATTATAATATACATAATATACTTTTATTATAATATATATAATATATAATTTTATATGATATCATAAAAAATCATATAAATATCATTTTAAAAAATCATATATATTTATGAATCATATATATTTGAGATACCATAATACGAGGGCGGATCAATAAATCCGAGACTTTTCGAATTGCCCTCGTAGTTACATGAAATGCAACACTGCTCCCATCAAGTATCACTTGTTAATAGACTACAGTCAAATTTTGAGCAAGTTCCGTCATTTACTTTGCGTTTAACAGCTGATCAAAACATACAACCTCGTGGATTTTTTTTAAAATGGAAAAAAAAAATGAATTTCGAGTGCTCATTAAACATTATTTTTTGCAAAAAAAAAAACCGTCAATCAAACCAAGGAAAAGCTTGATAAATTTTATGGGGACTCTGCACTATCGATTCAATGGTAAAAAAGTGGTTTACTGACTATCGTTGTGGTCGCACAAGTACAAATGACGCTGAATGTTCTGGACGGCCAATTGAGGTCCATAAGCCGGAAAATGTCAAAACATCCACGATATGGTGTTGGCCGACCGAAGAGTAAAAGTGCGTGAGATTATTGATGCCATAGGCATTTCATAGGGCAGTGGGGTTTCGATTTAAATGATCAGTTGGATTTAAGAAAGCTGTATGCAAGATGGGTGCCGCGTTCGCTCTCAATCGACCATAATGCACGGGTGCACACGTGTGTAGTCTCAATGGCAAAATTCCATGAATTGGGCTAAGAATTGGTACCTCATCCGCCATATTCTCCGGATTTAGGACCCAGTGACTATTTCCTATTTCCAAACCTAAAGAAATAGCTCGGTGGAAAGAGATTTAGCTCCAACGATGAAATTATTGATCAAACAAATGCCTATTATATGGACCTCAAAAAATCCTATTTTTTTGAAGGGATACAAAGATTGGAGAAACGTTGGACTAAGTGTATTGAGCTAAAAGGAGATTGAAAAAAAAGCTGTGAGAAAAAACTGTGTTTCATTCAAAACACAAAACACGCCCTCGTGACCTTTCAAAACTATTTTTTGATATAGTAGGAGATTTAATTATATATGATTAACTATATGGTCCCAGATCAGAAATATTTTTATATATGGCATAAGATATAATTATATATGATTCAATATATTGTCGTGCGACAAGAATATTTTTTTATATGATAAAAGATATGGTACAATATTTGAAATTTGAGATATAGTCATATGTGATTCCATAGATTCGATAGAGTATTTTTGATATTATATAAGATATAATTATATGTGCTTCCCTGTCAATGGTATCGAATCCCAGCCAGGGAAATAAACATATTTTTTTTTCTTATTAATTAATTTTACAAAGCTTTACAATATTAATTGAAATTTTTTTTCGGAGCATCAATAGTCAGAAATTGTTTATATCATATATGGGAAGATTCATCATCTCGCAAAATTACAGTGGTGCCATTTATCATACACCACCTTTCATCACTACACTATACCCTTTCCATAGAAAGCAACACATTAATTAATAGCAAGAATTTTCTAAAAAAAAATGTTTTATTCACATTTCCCTTTTATGAACAATATAAATAATTTTTAATTATTTTCTTTATATTTTTATTTGTGCAAAATAGTTTTCTTTTTTTTGCGTTATGATTTTTTTTCTTCTTATTTTCTTCATTCTATTTTTGTTCATAAATATTCTGTACGCTATTGTGGCTGGAAATCTAGAATTTCTGAGGGAAAAATTGATGTTGTCGATGCCTTTTTATTTTTGTTTTTTCTTTAACTATTACTGCAACTATATTATGATATTGTATTATAAATAAAATATTTATTAAATTTTTTATAAACAGACTGTGTGTCTGATGGTAACTGGAAAGAAAAGTATCCTCGAAGACACCTATCGATTGAGGTAAAATTTGGATTTATAAAAGATGAAATAAAAATAGTAAATTCGTTCTTTTTCCAATCGGCCTAATGTCATCTTTAGTGAGCAAAGAGGAGGAGGGAGGGGAAGGGGTCGTTTACATTGCTTCTGAAGGTTTTTCCAATTTCCCATAAAGCAACTCCAAATTTACACTTAAGCGCTTTGTGTGGGAGCTATTTGTCTCTCGATTTAAGCGATAAGGTTTTGCGATATTCGTACTAGTTCGGATTTTAGGCGCTGTATTTGTTCTTCAATTTAAAGGGGTGTCATTTTTGGGTCCAAACCACAGCTGTTATGTTTGGCAATATTGTTTACTCTAGAGTGTTCTAAATATAAATTTTAGGTATGTTACCATACACGTCTTTACCTCTCTCTCTCTTATTCCTTTGACAATTCACATTGTTCTGTTAATTTTATAACCATTATCAACCATCCAAATTTCATCAAAAACGATGGATGACACCTGTGATACCTTCCCTGTGAGTAGTCTTTTTATTATATTTAATAATGTTTATTTATGTTTAAAATATTTTTCATATTTTCAACTTCATTTTTTTATATTTCTATTCTTTTATCTTAACATTCATATTGAGAAAATTAAGTTTATTTATTTATTTCTTGTTTGTTTTTAATTTTATATTAAATTAAGGAATTCCATGAATTTCCGTATTGTTTTTTTTTTTTATTTTTTGTATTATTATTTTTGTTGTCTGTGCAGAGTATTATTTTATCCTTGTATTTATGTTGCAATATTCCTTGTTGCCGCTTTATTCATAATGAAAATCTCTCACATATAATTATTTATAAACCATGATGAACTTGTAAATTTAACCCTCAAATGCAATAATATTTGTTCGTTATGAAATTCAAACTAAGTGTTTGGCAAGAATAATAAACAGCGAAGGGGTTTTTGTTCAGGGTTAATTAAATTAATCTTCAAAAGCAATGTTCCAAAAATGTTCAAATATACCTTTCACTAAGATATTGATATCAATAATTGAAGTTTTTGCTGATGCTATTTTAAAAATTGTGCCGATTTTTGCTAATTTCCCGAGTAAAGAGAAAACTCATATGACTCAAAATTTAATCATATTTGATCCGAAAAATTACAGATCAAAAAAAAAGTCAAAATGCGAGATTTTATTGTCTATTTAAAAATATTAAAAAAAAAAATTGTGTATATACAAAAAAAAAAATTAACTAGAATTTAGAAAAATTAATTTATTTGGAGGAAAAATTGAAATGAAAACGTCGCCGAAGACACTTTTTACGAATATTTAATCAAATTTTCCTTGAAATTAAGAAACAAATTTTACTTAAAATTTTGTCAAAAATTTCTAAATTATAGACAAATTTTACTACTGAGAAGTTAATTTTTGTAAGTATTTTCCCACTTTCGGAAGACTTCCACTTTGTGAGGACACTAAGAGCACAAGATTTTTGCTGAACATTTTTGTCTTTAAATTAAATTGAATTATAATAAACTCATAAAAATTAAATTTCATTAGCAAAAAGGTAAACAAATTAAAAAAATGTATTGCAGGATATTCTGAAACGTAATAAATTGTAACAAAGTCAGATCCTTTTCGTAGTTATTTAACGGTTCTGCTTGAGAGAACTACAAAAAAGGACGCCCTAAGTGACACACGTCTTCTATGGCTAAAGAACACTGGGGGTCCTTTGTCTTCTTAAATTAACTAATTTAAGGAAATTGTTGCAAAAATACAAAATGTCATAAGTTTATTTTATGGTATTTTTAGCTTAAACTGTAATTGACATATACAAATTATAAAATTTTTTATTATTAGGTGGTAAAAAATAGTTTTAGGAAATCCATTATGCCGTCATACAACAAAATAATTACATTAAAGTGCAAATTCGAAATTTTTTACCTTTTGCTAACAAAATTTTTAAATACATATATTTTAAGCTACTTTAAGTTCAATATTTAAGACTGTTAATAAAATTTTTCTTGAAAATTAGGAAAACTAAATAGTTTGTTTTTAATTGATTGTCTTTTTTTTGGAAAAGAATATTGAAAATAATTTAAACGTAAATAATCCTATACCTAAGTTTATTATTTTTCAAAAATTTTAAAATTTTCCTTAGAAATAGTTCATCAGTTTCTAAAACCAAATAAATTATAAGTGTGTGAAGATAAATACGAAAGTTATCGAAAGTTAAATTCGATAACTTTGACGCTAAGTGTGAAGTTAAATACGAAAAAAAAAAATGCGGAAAACATTAAAATTAACGCTAATTGAAAAATAAAATTTAAAAAACACCGAGAAAGGACAAAAGTGACGCTAAGTGTGAAGTTAAAATCGAAAAAAATTAAAAATTAAAAAATACAGAAAAAACAAAATCGTTACGCTAAAATTAAGGTTTTTGGCCACTGTGGCCAAACTGGACTAGGTACACATATGAGTGATACCTCAAATTAAAGGTCTGACCGTGCCCTATTTAAGTGTAAAAGCGGTTTTTCTGAATTGATTTTCAGAAAATTTTTAAAATTTTTTTAATTTCACTCTTATTACTGATTGATGGATACGAAATTCCTCTTAATGATTTTGGCCACTGTGGCCAAACTGGACTAGGTACACATATGAGTGATACCTCAAATTAAAGGTCTGACCGTGCCCTATTTAAATGTAAAAGCGGTTTTTCTGAATTGATTTTCAGAAAATTTTTAAAATTTTTTTAATTTCACTCTTATTACTGATTGATGGATACGAAATTCCTCTTAAGGATTTTGGCCACTGTGGCCAAACTGGACTAGGTACACATATGAGTGACAAATTAAAGGTCTGACTGTGCCCTATTTAAATGTAAAAGCGGTTTTTCTGAATTGATTTTCAGAAAATTCTTAAAATTTTTTTAATTTCACTCTTATTACTGATTGATGGATACGAAATTCCTCTTAAGGATTTTGGCCACTGTGGCCAAACTGGACTGGGTACACATATGAGTGATACCTCAAATTAAAGGTCTGACCGTGCCCTATTTAAATGTAAAAGCGGTTTTTCTGAATTGATTTTCAGAAAATTTTTAAAATTTTTTTAATTTCACTCTTCTTACTGATTGATGGATACGAAATTCCTCTTAAGGATTTTGGCCACTGTGGCCAAACTGGACTAGGTACACATATGAGTGATACCTCAAATTAAAGGTCTGACCGTGCCCTATTTAAATGTAAAAGCGTTTTTTCTGAATTGATTTTCAGAAAATTTTTAAAATTTTTTTAATTTCACTCTTATTACTGATTGATGGATACGAAATTCCTCTTAAGGATTTTGGCCACTGTGGCCAAACTGGACTAGGTACACATATGAGTGATACCTCAAATTAAAGGTCTGACCGTGCCCTATTTAAATGTAAAAGCAGTTTTTCTGAATTGATTTTCAGAAAATTTTTAAAATTTTTTTAATTTCACTCTTATTACTGATTGATGGATACGAAATTCCTCTTAAGGATTTTGGCCACTGTGGCCAAACTGGACTAGGTACACATATGAGTGATACCTCGAATTAAAGGTCTGACCGTGCCCTATTTAAATGTAAAAGCGGTTTTTCTGAATTGATTTTCAGAAAATTTTTAAAATTTTTTTAATTTCACTCTTATTACTGATTGATGGATACGAAATTCCTCTTAAGGATTTTGGCCACTGTGGCCAAACTGGACTAGGTACACATATGAGTGATACCTCAAATTAAAGGTCTGACTGTGCCCTATTTAAATGTAAAAGCGGTTTTTCTGAATTGATTTTCAGAAAATTCTTAAAATTTTTTTAATTTCACTCTTATTACTGATTGATGGATACGAAATTCCTCTTAAGGATTTTGGCCACTGTGGCCAAACTGGACTAGGTACACATATGAGTGATACCTCAAATTAAAGGTCTGACCGTGCCCTATTTAAATGTAAAAGCGGTTTTTCTGAATTGATTTTCAGAAAATTTTTAAAATTTTTTTAATTTCACTCTTCTTACTGATTGATGGATACGAAATTCCTCTGAAGGATTTTGGCCACTGTGGCCAAACTGGACTAGGTACACATATGAGTGATACCTCAAATTAAAGGTCTGACCGTGCCCTATTTAAGTGTAAAAGCGGTTTTTCTGAATTGATTTTCAGAAAATTTTTAAAATTTTTTTAATTTCACTCTTATTACTGATTGATGGATACGAAATTCCTCTTAATGATTTTGGCCACTGTGGCCAAACTGGACTAGGTACACATATGAGTGATACCTCAAATTAAAGGTCTGACCGTGCCCTATTTAAATGTAAAAGCGGTTTTTCTGAATTGATTTTCAGAAAATTTTTAAAATTTTTTTAATTTCACTCTTATTACTGATTGATGGATACGAAATTCCTCTTAAGGATTTTGGCCACTGTGGCCAAACTGGACTAGGTACACATATGAGTGATACCTCAAATTAAAGGTCTGACTGTGCCCTATTTAAATGTAAAAGCGGTTTTTCTGAATTGATTTTCAGAAAATTCTTAAAATTTTTTTAATTTCACTCTTCTTACTGATTGATGGATACGAAATTCCTCTGAAGGATTTTGGCCACTGTGGCCAAACTGGACTAGGTACACATATGAGTGATACCTCAAATTAAAGGTCTGACCGTGCCCTTTTTAAATGTAAAAGCGGTTTTTCTGAATTGATTTTCAGAAAATTTTTAAAATTTTTTTAATTTCACTCTTATTACTGATTGATGGATACGAAATTCCTCTTAAGGATTTTGGCCACTGTGGCCAAACTGGACTAGGTACACATATGAGTGATACCTCAAATTAAAGGTCTGACCGTGCCCTATTTAAATGTAAAAGCGGTTTTTCTGAATTGATTTTCAGAAAATTTTTAAAATTTTTTTAATTTCACTCTTATTACTGATTGATGGATACGAAATTCCTCTTAAGGATTTTGGCCACTGTGGCCAAACTGGACTAGGTACACATATGAGTGATACCTCAAATTAAAGGTCTGACCGTGCCCTATTTAAATGTAAAAGCGGTTTTTCTGAATTGATTTTCAGAAAATTTTTAAAATTTTTTTAATTTCACTCTTATTACTGATTGATGGATACGAAATTCCTCTTAAGGATTTTGGCCACTGTGGCCAAACTGGACTAGGTACACATATGAGTGATACCTCGAATTAAAGGTCTGACCGTGCCCTATTTAAATGTAAAAGCGGTTTTTCTGAATTGATTTTCAGAAAATTTTTAAAATT
Organism: Eustalomyia histrio; assembly: GCA_949748255.1. Lineage (NCBI taxonomy): Eukaryota > Metazoa > Arthropoda > Insecta > Diptera > Anthomyiidae > Eustalomyia > Eustalomyia histrio. The sequence continues at coordinate 58,552,080 of OX456525.1, read as the reverse complement.
TTTTAAATTTCACTCTTCTTACTGATTGATGGATACGAAATTCCTCTTAAGGATTTTGGCCACTGTGGCCAAACTGGACTAGGTACACATATGAGTGATACCTCAAATTAAAGGTCTGACCGTGCCCTATTTAAGTGTAGAAGCGGTTTTTCTGAATTGATTTTCAGAAAATTTTTAAAATTTTTTTAATTTCACTCTTCTTACTGATTGATGGATACGAAATTCCTCTGAAGGATTTTGGCCACTGTGGCCAAACTGGACTAGGTACACATATGAGTGATACCTCAAATTAAAGGTCTGACCGTGCCCTATTTAAATGTAAAAGCGGTTTTTAAATTAATTTTGAATATATGCGATTTTTAACAAAAAAAAAAATTATATTAATTGGATTAATTTTAAACTCGCTATTTTTAATGACAGGATCTTTTTAATCCTATTGATTTTTGTTAGAAAAAAAATAAGTAAATAAATAAGTAAGTTAATGAACAAATAAATAAACAAAAATAAAAAATAAATAATGTATAATAATGTAAAGGAACAAAATAAATTTTTTTAAAAATTTAATCTTAAAAAATAAATCCATTTTGGATTAAGGATTGTTTACTTCGTTTAATTTGTTTTAATTTTTTCTTTTAATAAGGTCAGACTAAATAAAGATTTAGAAAAAGCTATTAGTTTTTTCAAAGTAAATTTAAAAATATTTGGGAATTTAAAAAATGAACCGTTATTTTTGTAGTATAAAATAAACAGTGCTTAAATATTAAAAATTTGTTTGGTTTGTTTCAGGTACACTATGCTTTCAATTGATTTATATTGTTTCACACATGTGACATAAAAATTCTCCCGATAAACCATTGTAATATGATTGTAGACAACCAAGATCTACGGTTCTAAAGCATTTTACGCACGTTATGGTATCTATTACCATGGTCCCTCCTTCACAATGAAGACAAAGAAGATTATTGTTGTTGCCGTGTGTAATTAAATCTTCTTTGATTTGTCTTCTATATAAGTCAGGGTTCATAATATTTTTGATGCTGTTATTTGTAATTACAGCTTCTACGTATTGACTGCATATCACCCCACAGTTGTAATTATCTTTTTGGATATACTGCTCTTTCGTGTGTAGTAATGACCAATTTTCAGCTAATTGTTCTATTGTCAGTGTATTTAAAAATGATTTAAAATGCATATCTGCATTTTTTTTGATGTTCCACTCGGATTGAAATATTGAAATTGTTTTTTTTTAAGTTAATATACGCTATTGTAAAGTGTTCTGTGAACTCATCATGTATTGGTATAAAAACTCTAGTATAATTTTTATTAGGTGTCAAGCAGTTGTTTAAATTTATTTTTGTTTTTGCAATAATAATACTTACTCCAACGTCGGATGCCAAGCATTCTGAATCTTTAGTACTATGTTTATAAAATAAAATGTTGCTGTAAAGCTCTATTAGATTATTATAAATATCTTTTCGGACGTTTAACGATTGAAATTCGTGCAGGTACAATGTGCTAGCAGATAAAGAAATAGGTTTTTCTAAATTTTTAAAAATTTGGGAATACTCATAGAGTAAAAATTTTAATTTAGCTACATCTCCTTTTAATTTTATATTGCTGTAGAAATCAATTCGTGTAGGAATTACATTTTGTTGGTTTTCATTTTTATTAGATTCCGTTTCTTAAGGAATTTTATATTCTGGGCTGTTTGCAATGGTGATTTTTTTTCGACTTTTTTATTTTCGGTAATTTCTGTTTTAATGTTTTGATAATGTTTTTTAAATTGTTTTTCAGATTGTAGGTGATGTGGATTTATTTTTTTTTTTACTTTTTGTGGAGTTGTTTTCCAAACATCCTCAACCAGATTATTTCTTATTTCGTTACATTTTTTTATGATATTTTCAACTTTTATTGCTTTAAATTTGTTTTCGTTAATTTTGGTTTTAGTTGTTTTTTCTAATTTATAATTTGTGGCTAAGTCAGACCTTTAATTTGAGGTATCACTCATATGTGTACCTAGTCCAGTTTGGCCACAGTGGCCAAAATCATTAAGAGGAATTTCGTATCCATCAATCAGTAATAAGAGTGAAATTAAAAAAATTTTAAAAATTTTCTGAAAATCAATTCAGAAAAACCGCTTTTACATTTAAAAAGGGCACGGTCAGACCTTTAATTTGAGGTATCACTCATATGTGTACCTAGTCCAGTTTGGCCACAGTGGCCAAAATCCTTCAGAGGAATTTCGTATCCATCAATCAGTAAGAAGAGTGAAATTAAAAAAATTTTAAAAATTTTCTGAAAATCAATTCAGAAAAACCGCTTTTACATTTAAATAGGGCACGGTCAGACCTTTAATTTGAGGTATCACTCATATGTGTACCTAGTCCAGTTTGGCCACAGTGGCCAAAATCCTTAAGAGGAATTTCGTATCCATCAATCAGTAATAAGAGTGAAATTAAAAAAATTTTAAAAATTTTCTGAAAATCAATTCAGAAAAACCGCTTTTACATTTAAATAGGGCACGGTCAGACCTTTAATTTGAGGTATCACTCATATGTGTACCTAGTCCAGTTTGGCCACAGTGGCCAAAATCCTTAAGAGGAATTTCGTATCCATCAATCAGTAATAAGAGTGAAATTAAAAAAATTTTAAAAATTTTCTGAAAATCAATTCAGAAAAACCGCTTTTACATTTAAATAGGGCACGGTCAGACCTTTAATTTGAGGTATCACTCATATGTGTACCTAGTCCAGTTTGGCCACAGTGGCCAAAATCCTTAAGAGGAATTTCGTATCCATCAATCAGTAATAAGAGTGAAATTAAAAAAATTTTAAAAATTTTCTGAAAATCAATTCAGAAAAACCGCTTTTACATTTAAATAGGGCACGGTCAGACCTTTAATTCGAGGTATCACTCATATGTGTACCTAGTCCAGTTTGGCCACAGTGGCCAAAATCATTAAGAGGAATTTCGTATCCATCAATCAGTAATAAGAGTGAAATTAAAAAAATTTTAAAAATTTTCTGAAAATCAATTCAGAAAAACCGCTTTTACATTTAAATAGGGCACGGTCAGACCTTTAATTCGAGGTATCACTCATATGTGTACCTAGTCCAGTTTGGCCACAGTGGCCAAAATCCTTAAGAGGAATTTCGTATCCATCAATCAGTAATAAGAGTGAAATTAAAAAAATTTTAAAAATTTTCTGAAAATCAATTCAGAAAAACCGCTTTTACATTTAAATAGGGCACGGTCAGACCTTTAATTTGAGGTATCACTCATATGTGTACCTCGTCCAGTTTGGCCACAGTGGCCAAAAACCTTAATTTTAGCGTAACGATTTTGTTTTTTCTGTATTTTTTAATTTTTAATTTTTTTCGATTTTAACTTCACACTTAGCGTCACTTTTGTCCTTTCTCGGTGTTTTTTAAATTTTATTTTTCAATTAGCGTTAATTTTAATGTTTTCCGCATTTTTTTTTTCGTATTTAACTTCACACTTAGCGTCAAAGTTATCGAATTTAACTTTCGATAACTTTCGTATTTATCTTCACACACTTATAAATTATTATTATTACATAGAAAACAATTTATAACTTTCTGTTTTTGATTGCCTAAACTAATTTTTAGAAAACAATTCTTGAAAATTAGAAAGTGGCAGACTTAAAAACTGAATTTAGAAATGGCTTTCTAATTTAGTTAATTTTACTGCTCGTGAATTAAAAATGAACACACATTAAGTTCAAGTACTTTCTCCATTTAAGTTAGACACATTTTTTGAACTAAATGGGAGTAAATTATATTATATTATATTCTATTTTTTTTAGCTGTACTTAGTTTTATTACATTAAGGAATGCAAATTTCTTAAAACTGAGATGTTTTTTGATAAATTTTTATTTAATATACTTGTTTTTTTTCCTAAAATCTAGAAATATTACTTAAGAAAGGTATGAACTATTTCTGAGTATATAAACTATTTCGTTTTTCCAATGTTTGGGAATTTTTATTCATTTTAAGTTTTAATAAAATTTTACTTAAAATCAGGAAAATTTTTAAATTTTTTTAAATGAAATATTGGATTAATTTTTAGTTCATGTCTTTTGAGTGTAGTAAAGAAAAATTAAATTAAAAATATTAAAATTATAAAAAAAACAGAACATTGCCCTCGGCAGCGTTCAAAAGCTGCCAGAGTTGCAGTCGACCGTTTAACTCACTCAGCCATACAATAACGCTACATAAGATTTCTTAAAGTAAGTAAATTTTGTCTTAAATTTGTTGGAATCTTACTAAAATTAAATATAAATTTTTAACTTAAATTTAGAATAATTTGTTTATTTAAATTTATTATATTTTGTTTACTTAAATTTAGTATAAATTTTTTACTTAAATTTAGTATAAAGTTTTTACTTAAATTCAGCATAAGTTTTTTACTTAAATTTAGTATAACTTGTTTACTTAAATTTAGTATAACTTGTTTACTTAAATTTAGTATAATTTGTTTACTTAAATTTGGTATAAATTTTTTACTTAAATTTAGTAAAAATTTTTTACTTAAATTTAAAATAAAGTTTTACTTAAATTTAGTATAAATTTTTTACTTAAATTTAGTATAACTTGTTTACTTAAATTTAGTATAATTTGTTTACTTAAATTTAGTATAAATTTTTTAATAAAATTTAGTATAAATTTTTCACTTAAATTTAGTACAAAGTTTTCACTTAAATTTAGTATAAATTTTTTACTTAAATTTAGTATAACTTGTTTACTTAAATTTAGTATAATTTGTTTACTTAAATTTGGTATACATTTTTTACTAAAATTTAGTAAAAATTTTTTACTTAAATTTAAAATAAAGTTTTACTTAAATTTAGTATAAATTTTTTACTTAAATTTAGTATAACTTGTTTACTTAAATTTAGTATAATTTGTTAACTTAAATTTAGTATAAATTTTTTACTAAAATTTAGTATAAATTTTTTACTTAAATTTAGTATAAAGTTTTCACTTAAATTTAGTATAAATTTTTTACTTAAATTTAGTATAACTTGTTTACTTAAATTTAGTATCATTTGTTTACTTAAATTTGGTATAAATTTTTTACTAAAATTTAGTAAAAATTTTTTACTTAAATTTAAAATAAAGTTTTACTTAAATTTAGTATAAATTTTTTACTTAAATTTAGTATAACTTGTTTACTTAAATTTAGTATAATTTGTTTACTTAAATTTAGTATAAATTTTTTAATAAAATTTAGTATAAATTTTTCACTTAAATTTAGTACAAAGTTTTCACTTAAATTTAGTATAAATTTTTTACTTAAATTTAGTATAACTTGTTTACTTAAATTTAGTATAATTTGTTTACTTAAATTTGGTATACATTTTTTACTAAAATTTAGTAAAAATTTTTTACTTAAATTTAAAATAAAGTTTTACTTAAATTTAGTATAAATTTTTTACTTAAATTTAGTATAACTTGTTTACTTAAATTTAGTATAATTTGTTAACTTAAATTTAGTATAAATTTTTTACTAAAATTTAGTATAAATTTTTTACTTAAATTTAGTATAAAGTTTTCACTTAAATTTAGTATAAATTTTTTACTTAAATTTAGTATAACTTGTTTACTTAAATTTAGTATCATTTGTTTACTTAAATTTGGTATAAATTTTTTACTAAAATTTAGTAAAAATTTTTTACTTAAATTTAAAATAAAGTTTTACTTAAATTTAGTATAAATTTTTTACTTAAATTTAGTATAACTTGTTAACTTAAATTTAGTATAATTTGTTTACTTAAATTTAGTATAAATTTTTTACTAAAATTTAGTATAAATTTTTTACTTAAATTTAGTATAAAGTTTTCACTTAAATTTAGTATAAATTTTTTACTTAAATTTATTATAACTTGTTTACTTAAATTTAGCATAATTTGCTTACTTAAATTTGGTATAAATTTTTTACTAAAATTTAGTAAAAATTTTTTACTTAAATTTAAAATAAAGTTTTACTTAAATTTAGTATAAATTTTTTACTTAAATTTAGTATAACTTGTTTACTTAAATTTAGTATAATTTGTTTACTTAAATTTAGTATAAATTTTTTACTAAAATTTTGTATAAATTTTTTACTTAAATTTAGTATAAAGTTTTCACTTAAATTTAGTATAAATTTTTTACTTAAATTTAGTATAACTTGTTTACTTAAATTTAGTATAATTTGTTTACTTAAATTTGGTATAAATTTTTTACTAAAATTTAGTAAAAATTTTTTACTTAAATTTAAAATAAAGTTTTACTTAAATTTAGTATAAATTTTTTACTTAAATTTAGTATAACTTGTTTACTTAAATTTAGTATAATTTGTTTACTTAAATTTAGTATAAATTTTTTACTAAAAGTTAGTATAAATTTTTTACTTAAATTTAGTATAAAGTTTTCACTTAAATTTAGTATAAATTTTTTACTTAAATTTAGTATAACTTGATTACTTAAATTTAGTATAATTTGTTTATTTAAATTTAGTATAAATTTTTTACTAAAATTTAGTATACATTTTTTACCTAAATTTAGTATAAAATTTTTACTTAAATTTAGTATAAATTTTTTACTTAAATTTAGTATAATTTGTTTACTTAAATTTAGAATAAATTGTTTACTTAAATTTAGTATAACTTGTTTACTTAAATTTATTATAAATTTTTTACTTAAATTTAGTTTTAACTTTTTTACTTAAATTTAGTATAAATTTTTTACCTAAATTTAGTATAAAATTTTTACTTAAATTTAGTATAAATTTTTTACTTAAATTTAGTATAACTTGTTTACTTAAATTTAGTATAATTTGTTTACTTAAATTTAGAATAAATTTTTTACTTAAATTTAGTATAACTTGTTTACTTAAATTTAGTATAATTTGTTTACTTAAATTTAGTATAAATTTTTTACTTAAATTTAGAATAAATTTTTTACTTAAATTTAGTTTTAACTTTTTTACTTAAATTTAGTATAAATTTTTTATTTAAATTTTGTATAAATTTTTTAATAAAATTTAGATAAATTTTTTACATAAAATTTAGATAAATTTTTTACATAAATTTTATATAAATTTTTTAGTTAAATTTAGTGTAAATTTTTTAATTAAATTAAGTATAATTTTTTTAATTGAATTTAGTATAAATTTTTGACTAAAATTTAGTATACATTTTTATTTAAATTTTGTATAAATTTTTTACTTAGGTTTAATATAAATTTTTTTTGCTTATACTTAGTATAAATGTTTACTAAAATTTAGTATAAATTTTTTTCTTTAATTTAGTTAAAATTTTGTACTAAAATTTAGTATAAATGTTTTACTTTAATTTAGTATGAATGTTTTACTTAAATTTAGTATAAATTTTTTACCTAAATTTAGTAAAAATATTTTACTTAAATTTAGTAAAAATATTATTTAAATTTAGTATAAATTTTTTACTTTAATTTAGTATAAATTTTTTACTTAAATTTAGTATAAATTTTTTACTTAAATTTAGTACAAAATTTCTTAAATTTTGAAATGGCATACTAATGCAGAATAAACTTTATTTTTAGTTTTTGAACTAAACTCATATTATGGACATTCATTTGTAATTCACATTAAGTGGAAACTTTTAAATATATATAAGTACTCGTATTTCAATTTGCCTCCTAAAATCTAAGTAATCAATATATTTTTTTCTTAGAATTTGATGAACTTAACTCAATTAGTATTTTATAGGCTAAAATATTCTAACTCCTTTAACGTTTACTACAGAAAACATTTTCTTAAATTTAAGAAGTTATTAAACTTCATTTAAATTATTTCAAATGATTGAACTTTAATTTGAAGAAATTCAATATTTATATTATTCTATTTTTTAATTTAATAAAATCTTAACATTTAAGATTTTTTACTAACAAGAAATAAATTAAGAAAGAAAAATTATGGAATATGCTTTAATATTTTAAAGTTAATGAAATTTTTTTCGTAAAATAAAATCAAAGAAATTTGCATTATTTTAAAACATTTTTATTAAACTAATAGATTTGATATTAGTAAGGTGTAAACTTAATTTTAGTTCATACATTTTTCTGAGAAAAAAAATGCATTCAAAGTTCTTTTCTTAAATTTTATTAAATTAATTTCTTAAAATGTCATCAAAAAATAAAAACATCAATAAACTAAAAGTATAATATAATTCATAGACATGGTGTCTTCTCGGACAAGTATTTAATGGCCAGAATAGAATACATATGTTTATGATAAAGAAAATATTGCTTAAAAATTTCTTAAAAAATATTTTAAAGACTCGCAACACATGACGTATAAGTAAAATTTATTTTAAAATAAATCAAAATATTTCTCTTTTTTTTTTTTGCTTGCAAAACAAAATCAAAAACTCAACAATATACACCATATCATAATATTTATTTAAGTAATATTATGAGTTTTGGTTGGGAGATAAGCTAAATTTGTTCTAGAAATAATAGCAACTACAAACTGGCAAATATTATTATTTCAAAATTGAAAAAAAAAAACATATAAATATCTTTAACACCCCCTACACAAAATTCAAAAACAAAAAAAAAATTACCTTAAAATTGTAAAATATTTAAAAATAATTTTATTCTTTCGCAAAATTCTACAAAATAGCTAAACGAAAACAACAACAACTAACAAAACAATAATAATTTTTAAATGTTTGGCCAACAGCCAAAATATACAAGAGGTTTTATTTACACCAAAACAATAAATAAAAACTAACAAAACAAAACAAAACATGACTATGAACTATATTAAGTTTTTTTTTTTTTTGTTTGTGTTTTGGTTAGAAATTAAAATACAACAAAAAAACAAATGCATTATTAGGAAGTTTAAATGTAAAATTTGTGTTAATAATTGTGCATGAAAAAAAAATTGCATATTACAAATTCGATTTAAAGTTTGTAGCCATTTAATGTCATTTATTGGAATATTACAAAACAAAATTGACCAAAAGTTAAAAAAAACAATGATAATTAACTCTAATTTTAATAACTCAACTTAATTATAATTCCAATAATAATCATATTGTGTGAACCACATTAAATTTATATTCAAAATGCTGAACTAAACATAGCACAGTGGGGTCGGGTCGTTTAAAAAATCCAATAAAGTCCTCATGTGATCGTATATGATTTTAATACTGTTTTAAATGCAGACAAAATGGCACTAACTATGTTATCACAATAACTATTTTTAAGGATTGTACACTCAAAATATTTTTACAGTGACTGGCTTTAGAATTGTTTATAAATGTCACGCAGAGATAAAACATTGTTAGGGCAATCATATTCGAAGAGTCTCAAATATATTTGAGATTATGATTGTGCCAACCATGATCGTTCTACAGTTATCACTTTATAATAATAAAAAAATCATAATTTTACCATAATATGATTCCTGCAGTAATATTATGATTCGAAACTTTGGAAATGTTTTCTAAATTTAAGAAAAAAATTTTAAAATTCTAAGGACTGTTTTAATAAACAAAAAACATAGATTTTGTGGATTTAACCTAATAAAAAAATTCTTAGATTCTAAGGACATTTTTTATACCCTCCGCCATATATGGTGAGGGTATATATCAGTTTGTCATTCCGTTTGTAACATGTCGAAATATAGGTCTAAGACCCCATAGAGTATATATATTTGTGATCCTTATGCAATTTTAAGTCGATTTAGCGGTGTCCGTCTGTATGTCCGTCTGTCTGTCTGTTGAAATGGCGATCACCACGCGAAGACCCGAGCAGGGGTGCCTATTTTTACCCAGATTATTGTACATCCTCCCAAGCAGTTTGGTATTGAAAATGAGCAAAATCGGTCCAGCGGTTAAAAAGTTATGGGTGAAAATGTGAAGATACCTCTAAATTTTCCATATGAATTGGTGTATTTTAGTACAATTTCATAGTAGCGGCTGGTATATAATATATTTTCTCATAATTTTTCACCAATCGCTTAGAAATCAATAATATTTTGTACACCTCAAATATTTTTCCCACAAAAAATTTTTTAAACTCAAAAAATTTTTTCACCTCAAAATTTTTCACGTGAAAAATTCGATCCGCATCCAAAAAAGTTTTTCACCTCAAAAAATTTTTTCACCTCCATAATTTTACTTCAAAAGTTTTTAAAGTTTTTTTATATCAAAAACAATAGAGAACATTGGTGGAGGGTATTCAAAGATTCGGCACAGCCGAATTTATGCCTTTTTTTACTTGTTGAGAGTTTATTCAGATAGTTCTAAGAGTCTCAGAATTTTTCTTTGAAAAAAGTCCTTAAAATTTAGAATATTTCTACTAGAAAAAATCCTTAGAATCTACGTATTTTTTATAATGACGAGTCCTCAGAATCTAAGATTTTTTTATTTAAAGAAAGGCCTTAGAATCTAAATTTGTTTAGGAATATATGAATTTTTATTTAAGAAAGAGTTTGCAGAATTTCTCTCAAGGAAAAAGTTCAAAGAATCTAAAAATGTTTCTATAAGTAAAATTTATAAAAATCTAGTATTTCGTATAAGAAATCTTTTCGTACAAAACACATCTTGGGCTCTACAGACTTTTGCTTGTAAAACATTATTTTATTAATATTCTGAGTACTGTTTTAATTTTTTCATTATTTTGTAAGAAATGTTTTAAGCATATTTAAAAAAAATAATATTGTTTTTTATTGCAAAGAATTAAAAAATATGAAATCTCTATAAAGAAACTTTTTGACAATGAATTAATTGAATATAAAGCATTTTCATATATAATCTTTTTTACCTGGGTGACTAAACTGATACAATTATTTTTTTTTTATTAAAACAAGACAATATTATGACTGTAAATGTCAAAGTCATGTTTTATTTGATTTATAATTATTTAAAGATTGTTGTCAGCATTTAATACTTCCATAGTTATTATATTTTGTTCACAGTAAAATTTTTGTTACCACAATATGGTTACAGCCAATCATGTTATAAAATAGAAAGTGGCAATCAAGAAATAATAAAATATTTACTATAATAATGATGGTAGCGACTATATTGATGGTTTGAATCTATTTATAAACCAATAACTTAATTGTGACGACCATAAACGAATACAGCAAGCATAATATAGTAGCAGTGATAATGTTGCAATCATGTTTTTTCTCCGCGTGTAATTTTAACTAAAAAAAAATATATATATTTTTCAACGCTTTCTTAGATTTATTTAAAAACAAATTTCATATAAATAGGAATTTTATGTTACAGTTTATATTTTCATTTAAAATGATTTGTTAAAAAAATGTATTTTTATTATATTTTTAAATGAAAAAAGTCAGTAGAAAAATTTGTAAACGCTTTTCAATCCTATTTTTGTACTGATATTGTGTTAAAAAATTTTTATTTAGTAAACTTTTTTCCTATTTAAATTTTACAAATTACAGAAGTTTTATATATAATATTTACAAATTTTTGTTGCTAACTTCAGAAAACATTTTACAAATTTTTGATAACCGATTTGCTAAAATTAGCAAATAAAATTACTAATTTTAAAACAGTGGATATTGAAGGAAATTTGATTTCTAATAATTAAAACTTATACTTAAAAACTTAAATTGCCTTAAAATGCTACATAGGTTGAAAAACAACCTACACTCAGAATATTATGTAGTTTACTGTTCGTAGTTTAATAAAAAAGTTTTCCGTTCCATTTAAAAAGGAAAATACATTTATTTTTCAAAGCAATATTTATATTAACTTTTTTATACATTTGTTCAAAATGATTTACCGATTTTTTTCAGTTTCATTAATTTTTTTCATTTGTTTAAAATTTAATAAAAATTTACCCACAAAACGGAAATTTTTGATTTATTTGTGTCCATGACAGTTATTGCAAATTTAAATTTTGTTTGCTGACTTTTTCAAAAAAAAAAATATTTAAAAAAAAAATCCAATTTGTTTTTTATTTAAATTGGTTGTATATATACAAAATTATTTCAATTCTAATTACAAGAACTTCATAAACACACATATGTTACATACACAAACACATTCACACAAAAAGTGTCTATAGCTATGCATACATACATTTTGTATTGTAGATTAAAAAAAAAAAAAACAAAAAGGGAAACATTTTCAAATAAATGATAAAATCGTTTATTTTTTAAGGAATTGTTAGCTAAAATTTTGACATTTTTTTTAACTGACTGTTTCTTACGGATGTGTCAGTTGTTTAATCAACATTTAAAAATAAATAAGAAAAGACATTTAATTTAAATGAAAATTAAGTAGACCGGTTTTTTAATGAAATATCATTGCTTGTAAATGACTTTATCTGTTATTTTAACATACAACCTATTTTAAGTGTACTCATGTCCAAAATATGAACATCCACTTAAAATTTACTAAAAATATTTTTTTAATTAAAAATTAGCAAATTAAAACAAAATAATAAATTCGTTTATGTATAGCTGATTTTAGCAAACCGATTTTAAATTTCACTTTACAAAAAGTTTACTAAAATTTAGTAGCGGCTACTAATTTTTCTTTTTTCAAATCCTACTAATTCTATTCATTTACAAAATAATATATCAACAATACTTGAAAAAACTCCATTTTTTTTTCTAAAAATATTTTTGACAAAAATAAAAAAAAAAATCAAAGGCTTAAAAAATATTTAAAACATAAACGAATTTATCATTTTGTTTTAATTTGCTAATTTTTGTTTTAAATTAAGGATTTTAAGGTCAAATGTAACATTAAGGTAACTTAAGTTTGTATGTATACATTTTCTTCAATATTAAATAATTTTAAAATTAGCTTTTTTTTTTGCTAATTTTAGCAAATCGCTTTTCAAAAATTTGTAAAATGATTCTGAGTTTAGCAACAAAAATTTGTAAATATTCAGTAAAAATTCTGTAATTTGTAAAATGTAAATAGCAAAAAGATTTGCTTAATAATATTTTTTTTACTAAAAATCAGTACAAAAATAGTAAAATTGGATTGAAAACTGTTTACAAATTTTTCTACTAACCTTTTTTCTGAGTGTATGATTTTTTTTATATATATATGGGGTCTCCATAAGACGACTGAGTGACTGCATGTATTTTGTTTTTGCATTGCATGCATTTTGTTATTGTATTTTCATTTATTCATAAAAATTATTCAAAATGATAAAAAACAAACAAATAAAGGGTGTCCCAAGAAGAACGCAATTTTTAAATTTTAAATAAAACACAGATATTTAAAAAAAAATCGTAAAACTTTATTATATCGTAAAGTAGACAGAATGAGGTTATGTATGGAACAATATATCGTGCAGATGGCCGCCGCGGCTTTGCTGGCATGCACGCGATCTTTTAATGAAATTTTCAATGACCGTTTTGCATGAATGCTGCGGTATTTCATTAATGCAGCGTCCAATTTCCTCTTTTAAGGCTTGAGTCGTCGTCGGCTTATTCGCGTAAACCATCGACTTCAAAAAACCCCAAAGAAAAAAATCTAATGGTGTTGATCGCACGATCTAGGCGGCCAATTCTCATCTCCAAAACGCGAAATAGCACGACCGGGAAATGACTGATGCAGCAATTGAATTGTTTCTCTGGCTGTATGACAGGTGGCGCCGTCTTGTTGGAACCACATGCCCTCCACATTCATTTCTTCAATTCTAGGCAAGAAAAAAATGGTTATCATTTCACGATACCGAACACCATTGACTGTTTGCGCTTGACCTGCCTCATTTTCATAAAAAAAAGGTCCAATGATTCCTCCAGCCCAAAAACCACACCACACAGTGACACGTTGAGGATGCATTTGCTTCTCGTGAATCACTCAAGGATTTTCCTCACCCCAAATGCGACAATTCTGCCTATTGACGAAGCCATCAAGATGAAAATGGGCCTCGTCACTGAAGATGATTTTATCGGCAAAATCAGCATTTTCAAGTTGTCTCTCCAATACCCAATTAACGAACTCCCTTCGCTGTCCATGGTCAGCTGGCTTCAGTTCCTGAGTCAATTGAACTTTGTATGCATAAAGATGCAAATCTTTCGTCAAAATTCGCTGCAAATTGGATTTGGAGACACCAATTTGCTGAGCTCGGTGTCGAATTGAGGTGGATGGAGTTTGAGCGACATCATCACGTACAGCTGCGACATTTTCGGTCGATCGACCTGGTCGATGGCGCGTTGTTGTCTTTACATCAATAACAGACCCAGTTTAGGTAAATTTATCCATTAATCTCTTTACAGTTGACTCTTTTAGAGCATTATTGTGACCCCAAATTGATCGCAATTTGCGAACTGTAGCCGCAAAACTTTTACCATTTTGGTAAAACAATTTCACAATGTCATTTTTACTAACCTCGTACCTTCTACTAGCAAACAATAACAATTGTTCAAATGTCAAACAATGACACTTCGAATATTGCCAGATTTAAAAATTGAAAAAGTATATAATAAAACAAGTAAAAAAGGGCTAAATTCGGCTGTGCCGAATCTTTGAATACCCTCCACCATAGGGGCTGAAGATGATATACGTATATACTAAATTTTGCATGAACTGTAATATGAATATGTTTTGTCAATTTATGTAACGAACTTTTGTTATTTAGTTTTAGTAATGTTATTTATTTAGTTTTAGCAATGTTATTTACAGAGGTCTGCTCTGTTAGCGACTTTATCATTGTTGATCATTACGTTAACTTAGTTATTAGAGTAACACACATGTTATTATTCTCATGGTATGTAAGATAATAAATGTAATCGAACAATATGAAGACTTAATAACATTTTTACTTACTTAACAGAAAAAAAATAGACACAGAAAATTGTACAAATTTGTATGGAAAATTTAGAGGTACCTTCACATTTTCACTCATAACTTTTGAACCGGTTCAGCGGTTTTTAAATACCAAACTGCTCAGGAGGATGTTAAATAATCTGGGTAAAAATAGGCACCCCCGCTTGCGTCTTCGCGTCGTGATCGCCATTTCAACAGATAGACAGACAGACAGACAGACAGACAGACAGACGGACAGACAGACGGACATCGCTAAATCGACTTAAAATTGCATAAGGATCACGAATGTATATACTTTATGGGGTCTTAAACCTATATTTCGACATATTACAAACGGAATGACAAACTGATATATACCCTCACCATATATGGTGGAGGGTATAAAAATAAAGAAATGAAAAATATTCAGAACGGTTTTCGAACTTATAAGCAAATTTGTCGTTTACTAAACAATTGGAAATTGTGCTTCGATTGATCGTGCAAACTTATTTTACAAATTTTGTGATTATTCTTCTGGCCCTCTACTACTATTAGTTTGGCCTACCCTGACTTCATACATTCACTTATTTTAGGCTTAAATATTATTTTAATTAACTCTATGCGCTATGTAAAATGGAATACAATTGAGTTTTTTTTTAAATGTTATATGTTCGATGCATTTCGTTTTTTTTCCTTCTGTTTAAAACAATTATAAACATGAACAAATATTTTGTATGCATATTTTTTTATAATTTGTTGCAATTCGAACATACAAGTAAAATAATTATTTTCGTGGTAAATAATTTGAAATAATAAATAAATAAAAAAAACAACTGTACAATTGCAAATATTCAAACGAACAAATAGTATTCATCATATTTACACGCAAATGATATGTTGGTATTAGTGAAGCGGGCAACACTATGTACATAAATTACACTCACATTCAGGTAGTTTAAGATTTTGTTAAATAAAAATCAACATTAAATGTTGAAACTAAACTGAATTTTATTCATTACAGCAACTAACTGTAGTTCATTTAAAAAGTTATCCGTACATTTGTTTTTCTAAATGATTAAATAGTTAAAATACAAACAGATAGATCAAATAATATACAAAATTTAGATTCAAAAAACATAGAACTCGATGTAATTTATAATCTAATATTATAAACAATCACTCAAATATGTTGTGAAAGGAAAAATATTAGTATGCCAGATTTCCAATTGGTTCCCAGAATTGGAAAGATTGACATTTGGAATGGCAACCCTGTCTATTTGTACTTCGAAAAAAGCGAATAATTCTATAAATAGATGGAAAAAGCTCATTTGTACGGGTAATCATTCACTAACTGAAAAATGCAATTTTGCATAGTCATTTCCTCTTAGAGTGTGTGATATAAAAGCCTGTTCAAAACCATGAGACATTTGTGGGTTGGGTGGTTAATAAGGAGGCTGAAGATGACCGGGTCAAAAGTGTGTGCTCCCTCTAGCGCTGATTTTACAATTCTTTCCATTTAATAAAAATTAGTGTTTACTATTCGTTAAAATTAAAAATATTTAATACAAAGAAATATATTTTTCAACTTTTTGTTTGATATTTATTCAACAAAAAAAATCCCATATAAATACGGATTTTCTGTTGCAAATAATATTTTACTTTCAAAAGTTTTATTAAAATAATTTTTTTTTAATTTTTAATAGTTAATTTGCTGATAATTCAATTAAAAAAAAATGAAGAGTTTTTTATTTTTTTTAGACTACGTACATAATTGTATTTAAATTAACGATGTATCATTTATATTTATAGATTTTTTAGTAATAATGTTGACAGTTAAAAGAAAAAAATTAAGGAAATGTCATTTGTATTTACGGATTTGTAGTTAGTTCTTAACAGTTAAAATAACTAAAAAATCATTTATATTTAACGGTTATTGTATCAACTTACAATTATTATTATTATAAATGTGTTTTAAAGTGATTTTTTTATTTATTTTAAATAACATTTTTCGTTAAATTAAATCACAAACTATTTTGAGTGTATTAATCTATCA
This sequence comes from Eustalomyia histrio, assembly GCA_949748255.1. Lineage (NCBI taxonomy): Eukaryota > Metazoa > Arthropoda > Insecta > Diptera > Anthomyiidae > Eustalomyia > Eustalomyia histrio. The sequence continues at coordinate 58,535,226 of OX456525.1, read as the reverse complement.
ATCAAAACGTAAACAAAGCACTTAATTTTTATTTTCAAATACAACTATTTTCATAAAAATCGTGGCTCGTATTACCGAAAGAATTTTATTTGTTTGCCATATATCCCTAAATCTCTTTTCAATTTATTTAAAACAAAACGGATATTTGCTTTAAAACCCATTTACTTACTTTTTTTGACTACACAAGGAAACAAATTTTAAACCATCTCATGTAAAAATCGAAATATATATGAATATACGTGATCATACGTGGGCTTGTATATGATCATACATGGTCACATGCGTCCACATATGGTTTAATATATGACCATACATGCTCTTATATATGACCATTAGGGGTAGTCTATTTTTGTAACACCTACTTTACATGGCATAACACGATGAGGAATAGTAAAAAAATGATAACTGCGTTTTTAGTTTTTCGATTTATTTCAAAAACTTCACGCAGAATTTAAATTGAAAAAATTCATATGTTATATGCGAAGAAGAAGAAGACAAATTTTGATTTAGAAGCAATAAAACTAATTTAAGTACAAGACAAATACATTTTTATAGTAAATATACGTTTTAGTTCATTATTTAATTCATTTTTATATTATTTGAGATAAACTTAAGATTTAAACTATATTCAGATTTACAAAAAGGGTAAATTTCCTGAATAACTTTGATGGCTCTTTCAGCGCAAATATTAGATCTTTTTAAATTCAGAATGGCAGAATCTTCCTTTACCCAGTGTTTTAGAAAACAGTAATGCGCAGTTCCGAATTGCTTGGCGGATTTTTCCAATATTTCAAAATCATTGTTATGAAAACGGTGATCCGAGAACCAAACATCATACCATGCGCTGCATATGAATTGGCAAATTGGCAAAAGTTGTATTCTGTGTTCCGGTATTAGTATGAACGTTAAAATCGCTAGAATAGCTCTAGAATTCCATCGAGCGTTGCTGAGCGCTGGTAAAACTCTAAATTTTATGTATGGGAACTTGTTTCTTACTTCATAATATTTAAAATATTGCCCTAGTTCATATAAAAATTGCATGTCATCATAATAGATCTTAAGGTCAACTTTTCTTCGTTTTGTTTTAGGTTTTCGTAGTTCATAATCAATTCGGTAAATATGTCATAACTGATGTTTGGCGATGTCGACTTTCCACTTAGTAACTCATTCATCACATGCTTCAAAATTAAATCTAATACATGATGTTGGCATCCAATATACTGCGGTGGGGACAAATGTTTTTCCTTAAAATAATTCTGCAGTAAACGAACAACTCCACTTTTAACCTGTATCAACGTTTGTTGTGTCACTAACAATCATTTTTATGGAATTCCAAAGGTTAAATTTATCCAAGACATTCCTTATTCCTTAAAAAAGTTATAGAAAGTTAATTAATGCTCTAAAAAAATATTATTAAATAGAAACCTTCAAAAATTGACAAACTTTTCCCGTTTTCAAGAACAATTGCCGCTACTCTTACTTCCTTAGTTTCATTTGTTAACACCACGGCCTGCACTTCTTTCTTCCCAAATTTCTTGCCGTCGAAATGAATACACCAAATGTCATCTCTTAAGGAATTCTTATAATTTTTTTCCAAGTTCAGCGCTGCTTTAATCATCGCTTTGTGAATACCTGCTTGTGTTGGTGTTGCTATATTTATTCCTTCTTTGGACAATTCTTTGCAAATTTTAGCGGCATTTTTGGTGCTTACATGGGCTGTTGTTACCATTGTCACTGCTGCTTTTGTTGAACACTTCGCATTTCTTTTTCTTGGAAGAGGAGCTTTATATTCAGCAACAGGTGGAGAATGTGATTGCTCGACAGATTCAGCTGATGATGTTGACGTGTTGAGCGCCACTTTATTTAAACACGAGGTGCTTTGAACATTTTATCTTGAAAGGGCAGCTTTGGAGGGATGCACATTAACTGCTTTAGCTGTCGTGTACCCAACTTCTCCATTTGTATTTGTTTGGAGTTCATACAACTTTTTGTCCTCAGTTCCTAGCCAGACACCATTTAAATCAGTTATATCACATAACTTGTTGAACGTCATTGTAACATTTCTGCCATCCGGGAATTTTAAAAATGTTGAATAATCATTTAAAACATTTGTTATCTTCCGTTCTGCAGCTATACGTGTTATGCTCGGAAAGCTTAGTTTCGACCACAATACAATCATTTCGTTTGTAATAATCTGGCATCTTTTCTTTTTAAATTTCTCCGTTTTTGCTAATTCATTATACCTTCCTATAATCACGGTCTGTTTTGGAATCTTACACAATTCACTCAAGGGTTTTTCAATGTTATTGATTTCTCTTCTCTTATTCTTAGATTTTTCAAATGTTATTAAATTGTTTTCCCATTTTTTTGAATTTTTTAAAAGACATTGTTAATTAAAAAAGACACTTTCACTCAAGCCGCCACGCACTGAATAAGAGATCGACAGCTAAATAAAAGCAACTGGCGCGACGCTTATACGAAGTTTCAATCATTCATAAAGCATTTACTCAAATTTACCGTTATGTACTTTTGTCATATGCAAAAATACGATGAATAACAGAAGAAGAGCAAAACAAAACAGACACAAAGAAAAGAACATAATCTCATATGGTGTTTTTTCTTGGCATATGTATGAAATTTGCATACGAATTTTCAATTTAAATTCTGCGTGAAGTTTTTGAAATAAATCGAAAAACTAAAAACGCAGTTATCATTTTTTTACTATTCCTCATCGTGTTATGCCATGTAAATTTTTTTTTTCAAAAAATGCAAAAAGTTGTACCCCTAATGACCATATATCTTCGGATCAGAAATTCGGGGGTATAAGCCGTACATGGTCATATATTATCATATATATATACGTCCAAATACCCTCAAATATTGAACCATGTATAGACATATATGACCATGTATGATCATATACAAGTTCATATATGACCATGTATGTTCATATAAAGGGTGGTCCAACATAATGCACGATGTTAATTTTGAGTCACACCTTAACGTCAAGATTTTTGTCCAACTTAATTTGATATTTCTTTGTTTCAGTGTTTGATTTGAACAGCGAGTTAAGATTGTTGAAGCCTCTTACGAAAATGGGCGTTCAAATCGAAATGCATTTCGTGCACTTCGTGATTTTTTTGGTCAGCATGATCGATTAAATGTGTCTACAATCGGAAGAATTGTGCGCAAATTTCAGCAAACCGGGTATGTGGGAAATGTGAAAACACCTGTGCATGCTCGCCCAGTTCGTTCTGCGGAAAACATTGATGTTGTTCGCGATAGTGTGGCAGAAGAGCCGTCAACCTCGACTCATCGTTATGCCCAACAATTGAACATCTCACAAAAAACACTGATGCGAATTTTGAATAAAGATTTGAATTTACACGCTAACAAGATTCAATTCTCTCAAGAGTTAAAGCCTACTGAACATATCAAGCGTCGTCAATACGCCGAATGGTTGGTGACTTTACAAAGAAAATCATCTTCAGCGACGAGTGATTTTTGAAAAGCCGATGCATCCACTTCTTCGAAAATAAGCTCGGTCAAGCAGTTACCGTGAATGGAGTTCGTTATCGCGAGATGATAGCCGACTTCTTGTGGCCAAAAATTGAGGATATGGAACTGGACGATATGTGATTCCAACAGGATGGTGCCACTTACCACACAGCCAACCAAGCAATGGCTCTTTTGCTCTAGAAATTCAATAGCCGTGTTATCTCACGTCGTGGCGATGTTAATTGACCCCACACGATCATGTGATTTGACATCGTTGGACTTCTTTCTTTGGGGATATTTAAAAGAAAAAGTGTACGTCACAAGCAAAGTACAATTAAAGAGGTAAAGGATGAGATTAGTTCGGCACATTAATGACATTTAACCCCAATTATGTTTCAAAACTATTGAAAATATGGACCAGCGGATAGAGGTATGCCACCGAAGCCGTGCAAAGCATTTGGCCGATATTTTGTTTCACACATAGTTGTCATAGATGCTCCTATCATAATAAAAAAAATATTAAGATAATTCTCTGAAAACTTTTTGTTTTATTTACAATTAACATCGTGCATTATTGTTGGACCACCCTTATATAACCCATTCCCGATCAGTGATGTAATATGCCATCACGAGGATTCCTTGAAATTGTTAGTTCGGTCACGTGCTATAAATACACGCAAACATGTTCAAACGCGGTTGTGGGTCCATATTGTGGAGATAGAAGGCTTTCACTCCCCCTCGGGAGAGAACAATGCCTGATCCAAAAAAAAAAAATAATTTTTCACCAGCTTTGGATTGGCGACTTCTCATCAACCTTCTCCAACAAAATTTAACAATAAATTAGAAAACAAAAAAATCTGGCTGGTTCAGGTTGACATTTTTTTGTTTTAATTAATAAACATTAAAAACCTTTACTTTGGCAATTCTTGATTGCTGACCACCTGTTGTAAATGGTCGCTTTTTAAACCGTCAAATGTTGTGAAAAGTGGTTATGTATAACTTTTTCTAGAATAGGTTCCATTGAATCGATTATTTTTGTGCTAAACTAAAATTAAAGTTTAAAGTAGAATAGTTTTCATAGATCAAAAACTGATTTCTCAGTGATTTCACTTCAATGGCCATACATTGACTGCTTTTTTCCAACAATCTTTTACATTGTTACTTAAGAGAATATTGTTAAATGGCTGTAGTATATTAGAAAAATTGTTTCGTTTTCGATAAAAATGAAACTTGAGAGTAACCGATACATTTTTAAGTTTGACTTTGCTATTTTTGTGAACACATTTGTAGAATTTTTAAATAATGATGTTAATTTTTTATGTATGATGCACACAATTATATTTATTTGCAGAATTGTTATATATTGTTTTTTTTTTTTTTGTGGTGTTATTATTTATTTTTAAATGCGTTATAAGTATTTCAATTGTTGAGATTTTTCCCTGTTGTTATGACGATTTATTTAATATTAAACAACATACAGACTCGCTAACTTATCTTAAAATAAACAAAATTTAGTGTTTAGTCAAAAGGATGAGGATTAAATTTTGATGGAAATATATGTGGTTAAAGTTTAACTTTGGTTATTGTTTTATTATAAATAAGTTACCCGCCCTTAATTTATTTACTTTTTATACAAATTAAATATGACAATTTTAAATGAACTGATGATAATAATTGAAATAAAGTTAATTAATGTTTATAGTGAAGCGAAGCAAATGGTAAAAATTATGATTTATATATTTTTTATTGCCACTTGAATAACTAGTATAATGAACATATATGATATAATAAAATTTAATGAGATATTTTACTAGTAAAAAGAAAAACGTTTGGGAAAAGTTTTGTATTTTTTAAAAAGTCTAGTAAATTAAGAATTTTAGCGATTTTTTTTTAATTTATTTAAAAAACCATAAAAAAGCATACACTAGACGTATGATTGATATTAATATTTAAGTAAGACATTGCGTATACGCACCCTGTATAAGTCTTTAAGTTAAAAAATTTACATTTTAAAGTCATCTTTATATAGCAAAATATCCTTAAAAACTCAAAGGTATTTTAGTTTCATTATTAATATATTGAAATTCTTATATTTTCATTTAATAATATTTACATTTCATTCAGCACATTCTATTTACCAAAGAATGCAATTTCACACAAAACTATTTTATTATTAATATTTCAAATTAATATTAATTTATGTATGTTATTTAACAACATCATCACAAGTCAGTTACTATTTTCATTGCAAACAGACAGGCATTTTAAGCCAAAGCCAGTTATGCTGTCATAACTTAAACTGACCATAAACATAAACCAATATCAACATATGAAATATTTTGATATAAGAGAATAAGCCAAAAACAATTTTTATCCAAAAAAAAAAAAAAACCTAACTTCTGTATAAACTGTAGCAATGTCAAAATTATGGAATCTCCAACAACCAAACGTAGTTACCAAAATATTTTATCTTGATATAAACAATTTTGGATAACATTCATAAAATCAAAACTACAGTAGAGAACTATATCATATTGCTGCCTGCAGAAACACAAATATGTCTGACAATTGTACGTAGAAATAGTGAATTCATGATGAACATTATTTTTTGTCCACTTTCCAAACTTCAATGTGCCTTAATCTCTGTGATATCTGTTGATAAATCTGAGTAGGAAATTGTATGTGTAATATTTGCTTCATTACCTCACGTTAACTATAAATGTATAGATGGTAACATATACGAAAAAATTCCATTTATATGGACACACATACACACATGGATATCTGGAAATGAATTCTGCTGTTTTGTGTTACTCTACTGTTGATATTATACTTGAAATGTATAAATATCAAACCAAATGAAACAGGGACAATAGTAAAGACAACATCATAATCATTGAATTGTTATGCAGAAATAGAACCAACTGGTCAAAATAGATCTGATATGAAATTTTATACACATATGTTATCTATTTTGAATAAAAGGTACATTTTAATAAGAGGCAATTTTGAATAAAAGGTTTTTTTAAACAAAATGGAATTTTTTAATAAATGGCACTTATTTTTTAAAAGGTACTTTTTTAATAAAAGGTACTTTTTTAATAAAGGGTACTTTTTTAATGAAAATTACTTTTTTAATAAAAGGTACTTTTTTAATAAAGGGTACTTTTTTAATAAATGTTACTTTTTTAATAAAAGGTACTTTTTTAATAAAAGGTACTTTTTTAATAAAGGGTACTTTTTTAATGAAAGGTACTTTTTTAATATAAGGTACTTTTTAAATAAAAGGTATTTTTTAATAAAAGGTACTTTTTTAATAAGAGGTACTTTTTAATAAAAGGTACTTTTTTAATAAAAGGTAATTTTTTAATAAAAGGTACTTTTTTAATAAAAGGTACTTTTAAATAAAAGGTACTTTTTTAATAAAAGGTACTTTTTTAATAAAAGGAACTTTTTTAATAAAAAGTACTCTTTTAATAAAAAGTACTTTTTTAATAAAGGGTACTTTTTTAATGAAAGGTACTTTTTTAATACAAGGTACTTTTTTAATAAAAGGTACTTTTTCAATAAAAGGTACTTTTTTAAAAAAGGTACTTTTTTATTAAAGGTACTTTTATATAAAAGGTACTTTTTTAATAAAAGGTATTTTTTTTTCATAAAAGGTACTTTTTTAATAAAAGGAACTTTTTTAATAAAAGTTACTTTTTTAATAAAAAGTACTTTTTAATAAAAGGTACTTTTTTAATAAAAGGTACTTTTTTAATAAAAGGTACTTTTTTAATAAAAGGTACTTTTTTAATAAAAGGTACTTTTTTAATAAAAGGTACTTTTTTAATAAAAGGTACCTTTTATTAAAAAATAAAAGGTACTTTTTTAATAAAAGTAACTTTTTTAATAAAAGGTACTTTTTAAAAAAAGATACTTTTTTAATAAAATGTCCTTTTTTAATAAAAGATACTTTTTTAATATAAGGTACTTTTTTAATAAAAGGTATTTTTTTAATAAAAGGTACTTT